>CM065735.1:49543198-49565698 GCA_033310375.1 Conus canariensis | reverse complement strand
TGTCTTGCCTGAGGAATACAAATAGGTCGAAAAGCATTGTGTTCGTTTTGTTATTTGTTTATTTTATTTTATTGTTAAAATCTTTTTTTTTTTTTTACGGCGTTGTAATTTTGTTTTTGCTCTTGCTTCCGTTTCCGCCAGCAGTCATCCCATTTTCAAATCAAAACTGCAAACCTGTGCAAGTTTATCGTCATGATCGGCTTTCACGTTATGTAGCTTTCGTGTCTTCTTTTAATATATATGACTGTCATCTTCACAGATAGGAGACAATTGTTGACGGAGGACATGCAGTGCAGAGAATGTCAATATACCGGTTCTAACCCACCCATCTTATTTTGCACGAAAACCCCCCTTTTCACAAACGAATTTCTTCCTTCTCATGCTACTTTTTGCCAAAACTAACACTTTTTCTACAATCAAACTTAACATCCAAAAACCTCCAAAAATCGAAGTAATCGTTATTTTAAAATGGGGGGTTTTCGTGCAAAACAAAAATGGGTGATTTAGAACCGGTATATTGACATTCTCTCTCCATAGCATGAAATCTAAAGGTTTACAGAATTAGTCATTCTAACACAATTAACGCCCGCGGGTTTGATAGTGAGACCTTACTACTTTCTAGTAAGGCTTGGGGCGACTTGGGGTGACATGGAGGGTGACTTGGGGCGATTTTGGGGTGACTTGGGGTGACTTGGGGCGACTTGGGGTGAAGGTGTCAAGCGTGCTGAAGTGGGAGGTGTCAGAGAATGTCAAGTGGAACTGGTAGGACCACTCTTGACATCTGCTCTGCCACGCGCTGAGCAGCGATTTACCCTGCTGTGTTAGCAAGGAAGGCAACACACACGCTGCCAATCAATAAAGCCGTTGTTGGCAGCGCCCGCAGTGTGCATTGCAGAGCGCGTTACAGAATGTACTATAAGTGCTGCTATTGATTTTGTTATACAATCTTTTACCCGGATTTATGCAGCAGCTTACTTAATTAATTTTTTAATTGGTGTTTATAATCTGGTTTAAAAAATGAAGCTCGGAGTAGTTGCAGAGCTTATTGATATATTCAGAATGTGGGAGTTGGAGGAAAGGGGCTGGGGGGTTGATAGAGAAGAGTTTGAAGAATTAATTACGGATCTTTTTGAGCGCGCCGATATGCGGGAAAGCGTAAGGAACGCAATCAGTAAACTACCACATTCTTGGCCTTATTCAGTTATAAAGTTGTTTGCCATTTTAATTGATCAAATAGCTCCTGAAGATCTTGATCTGACTGCTTCTACTGACCCTGAAGGAGTAACTGTTACCTTTAAACCTGGACAGTTTTTAAGATTAGTAAAAGACTATGAGTAATAAATTACAGCTGAATTTACAATTATTATTATTTTTTTATTTATTTAATTTTTAGGTTTAAAAATGACGACCAAACACAGCGAATCTGATCTAATGATTTTAATAGAAAATTGTAATGAACTATTTGACGAAACAATGAAAGTGTTAAACATTGATTTTAGTGAATCTGGGTTGAGAATGATGTAAACAATTTAATAAAAACCCAGAGTGAACTATTTGACGAAGCAATCAAAGAGTTAAACATTGACTGTAGTGATTCAGAAAAAGCTAAAGTATTGGCAGGCGTTCTTGTAAGAGTAGGGTGTCTTGAAGTATTGCAACGCTTGGGTGAAGAATAAAAGCGCGTTTACTTACTTTTACTTACATTTTTTTTTTTTTTTAATTTACGTAAATATTGTGGGTTAAAAAATGAACCCCACAAGTAAATCCGAGGTTGGAAAACTATATACGTGGGAGGAGATATTTGACAGCAATGAACAATTAAGCAATACGTTTAGTGAAGTAGACATGGACATTATTAACCCCTCAAGCGTTCATGAAAGCGTAACACATGCCATTTCTAAAATCCCAGAGTCTCTTCAAATTGGCCCGCCAGTAAAAGTGTTGTTGGCCATTCTGATTGATTATATAACCCCCGATGATAAAAACATGCAAGTCTGGGTTTCAACTAAACAGAAAGAAGTAATCAGCTATTACGACTTTAATTCTGAATGGGCTGATTACATGCTTACACAGCTTAACCATGCAAGTGAAGAAGCGAAATTGCGCGGCTCCGGCTGGTCTGAAGGAACAGTCATTGAAATCAGATTAAGACAAACAAAGTTCTATCCTATAGTTGGCAATTCTTACCTTCCTCTTCCAAGAGAGTTAGTGTTAAAACGAGCAGTCCTAAACATAAAAAATTCTGACGATATGTGTTTTATGTGGTGTGTTTTGGCACACTTACACGCGTTGGAAAGCATGCAGACAGAGTATCTAATTATAAAGCATACACACATGAACTGAACTTTAATAACATAAACTTTCCAGTAGGCATAGACAGTTTAAGCCGGTTTGAAGAGCAAAACAAACCAAGAACCGTAAGCGTATACACATGGTCTGTGGTAAACAATCTACAGCCTCTAAGGATTTCTCCCAATGCTCCCACTTTAGGCGAATCCCTTAACAAGCATGTAGACTTGATTCTGTTTACAGATGGTTCTAAGAGCCATTATGTATTAATCAGATCAATTAGCAGATTGTTAGCCTATACATCAAAGGACGAATCTAAACAAGAGCTTTGTAGAAGGTGTTTGGTCAGGATCCCAACTATAGAAGCAGCTGACAAACATAAGAAACATTGTAAAAGTTTTGTAGACTGTAAAACCGAACTTCTTACGCCCCCACCCGGGTCTAAAGTTAGTTTTAAAAACATACACAAAATGCAGATGAGACCATACGTAGTTTATGCTGACTTTGAAGCGATTTTGCCACAGTACTACGGCCCTCAAGACGGGCACAACAAAAAACGGCTTTATTAACCCACCATCAGATTTGTTCTTATGCATTTGTTGTTGTTAGGTCAGATGGCGGACACACACAACCAGAGATTTACAGAGGTCCCAACGCAGCCGGTCGATTTTTACAACACATGAAGCATCTTCGCAATCAATTCTCTATTCAGCTAAATCTCTCAGACATTAAGATGACTCCCGAAGACCAAAGGCGCTATGAATCATCTACACACTGTTGGATATGCGGCTCAGAGCTAACACCTAATAGTAAAGACGCGACAGCAGCGGAAGCAAACCCAATAGTGAGAGATCATGATCACATTACTGGCAAATTCAGGGGAGCAGCACACAACAGTTGTAATCTTCAACTCAAGGTTGACCCCAAAAAGTGGAAACTGCCTATCTTCTTTCATAACTTACGAGGCTATGATTCTCACTTTATTATGCAAGCAATAACTTCTGAATGTAAGAGGGTTAGCTGTATTGCACAGTCATCAGAAAAGTACATGACCTTTACTGTAGACTGTTTATCTTTCTATGACTCTGCCCAACATCTGATGGGGAGCTTAAGCAAACTAGCAGAATCTCTACAAGACTGCCCAATAACTAAAAAATATTTTAACTTGGCTTTAGTACGTAAAGGCGTTTACCCTTATGAATACATGGACTCGTGGGACAAGTTTGATGAGCCAGCGTTGCCAGCAAAGGAAGACTTTTACAGCCGTCTTAGAGGTGGAGGCATAACAGACTCTGACTATGAATACGCACAGAAAGCCTGGACAGAATTACACTGTCGAACAATGGGCGATTATCATGATCAATATTTATTGGCCGATGTGTGTTTATTGGCCGACGTCTTTCAGAATTACAGATCTACATGCATGAAACATTATGGCCTAGATTCATCACATTACATTTCTGCCCCGGGGTTGTCTTGGGACGCATTCTTAAGTCTACAAACATTGAGATTGACTTAATATCTGATCTGGCCACACTCCAGATGACTGAAGATGGTTTGAGGGGAGGCATTAGCATGGCCTCGCACCCTTACTGCAAAGCCAACAACAAGTATTTAGATGACTATGATCCCACTAAACCATCTAACTATCTAATGTACTTAGACGCCAACAATCTGTATGGGTGGGCCATGAGCCAGGCACTGCCATTAAGAAACTTTAAAATGTTCGCAGGACCTCATGATGTTAATAAAATGTTGAGTTATCTACCGCGTCTTACACCCGATTATCCAATAGGTCTAATTTTAGAGGTAGACTTAGAATATCCTACAGAGTTGCATGATCTCCATAATGATTACCCCCTAGCAGCAGAAAGCTTAAAGATGACCCCCACAGAACCGCCTAAACTCGTGCCTAATCTTCGACACAAGGCTAAGTACGTATGCCATTACAGACTGCTACAGTTTTACCTAAGACACGGACTGAAACTTACTGCCGTTCACAGAATAATAGAATTTGAACAAGAGCCCTTTATGAGGCCATACATCATGAAGAATACTGATCTTAGGACTGCGGCCACTGACGCCTCAGAAAAAGACTTTTTTAAACTAATGAACAACAGTTGTTTTGGCAAAACCATGGAGAACCCACACAAGCGTAAAGATGTAAGATTAGTTACAAAAGAACAAAGAGCAATTAGGCTGGTCTCTAAACCTAACTACCAAGACTTCAGAAGATTTAGCGACAGCCTGGTTGGCGTTATGATGAAGAAACAGAATGTGAAGTTGGACAAGCCGGTGTTTATTGGGTTTACTGTGTTAGAGCTGTCAAAGTTGTTAATGCTAGAATTTCTGTATGACTACTTTAAACCGCTGTATCCAGAGTCCAGAGTTCTTTACACAGACACTGACTCTTTTATTCTGGATGTCCCAACAGAAAATTTTTACAAGGATTTAGAAGCAGTAGCTAAAGGAGCCGATGGTGGTATGACACATGTGACTACCCAAAGGACAGTCCTTTACATTCAACTGTAAACAAGAAAGTAATTGGAAAGATGAAGGATGAACTTAATGGGACAGTTATACAAGAATATGTTGGTCTGCGGTCAAAAATGTATAGCGTTGCTAGCCAGACTTCTGTAATGAAGAAGGCTAAGGGCATAAGTAAAGAAGTTGTAAAAAAAAAAAATACAAGTCACGACAACTACAAGCAAGCTCTCTTTGAAAACAAAGTATTTCATCACACAAATGTTAATCTGCGCTCTACTCTTCATCAAGTAAACACAACTGCTGTTAATAAGAAATCACTAGTCTCTAACAATAACAAGCGAACTTACGTTAATCCCGAGTTTTCATACGCTATAGGTCACTGGAGAACTGACTTAAAAGATTAACTTGGCTGACTTAAGTTAAGGTCTTAACTAGTACTTAGCTAGTACTTTACTTAAGATCTTAACTAGTACTTAACTAGTACTTAACATGACTTGCACTTTACTTACACTTTACTTACACTTTACTTACACTTAACTTGTTATAACTGACCTAACCTGTACTTAACAACACATTAAAAAACTAATTTAGTAAAAATAATGGGTTTACAGAAGGAGGTTGTGCTTTTTTTTGCAGAAGCTGGTTCTTCTTCTTTTACTGTTTTTGTGGGGATTTGTAACTTTGTTGCTAAGTATGGGGTTAGACACTTGTATGCCAAAAGCCCCCCACCAGCAACAATACTTCCCAGTACATAATAATACATCTTATAGTTTGATCGTGTTGTTGTTGGCGGCGGTGGCGGTGCTGGTGCTGATGTTGTATTACTATCTAATAATTTTTGTTTTGCTGCTTGGTTTGCTTTTTGCAGTCTGTTCCATTCAGCTAGTTTACGGCCGGCCTCAACACGCCCAGGATTTTTAGACTTAGTAACACTACTCACTTGCGGGACACTCACTTGTGGGACACTCGCCTGTGGATTCACTTGTGGGGCATTCTGCTCCTGCGGAGTCTTCTTCTCCTGCTCGCTCATTTTTTTTTAATATGATTAAAATTAATATGATTAAAAGTAATTAATCCCATGATAAATGGACATAACAACGTCCCAAATCTATAATACATGTCACATGCAAGAGATTCTAGGGACTTGGTTAAAACCGGATCTTGTGTTAAGTCATATTTTAAATCTTCTTCTGAATCAATCGGCGCTATCTTGCCTACTAACTTAGCATATAAACTAATCATTGTCTGTCCCACCGATCTAACCATTTTTGACCCTAGCTGTGCTTCGTACCTAGCGTAATACTTCTCAACGTCTGATGTAGACAATTGCTGAATCTGTTGGATACTTAGTTCAACGCCTAAATACTGCCTGGTTTTCCCACATGCAGCCAGAGAGTATAATCTTTCTTTATGACAGAGGTTTGGGTCTGCTGCCTCCTCACACTTTAATAGCTCGTCGCAATCCATTTTTAAACTCTTTTTAAAAGCAATAAAAAAAATAAAACCATGAGTTTAACGCTGGTTAATTATGCAGTGCCCATTGTTGGTGTTATAGTTTATTCAACCTAGCAAAATGTTTGTTAAGAATAAAACCGCCCAACATGGGAAAGATAGAAGATTCGCCGAAACTAGTTACAACCTTATTTTTAGCTCTAGCAACAAAAGATTATCTGATTAAAAAGCACATAGACAGTCTTTCATATTACGATTATTTTAATTATATTTTTAGTTAATAAAAACATGAGCACTGCAAAGATTATTAATACTATTTACCACTCTGCTGTAATCAGCGGTCTTAGTATAGGATATAGCATGTTAGCAAAAAACATGTTTAAGATGAGGCCGGCTGATCTAGGAAGGTTAGACATTGAGGATGTTGTTAAGGTTATAGCTGTAATAACGGCAGGGATTGCCTCAAAAGACTTTCTTGTTACACAGGGAATTATCCCAGAAAACATCAATGCATAGAAATATTAATGCAGAAGAAAAAAAGATTCATTCTAAAAAAATATTCATTCATTTATAAAAAGATGTCTGGATTAGTTCTGATGGTGGGAGGAGCTATTGTTAATGCATTGGCTTTCTCTGGCAGCAATTATATGTTTAGTAAATTGCGGTCTGATGAAGAGAGAGAACGCCATAACAAGGCAATGGAAGATTTAGCTAAGGCAAGAGACGCTTACGAGAAAAGGAGGATTGCTCACTTAGACTTTATTAATAAAAAGTTAAGAGAACAGGGACATGCAGAGCACACATTTACAGACGTTGATGAAGCAATGAATGAATATTACTTAGTGACAGGAAAGAAGTTTCTAACATCGTCACCGCCAGAACTGTCTGACTTTTATGAACCATCTGAGGATCAGAAAATGGTAGAAATAGGCTTTATTATAGGTGCTATGGAGCAATCTTTCTTCTTGCATATTCAATCTAAAAAACATAGTTAAAATATAATAAAAAAACAGTCCCTTCTTATGGACGATACGAAGTACAAAATATATTATTCTCCTAGAGGGTATTGGAAAGGAAAGACCGCTATTGATAAACTGAGTAAAGCTGCTAGGGTGTCTGAATCAGAAGCGAAAGACTGGCTTTCAAAACAAGCGATCTGGCAAATATATCTGCCTGCCCCAAAAAGAATAATAAGGCCTCGATTTGTTAACTCAGTTCCTAATGACACTCACCAGATGGACTTGTTGTATCTTCCACATGACAAAGTTAGAAGAAAAAAGTGTAAGTATGCTCTTACGGTTGTTGACATGGCTTCAAGATATAAAGATGCTGAGCCTTTAACGGATAAAAGCTCAACTGCTGTGGCTGTGGCTTTACAACAAATATACATGCGAGGTCCATTAAAGTATCCTAGGTTGATCCAGGTTGATGATGGAAAAGAGTTTAAAGGAGCTGTAAACCAACTGTTTTTAAGACACCGGGTTACAGTTAAGAGAGGGATTCCAGGCAACCATCGCTCCCAGGCTCTAGTAGAAAACTTTAATAAGAATCTGGCTGAGCGTCTGTTTACCTATCAATACCACAGAGACCTTATGGACAAAACACGCAACACAGAATGGGTTAGGAGATTGCCAGTAGTCTTACGCGCCATGAACAATGAAGAATTTAAAGCAACAGGCCTTAAGCCAGTAAACGCGATCAAATTTAAAAAAATTAGCATTACTGAAAACATCCAAGGTAATCAAAAACTCTTGCCGTTCGGACTAAAAGTAAGATACTTGTATGCTCCTGGAGAGGCAGAGGGTGATGTTAGAATTAGAGCCACAGACCCTATATGGAGCGTAGACGTATATGAAGTTGAAAGAATTATGAAAACAACCCCTCCCGTGTATTATTTAAGAGAGACTCTTTCTTCCAAAAAGCCTGCTCCTAAAAGATCGTTTGTTCGCGAAGAGTTGCAAGTTGTCCCACCAAACACAGTGCCTGTTAGTTTAAAAAAAATAGTATTTATTTTTTTGTTAAACTTATGATTTATTTTAGTTCACATCTTATTTTTTTAGTCTATTTTGGGTTTAACTGATTGTTTGCTTGTTTTTCAATGTTCTGTTTGATTGTCTCAGTGTCTACCTGTTGCGAAGTAAAAGTCTTTCTCCACTCCTTTTGAAGTTCAGTTTTTTGTCGTCTGTAATCCTCACCATCAGCCATAAGGCGCTCAAATTCTTCAGCTGTAATGTTTTCATCCTGCAATGCTTTGCTTATTCTCAGTCTTAATGAACAAAGTTTTGCTGATGCTAGGGCTACAATGGCAGTGTGGTTTTGTAGTTTAGGCGTTAATCTTTTTTTAAAACAGCACTCACAATCATAGACATAGCACCTAAACCCAACCCAAGGCTCCCTAATGCTAAAGAGGCTGGCGCTCCAGCCCCAGTAGCTAAAAGAGCAACGCTAGACCCAGCACTTACGCTCGCTACAGCTGATGAGCCAGTAATCACATACGAAAGAGTATTTAAAACTTTAGCATATTTCTTTCTAGTAACCCTATACTTATCCAAGTCACTTTCTATTTCTTCTTGAAGTTCAGTTATTTGCTCTAACCTAAACTTTTGAGCCTGATCATCCATTTTTTAATTAAAATTAATTTTTTTAATTAAGATTAATCTTGTACATATCTTCTTATTAACTCTTCTGGCAGCACTTCATCAACAGAGTAAAACCCAATAAAATCAACATACTTAATGAAAATAAAATCAAGTGCTGTTAGTTTGTCTTTGTCTTTGTCAACCATCACAGTAACTTTGTCGGAAGATACAAAAGTGTTTATTTGATCCTCATTTTTAGTAATAGCAATAACAAGTCTGAGAGGCCCATTCAAGTTTTCAGACTTTATTTTTACACCTCTGATTAACACATCTTCTGGCAAACTAGGATCAGACTCCCTCGGAGTAATAAATAAGCGAAAAAGCATCGTCATTTTTCTAGGCAGTGGTTCTAGTTTTGGGTTAAATTCTAAGCCAACGGTGTCATCCCCCACTTCAGCTAAGGGCAGCTTTCTCCGCAGCATATATTCAGGGCCCTGCTTAGTTATTTCAATCTTCTTTTTCTGTTGTGTTCCTGGGACTAGGCTAATAAGAAGGTGTCCTTCATTCAAAGCTTTTCTAAAATTGTTTTTCTTATCAAAGTATACATAGGGGCTTCGTAGTTCAAACTTTAAATCCCAGTTAATGTCAGGAAGCAACGCCCAAGCATTCTCTCGTTTATGAAGTTTGTATTCGTGTTTGCCAAAATCGTTTGCCCTTAGATTTCTTATCTCTTCCAGGGTAGGATATTGCTGCCGTTTTTTATCTTCAATTTCTATTCGTTTGTAAACGCCATCGTCGGTGTACTCAAATCCATAAACATTTCCTGCCACTCCTATTAGATCAAAGTCAGTTGTGTCTGCTAGATCTTTTAGCTCTACTGAAACGCATTTAGGAGCTAACTCCGCTTTTGATTCTGGCCCTCGAGACATTCTTTTTATTATAAACAATGTATTATAAATAATCTGTAATAAACGATCTGTAATAAACAATCTATAATGAGCAAACGTATTGAACTGGTGGGTCAGTCCGCAAGCATAGTTTAGCGTGCTTTGATTTTTCTAGCTGCTCTTTTATTTTTTTTAGTTCATCCTTGTCCCTGATTATATAATTTTCACTTAAACATTCTTCAAAACTGTCCTTGTCCTTAGTATAGAATAAGATGACTGATTTTAACTGCGATCTAAAGTCTTTTAAGACAGCGTTGTATTTTTGAGTTAAGAGCCAAACAGAAACTAATGCGTGTCTTCCGCTAAAGGCTAGCTTAGACAGAGTCCTTCTTTTTTTTAACAATGTCTTGTTCGGCTGAACAGTCATCAATAATAAACAGCGTTTCAGTTCCCTCAAATAGCCTATAGTAATGTTCTAAACAGTCGCTTAGCTTGTCAGTAGGATCAACTAAAAATATATTCTCGTCTGTCCAAACAAACTGCCTTTCTTTGTAAGACTTGTTGTGCTTAATGGTTGTGCAGAATATAACAATGTACTCGTAATGAAACTGTAGACTGTTTGTAACAAATCAAGCACAAAGACAGTTTTCCCACACCCAGTAATCCCACAAATAAGCGAACAGTGCGGGTCTTTGGGCAAAAAGTTCAAACTATCCATCTGTTTTAATAGGCTATTTCTTTCAGTCTATTTTCTTCAATGTTCAGCTGGGCGTCATAAACCACAAAAACGTGCATTTGTATCTAACCATTCTCCTCCTGTTCCTTATTAATCTGTATGAGTATGCCATCTGACCCTACCCTTCTTCCACTCCCGTGCAGTCTGTTGTCATACGTGGATCTAAAATCCAGCCATAATCCATATTTGTCTGTTAGATAATCTTCGAGTCTTACATCGTGAAGGTGACGTTTTTTACACACATGATCGGCTGTGGGGCTTGTCTGTCTGCCTCCAGCAAACAATTTTCTTATTTCATCAAAGTGTTGGTCGGGTAAAAGTCCGGCTGAATACAGCTGAAAAGGCTTGCCATCTACTGTGCAAGACAACTGCTCAATTTTTGGGTTGTAAAACACCTCAGATTCCCTCTTAAAAGGAGCTGAGGGTTTAGTAAATAGCAAGAGAACCCCCTTTAGGGACCTTAAAGAATTGCTTATAGCTATTTCCCAGACAGCGTCTGGCTTGTTTTTAATCGCTAGACTGTGGTGTAAAACTCTTTCAAAGTAAACAACCGTCCTACTTTTATACTGGTTTAAGATTGTTCTAGCCAGTTCGGGGTTAGTAACAACGTCAAAATTAAGAGAGATGTTACTAACAGTGTACTTGGCTTGAGGATCATCTGATAAAATAACAGACCCGCTGTCATTGAATGTCAGTTCGTAAGTAAGTTTGTCTCTTAGTGCGCCTTGGTAATATGGCTGATGGGTTTTTAACAGTTCAAAATCTAGAGGGATGCAAAATCTGTTCTTAAATGCTCGCGCTCTTGCCTGGTCTCCCTCGTCTTCCTTTGCATCTGCAGCATTAAGCCTGTGCTTAAGACCGTTTGGGCTCTGGATCCCCTGAAAGATTTTGTCTTTTCTTTCTGTTCTAGGCAGCCACAGATCAGAATAGAGATTAAAAATGTCTGCGCTACTCAGTGAGAAGACTTCTCTACCTTCCAGTTTAATTACCATATTTTTAATGATGGCCCTGCCCAGGTTAGCAACGACAGTAGCATTAGGATCCGCCGACTCAATATCTATTTTGAATAATAGCTTGGCAGTGCCTGGCATTATAACATCGTCAGGCCCGAGGTCACTAAATCTTACTGTTAACATTTCATTGGGCTCAATTGTTGATGGATTATTTACAACGCGCACAGTCTGTCTTACGCCTTTTATGCCATGGGGCTCCTTCGCTTTTCTGAATGGATCAAGGTCGCAACCGTATGGGTTCATTTTTTATAAAACAAAAAATAATAAATATATAAATATGGCTGATGAAGATTTTGACGCGATTAGTCCTATTGTAGAAGATGAAGATGAAATAGAACCGGGCCGTTCAATACAAGATGAACTTGGAAGGAGCAGAAGCGGGTTCTTTACTCCCTAGGCAGCGACAAGAACTATTGCGACAACGAATTGAATCATTCTATAGAAGTATAGGACGAGGGCTGCCAGACGTGCTCGATCCTAACGATTTTGAGATGGGAAAAGTGGGTGGAGACGAGGAAGGCCATTTGTTTATAAAATATAAGAAGGGCAATAAACAGATGCGTAAACAAGTTACTGATAGCCGGGACCCCTCCGAGTTTTTAATTCCGGGCTCACTTGGGGAGATTCCTATTCGGGTCAGAAGGCGATTAAATATTGTAGATCCAAGGCAGTCTGCTCTAAGGTCTAAGGCTGTTAGTGCTTTACAGAACTTAAAGCAAAGATTACCAGCGCAGTCTGAAATGCAAAACATACCTCTTCAAGAATTAAGTCAAAGAGCAGATGAAGTAATAGCAGAAGTTGAGACGAGTTTTAATGAAGAAACACAGTTAAAAACAATTGCCGATTCTCCATTGCCTAGTCAAAGAGAAGGTGAGCTGAGTCCTGATGAAGAAGCAGCTTTAGAAACAATTGATGATCCTCCATTGTCTGAGCGTGAACTCGGGGTTCTTAAAGCTGCTCTGCGTGAAATCAGGGCTCTTGATGCTACTCTACAGAGAATAAATGGCGAGCTAAAAAACAACTTGGCAAAACTTGGTGTGCTAGATAGAGAGATAGAAGAAGAAAAAAAAAACTGGCTGATGCAGATGATAACAATTTAGGGTTAGAAGAAAAGGCTAAAATGCAGGCGAAAATACAGGATTTAATGATAGAAAGGGCAAACAGGTTAGAAACGCTGTCTACTAACAGAGAACAAATAGTATTACAAACAAACAGAATCAAAGAAACTATAAACAAAATGCTTCATGAAAATACTACGCTAGCAGAAAGAATACGGATTCTGTTCAGAGAGCAGGGGATTACAATAGTTAGTATATTAACAGCCGTTGGGTTTGCTATCTCTACACTGGTTTATGCATTAACTGGCAGTGCGCCAACAGGGCCAGTAGCGCCTCCAACGCCTCAGCCCGGTAAAAGTTGGATTAGAAAACAATTGCACCATCTAGCAAACTTATTAAAGAAGTTACCTATCAAAACGCTTGATGCTCTGCCTGGCATAATAGGCAGTGTTGTTAGTTGGGTTTTGTCTACCATAGGCAAAGTGGCTGGTTATATGGCTGACCATCTGTGGACGTTAGGAGTGCTGGCTGCCGGTTTAATTTTTAGTGAAATAAAGTAAGGCTTGATTGAAAAAAAAGCATGTAGAAAAATATCAGCTTACTAAAACTTTTAAGCACCCTGAATTTAAGATGTCCCCCCCCCCCCCCCCCCCCCCCGGTACTATACAGCCACAAACGATAACTGGAGCTATATCCCCAAATGGCATTTGGATAAACTAACAAGTAACATGGGTGCCTTTGATATAAACTGTACATCGAGAATGCTGTCCCCCCATTGTCAGATCAATAACCCAAGAAGTTCTACACACACATTTAGATAACAAAACAATAACCAAACAAACTGATGTATCACGACAAAACTTTCACAAACAGCTGCTGTGGAACAATTCGCTTATAAATATAAATGTCGCACTCTATTCTTTCCTTCCTGGAAAAGAATAGGAATTGAAAGAGTAAAGGATATTATTAAAGAAAATGAAAATAGAATGCTGAGTTCCGAAGAAATTCTGGAAAAAGTAGTACAAAACAGAGGAAATGTTCTTTTTGAATATAATGCTTTAATGAACTCAATACCTGCATCCTGGAAAAACTGGATACGTGAAAATCCTTGCCAAGAAGGGATACAGAATTACTTTGATTACAGGGTTTACTGTGTAAAGCCAAAACATATCAGGAAAACATTAACCGATAAAGGAAATACAACTGAAGACTTACAGACGTGTGCTCATGGGTTTTGGCTTAGAAATCTGAACTTTGAAATAGACAAGGATTCATGGCTAATGGCACATGCTGCTACGAAAGAAACCAGATTAAGAGAGCTGCAGTGGAAAATTGTTCATAATATATACCCAACAAATATTTTGTTACATAAAATGAAATTGGCAGAGGATAGTAACTGTTCCGTTTGCAGAACTGAAGTAGATTACATAGAGCACTTCTTTTACAAATGTCCCCCTGTGAAAGCATTTTGGAAGAAAATGGAAAGTTATGTTCATAGTCAGACAGGTATCCGCATAAATTTAGATCTTTTTGACATTCTGTTTGGAGTCAAGATAACTACCTGTGGAAACGATATCAATAATCAAAATATAATAAACCACATGATCTTAATCGGGAAAATGTGTGTTAGTATACAAAAGAAAACAAACGCAAATACACCATTACATATACTATTTGAACAACACGTGCAGTTTAGAGTATTGAAAACCAGATGACATCTTCGACATAACTAGAAGTCGGTACAAAAATATTATATTAGACGGATATTAAATATTTAAAAACTGTAGACACAAAAAAATACTTTATGAAATCAAAATGAAATTGGACAGAAGCACAGGCGCGCGCACGCAGGCGCGTGCGCGCACATACACACACACACACACGCACGCGCGCACACGCACCACACACACACACACACACACGCACACACACACACACACACACACACACACACACACACACACACACACTCTGACCCAATCAAGGGACATAATTATAGGCATGAGCGTATTTTACGCGACACTGGGAAAAACAAACAGACAAACAAAAGCCTTAATATTTGAATGCCAAAAGAAATATCGCACCTCATGATCCCAATGACTTGCCCAAAGTAGCACCATGTTCTCTGTCTGTCTGTCTGTCTGTCCCTCTCTCTGCCTGCTTGTATGTATGTATGTATGTATCTTTCTCTCTCCCAGTTGCTCAGTCGCAAACCGTAAATGCCGAACACACGCGTAGGCGCATATACACTTACAATATTTGATACCATTGGTGTGCTATTTATTCCTTGTGATAGCTGCCTGTTTTTGCTTAAAGAATTAATTGTAACAAAACGATCATTCCTAACGCCAGTCCTTGTATAACCCAAGATTATTATCCCAAGTACTAAAGCTCGTCAAAGAAGGGAAGGGAGGGGAGTGGGGGAGAGATGTGGGATTGGGGAGGGGGAGACCGGAGATTGAGGGAAGGGAGGGAGGGTGGGATCGACAGTGGGGAAGAGGGGGAAGTGGAAAACAAACAAACAAAAAGCAAACAAACACCCAACCTTCCACGGCTATTGTCACGCTTCTTGGCTTTCCTCATGCCTTCCTTGTTGACCCTTTCGTTTCGCTGCAAGGCTGGCCTCTTCGGGGAATAGCCAACTGGTGGGACGATTTGGAACAAACTCTACTTACAACTCTATGATGCCGCCTCTGTCCGTCTGTCTGTCTGTCTGTCTGTCTGTCTGTCTCTCAATCTCTCTCTCTCTCTCTCTCTCTCTCTCTCTCTCTCTCTCTCTCTCTCTCTCTCTCTTTGGGAAAATCTGAGGAAAAAAAAAAGAAAAAAAAAGAAAGAACATAATTAAGTATTAAGTCCTTTGTTTCATTTATGTTGTTCTCTTTGTATAAGCAGCGCATGATCAGTGTGAGAGTGCCAGTACACCACACATCAGAACATTAATAAACCCAGACATTTTGTATCAAACACCAAAACACTAAAATCAGCAAGACTATGTCCATTTGTAAGAGTACATACCGACTACGCATGGTGTGAAAGGGACTGCTTGGAGAAAAAAAAAAAAAAAAAAAAAAAGGAAAAGAAAAAAAAAGAAAGAAAACTAGTTGTGGAAATTACTTTTTTTTTTTTTTTTTTTTTGCTTTTTGGTTTTTTTGGCAGATGAAGAGGACAGTGTGAAGCACCAAAAAATGAAGAGGTGGATTTCGGCCTTAGGGGAAAAAAAAAAGAGAGAAAGAAAAAAAAAAATCACCGCCTTAGGTGCTCCATTGCTCCGATAACTGATGCCACAAAAAAAAAAAAAAAAAAAAAAAAGACATTATGAAATCCATTTTCCCATTCTCTCATCCATCTCTTAAAATGCTTCCGCACATCATAGATGTCAATTAGCAGAACGTCAGTCTTATTCAGTTCTTGTCGAATTCCTCCAACAAAAGGAATAAACTTGATGAATAACAGTTTCACGACCACCACCCCTTCCCTTTCTTCTGGTCTGTAATGCATGAGGGTAGTCTAAGTAGCAAACCGCAAACTGGTGAAGTGATCTTATATTAAGACTAGACATCTGTGCCCTTAACTTCCCAGCGAGTCGATTTATAGACAACTTTTTACCTGTTTCAGCGTGTAAACTAATTTTCACAATGCAGTGGCTGTGAGGAAGAAGACCCCATACAGTCAAGAAATCAGGACAGTGGCTTGCCCTCCTGCCACGTGTGGTCTCACACCTGTCCATAACCATGATGGAACTGTTTTGCTGTACAACGTCACTAAGCCCTTCTTTAATTGGCTGGATCTGTCCAATAGGTACCTTTGTTGCAAAACGCTTGTGTACGTCATAGTGAATTCGATCGACGATATGTGAGGCAGTTTTGGAGCATGAATTGGACGTTCATACATTTTCAAGTTGACTGATTGCGAGCTTCACTGCAAGAAGCCAAGAAATGGTGTCGAAAAAAAATGTCATCCCAATTCTGGAGTCGCACCATTCTTGTTTGTGAAATTGTATTTCAAGTTCCCCCTCTGTCAGTCTGTCTGTCTGTCTGTCTGTCTCTCTGTCTCTGTCTCTGTCTCTCTCTCTCTCTCTCTCTCTCTCTCTCTCTCTCTCTCGAACTGGAAGTCAGTAAAGAGAATGAAGCAAAGGAACATGAAAAGTGGTGTAAGAACATCTACCGCTAGTCTGGCAGCGTTATTTCATACCCTCAACAACTGAGTAACTGAGGAATAAGATGTTTCAGACAACAGTCAAGACAAAAATTACAGTAATCCAGCATTAAAACAACAAAAGCACAGACTGGAATTTTGATTACGTCCTGTCAGAGAAAATGATGAAGAGGATTAATGTACCAAATTTTCAAATATGGTAATACAGACTGGAGATATGTACTACCAGACAGATGCTGTTTAATTCACGAATGCGCTTGTGTAGCTAGTCTCCAAATTCTTCTTTCTCCGATTCATATTATATTTCTTACTTTCAATGGTACTACTACTACTACTACTACTACTACTGCTACTACTAACAGCAACAACAACAACAACAACAATAATAATAATAATAATAATAATAATGATAATAGTGATAATAATAACTTGTTGTGCGCACATGTTTATAATTGCTATTATTATCATTATTGTAAAATATCCACGCAGTTTGTCAGTGTAAGATCGAGGGTGAAAGTGCACATATGCATTTTGAATGCACAAATCCGTTTGCTCCCTGCACTATTTAATCTTGAACAAAGTGCTTAAAGGTTATAAGCAAGCTGATATATTTTAATTGCTTTTTTTCCAGTCAGAGAGTTTGTGAATGGCATCTCACTATTTAGTGTTCTTAAAGAATGTGATCTTATAACAAACAAACACACACGCAAACAAACAAACAATAGTATCGTGGTTCTGTGTACAACGGGAGAAAAAGATCTGTTGTAAACAGAAGGCATGTATGCAAGTACCGACGTTGTACGAGTGCACACCTAGAACTTCAGCGTTTTGTCTTGAAATATGTGATTACAAATGGATTGTGTGGTGTTTCAAAAACTGCTGTAGGTCAGATCGTTACAAGAAACACTCTGAGCTTGATTTACCTTGCTGTCTTTGCTAAAAATGAGTTGTCTTTTGTTTTGCGTTGCCCTGTACTAAGTTATTTAAGAACACGATACATACCAGACGAAATATTGCAATCATCCTGACGTTTCGTTATAAGTACTATTTTTGCCAATGGTCTTTTCTGGCACCTCCATGAAAACAGTAATCATACATAACAGAACATATGATAAAACATACACAATAAAAAGCAGCGTCACAAAATATCATTAATAATCGCTATCGATAATACATGTTCGCTCAAACACACACACACACACACACACACACACACACACACACACACTCACACACACACTAGCACACACACGCACGCACGCACACACACGGACGCATGCAGGCACGCACACACACGGACGCACGCAGCACGCACACACACACACACACACACACACACACACACACACCACACACACACACACACAAACGGACGCACGTACTCACACACACACACACACACACACACACACACACACACACACGCACACGCACGCACGCACGCACGCGCGCGCACACACACACACACACACACACACACACACACACACACACGCACGCATGCACGCACGCACGCACGCGCGCGCGCACGCACGCACACACACACACACACACACACACACACACACACACACACACACACACACACAATCCACTTGATCTTCAATCCGAACGAGATACATGTTCTCAGGGAGGGTGAGAGGTCAACAGAAAACCTTTCCAGTGGACCATTAAACATGTCCTCATGTACCAACAATAACAACGTCCTCTGATTGATATGAAGAACCATCAGCATATTCACTCTCCATCTCAATCAGGTAAGAAAACTGTTTCTTGCTACATTGTTTATTTGCACAGAGACAAGAAAACAACTTCCTTCCTGTAAAAAAAGGTGTCAGTTAAGATTACATTCCCGTAGCCCAATATCTGTAGTCAGCAATGAACTGTGATTCATACTAAAACCATCAGACTGGTAGACAAAGATTTTAAACGTTTTGACAACAGCTCCACCTGAGAGTCGAGGGGGAGTAACATCTGTGATAAGTTTCATGGACATGTTGGCGAGTTGTGGGCCTTTATCTGAATGTTTTGCAGTTGCATTTTATGACTCCATCTTTCCTACTCCCGTCCTGCCAGCGGCCAAAAATGAAGATTCTACTAAAACGTGTGTGTGTGTGTGTGTGTGTGTGTGTGTGTGTGTGTGTGTGTGTGTTTTGTGAGGGGGCAGGTGGGGTGGGTAGGGGTATGTATTTGATCGAATTTCCTTTGAAAGCAAAATGTTGATTAGATGAATGGGGTAGTCTCCTTGCTTCCATGAGCAAGGCAGGACTTGTGATGAACCCTTGATTGGTTGGTTCAAAGAAAGAACAGAGTGCTGGATTCGGTGAGCGACTCTCGTGGAGACGGATGCGAGGTTAACGCTCTCTGCACAGACTGAATTGTGTTGAGCTGAGTGAGTTTAGCCCGCTTGCGCTAGCTTCAATGTCTCACTTCGATTCTGCTTCGACCCCTCAGTTGTGCAGTAATTCAATGGTCAGTTTGTCGACAGTGAACCTGATCTTTCCGAAGCAAAGTAATATCCGAGATGTCGCGAATGTATGTCCAGCAGTCTTCGAAATATGACTCAGTTTGCAAAGAATATTGGGCCAGGGCTCCATTTTGGGGTCACCGGAAATAAGAGGACTCTAGCAGATCTACCCCGCAATCAAGGATACATGCGCAGATCTACTGGTAAAGGGCCCACGGATGAGAAACACACGAGCAAATTCATTCTAAGAGGAGATACAGTTGAGGAAAAGCTCACTACTAAAGTATGGATAGACAATATTCCTATTTCTGTCGCCGAGTCGGAAATAAAACAAGCCTTGACAAAAGTCGTGTGTGAGTTAAGGTCTGCTGTGAAAATGGAGAGAGCAAGAGACTGTGACAATAAGCCGACAGGACTCCTGACGGGACGCGCATTTGTTTGTTTGTTTGTTTGTTTTTTTTGTTTTTTTTTTGTTTATTTTTATCACAGTTCACCCCACTCGACAAGACCCTAAAAATAAGCCTTTATACTGCAACAGCATACCACAAAGACCAAAAGGCAATTCAGAAAACGTCTCCTCGCCCCAAGTGTTTGAAAATTAATCACTGCATTTCTGAGTGACCTAATGATGTGGTCACAAACGGGGGGATCCTCTTTGCAAAAAGAAATGGAAAGAGAGAGTGTGAAATAGAGCTCTCAATATCATCTGTCAAAACAGTCGAACCCTATCAGTAAGCACCAGATCTTGAAAGCCAACTGGGACAGGTCAGTCTGGCGTGAGGCTGAAAAAAGTCGCAAGTCGGCCTGTCAAGCAACTCTATTTACCCCCTTGTAGCGGCCCCCTTGTGCCAGATCCAAGACTCCAAAGCGTGGCCAGACAGCGTCACAGCCCAAGAGACAGAACGGAGGAACACCCCAGAATGGAAGTCTCGCGCTCGGTAAGTCCTGTACATACAAAGGACGATCATGCCACAGAGTCTGTGCCTGCAAATCAAAGGGAGTAGTTGGTGTTACATTCAGATACCTTCGGATAACGACCTGGCTTTTGATCAACAGATTGTGAGAATGGCTTGTGATCATATTATGTGATTGCATGTTTGTATTCTGTGCTCAGATGTAAATATGCATGTTTCTATGCTAGGACTTTTTATGTACAAAATTAGCTTTGTTTCACTAAATGCAAGAGCATTAAACGAATTAAAAGGAATTCACTCTTTCAACTCTTTAAAAGTAAACAATATGATGTAATCTTCTTCCAAGAGTACCACGTGACTAAATCTGAAATTGAATTATGGAGAAATGGAATCGGAAGGTAAAATATTCTACAATGAAGGTTCAAACAGAAGTAGAGGCGAGCTCATCTTGATCTCACGATTCTTTTTTTTTTTTTTTTTTTTTTTTTTTTTTTCCCGGGTGAGGTTAAGTTAGTCATGGCACATGCAAAGATTATTGCTGATATCTGTGTCGAATGAAAATCAGAACTTCATAGTAGTAAATGTAATTGCCCCAAATGAGTCAAAATATGACTGAACTTTTTTCTGATTTGTAGACAGTGATCTATTAATCCTTGGAGATTTCAACTGTGTCCTAAATAAAAAGTTGGATATTACATCAGGCCGTGTTCATAATACGTGTGAAGTCGAATCCTTAATACAGACAGTAACGAACTTAGTCCTACTAATGCTTGAAGATTCTGCCACCCGATAGAGGCAGATGCTGCGTGGCATAGACATATCCCTTCATAGCATGTCGTTTAGATTACTGCTTTGTTAATGAAAACTTACTGCCATTTTTGTGTATCCTGCAAACAGTGGTATTAGAAATTAATGAGGAAATCTTGTTAAGGATCCCAGCTAATGGAAATTTAACAACAGTTGTCATAAAGAATGACTTACATATTAACAATGTGAATGCAGTGTTGGACGCTTTTCTATCGGAATATAAAGAAACAAGGAACTCGATTGTGTTAACATGGTAAAGTCTAATACTGACTGCCATAAGTATACAGAATTAATTGAAAGTGAAAGAATGTAAACACGAATATGTATGCTTCGTTTAAGAAAAAAAAGAAAAAAAAAGTGAGAAAAATGCCAGTAAGAGTATGTAAACGTTTGTGTATGTATTCATTGAAAACAAATTCTTGACACTCTAGGCTACCATTAACATATAATGAAATTTAATGCTGCTTTTTTTCCCCCAAAAATATGGTTGACAGTTATTCAAATTCTTCTTTTGTGTGTATTTTGTTGTTGTTGTTGTTTTATTGACTTTTTATGATCTTTCTGTATTCTGTCCAGAATTAACTCATGTTTTCATTACACGTTCATTTCGTTCCTTCGTGAAATATTAAATTGCATGTACAGAAGCTTGAATTGATAATGAAAGCGTAACTCAAAGAAATACAAAACAAATGAAGAACAGAATGACATAGAAAAATGGGAGTTATGGAAGGCTGAAATCAGAAATTTCTGAGTTGAGTTTGGAAAAAAAAAAAAGTTGGCTTGTAAGAACAGGAACGAATCGCTGAACATACAACTCAACTTTCAAGAACTAGAACAATTGTTAGCAAAACAATCCCCAAAATAAGAATCTCTAGACAGACTACTTGCAGGTAAAGCATAAATTTCTGATTGATATAAATAACGCTAGAAGAGCACAAGTAACATCAAGGATCAAATGAAGTGAAGCTCAAATAAATGCAACATATGTTTTAAGCCTTGAAAAAGCAAGGAGCAAAACAAAATCTTATTATTACTAGATTGAAAAAGGAGTCAGGTAAAGTTATTACGTACCAAAAGAAAATCCTACAGGAACAGGATTCTTAACTACAAATTTATACCCAACCAGAAGAAAAAAATGAAAATGTGAGTCAAGACACCAGTGACTTTATGTGCTATGAAAATCTGCCCCGGTGAAAAGAAAGTGACACTGTTTCATGCAAAGGCATGATAACTTTACAGGAAAGGTCGTCTGCTCTCAAAACATGAAAAAAAGGAGAAAAGATTCAGCCTTAAGGAGCTATAGTTCGACAACTAAATGCTTGAAATCATTCCGGGGGAAATTTGTTCCACATAGTACTAATTCCTTTATTTAGTTCTGCAGAAACGGAAAGTTACAATTTGTTATTACTTTATTTCATAGAGGCAAAGACCTATAAAGAGCAAATTTAAGTAATTAGAAACTTGCAATGTTAACAGATGCAGATTATGAAAGTCTAGCTAAAATACTGGAGGATAAGTTAGGTAAAGTCAAAAACAATATTGTTAACAACGACCAAGTGGGATACATTAAGGGAAGAAATATTGCAATAGTTATATCCACTGAAAATGTAATAAACTGGATAAAACTGGCAAAGCAGGTTAGTTGTTGGGCCTAAA
>CM065735.1:49538198-49540698 GCA_033310375.1 Conus canariensis | reverse complement strand
GTGAGCGTCTTGACAGACTTCTAAACTGTTTTACTTTCATTTACATGTGTAGTGTGACAATACAAACTTTATTTTCAACTTTTTTGCTTTGTGTTCTTTTTTGGATGTGAAGCTGTAGTGGTAAATACATATGTTTTTGATCGTGCAAAAAAATCTATCCAAATCTAAATGCCTAAATATTTTTTTATCATCAAACTTAAAACAAAAGAAGCCCAGATTCAAAATCTTCATTCAATTTCCTTCAAAAATACTATATATTTCATTGTTATATCTTTTGTAGTTTCTGAGCTAGAATTTTTTGTTAATTATTACCCCCAAATCATTAGATTTCCCTGGCACTGGGAAAGCCTTTGTTTGTAACATTTTCAAGCAGTGAACGGGTTTTAAATTGAAGTTATTTGTTTTTGTCCGTCTGTGTGTTTGTCTTTTGATCTCCCTTGCATCTTTGGGTGGATCCTCAAGCGTAGGCTCAAAGATTGTCCCCTACATTTTATACTATTTGCATAATGTCTTTAGTTTTTCAGCAACTTTTTTCCTCCCCACACTTTCGTTTGGTTTCATTTACTACCCTTCACTGGCTGCTTTGGGGGTGCTATTGGATTCTTTTTTGCACCCTTGGTGGTGAGAACACCACAGTATTATGGACTGTGGTGTGTCTCTATTTGACGCCAGGAGCGCAGACACAACCAGCCATGTGTCCCTGATGAGTTCCGACCCAGCGGACGAAAGGCCTTGGAGCAGGCAATACAAATATATCTGCCTTCAAAAGGGAGTGTGATGGTTCCCTTATGCAGCTAGTGAAGAGTTTCCATATCTGTAATATATTTTCTTAATTTCATGTTCCCAGATTCTCCATCTTCAAACTCCCCCCCCCCCCCCCTCCTTAAGTCCAAATCTTTGCCAAGTCATTACTAAGAAGACAGTTCAGTTGTTGGCCTGTGCTTGTTTTTTTTCCCCCCGCTGTTAGATTATTCGTCTATTTGTTTGTCTGACTTTATTCAAGTTTAAAAGGCTGTGCCAGTCTTGAATAAAAGTTACTCTGTGTTAGGTTTCCTTATGGGAGCAAACGTTACCCCACTTGTTTATTGTTTACTGTTCCCTGCATCATTTCATTTCCAATTTTGTTAGAAGAGTTTGTATGTGATAATTCCAGCTCAGTTTAGAAGTTAAATTTACTCCTAAAAAATTTACGACTTTTTTATATTCAAGGCACAATCCATCTATTTGAAACGAAGGCAGAGGATTAGGATCATAACCAGTATTGAACAGAACCATATGCGATTTTTCAGCTGAAAGGGCCAATCCGTTTTCAGTCATGTACCTAGTAATTTTATCTAGTTAATTTGATATATCTTTTTAATATAGTTTATTGATCTAACTGGTGTGTGACGTTTTAAAGTAACTTTCATCCATATACAGATATCATCCGCATATTGTACTAGTTCAACATTTTTTGATAATAATTTACGAAGATCATGGATCAAAATATTAAACGGGATAGGAGCTATCACAGCTCCTTGCGGGATTCCCATCTGGATATGTCTTTCATTCGAATATACATTTCCTACCTTCGTCTGTATTGTTCGCCTGTAGTGTGTGTGTGTGTGTGTGTGTGTGTGTGTGTGTGTGTGTGTGTGTTTGAGAGCAATATGTGTTTGTGTATGTGTGTGTGTGTGGGGGGTGGGGGTGGGGTTGTGTTTGTGGGTGTATGTTTGTGTGTGTTTGACAGAGAGAGAGAGAGAGAGAGGGTGAGGTTGTGTCGATATATGTATTTGTGTGGTTTTTTGAGGGTTATGAGGGGAGGAGAGTATGTACATGTGTGTGTGTGTGTGTGTGTGTGTGTGTGTGTGTGTGTGTGTGTGTGTGTCTGTGGGTGGGTGGGTGGGTGGGTGGGTGTGCGTGCGCGAGTGCTTTTGTGAGTGTGTTTGTGTTTGTTTGTATGTGTGCCAATGATCGCATTTTGATGTATGTGGATTTTGAGAGAGAGAGAGAGAGAGAGAGAGAGAGAGAGAGAGAGAGAGAGAGAGGGGGGGGGGGGAGAAACAGGCAGGGGTGGGATGGCTGAAGTTGGGCTACAAATCTGGTGCATTTTGGACAGTGGTATATGGAGCCTGCTTCTCCAGGTCTGAGTGGAAGAAAGAGATGGAGTCGATAGATACAGAGTGACAAACACCGAAAGGAGTAAGTGATTAGACTCTGTGGAACATGTTCATCCTGGAAAACAGACGCAATATGCTAAAAAAAAGCTGGAGAAGCAGACATGGTGGAATACAGACAAGGAACATAGGAATGCTGGAAAATAATTCTAGTGGACAGAGACGTAGAACTTATGACAGAACACACACATGGGCCTCATATAGAAAATCGAATAGAAGTTTTGTTCAGGATTATCCCCCTGAGTATGAGTTGGAAATAAAAGTGTACATACAGGACTCCTCAGACTGGCGGTCCCCTTCCTAAAATCCCGGGGCAATCGAATAAGCCTATTCCCTCACCATGC
>CM065735.1:49528198-49535698 GCA_033310375.1 Conus canariensis | reverse complement strand
TGCGTGCGAGGCCAAACAACAACAACAATCAAAAAGCCGAATGTAAATCCACTTCTTTGCTTGTGATTCAGTAACAGTTCCTAGTATTTGTAATGTGTGTGCGTGTGCATACATGTGTGTGTGTGTGTGTGTGTGTGTGTGTGTGTGTGTGTGTGTGTGTGTGTGTGTGTGTGTTCGTGTGTGTGTGTGTGTGTGTGTGTGTGTGTGTGTGTGTTGTGTGTGTGTGTGTGTGTGTGTGTGTGTGTGTGTGTGTGTGTGTGTTGTGTGTGTGTGTGTGTGGTGTGTGTGTGTGTGTGTGTGTGGTGTGTGTGTGTGTGTGTGTGTGTGTGTGTGTGTGTGTGTGTGTGTGTGTGTGAGAGAGAGAGAGAGAGAGAGAGAGAGGAGAGAGAGAGAGAGAGAGAGAGAAAAGAGAGAAGACTTTGGATATCTCGGGGAACCCAGTGTACACTGTAGAAATGTGTGCGCTGTTGGGTTTGTGAATCGGTTGGACGATGCAGAGAGAACGGCGTCAAAAATTGTTTTCTGTCTGAAAGGTTTCAGTGAAGTATGAATGGTGAGTAGTGGTCACTATGTTCTGAATTTGCTTTCCTCATCTCAAATACGACACACACACACACACACGCACGCACGCACGCACAAACGCACACGCACACACGCACGCACTTAAAACACACACACACACACACACACACACACACACACACACACACACACACACACAAAACACACACACACACACACACAAACACCACACACACACACACACACACACACACACACACACACACACGCGCGCGCGCGCGCGCACACCTACACGGTTGCACACGACACATTCTTCCGTATCCTACCCCCACCCCTCCATCCCAATCATGCTGTTATTCTTGGTCTAAGCAGAAACACACACATATGGTGACACACGCCACATCCTTTCCATTCCTCACCCCCCACCCCACTCCAATCAAGTTCTCATTCTAAATCTAAGTACAAACAATGCGTGCGAGTAGCGACAAAAAATTCAGAATTTAAATCCCACTTCCTGCTTGTGATTCAGTAACAGCTTGCTAGTATTAGTAGTGGTATGCGTTTGCGCGCGCGCGCGCGCGCGCGTGTGTGTGTGTGTGTGTGTGTGTGTGTGTGAGAGAGAGAGAGAGAGAGAGAGAGAGAGAGAGAGAGAGAGAGAGAGAGAAGACTTTGAATCTCTCGCGGAACTCAATATATACTGTGGACATGTGTGTACTGTTGGGTGCATCACTGGGACGATGTAGGTATGTAATTTGGAGAGACCATAGATGCCAATCTATATGCATTGGCGACTGTGTACTACTACTACTAGTAGTAGTAGTAGTCGTAGTAGTTAGTAGTAGCAGTGTGTGTGTGTGTGTGTGTGGTGTGTGTGTGTGTGTGTGTGTGTGTGTGTGTGTGTGTGTGCTTTGTTGTGGCCATTAATTATTGTCACGACCCAGTGAGGTGTTTGTATGACTGCTTCTGCCTGTATTGTTAGACTTGAAGTTGTTAAACTCTATATACTGTTGTCTTCCTAGATAGTTAGACCACTTTGCGTAACTGTGTGTCTCCTGCCTGACTCACCTTTGGTGACGGGTCTGTCAGTGCATATAGCAATACTATCTTCGCTGTGGTCTTCTACCTCCATCTTTATGTCTGCATAGGTCTGGGTATTCTCAACAGTATCCTCCAAGCTCTGGAGGAAGGGCAATCTGGTACAGGTGTTTGAAGTAATATGGATACTTTTTTTTTTTTCAAATTTCTTTGTAGTTCCTAAGATCAGTCTCATTGCTTCATATTGAATTCCTTCTGAGTTACGAATACTGTTCTTGGACAGTGTTGTTAGCCCTAATCCATAATCAATTACACTGTGCTGTTCAATGCCTAAGCTGCCATTGCTTCCACATTTTGTTAAGATCAACACTTTATCAAAGCCTACACTCAAATGGAGTGGTTTGACAGTTGATTCTTTTCGTATTTCATTGAGAAAAAACTAGTGAGGGAAATGGTCCTAATGTCTTGTTGTTAAGAGTACAAAGCAATACCTGGGCTTTTGGAAGCTCGATTGATGATTCAGTTTGTTAACACCACTGAGCAATGTTGTTCCGTTGCAGCTGAACTGCTTTCGTTCTATCTGGAACTTTCTTAGATGTTTTGTAGATCAGACCATCATCTGCTAGTGTCAAAACTCGAGCAAATCCGTTTCTGTTGGGGTCTGCAAAGCCTTCAATGTAAGCATGCGTAACAGGGAAAAGTGGAGGAGCTTCCAGTAATTCCATACAGAGGTAATAAGGTTCAAATATTCAGTCTCCAAATCGTAGATTGATGCTTGAGAGAGAGAAGAGAGAGAGAGAGAGAGAGAGAGAGAGAGAGAGAGAGAGAGAGAGAGAGAGACACTTGACACTTGACGCGCGTGTTAAACGCCGCGCCATTTATTGTGGGGCCAGAGGTCCATACACAAAGAGTTCGCAGCGTCAATGTCAATTTTTATAGAACCACAACAAAAATAAACCACTCTACAAACGTAAGACAAAGTATAGCAATAATGTTACTATTAACTTCAGTGACAAACATATATCGGTTTAAACATAGAATCTGTTCGTTTCGATCAAAAACCAATATGTCAACATATATAATTCTGTTGTGTTCTTTCGTCTATGTCCTGTTTCTTTTTATCTACCTTTCACCCTTTATTTACCCCTATCGTTAATCATAACTATTATTCATACATATTTAAAAGCATCTGCTTAAATGTCTTATTGTTATCGAAACATTTCCATCGAAATCGCCTCAGTTTACATCTCAACCATGCTTCTACTATCCTAAGCTTTCAAACCTGTTCTTTATGTTAAACTGCGTAGCCCTAGAAATCAGATTTTACAATCAGTTCATACACAAATCCTGAATTCAAATCACGCGCATATATATTCAATCATGCACACATCTATAATTCGAACATACTCGCATATATAAATTCAGGTCATACAAACATTACTCCACACTGTATAACCAGTCTTCACAATCTATTAGTAATAATATAATATCTTCTTTATAGCATGATTGTAACATCGTGTTACGTACTGCATGTGTATTTCTAAGTATAATCCTGTCTGTCCTACTCTGTACATCCTTTTCTCTGCGCACGCGCCTCTTATTTTAATGCCCCCCCTGTTGACCTGTGTGACCCCCATATCATAGTTCAGTGTCGTTTGCATAAAATTTTCCCGTTGCAAGATGGCGTGTGTCCATGCGTTCACTGTTTACATATTTACAACTTTGTGATTCGTGCATGCTCGCGATTCACTGGATTTATTTGTATAAATGATTTGAATTGGATTTCTCTGTCTTCTTGAAACAGCTTGGTACATTTTTTTTCTATTTCCCGTTTACTTGTGTGGTGTTGGTTAATATTTATTGTTCCGTTCCACTTTAAACTTGCTCGTCTTCCTTATTGTCTAGTTGGTTACATTAGGGCAGGCAGGATTATAACTCTACTATCGATCAGTAACAATTGAACACTATTGAGAGAGAGAGAGAGAGAGAGAGAGAGAGAGAGAGAGAGAGAGAGAGAGAGAAGAAAGAGAGAGAGAGAGAGAGAGAGAGAGAGAGAGAGAGAGAGAGAGAGAGAGAGAGAGAGAGAAGCGAGCGAAGCGGAAGCGGAAGTTTATTCAGTATAGGCCATAGCCCTTCTGAAGGGGGTACAATACATGGACAATACACTTTTGCATAAACAGCGAATAGGTAGACAATTATATCAAATGACATGACAGTTGAGCATTAATCCATTCTGACTGGGTAATCTAAGAATACTTTAGCTGAGTAGTATAGTATGTCTTTTAAATGCTTTATATAAATATATGCAAACATTCTTCAATATAATTTCGTTCCGATTTGCCATGAGCAATACAACTTTAAACAGGCATGGGCTTTTTAAATATTTAGGGGGAATAAAATCATTTCGTAAATCTTGGAAGACAAGGCAGCACAGCAAAAAATGTTGTTCATCCTCTTTGGCATTCTTACATAATGGACATATAAATGCATCTTCATCAACATTAGTATACCGATTCTTCTGTGCGGATATATCGGCTATTCCAAATCTCATTCTTGCCATATAGGTCTTTAAATGTCTATCAATGTCCAGCAAAAGATACGCTTCACAATTCCTAGATGATTTAAATGTTCTATAAAAAGCATACCTGTCACTGTTTTGAATGTGTTCCTCCCATTTTTGCCATCGGTTATCAATCAACCTTTGACGTAGTTCTTTTAAAAAGATATTGACATTTTCCACACTTGATTGACCCAGACGAACCTGAACCCATTTTGATACAAAAAATCTCGAATGTCTGACACCCAATTTTTCTTACCGTTTAATTCCAAACTAAGCAACATTTTATACGCCTTATATGGTAATCTTTTCTCATCCATACGTAGAATTTTCAAGCAGTAACTAATACATCATAAATAGGAGTTGATGTACATAGGATATCGACCTGTATCCCCATATACAAAATCATTTGGCGTTTTAAGTTGCACTCCCAAGAATCTTTTTAAAGCAAACAAGTGAACTTTTTCTATTTCAGCAACAGCTTTTTCCATACCCCATAACTCTGCTCCATACTGAGCAATTGGTTGGACTTGCACATCAAAAAGTTTAAGTAGCACAACCAAAGAGTTGTTATCAAGCATATACAATTTTCTCAATATACATAGTACCGCATGTTTTGCTCTGCTCGCAAAGTCCTGACAGGCAGGTGAAAAACTAAGACGGGTAGTGAAATAGATGCCAAGATATTTGTAACAATTCACAACACCCATTGCCTCGCCATTTAAAAAACATCTGTCCCCTGCTGCCAGGTATCCACCTTTTCGAAAAAACTACAATGCGGCTCTTTTCCATATTTATCTTAAGTTGAAGCCTTGCAGCTGCATTATGGAGGTTATTTAACTGGGTTTGGAATCCAACAGGAGTTTCTGATAACAAAGCAATATTATCAGCTAGTAACAAGATAAATAATTCGAAGATTTCAGGTGACAGTGTGGCTCCATGACGTCCCTTCTCAATTATTTCTGAGGCCAATTCATTTAAGAATAACGAAAATAATATAGGACTACAGGCATCTCCCTGTTTCACACCCTGTGTGCACAAAATACAGTATGAGTAGTTCATTGCCTGCTCTTACGTTTGCTTTCACATTAGAATACATACTTTTTATACACTGAAACAGCTTCCCTTTAACACCATTCTTTTGAAGAACTGGCCATAGAAGTTTCCTTGAAATAGAGTCAAAGGCATTCTCAAAATCAATAAAAGCAACGTAGAATTTACGATTTAATAAAAACTGCTTCTGTACAATTGCTAATAATGTAAACATGTGGTCCACTGTAGAGTATCCTTTCTTAAAACCAGCCTGATATTCGTCAGTGATATTATACTGTTCTACCCACATCTGCAACCTGTAGTTTATAATAGAAGGCCAGGATTTAAACCACAGTGCCAAGGACATCCACGCTGTTGGTTCGGATGAGGAATTTGCACAGGCCCTCGATGCCAGGCGCCTGAAACTCAACCTGCCACGAGCAAACGAAACTGAAGATTGGGAGAAACTGGATGCAAAAATCGTCCAAAGACTCGATGCACTGATAGGGAAAAGCACCCTGGAACACAAACTAGCCACATATGGGGACATTGTGTATGCCACATGTAGAGACGCCTATGGAGCAAAACTACCCAAAGAGAAAACACCTCCAAAGAAATCCAGACGCCAAGAAAAGATGGACAAGATCAGGGTCCAAAAGAAAAATCTCAAGATGCAAATGAAGACCGCACTGCCAGCTGAAAAACAAGGCTTGGAAAAAACTGTGGAAAGACCTGAAAGAAAAACACAGCGCCCTCAGCAAAGCGGAATCTGCGAGGAAGAGGAAGAGCAAAAAGAAGAAGACACAAGAGCGCTTCTTCAGAGACCCCTTCCAGTTTGCCAGAACACTGTTTGAGCAGCCAAAATCTGGGACCCTAAGTGTGGACAAAGGAGTTCTTGAGCAGCATCTGAGGAAAACATACTCTGACCCACAGAGCAAAGCACCACTCGACATTCAAGGTCTGGTGTGGCCAACCAACCCTGAGGAACAGTTCAATGGCAAGCCTCCAACGTTGGCGGAAATCAAGAAGGTGGTCGACAAAGCCAGAGCCAAATCATCACCAGGGCCAAACGGAATACCTTACCAGCTTTACAAGAAATGTCCCAAGGTGCTGGAGTGGCTCACAGGCTGCTGCGATCGGCTTGGGGAAACCTGAAGATCAGCGGCCAGTGGATGACGGCAGATGGTGTGTACATCCCCAAAGAGCAAAACTGCAAGTGACATCAGCCAGTTCAGGCCAATATCACTACTGAACGTCGAAGGGAAAATCTTCTTCTCTGTCATGGCAGCAAGGCTGACCAAGTACCTGATGGAAAACAAGTACTTGGATGTGTCAGTCCAGAAAGGTGGCATCCCAGGCGTGGCTGGCTGTGTAGAACACGCCACAATGATCTGGGACGCAATCCAAAAAGCAAAAACAGAAAAGCGAGACCTGGACGTAGTGTGCTTGATCTGGCAAACGCATATGGATCTGTGCCCCATGAGATGATACAGTTGGCTCTTGAGATGTACCATGTGCCAAAGAACATCCGCGACATGCTCAAGAAGTACTTCAATGGCTTCTCAATGCGGTTCCCTACCAAGGAGTACACAACAGACTGGATCAACTTGGAAGTGGGTATTGCAATGGGCTGTGCAATTTCCCCAATACTGTTCGTGCTGGCAATGGAACTCATCTTGAAAGCAGCAACAAACAACGCGAGACAAACAGACCTTGGCGATGGATACAAGATGCTTCCTCTCAAGGCCTTCATGGATGACACTACAGTGATTTCATCCAGAGAAGACGAGACACGTCATGTGCTGGAGAGGCTGGACGACATAGTTGCCTCATCCAGAATGAAGTTCAAGCCAAAGAAATCACGGAGTCTCTCACTGAGGAAAGGAAAAGTGGCCGGATCTGTGGTCTTCAGTGTTGCCAACCAGGCCATTCCAACAGTCACAGAAGAACCAGTCAAGAGCCTTGGAAGATGGTATGATGATACGCTGAAAGACACACAAAGAGCAAAAGAAACCAAGCAGATGGCGGAGGAAAGCTTGGAGACCATTGACCAGTGTGGGCTCCCTGGCAAATACAAGGTCTGGTGTCTGCAGTTCATGCTGATACCAAAGCTCCTATGGCCTCTTATGATATACGACATCTGCACCAGCATAGTGGAGGCAATGGAAGCCAAAATCAACAAGTTCACAAGGAAATGGCTTGGTGTCCCACCCTGTCTGACTGACATAGCGCTGTACTGTCGCCAAGCAAAGCTGAAACTACCACTGAAATCCATCCTGGAGGAATACAAAGCAGGGAAGATCAGACTTCAAAGCATGCTGGAGGACTCAGGAGACAAGGTGGTAGAAGCAATC
>CM065735.1:49493198-49520698 GCA_033310375.1 Conus canariensis | reverse complement strand
GGCCCAGACCTAGTTCTACGGAACAAGAGAAAGCAGATCGAAACCCTGACCCTGATCTCCCGAGTGTTTTGATCCTTCATGACTCGGTGACAAATAAAGTGAATAACAGAAGACTAGGCCAGTCCTACGGATTCTATGCAGTGTCACACAAGGCGTCTACGATCAAGGATTTGCGACCGTCCTTCGAATCGTCTCGTCAAGCTGCTGAGAAAGCCTTTGACACCGTTTTAGTTCACTGTGCCGTGAATGACTTGAAATCAAAATCTCCGATAGAAAGCAGCAAAGAATTCATAAAATGTATCCGGGACATTTTAAAAGAACAACCTAGAATGAAAATCATCATCAGCAAAACTGCACCATCTAAAGACACCCAGCTTAACATCAAGGGGGACCTCTTCAACGCCTTGCTGGCATCAGAGCTGATTGAAGACAACATCTCGTTCATCAGCCACACTAACTTTCACGTCAACACCTGGCACTTCCGGGACGACCTCCATCCTACTTACAGAGGGGCTAGTGTTCTCGCCAAGAACATCGGGAGACACATCAGGAGCCTGTTCTGGACAACACCCCAAAAAGTGGCCCGACACTACCGTTTCCAGCAACGCGGCCCCTCCCAGTACCAGCCGTTCCTGGAAGACCCACGCTACGATCCTCGCCCCTGGAGGAACATGTTTAGCGCATTGTATGGCTGGTGATGGAAACACTTTGCAGAAATTCAGTGCTCAAAGTTCTGACTGGAGACTAATATCTATTTATTCACCACTTGTGCCAATTAGTATTACTGATATACTAACTTAACATCTCTGATTTATTTATTGACAGTTTCACCATTTAACACACACACACACACACACACACACACAAGATGACAAGATGGCGGCCACGGTCAACAACTAGAGCAGAAGCTAGCTGAGTTTTTTGTAAAGATTTTTTTCTATTATCAGACACTTTGTTCTGGTACTTTGAAAATACTGATATTCTTCCAGGATACCGTTCTGACCACTCCATGGTAACATTAACGCTAAAATTCGGCAAAACTGAAAAAATTCATAATTTTTGGAAATTTAACTCCTCTTTACTTAGGGATAAATGCTACGTAGAAGAAATAAATTCAGAAATTTTTGATGTTATTAGTGAGTATGCAACTGCTCACTACGACAGAACAACAATAAAGGATGTCCCTAAATCAGAAATACAGTTACAAGTCTCCGACAAACTTTTCCTTGATTTTATGCTGATGAAAATCCGTGCAAAAACAGTTGCTTATGCTACTATGAAAAACAAGAAAATGAAAGACCATGAAAACAAACTAATAAAAGATATTGAAACATTAGAAAATACAGAAAATATAACTGAAAATGAAATTATCATGCTTAAAGAAATGAATACAGAACTCGAAGCCATACGAGAGAGGAGAATGGAAGGAGTATTGTTGAGATCAAAAGCCAGATGGATTGCAGAGGGGGAGAAGGTTTCGAAATATTTTTGTAATCTTGAGAAAAGAAATTATATTAGCAAACAGATGACAAGATTAGTAACCAAAGATGGACATTCCACTGAAAACCAGAAAGATATCATGAAGGAAGTTAAGTGTTTTTATGAAAACTTATACAAGGAAAAGGACGTAGAAGAATGTGAAATCTCGGACCTTATAAGAAATGTTCCCAAACTATCGAAAGAAGAAGAGCGATTATTAGAAGGCGAAATTACTTTAGAGGAGGCAGGTTTTGCATTAAAAAACATGCAGAACGGTAAAAGTCCAGGGACAGATGGATTTAGTGCAGAATTCTTTAAGTTTTTTTGGAAACAGATTGGGCCTTTTGTAGTGAGAGCTTTAAATGAAGCATACAAGGATGGAGAACTGTCCACAACACAAAAAGAAGGATTGATCACTTGTATTCCCAAAGGTGATAAACCGAAAGATTATATTCAGAACTGGCGCCCTATATCTCTCCTGAATGTTGTCTATAAGATAGGTTCTTCATGCATTTCAAACAGAATAAAAAAAGGTTTTACCACAGTTGATAAATGAAGATCAGTCTGGTTTTATGGCCAACAGATACATAGGCAACAACTTGAGATTAATATATGATTTAATTACTTATCTAGATGCAAAGAATATTCCAGGTTTACTTCTAAGCATTGATTTTGAAAAAGCTTTTGATTCTTTAAGTTGGAAGTTTATGTTTAAGATCTTAAGAGGATATGGCTTTGGAGAAAGTATTTGTCGATGGATTGAGACGTTTTACAAAAATATAAAGTCAACAGTTATTGTTAATGGAAATACTTCCCAGTGGTTTCAGGTAGAAAGAGGATGCAGACAAGGAGACCCACTTTCCCCATATTTGTTTATTCTTTGTGCGGAAATTTTGGCAATAATGATTAAGGAAGAGGAATTGATCAAAGGAATTCATATCGGTGACACTGAACACAAAATTTCTCAGTTTGCCGATGATACTCAGTTATTTAATATAGGAGATAAAACTTCATTTGAAAAAACTATACTTCTTCTTGATCGCTTTGGTAGAGTGTCAGGACTGCATATGAACAGTAGTAAAACACAAGCAGTATGGTTAGGAAGCAAGAAAAGATCACAAGTAACTTACTCTCCTCACTTAAAAATGATATGGAATCCTCTTAGATTCAAGATACTAGGTGTATGGTTCACTCAAGATCTTAAGGATTGTGAAAGTATTAACTATAACGAAAAATTTTCTGAAGTTAAAATACTGTTAAAGATTTGGTCACAAAGAACCATTACCCCAATAGGTAGAGTAGCTGTTTTGAAATCGCTTGTTTTGTCCAAATTAATACACTTATGGATATTACTCCCAGATCCACCAGACTACTTCATAGGAAACCTCCAGAAACTATGTTTTCAGTTTGTTTGGAATGGAAAACAAGATAAAATTAGTCGGAAAACCTCTATCAAAACAACGAAACAGGGTGGACTAAACATACCTGACATAAGGAAATATATCTGTGCTTTGAAACTGTCATGGATTAAAAAACTAAAAACCACAAACCATAAATGGAAATGTATAGCAACAGAAATATGCCCGATTCTTTCATTTCTAGAATACTATGGAACAGCTTTTGATTTTAAGCATAAAAACATGAGCACCTTTTGGATGCATGTACTGAAAGCATATAAGCTATTCCATTTTAATGTAAAACCCAAAACTTGGAATGAATTGCTTTCTGAACCGATTTTCTACAACGAAAATATACAAATTGGTAATGTAGTAATTAAACATAATAAATTGATAAGAAAAGGAGTGTACGCCATAAAACATTTTTTCAAGACTAATGGAGAATTTATGACATTTGAGGAATTTTCAACAAATCATGGATGTAAGATTGATTTTGTCACGTTTAATGGTATTATATCGGCAATTAAAGAATATATCAGAATAAGTGGAATAAAACGAAATACAGACAATAACAGATTTTTGGATGTACCAAATGCATTAAGACATATTTATAAGGTATCAAAAGGATCAAAATTACTGTATGAAATTTTAACAGAAGACAATGTCAGACCTAATTGTTGTTTGAAATGGACACAAAAATTAAATGTTGATATTCCTTGGAAAGAGGTGTTCCTTAAAATACATAAAACTAAAGATGTTAGATTAAAGTGGCTACAGACTAGAATTGTTCACAGAATTATTGCAACAAATGTTGTTTTAAGTGCAATGGGGGTATCTGCCACAGCAAACTGTTCGTTATGTAATGAAGCAAGAGACTCTATTGAACATTCTTTCTGGAGTTGTAAATATATTAGATGTTTTTGGACCTCTTTGGAAAAAATGTTCAATGAAAAATGTGAAAATGTTTATGGTTTAAAGATTTCACGTGAACTGGTACTTTTTAATGTGGATAACCATTCTAATACAGATAGTATTTTTGACTTTATAATAATGTTTGCTAAACAATATATATACAAATGTATATTAGAAAAATCCCCACCTAACTTAACTATCTTTCAGAAGCAGCTGAATAAAAGATACAAGATAGAACAATACAATGCGAAAATTAATGATAATGTGTCTAGGTTTACTACAGAATGGAACTTTTATACACCTTTACTTGTCACTGTATAATTGATATGTGTATGTGTGAGTATATATATGTGTGTGTGTGCATATATGTGTGTGTATATATATATATGTGTGTATGTATGTATGTATGTGTGTGTATGTATGCATGTGTATGTATATGTGTATGTATATGTATGTGTATATATATATATGTATATGTATATGTATATGTGTATATATATATATATATGTATATATATATATATATATATATGTATATATATGTATATATGTCAAAATGTTCTTGCATACTCCATGCCCATTTGCACATGTTTTCGCCATCCCCCCTCCCCCTCCCCTCCTCCTCCCCTCCCCCACGCCACAACTTGATAGTCATGCTGTTCTTGTCATTGTTGTAGGTATTGTTGTTATCATTGAGATGTTATTGCTGTTACTATTACTATTGATGATGATGTTACTTTCAGGAGTATGATAATCTCAGATATCCCCTTTCGTATATATGCCCCCTTCCCCTTTTCCCCCACTACCCACTCCATGTGCCCCTTTCCCGTTTCTTTCTTCATTTATGTGTGTGTGTGTTATTGTTTAAAAAAAATGCAATAAAATGTTTATTACAAAAAAAAAAATTAACACACACACACACACACAAGATGACAAGATGGCGGCCACGGTCAACAACTAGAGCAGAAGCTAGCTGAGTTTTTTGTAAAGTTAAAAAAAAAATGATGACCAGGATGACAAAAACAAGAAATGCAAGAGGTAAGCCATCAACTTTGCCAATAGAAAAAACTAACAGCAGTTTGCAAAATGTTCAGTCGACTGTAACAAGCCAATCGAATATTCGAAGCGGGGGTGACCGTTTAGTAACCCAAACAAAAATGTCCGGTACGCCTGCCGACAATAAAGGCCCCGCAGAAGACAGCCCGAAAAGAGAAGCGGGAAGTAACACGGACGATCTCAAAGCTCTCATAATGACTCTGAGCGAACGAATCTTGAGTCTAGAGAAAATAGTTGAAAAACAGACCAAAATAATTGAATCGAATCTCAAGATGACGAAAAGCGAAAGTGTCGCCATTCAGACCGATTCGACCGAAACATCCTTCGCAACGCCTCACCGCTCTTATGCAAAAGTTGCATCAACATCGCTGCCGGCAAAATCTCCTCCCCAACACAACAAGGGCGTGGATGAATTGTGCGAGCCGTACATTAGGCCAAGCAAAGAAAATAACCAAATGAAACAAAACCACAAAGAACAAAAACTGAATTGTGACGTAAAGAATCAAAGCAACGTCAAACAAGGTTCTGCGAAATTGCGTAACACATCTGTGGAACAAAAGATAGAAAACTCCAAGTCTCCACACAAACAAAACGTCAAAGAAAAACAGTCTGGCACAACAAAGAAAAACGTATCCCATTCTGTTTCTACATCTGGTGGCGACTTGCCACGTGTCCTCCTGATACATGACAGTATCATGAAGAAGGTTGATGCACGGAGACTTGGCCTGTCATACGGTCTGCAGGTGGCAAAGAGAAAAGCGTATCAGATTGAGCATTGCACACGCGCTCTGAACGAGGCAAAAGTATCTCTGAATCCTGAACCCGAATGTGTAGTTCTGCATGTAGGAGTGAACGATTTGAAGGGGAAAGATCCGGAGAAATGCAGCACGGAAATGCAGAAATGCGTCAAGGAGGCCAAAGGTCAATTTCCCAAAGCCAAAATTGTAGTAAGTCAAGTGGCTCCTGTCAAAAATAAAACACTAGACATTAAGAAAGATCTGTTCAACGCAATGACAAGACAGAAACTACAGACAGAAAACGACATTACTTTCGTCACCTTTAACGAGTTGAGGATGGAAGACAGAAGAGTACTGACAGCTGACGACGTTCACCCCACGACCAGAGGAGCTAGCACCATCGCGAGGACCCTGGGCAAACACCTGCATGGAATGTTTTGGGAAAAGCCACGGAGGAGACCCGCAGCCTTTCGTTACAGTTGCCAAGGTCTTCACCCTCCGCCTTTTCCACGTCCTTGGTTCTACTAAACTGGTCGTACTTTGACTCTCAGCTGTTTACAGTCAATCATCAAGATTTTCTGTTTTCATCTATAGTCATCTCTAAGATAGTTAATGTCTAAATGATATCAATTATTGTGATATATAAATGAAAGCACACAAAAAGCCAAACATTACATTTCTACAGTGGAATTGTCGTTCTATAACGAAAAATCTATCATACTTAAATCAATATCTAGTAGCAAATAAGTTTCATGTTTTATTACTACAATCTTTAAATGTGAGCTGTGATAAATTACCATATCTACCTGGATTTTACCACCCTCAGGTTTACGAACAATGTGGAGACAGTGCAAACAGCCATTTATGTGCGTGAAGACCTGGACTTTTGTGAAAGAACTCCACCAGTGTATAATATTTCCTCTGTGTCATGCTGTGCAGCTATGGTTAAGTTCACTTCATCCTTGATTCTTAATGTTGCTTCAATTTATCTTCCAAAAGGTCCTGATAATAAGAACACTGAATGGTTGAAAGGGTTCCAAGATCAAACGGATAAGTGGGTTATTGGGGGTGATTTTAATGCACATGCCCCTTTCTGGGATAAGAGTTGTTCCTATATTTCTAATAATCGTTTGTTAGATAACATAGTGGATTCTATTCTTTACATACTGAATAATGGAAACATAACTCGTATTCCAGATATATCTACCCATAATCCCTCAGCCATTGATTTAACTTTTGTATCTCCATCATTGGTAGTCAACGCAGTGTGGGAAACGGGAGATGACACTTTAGGATCAGATCATATTCCATTTATAATATCTTTAAATAACATAGCAGAAGAAGAAGAAAACACAGAAGATGTTATTCCAAAGTATAATTACAAGTGTGCAGATTGGTCACTGTTCAAAGACATCCTTAAAAACATAGATTTAGATTATTCTACTGAAGAAAATATAGACAATCAGTATGATAAATTCTGCAGATTTATCCTAACAGCAGCAGATAAATCGATCCCAAAAATAAAAAACAAAAAATCTAAAAAACACAATGGAAATGTGTGGTGGAACAAGGAATGTGAACGCGCAAATAACAAGAAAAAAAGAAAGATTTAAGATATATTGTAAAAAAAGATCAGCAAGTAGTCATGAAAAAATGAAAAAGACGGGTAAAGAAAGTGATGATGCAATAGAATATGCAAAATTGAAACATTGGGATGATTTCTGTAACTCTGAAGTAAAACATTGTAAGGATATGGGGAAAGTATGGGAAGAACTGAAAGCTATGAAAAATGGATTGACATCACCACAGTATCCCATAAAAATAGATAACAACAATCTGCCCACTACTAAAGAGAAAGCAGAAGTTTTTGTAAACTTATTCGCTGAAGTCAGCCGTCCTGAGGGTCTAACGAACACTGACCGAACTTACAGAGAAAAAGAAGAAACTAATATAACATATGATGATCCACCACCTGATAATAGCATAAACATTAATGCTCCTATAACTGTATATGAAGTAAAAGAAGCCATTAGAGCCATTCCAATACGGAAATCATCAGTTGGTTTAGATGCAATATCTAATCAGATGCTAAAGAATTTACCTGAAAATCTTGTAGTTTTTCTTCATGCTTTGCTAAGTACTTGCTGGAATAGTAGCGACATGCCCAAAATATGGAAACAGACAATTGTTGTACCAGTTCATAAACAAGGAAAGTCTTCTAGTGATCCTAAAAATTACAGACCTATAGCATTAACATCACACGTCTGTAAACTATCAGAAAGAATTGTTTTGAATAGACTAGCATATTACTGCGAAAAAAATGACATCATTCCTATTAAATCAAGCTGGCTTTCGTAAAGGGAGATCTACTACAGAAATATTAGTGAAATTAACAACAAATATAAAGAAACAATTTGCAAGACGTAAATGTGTCCTGGCTACATTTTTTGACATAACCAAGGCTTACGATCAAGTGTGGCATTCACAGCTATTAAACAAACTTAAAAATATTGGACTATCAGGAAATGTATACAATTATGTTAAATGCTTTCTGAAAGATAGGGTAATACAAACAAGAGTAGGAAAATCATATTCCACCAGTAGAACTCTGTCAATGGGAATCCCACAAGGGTCAGTGTTAGCTCTGCTTCTTTTCTCATTGCTATTGTATGATTTGCCAAATAAGTTATCTAAAAAGGTAGTTCTCGTTCAATATGCAGACGACATTTGCATGTGGACGGAAGTAACTCTTAAAAAGAAAACTCCACAGCGTGATATAAGTTTCATCAGAAAGATCTATTAAGACGAACTAAATAGGATGTCGGAATACATGAAGTTGAATGGATTGAACTTATCTGTTGAAAAAACAAATATAATTCTTTTCAATAGTGGCAATAATCCAGAAAAACTGCCTGTTTTTACATTGGGCGAAACACCTCTTAAATACGTGACAGAAGTTAAATTCCTAGGAGTCCATTTCACATCTAAACTATCATGGAACGCTCATATACTTATTAACAAAGGCGAGGAAAATATTAAATTTCCTTAAAATTATTTCTAAAGAAAAATGGGGACAGAATTCATCTACATTGATAACTCTATGTAAATCTTTAATGAGGTCGAAAATAACATATGCCCAAGAAGTAATCTTTAGCGCTCCCAAATACCTATTGAAAAAGCTTGAAAGTATTGAATGCAAGGCATTGAAATTAGCACTTGGCCTTCCGGTCCATGCATCATCTTCTCGTACGTATTATGAAGCGCAGATGCTTCCCTTAGATGAATACAGAGAGTTAGCGTGCTGTAAACTTGTTATCAAGAGTACAACTAATAAAACGCACATTAGATCTGAAATAAAAATGAGGTCAGATATTGATTTTCCTAAAAGAGCAAAATCTATAGCTTCTCAAAAAACACTGGCAACGTACACGTCAGAAAGTATTACTGATTCTGGAGTTTCAATCGATAACGATGCTCTATCCATTAGACCGTTATTTTCTCCTATACCACCATGGGAGCTTAATAAAGCACATTTTGATATTGAACATACTAATATGAAAAAAGATGAAAACATAAACATGTTAGCAAGCTGTATCAAATGCCATATTGAAAAGAACTATTCAAATTATTTGAAAATATACACAGACGGTTCGTGCATTGATAAACAAACAGGTTGTGCATTCTTAATACCAGACTTAAGAGTAGAGAAATCATTTTATATCGGAATTAACAAATCGATATTTACAGCAGAGTTAACAGCGATACTCCTGGCTTTAAATTATCTTTTAAACTTTCCAAAAAGCAATATTTCAAATTCTGTTCTGTGTTGATTCTAAATCAGCTCTTCAGGCATTAAAAGTTTCTCAATTGCACACAAGACCTGAAATGGTCATAGAGATAATTTGTATGATACACATGTTGATTGCAAGAGGAACCCATGTAGTTTTTTGTTGGATTCCTTCACATTGTTCTTTTCATTATAATGAAAAAGTAGACAGGGCAGCTAAACGTGGAGCCAAAAATAGTTTTGATTCAGAACTGTTTGATTTCCCCTTATCAGTACATGAACAGTGTAACTTGGTTAAGTCGCATATCTGGAAAGCTTTCGAATATAGTATGGTTGATCACGTTTATAAAGAACAGTTTGATATTAAAAGAATCAAAGAGAATTTTAATCTTAATAGAAAATTACTCTCATTAATGCACAGGTGGAAACTTAATGCATTTAAAACAAAATATGTAAAAAACGTAGTTTGCGTATGTGGAAACAAAATTACTCCAACTCATATTGTTTCATGCAATGATATGAAAAAAATCATTCCAGTATTGAAGCAAAATACTGTGCAGGCCATTTTTCAGTCACCAGCTTTAACGTACGAATTCTTTGTACACTTAGAGCGCACCCCTATTGGTAAATACTTATAATATTTTTATTAACTTTATTTGCGGGGGATAAGAAAGGAAGGGGGTGGGGTGGATAAAATGGGGGGGGGGGGGGGGGGGGGGGAGCAAAGGATTTTGTTTGTTTATTCTTTTTTTCCTTTTTTTTCCTTTTTTCTTTAGTACTGTCATCCGTTTTGACTTTAATTGATAAGTTAGTTGTTGGTTATAAGTATTTTGTTTCATGTTAATCTTCACTTATGACTTGTGTAAAGATATTCACACACTTACACATCCACAACTCTCGCACTCACACACACAGGCACACATACTCACACACACACGCACACACACACACACGCACACGCGCGCGTGCACACACTCACACGCACACACACATTCGCGTGCACGTGCACCCATACATATACACATACACACATTATGTGCACGCTCGCAATTACTTCCGTACACATTCACTTTTTTTTTTTTTGTGTCTAATATCACGAATAGTGGATAGACGTTAAATGAAGGACACACACACACGCACACACACACGCACACGTACACGTATGCTGACCTTTCCTGTTCAAATGACTCAATTGTAGTTGTTTTGCAAGATTCATATTGATGGATAAAGTTTTCAAGGTATTCCAGTGGAACTGTTGATCCATCGCCACCAGTCATGATCAGTTAATTCAACATCTTGCTGAAGAAAAATACAGTGTACTAGCCTTGCAGTCATTAAATGTGCGAAGGAAAAAATTGCCAAAACTAAGTAATTATTACTACCCTCCAGTCATCCAAAAAGTGGATGCAACGGATAAAATCAATGTTGCCATTTACGTTCATGAAGGCGAGAAATACACTCCATGTGTCAGTCCTGTTCCACCAGACAACCCAGGTTCATATTCATGTGCAGTTAAAGTTCAAGTAAACCCTAACATAATATTAACTATTGTATCTGTTTACTTACCACAAGGACCTAACGATATTAGTACTGAATGGTTACGTTCCTTGCAGACAGATAAAAATAATTTTTTGATAACTGGCGATTTCAACGCTCATTCGCCGTTTTGGGAAAAAGACTGCCAGTCAATATCAAGCAATCGTTTTCTTGAGAATATAGTTGATTCATCACTTTATCTTTTCAATGACGGTAGAATAACACGCATTCCCGATAATCCAAAGCATCAACCAAGTGCAATAGACCTGACCTTAATAACTCCAGATCTAGCGCCCTTATGTGATTGGAATACTCTCGATGATACACTAAACAGCGACCATATACCCATAATAACTAAATTTGAAACCTTAAGTCCTGAACCAAGGATTTGACTCAGGAAAAAATACCAAAATATAACTATAAGTTTGCAAACTGGAATAAATTCACACATTTATTACGAGCTTTTTACATAGACTCCAATGATTTAAATACCCAAGATGTTGATAAAATATATGATCGGATTCAAAATGCGTTACTGTCAGCAGCCAATCAGTCAATTCCGAAGATCAAACCTGTGAACTCATAAAAGCATACGGGTAATGTGTGGTGGAACAAGACTTGTGAAGAGGCAAAAAAAGAGAAGAATATAAAACTGAGAGAGTACTTACGATGTAAAGGGCCTGGGCGCGCTGAAAAACTCCTTGAGAAGAAAAAAGCGAAAAACAGTTTTAATAGAATAATAGCACAAGTTAAACGAAAATATTGGTCTTCCTTTTGTAAAAATGAGATTTCAAACCATAAAGATTTAGCAAAAGGTATGGGAAAAATTAAAAACGATGAAGAATGGAATTCGTTTACCTCAATACCCCATTAAACTTGACATCTCAAATTTTCCATCAAATTATGAAAAAGCAGAAGCTTTTGTTTCCTTATTTGCTAAAAACAGTTGTACGGAGAGTTTATCAACACAAAGCACATTACATAGAGAGCAAGAGGAAAAGAAAGCTATCTATAGCAAACCAGATCCTATTCATAACCACTATCTAAACGCCCCCATAACACTTCAAGAAGTTAAGGAATGTCTCTCTAACCTAGGTAACAAGAAAACATCTGTAGGTCTGGATGGCATTTCCAATGAAATGTTGTGCCACCTGCCACCAAATGTTACACATTTACTTCATTTTTGTATTGAAAAATGTTGGAATGATGGCAAAATACCTTTAGTATGGAAACAGTCTGTTATCGTTCCAATTCATAAACATGGGAAGCCTCGCTCAAATATTAATAGTTATCGTCCAATAGCTTTAACATCACACACTTGTAAACTATTGGAAAGAATCATATTAAAAAGATTAGTTTATTATTGCAGTAAGCATCAGATTATACCTATTAATCAAGCTGGATTTCAAAGTGGTAGATCAACAATAGAACACTTAGTCAAACTGACCACACATGTCAAACAACAATTTGCGCGACGAAAGAATATCCTTGCAACCTTTTTTGATATAAGGAAAGCATACGAGCAAGTATGGCATAAAAGACTCTTGTATAAACTAAAAACTGTTGGAATAAGTGGTAACATGTATAATTTTGTAGAATCATTTTTAGAAAATAGAACTATTCAAACAAGATAGAACATGTATACTCAAATCCAAGAACATTACAAATGGGTCTTCCGCAAGGATCAGTAATCTCCCCAATTTTATTCAATATTTTAATGGCAGATCTACTCAAAGGCCTAGGTAAAGATACTGTGTTAGCACAGTTTGCTGACGATATATGCCTATGGATGAAGGTAACTATGAAAAGAAAGACTCCTTTAATATGGCTAAATTATATACGAATTAAATACCAGCATGAACTGAATAAAATTGTAAGCTTTTTAAATGAAAACGGGCTTGTACTTTCAGTAGAAAAAACAAATATTATGCTCTTCAATGCTGGATATGACCCGGAGAAACTCCCTTCATTTACTTTAGATGGCACTGCTTTAGAGTATGTAAAGACGGTTAAATTCCTAGGTGTATATTTAACCTCCAAACTTTCTTGGAATGTACATATTGAATATATTTTGAATAAAGCAAGGAAAAGTTTCAACTTTTTGAAAATTATAAACAAACAACGGTGGGGGCAAGACACACATACTTTAACTTTATTATCTACTGCTCTTGTGCGTTCACGATTAATCTATGCTCAAGAAGTCTTTTTCAGCTCTCCACAATATCTATTAAATAAACTACAGAGTATTGATTGCAAGGCTTATAAACTTGCTCTTGGAGTTCCCACACATATATCTAACATAGGAACATACAGTGAAATCGGAATATTACCTCTGAATGCATTACGAAAAGCATGTGCTTCAAAATTTATATTAAAGAGTCTTTCACAGGATAACTTCTGTGCAAATGAAGTGTCCTTAAATTCAGAAACAGATTTCGTGAAACGGGCCAGAAGAATACAATCTACAAAATCAATCCAGTCATTCGTCTCTAACCTCCTAAAAGATTCTAATATAAATGAAACAAAAATTGCTAATAAGCTGTCCTTTTTACCTATTCCAAAATGGGAGCACGCCATTGCTACCTTTGATACAAATTATGCAAATGTCTCCAAAAAGGATCCACCTTATATATTGAAAACTGTCATCGATATTCATTTAGAAAATACATACAAAAAGTATTTTAAAATGTATACGGATGGTTCAGTGCTAGATAATCAAGATACAGGAGCAGCATTTATAATACCTGATTTAAAAGTGGAAAAATTGTACCATCTTGGTAGACATTTTTCAATATTCAGTGCTGAGCTAGTTGCCATTTTGATCTCTCTACACCACGTCTTGAGTTTTCCTATTAACTCTTGTCAAATTCTAGTATGCACCGATTCTAAATCGGCCCTTAGCGCTATTCAGTCTTCCAGTCCAAAAGTACGTGTTGAGATGATAACAGAAATTAATCATGTCATACATCTTCTGGCAGCTATATGCATTACAGTTACATTTTGCTGGGTACCTTCTCATTGTGGAATTTCAGCAAATGAGAGGGTCGATCAGGCTGCAAGAAAGGCAGCCCGAAATGTCGAAGGATCAATACCACTTGACATTCCCTTAGATTTAAGTGAGTGCTATTCTTTAATAAACGAAGCGTCCAGTAAAAATTTCAGAAATGTATTAGAGAACTCAGAAATTAACTATTACCACAACTGCATTAAACCCAATTCTGGAAAAAATCTGTTGGCCTCATCAAGACCCGACCTTGCCTCCATACCTAGAGAAATACAAAGCTTAATGCACAGAATGCGTTTGAATTCACTTCGAACAAAATTCAGCAAAAATGTTACATGTATATGTGGAGAAAGACTTGGAGTTGAACATCTATTAATTTACTGTCCTCTTAGCAAAGGAGATTATTAGCAAAACTGGTGACGATACTTCATCTGATGGATCCGGTTCCCTGTCTCTATCTAGAGTATTAAATGACTGGTTTTATCTTTATACAATTTGCAAAAGTTTGTCACATAGTTCAGTTGGTATTTATCTTTAAATTTTTTAACTTTTTTTTTTTTTGAGTGGTTAACCGTTCGTCCTTCTGCACATTAATCGACCTGCATCGTACTACCTATCCAAATATGATTGACAGTGCTCAAGAACCGACTAAGTGGTCCATTGGACGCTCTCCTTAAAGTTTTATACATTGTGTAATTGGATTTTTTTTTCGCTTAAAACAATGTTTTCCCGACATGCGGGGGGGGGGAGGGGGGGTGGGGGGTGGGTGTGTGCTTATTTGTTATTGTAATTGAATCATACAGGCATGCACATGTTCACACAGACACACGCAGACACACTCACACAGACACACACACGCGCGCGCACACACACACACATGCGCGCGCGTGCACGCACACACGCGCACACACACGCGCATGCGTGCGCGCACACTTACACACACTCACATCGTCTTGATATCACTTTTAGTGGGAAGACGTTAAACTGAAGAACAACAACAACAACAACACACACACACACACACACACACACACACACACACACACACACGACCCGACCTTGTGTTTGAAATTAAATATCTTTTATAATGGCTGGCGTCTAAAGGCACTATTATAGAATTTTGCTGGATTCCTTCGCATACTGGTATACTTGGGAATGAATTGGCTGATAGGGCTGCAAAAAATGGTGCTAAAAAAGCAGGGTCATCTTCCGAGCTGAAAATAAAACCATCAGTCGTAGAATGTTATCGTATCCTTGAATCAACTGCACGGAAGAGAGCTCAAATAAATGTTGATATTTCATCCAAACAGTGGGAAGCTTTTCCAATAGACCTTGTTCTAAGAAAAATGTCTGATCATCCAGTTTATTATTCCAGACAAATATATTCCCTTATGATTCGATTAAAGCTAAACGCTTTAAAAACACAGTTTAGTAAAAATGCTAATTGTATTTGTGGTAAAGAAATAACATTGAGCCATATTTTATTTAATTGTCGCAAGTTGACTTCTTTCTTACCAACATCATTAAGGTCTAATAGTTTTTCTGGAAAAAACTTGCAAGATATACTTTTGGACCACTTTTTGCTGATCGAAATTGCTGAACACTTATTTCATAGTCCGATTGGGGTTTTTCTTTAAATTGTTTTGTGTTAGTTCATAGTGCGTTATATAATGATGGCCTGCATTTTACTCCTTTACTCTTAAGTTTAGACAGTGAAGGATTCTTGTTTTATTGTTATATTATGTTAGATCTATATCTTCTGTTAATCTTATCCATTACTTGTTGTATTAAGATATCTGGTTTTTTTGTTTTTTTTAAATTATGTTTTGTTTTTTCTTTTGTTTTTGTTTTTGTTTAGATACATATACAGATATAAACACGTATACACTCACATACAAAGGCCTACATACACGCTTGTATAACAGATAGGCTTATTCACTCAATCATTCATTCCTTCAGTCATTCTCTTCATTCATTCACATCTAATATCGCTCAAAGTGGACAGACGTTAAACAGAAGAACGAACGAACACACACAAGATGGCGGCTATGGTCAACAGCTAAACAACATGCTTGCTGAGTTTTTTGCCAAAGTTCCTTAAAATGACCAGGTTCTCCAAAACAAGACCCTGGACGCGAAGTCCTTCAGCGTTGATCACCCTGATTTTGGACAACAGCGATCAAGGAAAAAACAAATCAGCCAAGAACAAGAGAGAACGAAAACCGAGAGCTGAGGACCATTTCGTTATCCTGAACCAAACGACCTGTGGAACGCTTGGATCTGCCGGTCACAGGCCTGATACAGGCGCGTAGGAAAATTTTCAGAGGAGGGGGGGCACACGCTTCGCGCGAAGCCGACGGCGCGAAGCGCCTAGCTTGCTAGGGGGGTCCGGGGGCATGCCCCCCCGGAAAATTTTTGAAAAAAGAGAAGCAAAATGGTGCAATCTGGTGCAATCTGAGTAAGTAAACTGTCACTTTCTGGTAGTAGATTTTGTCACTGATCGACGAGGAAAAATCATCTGCTTAAGTCTAAAACCGCACGATTCGTGTCATAAATCCTAACCCCTAAGCTCAGCAATCATGTTGACATTTCTCAGGCACTCATTCCTGGGTCCGATTTAGGGTAAAAGTATATCATGTCTGCTTATCTAAAATTATATCCTTTGTAAAGTTGATCTGAAATGAGAAGGCAAATCCCACAGAACCATCAAGGCCACAATGCATCCAGGGTTATAATTGCAACAATGAAAAATAATGCACTTACTCCTGTTGACTCCCAGCTCGCTAGGAAATCCTAGGAAGGCACTTGAGTTTATCCTCACTGTTGGTGTTAGAAGCAGGTCTCTCTATTTATGATCGCTAAACAGTTCACACTTTACACTTTACCTCTTAACCCTTTGTCAGTCGCAAGTTAGCCGAATTTTTGGTGACAAATTGTCCCGAACTGATGCGGAAGATGGATCGACCATGACAGCTCAAGAGTTGTGCCTGATCATCATGGCGCCGTCCCCAGCCACCAGGAAATCAGGTGTTGGCCTTAGGCTGTCGTGGTCCATCTCATCCATCTCCCGTATCAATTCGTCGGACAAACAATGAGTTAATCTTCTGAAACTCTGAAACTTCTCCAAACTGTTATTTATCCGTTCTTTGCCTGAGAGGCACTGGGTGAAAATTCTCCAAAGTAGGCCCCCCTTCTATTGTTCACATCGACAAACTGTTTGGCGATGTTGTGCAGGTCAATTTGGTCCGTTCTGTCTTTGTGGGCATGCAGGATCAGGCAATGATTCAGGCATTGCTGTGTCATGGTGGCGCGAAGGTAGGTCTTCGTTCTCCTGAGGATCGAGAATGTGCGCTCTGCAGTTGAAGTGGTGACAGGGCTTGTGAGGTAAATTCTCAGCAACGTGTCAACTTCTGACAGTAGTTTCCTGACACCAGGCTGGCAACGCAGTGAGTGAATCACAGTCTGCATTGAAACTCCATGCTGCCCCAGTCCCTCCACATCCGACAGCATGGACAGCTGAGTTTTGAGTTTAGACATCTCCACATCTTTTCCATACTTTTCAGCAATAGTGTCTGGGATGTCAACTTGTTGCTGCTTTCCTGCAGACATAACGATCAACTGCTCTATTGCTTTTATCACACCGAATGTCTTTTGGTCAAACCTGCGTTTGAGGTCTTGTACAATCAGGTCTATGCCCTCAAAGAATTGTTGACGATAGTAGTCTTGCACATTGCTGAAGACATGTGGCAGGGATCCATCGTCAAGTCTTGCTGGGGGGATTCGCCTCCTTGGAAGGGTTGGTGGGTCGCACACTTCCCATGCTGCTGTACACACGCCCTCGTAGAAGTCTGCAAAGCACTCATCCGACCTCATCCTGGTCAGGCATCGAATCGTGAGCTCTACAGACTCTGAGGCGTCATGGCATGTTGTGTGTTTTGCTTGGAGGGAGACAGAGAGAGTTTCCGTCACAGTGAACAGCTCCAATCCAAGGTTCAGTCCGAAATAGGTTCTGAACTGCTGCATAAGTACCAGTAAGCTCGATGCTTTTCTTGCGTAACCATCATAGCCACTGGCAACAATCTCCATGGTTTCCTGCAGAGAGTCATAATTGTCCAAAAGTGACTTCATTGCCGTTCCCTTGACTGTCCATCGTGTTGGACACAATGGGCGAATCCCCGTTGCATTCTCTCCTTTATCAGCCTTGATGTTCTCGAACAGCACTTGTCTTTTTGGGGAAGCTGTGATGAGCTGGATAATTTCCATAGCAAAGTCAAGTGCATCCCGCAGAGGTTTCACGCTCCTTACACTCCCCTGTAGGCATAGATTTACACAGTGAGCCAGACAGTGCACTGGAAGAGCAGCAGGAAACTCTTTCTGCAGCTGAGTAGCAACACCTGACAGACGTCCCTGAAAATTGGATGCTCCGTCGTATGCCTGACCGCGACAGTCCTGAGGATCAAGTGTAAGTCGCACCAGCGCGTCCTTGATTACAGCCAGGAGAGTATCTGCTTTAGTATCTGGTACCTGAATCAGACCTACAGTTTCTTCACAGACTTCGTAATCTTTGCCCACCCAGCGAATACAAAGCACAAGCTGCTCCCTGTTGCTGCAGTCTCTCGTCTCGTCGACCATGACTGAGAAAAACCTTGCTTGCTTGATCTCGGCGAGACACTTCCTTAACACGTCAAGCGACATAAGTTTGATTTGTTCGTTCACTATTTGAGGTGAAAGATAGTCTGACGCTGCCAGCCACTTTTCTTCCCCAGACACTTCAGCAACTGGAAAAGATTTCCGTTTTCGTCGGAGTGTCCCCTAGCAGACAAACCCTGCCGCATGAGAAAACGAATGGCCTTCAGCTGGTTGATCAATGACTGCCGCCGTGTTAATTGCACTGATTTGTTGTGCTGTCAACTCTGTTATCTTTTGCTGGTTTGTTGACTTCTCCCACAGCAGCTTTATGTGAGGTAGACTTTTCGTGAGACGCAAAACGTTCTCCAGCCTTCTTCCAATTGTCGAACCCATCGTCTGAAAAGTATGTTTGTTGTTTACAGTCATCGCCTTTTGGCTTAATCTTCATGCAATGAAAGCAGTACACTTTCAGTGTTGTGTGACAAAAGTGTAACTACTTGTATTCTTTTAACCAATCACTGCATAATTGGCGGGTTTTCACTTTGTTTTTCACAACGTATGTCTTCTTTGTTTTCTGCAGAATATCGTCGTCGTGAGGTTGATAAGGTGCCACTGCTTCATGACAGCATAAAGCGTCACATGTTATTCTAGTAGGTAACGCATTGACGCGATTGGCTTTGATGCCTGCAGACACTGGTGCTGGCGGCTCCGGAACATAACTGAACTCTCCCCCGTCACACCATGAGCACTTGGCGGGTCTGGCGGCTCTGGAGACGTCCGGACTGAGCTCTCCTCCGGCACAGCACTGGTCGTGTTTTCGTCTGTAACGCACGATGAAGTATATATGCTTATTAATCAGAGTTCGTTTATACTACGGCTGACGTAAGTCCTGCCCATGGTAATAAATTGATGACCTGGTCGTATTTCTGTTTATACTACAAAAGCATAAAACTACGAAGTAGCTCAGAGCACGCCATTCACTAAAAACCCGTACAGACTTGTTTACGTAAAGTGTCCCGAAATATGAAAAGAAAGTGCAGCAAACTACAGTAAAACCTGCCTAAGACAGCCGTCCTTACCCGTCACGTAGAACCTGAATTCAGTCTAGCCAATTTTGCACGGGCGTCATCCTGACTAAAGGCTGCTGCAAAACAGCATCCTCAGGCCAGGATGACTCCAGTGGTAGGTGAGATTAGACCAAATGTTTAAGGCAGAATCGGTGACCGCCTGCGGCAGGTCTTACTGTAGATACGCATAGACGCATCTCACCCTCGGGACCTGACCGGAGAAAGTTCTGACCTCCGAGGCTGAGCTGCAGGGTTTGTTCACATCTAGCAAAATATTGAAAGATTACAGTTTCATTTGACAGGAAAGCGAAGTGTTTCAAAACTAAGGTGTATACCTGGTTCAAGTGGAAGTGTGTGTAGCAGATGAGGAGACGCCGACATCTGGACCAGCTGGTTCCACAGGCACAGGCACAACAGTGGGTGTAGCCTTTGACTTCTTAATGAAGCTGTCCAAGACTGACTGCTGTGCCGGTCTTTTGAAAGGCTCTCGACTTTTCAGGGGTACAAAGTGTTTATCTTTTATGTGCCCAATAATTACAACAGGTCGTGTGTGAATGCTTCTTGTCCGAATCAGTGGCCGATACGTAATGTCTGAAAGAGCTTCTTCTACGGGATCATAGGAGAAAACTCTAATGCTTTGACCTAGTATTTCTACGAGTCCTCTCACAGCTAGAGTGTCTTCCACATCTTTGTGTGCGATTGCCAAGTTCGAAAGAAATCCTGGTGTCGTGAAGTCCTTCAGTTCAGCAGGACATCTCTCTGATTGAAAGAAGTCAACTAGATTTGACCTCAAGGATGCAGCGTCACAGTCAGATCCAGAGACTTGTGTATTCAAACTTAAAACTGAGTGAAAAAAGCAGTGTCCATTATACGGCACATTTTGCACAAGCTTCAAGCCCGCCTCTGATGCCTTTTGAAGCAATCCTTGCAGGTAGATGGCTCGCTCCTGTTCTTCCTGACGTGCGCTAGACAGAGAGTTCTGAAACACGACCATTCGCAAAAAAATATTGGTATGAATAGCGACTTTCTAAAGCAGAATAAAATAAAGCCCTTATTATTTCTATGCATAGGTACCCACTTCATAGCCACTGAAGCGATAAGATAAATAATGACGTTGCAACCCGTCATCAGCGCCTTAGCGGCTGCAGCGGAAAAAGATGTGATCTGGCGGTATGGATGCTATGCCCTTGTAATGTAATGAAACTAGTCAAATTTTGAAAGGCCAGATTAAAACATCATGAAAGCAGGGGCGTAGGAACGGGGGAGAGGGGGGGGGGGGGGGGAGCAGAGTGCCACCCTGATTTGCTCTGCTACAGCGGCAAACCGCGGTGATACTGTACCCTGTCTTTCACGATAATCTAGCCAGAAAGAGAGAATGGGTCCTTTACTAGTGTTTTAGCTCCCTAGCTGCTAGCTTACCCGAGTTCACACACTGTGTATGCTAACCTGCCTGACAGTGACAGAAGAGATGCTGTCAGGCATCGCCCCCCCCCCCCCCTCCCCCCAGGTGGTGCCGTATCACGTAGCACCGCCGACAGTCTGGTAGGTAGTGCGCCGTGTGGCACCGACCGGCATTGAAATTCTTTGCCTAATGGTGTCAACTGTGTCATATTTTCATTTCTAATGAACTCAAAAATTGATTAAAACAAAACAGAACTCACCGATAAAGTGCTGGCACAAAAGCCTTGATTATCACCGTCGGCCGCAGCCATGTTTTCCAAGGGAGGTGACTCAATCTGGAAGCACTGGCTGAAGTGAAAATAGATCTATTCTGATGCCACTCTCCGTCGCAGAAAAAACGCCAAGAGCGATAAGTCTTAGTGCTGTCTTTGAGATCAGCTGCCACATTATGATGTCTACTGAACGAATGACGCTGACCGGAGTCGATGCGTGTGAGGAAAAGACTCAAATAAAGCAGATCGTCTTCAATATATATTTTTTATTCCTCAGGAGGAGGGGGGGGGGGGGGCACAGGTATACTTGTGCCCCCCCTCCAAAATCGTGCCCCCCCCTCCCCCCCCCCCCCCCCCCCCCCCCCCCCCCCCCCCCCCCCCCCCCGTTCCTACGCCCCTGTGATAACCGGTCAAGCGAAAGCTTTGTAAGTACTGTTGCTGACATGAAAACATTAATAGAAACACTATGCTATCGAATTTGCAACTTAGAGAAAACGATACAAAATCAAAATGAAAAAATTGACCTGATCGTAAAGAACAACAAAATGACGACAATGGTCAGCGTTGCCACCCAGACTGCCGAACAGCAAAGTTATACATCATATGCTGAAGCAGTCAGCTCGGGGCCAATACCGTCGCCCGCGGAGCAGCAGAAGGGTGGCCCTCAGCAAAAAAGACCGACCAACAAGCCTCAAGTCAATGGAAACGACCATAGAATGACAAATAGAACACAGCAAAAACAACGAAGTGACGCAAAAAAAACATTACGTCAAGGCGACAGCAAAACGTCAGGATTCTGCTCCTAAAGGAAAAAAGAATGACGAAAGAACTGAGTCTGGTCTGCCAAGTCTGCTTTTCATACACGATTCCGTGACAGACAAGGTCAATGACAAGAGACTTGGAGATTCCTTTGGATTTCAAGCAGAATCTCGGAAAACGTTCAAAATCAAGGATATACAACAAACATTTGATTCAGCATATCAAAAACACGACGCGCTACTGATTCACTGCGGAGTGAATGATGTAAAGTCAACATCTCCCATGGACTGCAGCAAAGATCTGGTGCAGTGTATCAGAGGCATTAAGAAAGAAAATCCTGGTCTCAAAATAATTGTCAGCAAAATAGCACCAGTCACAGATACTCAACTGACCATCAAGAGAGATCTGTTCAACGCCCTCCTGACATCAGAGCTGAGTGAAGACGAGGACGTCAGCCTGATCAGCCATAACAACCTGCGCACGAGCTCCTGGCGTCTCCATGACGGCCTCCACCCCACCAACAGTGGTGCCAGCGTCCTGGCTAGGAACATCGGGCGTCACGTGAGAGACCTGTTGTGGAGCCGACCCAGGAAGACCGGACGATCACGGTACCAGCCATCCTGGTACTACCAACCCTACCCGGATCCTCTGCTCTACAGCCTGGGTCCCTGGAACAACAGGTTCAGCGTGCTGGGCGACTGGTGAAAGTGGAACTTTGCAAAACACCAGCACCACTTGTGACTAGAACGCAACTCTCGTTAATATTTGAACTGCAGTATAAAAATCATCATTCATTTTCCATTGGCACAGTCATTCATTGATATATTATTGCTATTTACTATATCTCAATGTTGTTTGCACTAGCTTACAAATAAGTTCTGTTGATACGTGAAAATTCCTAATGTTAAAATACGGTTCCTTTAAGGTATTTCAGTGGAACTGTCGATCTATTATAACCTCCCTTGACCAATTAGCACAAAAGCTTGCAGAAGAAAACTACAATGTATTGGCCTTACAATCCCTAAACACACATAGAAACAAATTACCTAAACTTGCTGGCTATTATTTCCCCCCAATTGTTCAACAGGGGAACACAGATGAAAAAATCAACGTAGCCATTTACATCAAGGAAGGAGAAAACTACACCCTCTGCGCAAGTCCCGTTCCACCAGACACACCTGATTCCTATTCCTGCGCAGTCAGGGTTCAGGTAAATTCTAACATCGTATTAACTGTTGTGTCAGTCTATCTACCACGGGGACCTAACGAGTTTAATTCTGAATGGTTACGATCATTACATACAAGACCAGATAAAAACAATAGATATCTTATAGCTGGAGATTTTAATGCTCATTCCCCGTTTTGGGAAAAAGAATTGTCAGTCGATTACTAGTAACCGTTTTATAGAAAATCTAGTCGACTCGTCCTTATATCTTTTGAATGATGGAGAATAACACGAATTCCTGACAACCCTAAGCACAAGCCAAGTGCAATAGATCTAACTTTAGTATCTCCAGATCTAGCGCCACTTTGTGATTGGCAAACCCTCGATGACACACTCAATAGTGATCATATTGCTATCATTACTACCTTTGAAACTTCAAGGCCTGAACTAACAGATTTAACAATGGAAAAAGTCCCAAAATATAATTATAAATTAGCTAACTGAGGTAAATTTACAGAATTACTAAAAGCATTCTATGTCGACACAAAAGAACTTGATACTCAATCTATTGATGACCTATACGATCAGTTTCAGAATGCTATGCTATCTGCTGCGAATCAGTCAATACCTATGATAAAACCTGTCAAATCAAGTTAAAAAAAGCACGCAGGTAATGCCTGGTGGAATGAGACATGTGAAAAAGGGAAAAAGGAGAAAAACATTAAACTGAGAGAATATTTAGAAGCAAAGGAGAAGAGCGCGCTCAAAAGCTTCTTGAGAAAAAAAGAGCAAAAAATCATTTTAATCACATCACAGCTCAAGCAAAACAGTAATATTGGTCTAACTTTTGTAAGAATGAAATATCAAATCATAAAGATGCCCAAAAAGTGTGGGAAAAGTTAAGAACAATGAAAGATGGAGTAAACTTGCCAAAATGTCCTGTAAAGCTCCCAAACTCTGATTTCCCTTCTAATCTAGAAAAGGCCGAAGCTTTTGTTGACATATTCGCCAAAAATGGCAGTAAAGATAGTTTATCAACAGAAAATAGACTGCACAGAGAGCAAGAAGAAGGAAAGCTCATCTACAACTATCCAGACCATATAATAAACCACTATCTGAATGCTCCCATAACAATTCAAGAAGTAGAAGAATGTCTTGCTAATCTGGGAACCAAAAAAACATCAGTGGGTTTAGACGGTATCTCTAATGAAATGTTACGTCATGTCCCACCTAATGTAAAACGCTTTATCTCAGTATTCATTCAAAAATGCTGGGAAGACGGCAATTTGCCCTCATTATGGAAGCGTTCTATCATAGTTCCTATACATAAACAAGGAAAACCTCGAAGTAACATAAACAGCTACCGCCCAATTGCCCTGACGTCGCACGCATGTAAACTAATGGAAAGAATTGTCCTAAACAGATTACTTTATTTTTGTAACAAACATCAAATTATCCCCATAAATCAAGCTGGTTTTCAGAAAGGCAGATCAGCAACAGAACATCTAGTAAAACTCACAACACATGTTAAACAACAGTTCGCAAGATGAAAAAACATCCTGGCAACGTTCTTTGACATAAGGAAAGCGTACGAACAAGTATGGCATGAACGACTTTTGTATAAACTTAAAACTATTGGAATAAATGGAACCATGTATAACTATGTCAAAGCTTTCCTTCAAAGTAGAATTATTCAAACAAGAATAGAGCATACATATTCCAACACTGGAACACTGGAAATGGGTCTTCCACAAGGATCAGTATTATCTCCAATTTTATTTAATATCCTAATTGCAGATATAACAAAAGGCTTATCCAAAGACATAGTTTTAGTACAATTTGCTGATGACATATGTCTGTGGATGAAAGTCACTATGAAAAGAAAAACCCCATTAAGATCCTTAAATTACATAAAGATCAAATATCAACATGAATTAAACAAAATCAGTAGTTTCTTCCATGAAAATGGATTGACACTCTCGGCAGAAAAAACAAATCTAATGCTTTTTAACTCTGGATATGACCCAGAGAAACTTCCACAATTCACCCTGAATGGGTCAGTCTTACAATACGTCAAATCTGTTAAATTGCTAGGAGTATATTTAACATCAAAACTCTCATGGAACCAACATATTGAATATATTTTGAATAAAGCAAGAAAAAGTTTAAACTTTCTAAAGATCATAAGCAAACAAAAATGGGGACAAGATAAAGAGAGTTTAACACTCCTATCTTCGGCTCTTGTGCGCTCTAGATTGATTTATGCTCAAGAAGTTTTCTTTAGTGCTCCACAGCATCTACTTAATAAGTTACAAAGTGTAGACTGCAAAGCATATAAACTTGCTCTTGGAGTTCCCACACATGCATGCAACATTGGGACTTATAATGAAATTGGAATCTTACCTTTGAACGAATTTCGAAAAGTGTCCGCCTCTAAATTTGTTTTAAAGAACCTTTCACAGGAAAGTTTCTGTACAAATGAAGTATCTCTCAATTCAGAGACAGATTTTGCTAAAAGAGCAAAAGACATAAAATCAACTAAATCTATTCAGTAAACAAGTTGGGTATTTTTTGCTCCCATAAGAAAACCTAACACAGAGTAACTTTTATTCAAGACTGGCACAGCCTTTTAAACTTGAATAAAGTCAGACAAATACATAGACGAACAATCTAATAGTGGGGGAAAAAACAAGCGCAGGCCAACAACTGAACTATCTTCATAGTAATGACTTGGCAAAGATTTGGACTTAAGTAGGGGGGTGGGGGGGGGGGGGGGGGTAATTTGAAGATGGAGAAACTGGGAACATGAAATTAAGAAAATATGTTACAGATATGAAAACTCTTCACTAGCTGCATAAGGGAACCATCGCAATCTCCTTTGAAGGCAGATATATTTGTATTGCCTGCTCCGAGGCCTTTCGTCCGCTGGGTCGGACTCATCAGGGAGACACGGCTGGTTGTGTCTGCGCTCCTGGCATCAAATAGAGACACACCACAGTCCATAATACTGTGGTGTTCTCACCACCAAGAGTGCAAAAAAGAATCCAATAGCACTCCCAAAGCAGCCAGCGAAGAGTAGTAAATGAAACCAAACGAAAGTGTGGGGAGGAAAAAAGTTGCTGAAAAACTAAAGACATTATGCAAACAGTATAAAATAAAGGGGACAATCTTTGAGCCTACGCTTGAGGATCCACCCAAAGATGCAAGGGAGATCAAAAGACAAACACACAGACGGACAGAAACAAATACAAATAACCTCAATTTAATCAAAACAAAAATCGGAAATGAAATGAGGCAGGGAACAGTAAACGATAAACAGTAAACAAGTTGGGTATTTTTTGCTCCCATAAGAAAACCTAACACAGAGTAACTTTTATTCAAGACTGGCACAGCCTTTTAAACTTGAATAAAGTCAGACAAATACATAGACGAACAATCTAATAGTGGGGGAAAAACAAGCGCAGGCCAACAACTGAACTATCTTCATAGTAATGACTTGGCAAAGATTTGGTTTTAAGGAGGGTGGGGGGGGGGGGGGGGGGTAATTTGAAGATGGAGAAACTGGGAACATGAAATTAAGAAAATATGTTACAGATATGAAAACTCTTCACTAGCTGCATAAGGGAACCATCGCAATCCCCTTTGAAGGCAGATATATTTGTATTGCCTGCTCCGAGGCCTTTCGTCCGCTGGGTCGGACTCATCAGGGAGACATGGCTGGTTGTGTCTGCGCTCCTGGCGTCATAGAGACACACCACAGTCCATAATACTGTGGTGTTCTCACCACCAAGAGTGCAAAAAAGAATCCAATAGCACTCCCAAAGCAGCCAGCGAAGAGTAGTAAATGAAACCAAACGAAAGTGTGGGGAGGAAAAAAGTTGCTGAAAAACTAAAGACATTATGCAAACAGTATAAAATAAAGGGGACAATCTTTGAGCCTACGCTTGAGGATCCACCCAAAGATGCAAGGGAGATCAAAAGACAAACACACAGACGGACAGAAACAAATACAAATAACCTCAATTTAATCAAAACAAAAATCGGAAATGAAATGAGGCAGGGAACAGTAAACGATAAACAGTAAACAAGTTGGGTATTTTTTGCTCCATAAGAAAACCTAACACAGAGTAACTTTTATTCAAGACTGGCACAGCCTTTTAAACTTGAATAAAGTCAGACAAATACATAGACGAACAATCTAATAGTGGGGGAAAAAACAAGCGCAGGCAACAACATGAACTATCTTCATAGTAATGACTTGGCAAAGATTTGGACTTAGGAGGGTTGGGGGTAATTTGA
>CM065735.1:49480698-49483198 GCA_033310375.1 Conus canariensis | reverse complement strand
CCTATCCTTGGATTCTTGTTTAGTTGAATTGTGCTGTGGTGTTTTTTTGTTTTTTTTTTCATTTTGTTTGGGGGGTGAGGGGGGGGGGGGGGGGTCTTTCTTTTCTCTTCTCTTGCTTACATGTCATGACACAATCCATACTTAGTATGACCACCATCATAATGTGCTTGACTTAAATATTCCTCCTTATAACTTCGCCCATACCTCCTCCTCTTGGGTATTTTTTGCAGTCCAAAGTAAATAGATAATATTTTAGTAACTGGTACCAGAAAGTTGCATCTTCTACCGCTAATAAGAGATGGTAGAGGTAAAGTATGATATCCCGACTGTAATTCTAATAAAGAACGCACTGAATCCTTTCCTTGTAGAACCATATCTGCCACCTCTCCTTGTCACAAAAGCACCCAAAACATTGGAAACATGACAGTGGAGTTCCAAAACCATGAATTCCCAAAATAGATATGAATGAATTATCGCTGTTTCAGTGGCTGATTCACTTCCTCATCATATAAACGATGATGTAACTGTCTGTCTGTCCTGTCTGTCTGTCTGACTCTCTGCCCCTTAATTGTCATACAGACGTCACATTTTCTTTCAGTCCCCATTCAGATTCATTTACCTATTGTTTCAGATTCAGCACTTGATAAAACAAAAACTGAAAGGTTAGTTCTTGTTCTCTCTCTCTCTCTCTCTCTCTCTCTCTCTCTCTCTCTCTCTCTCTCTCTCCATGTGTTATGTGTGTGTGTGTGTGTGTGTGTGTGTGTATACGTTTGTGGTAGTGATGTGGTTAGCTAGCTAGGTATCTAGACAGATAGACTGATTTACAGTGCGATAAACAGATATGGTGCATGTGTGTGTGTGTGTGTGTGTGTGTGTGTGTGTGTGTGTGCACGTGTGCATGCGTGCCTGCATTCTGGTGTGTGTGTGTATGTGTGTGTGTGTGTGTGTGTTCGTTCCTACTTCTGTTTAACGTCTGTTCGCTTTGAGTGATATTAGACGTGAATGAAAGAAGAGAGTGACTGAATGAACGATTAAATGAGTAACCCTGTGTGTTGTGTAAGCATGAATGTAGGCCTTTGTATGTGAGTGTGTACGTGTATGTATCTGTATATGTGTCTAAACTGAACAATAAACATATCAATAATCTAAATACAACAATTAGTGGGGAAAAAACAACTAACATATAGCAACAAAACAAAAATCCTTCACTATCTTAAACAAAATGAGTTAGCTCAAAACTATCTAAATAAAAACCCCAATCGGACTATGTATTAAGTATTCAGCGATTTCGATCAGCAGAGAATGATTCGAAAGTAGGTCTTGTAAGTTTTTTTTTCAGAAAAAGTATTGGATCGTAATGATGTTGGTAAGAAAGTAGCCAACTTGTGACAGTTGAACAAAATGTGGTTCAGTGTTATCTCTTTACCACAAATACAGTTAGTATTCTTACTAAACTTTGTTTTCAAGGCATTTAGCTTTAATCGAAATATAAGGGAAGATATTTGTCTGGAATAATAAACTGGAAGATCAGGCATTTTTCTTAATACAAGGTCTATTGGAAAAGCTTCCCATCGGTTGGATGAAATCTCTGTAGACGTATCAACATTTGTTTGAGCTCTCTTCCGTGCAGTCGATTCAAGGGTACGATAATATTCTACTACTGACGGTTTTATTTTCAACTCAGAAAATGACCCTGCTTTTTTAGCACCTTTTTTCACAGCCCTATCAGCCAATTTATTTCCAAGTATACCAGTATGCGAAGGAATCCAGCAAAATTCTATAATAATGCCTTTAGACACCAGACAGTATAAAAGATATTTAATTTCAAACACAAGGTCGGGTCGTGTCGATATATTAGAGGAGTCGAGGGCAAGTAGGACTGATTTTGAATCTACAAAGAAAACTATCTGAGCGATGTTAATGGGAAGATCTGTTAGAAATTCCATTGCCATCATTATAGCTACTAATTCCGCTGTGAATATAGATAAATTGCTACCCAGAAAGAACGATCTTTGAATTTTAAGGGAAGGAATAACAAATGCTGCACCAACATTTCCATCATCTAAAACGGAACCATCAGTAAACACCTGAAAATGATTTTGATATCTTTCGTATACATGTGATTTTGCTAAATTTGTGATGATATTAATATTTACCCTTTTTTGATATCAGAATAACCAGTATCAAGAATAGGTTTTGGTATCTCCCATGATGGAATAGATGAAGAAGATTGTTTTTTTAGCCACTTCTTTAATATCTATTTTTGAACATTTAATTAAATCAGAAGTATATGTAGCTATTGTTTCTTGCGATTTAATCGTAATTGCCATTTTTGGAAAGTCAGTGTCCGATCTAATTTTTAATTCTTCTTGAATGTAATTATTACCAGCACTCGATTTTATGACAAATTTTGATGCAGCTAGGTCACGATAATCATCAAGGGGCAAGATTCCAGCTTCTCTATATGTCTTTGCGTTTGAGGCATGAATAAGGATACCGA
>CM065735.1:49473198-49475698 GCA_033310375.1 Conus canariensis | reverse complement strand
ATGTGGAGACGACAAATGCGAGTGTGATTATTTCCATCTAGGACTATGCGTACAGCGGTCTGATTGCGAGTAAGTGTGTGGTGTGTGTGTGTGTGTGTGTGTGTGTGTGTGTGTGTGTGTGAGTTTGTATGCAACCTGTCAATCCCCCTCTGTTTAACTGTCTGTGCACCTATGTTTGTATGTGTGTGTGTGTGTGTGTGTGTGTGTGTGTATGTAATATATATATATATATATATATATATATATATATCCTATCTAATATATCCATGTATCTATGTATCTATCCGTACGTCTATGCATGCATGTGTGCATGCATACATCTATACATTTATCAATGTACGTATGCACCTATCTATTTATCTATCTCTCTTGGTGTCTATGTGTCTGTCTAGCTAGCTACTAGCTACCTATCTTTCTGTCTAACTATCTATCAGTCTATCTATCGGTCTGTTTGTCCTCTAACTACCTACCTAACTGCCTGTCTACCTACCTATCTATTTGTCTATCTGCCTATCTATCTCTGTGTGTGTGTGTGTGTGTGTGTGTGTGGTGTGTCTCTCTCTCTCTCTCTCTCTCTCTCTCTCTCTCTCTCTCTCTCTCTATGCAGATTGGTCAGTGCATTTGTGTATGTATTTATGCATGTATGCATAATGGATCGATGCATGCATGCGTGTATGAATGTATGTATGTAGGTAGGCTGGTTAGTAGCTAGCTAGCTAGCTAGCTGTTTGTATATTTGTTTGTCAGCCAGTTTGTCTGTCTCTCTAGATCACCATATTATTTGTAATTTATGTGTCCAAGTATGGATGTTGTATAGTTCGTCGAAATGAGTGAATCTCTCTCTCTCTCTCTTCTCTCTCTCTCTCTCTCTCTCTCTCTCTCTCTCTCTGTGTGTGTGTGTGTGTGTGTGTGGTGGTGTAGTAGTAGTAGTAGTAGTAGTAGTAGTAGTGCTTCAGTTTTACGTCTCTTCACAAATGTGATATTAGAGAGAGCGAGAGAGAGAGAGAGAGAGAGAGAGAGAGAGAGAGATATATAAATAAATGTTTGTGACTGTATACGTGAATGCATGATGTGTTTATATAAGTGCACATAAATGTCCCTCTAAACATCCATACAACATACCTGCAAACCGTCTTAACGTAAATGCTTAACTGGACTAAAAAAAAACAAAAAAAAAACAACAACAACAACATCGAAGGCAACCTTTAAATCTGAAAAGACATCACACAAAACATGCCTAATAATGGCGGTAAATGAGCTTGAAGAGGTAAACAGTCAAACAGCAGATGCTTGCTGGTTATTCTTCGTTCTTCACAAATACATTTTGCTTCGTTTGTGTATTTAGTCTGTAAAGCATCAACTTTTTATTAATAAGATATTGAAATGAAATTTTTGTACTGGTACATATTTTTCACTTGTAAATGAGGAATGCTGTTTACATGTTGATAAATAATTAAATGAGTATTTTTTTTAACCAGCCACACCAAGCAACGTATTGTTGTAGAGTTTTCCGAATCGGCACCAGACGGTTGGCTTTATTAATAATTGATTAGCTTCAGGTAAAGAAAAAAAGATGTATTTAATACCGTGGCGCACTTTTCATTTCTGGCTCCTCTCTTTACGCATCTATCAGCTAGCTCATTACCCGAAATACCACAATGCGATGCAATCCAACAGAAGGTGACGTTAGTTCCTTTACATATCAAAACATGGTAAGATGACATATTTCATTTACAAGAAAGTTGTTCAAAACGGTATTTGGAAATTCTATAGCTTACAGAACAGACATTGAATCCACACAAATAACTATTTTAAATATTGATTGTGGCAGGTCAGTCAAATGTGACGCCATAATAATAGCTATCATTTCGGCGACACATATTGATCTGCCTTTTCCAATGGAATATATCTTTTCAACCTTTTGTGATGGTATAACAAAAGCTGAACCAGACTGATTATTAGACAATACTGAACCATCTGTGTAAATTTTAAGATGTTGAGGGTATTTCCCTTGTATATGCATCTTTACAGAATAAGAAAACATTTCGTTGGTCAGTTTTGCTCACATCAGTGTGATCAAGATCAAAATGTGCCCTGTTTCTTTCCCAAGCTGGAGGAGAAATCGAGATCACCTTCGCCAGTGTCTCAGAACTGTTTAAAAAAAAAATCTGTAAAAGAACCAATTGTGCGTGTGCGTGTGTGTGTGTGTGTGTATGTGCGCGCGCGCGCGCGCGCGCGCGGCGCGCGTGTGTGTGTGTGTGTGTGTGTTCAAGTGCTCTTGTATATTATAAATGTGTGCCTCGTATATACACGCACACAAGCATACACCTGCGCGTGCGCGCGCGCGTGTGTGTGTGTGTGTGTGTGTGGTGCTTGCGCGTGTGCACTCACATGGTAATGTTCATGTCCTTTGCAGAGATATAAAGTGTTGAGGATTGGAGTGACCAGTTCCAGCACATAAAGCACCATGATCCCCTGGACAATCGTGTTGTTGAACTGA
>CM065735.1:49415698-49465698 GCA_033310375.1 Conus canariensis | reverse complement strand
TAAGGGAGAAGTAAAGCCTATACTGGAACAAGACGGTATCTTACTTGTCTCTGTTGTGAAAAAGTAAACAATTTATCAACAGCAAATGAGTATGCACCCAACAATACAAATGAAAAGGTAGTGTACTTTCAAAGTCTAGTTGATACTTTAATTCCTGTTGATAATAACAATCTGTGATTTTGATTATTTCAATCGTTCAATTAATTGTGACCTTGACACAGCTTTAGGAAATCAACACAATAGATCTGAAACTGATGCCTTTAAACTACATATATACGTTAGAATTAACTGATGCTTGAAGGCTGTGTCATCCAAATGAAAAAAAGGCAACTTCGATTCGATCAAATCCTAACATTGCCCGTCGGCTAGACTATTGCTTTGTCTCCAAGAACGTCTTTAGTTTTTGTACGTGTTGTGAACACTTAACTGTTCCACATTTGGACCATGATGCTGTCGTTCTGATCTCAATGAGAGTAATTTTGTACAAGTGTCATGATACTCGAGGTTTGATAATAGTTATTAAAATAATACAAACAAACAAGAAAGAAAAACAACAATACTTACGTGAAAAAAGAACTATACACTATTATATAAGACTGGATTCTCGTGCATAGCTAACAGAATGAAATCCGTTCTCAGAAAACTAATACACAAAGATCAAACAGGTTTCATGGCAAACAGATTTATTGGTGATGATATTAGATTTATTTATGATCTTATAGATTATTTACAATCAAAACATTTACCCGGGATGCTAATCTGTGTAGATTTTGAAAAAGCGTTCGGTTCTCTAGATTGGAAGTTCATGCAAAGGGTATTAGATTCATTTGGTTTTGGGCGTGATATATGTCGTTGTATAATGTCATTCCACATAGGAAAAAATATAGCATAGCTGTGAATGGACGCTGCTTAGACTAGTTTAGTATAGTAAGAGGTTGTAGACAGGGAGACAAAATATCCCGTATTTGTTTATACTTACAGCCGAAATTCTGGGCGTAATGATCAGGGAGAATGGAGACACAAATAGAATAAATGTTAATGATACTGAACAGAAAATATCCCAGTTCACAGATGATACACATTTGTGCATTCAAGGAGATAAAACATCTTTTGAACAAACAATGAATACGTTAGAGAAATTAGAAACTGTTTCGGGTCTGTTTGTGAATATTGAAAAAAAACAACAACAACAAAAAGCAATATGGCTAGGAAGCAAAGTATCATCCAATGTTCTATACATGCCTTATCTGAAATTAGACTGGAACCCAAAGGAATTTAACATAATCGCGATTTAATTTATGACTGGTCAAACAAAATGCGTTGAGTTAAATTATGCAGAAAAAAAAAAAATTGGAAGTAAAAAAAAAACCTCCCTTGAAAATATGGTCAAAAAGAAATATTATGCCACGTGTCCAATTCATTTGGAACAACAAACCAGACAGAATATCAAGGAAGAATACAGTTAAAAACGTACTATAAGGATGCCTAGGTATCCCTTCTATTAGACATTTTATTGCCTCATTAAAAATCTCGTGGATTAGAAAACGTGTAGTAGGCAGATTCAAATGGATGTCCATGATCGAAGAAAGGTGTCCAATTATACCAGATTTAGACAAATATGTTTCAAGCCTCCCTCTAAACAAACTCAAATGAAATGCCTTTTGGAAAGATACTTATAAAGTATACAAAGAATTTTTCATTAAAGATGACAGAGATGCTGCGGACCTGGTGGGAGAAAACATTTTCTATAACAACGATTTCAAAATTGACAAAAACACGATATGGATAGAAAAGGGAGTGCATCGGGTCGGAGATCTTGTCAATGCAGACGGAACGTTTATGACGTACCGACTGTTTAAAGACAAATACGACTTCCAAACAAACTTTATAGACTTCTTAGGGTGCATGCACACAATAAAAGAATATTGCAAGAAAAGCAGGATTATCCTTAACGGCAGTAAAATTAGAAATCTACCGATATCTCTTACTACCATACTTTCTGTGAAGAAAGGGACAAAACTCTATTATAATGTCCTTCTAGCAGACAATCATCAGCCGAACTGCTGTAATAAATGGAGCTATGAAATAAAAAAAAATTAAATGGAATATAACATTACTGAAGATTCAGAAAATAAAAGAAATTAAACTGAAATGGTTTCAAATCAGACTGGTTCATAGGATCTTGGCGACAAATATTACATTGCAAAAGATGCACATCTCTGATAATGACAAATGTACGTTCTGTAAGTCGGAAAGAGAATCAATTGAGCATTTGTTTTGGTCATGTAAGATAATGTTACACCTCTGGAATGAAATGCAAGCTGTTCTAAACAGATGTAATAATATTAACAATTCAAGATTTACGAAGGAATTTGTGCTATTTGGTAACGATGAAAATAAATGAGACTGACGATATACTCGATTTTATTATAATATGCGCAAAATTTTCCTTTACAAATATAAATGCGAAAATATTATTCCGGAATTTACATTTTTTACACGACAACTTCAAAATAGATATACTACCGAAGAATACATACCTACAATAAATTTACAGTTCTCAGACTTCCAGCGGAAATGGTGTGTCTATAGGGCTCTGTTCGATGAATAACCCCCTCTCTATTTACTTAGAACTATTATTTGCGACTGCATGAGTGATCACATAACTGGCAATTTAGCCCAATGGTTCTCAAATACTCTTGTTTATCTACTTGATATACATATATTTCTCTATGCTCTGTGAATGTGTGTATGTAGCAGAGTCGAGGTGGCTTGTGTGTGTGCGTGGAGGGGGGGGGGGGGGGGGGGCAGGGAAAGGTGGGGGGGGGGGGTTTAAGAGGATAACTGCATAGGTACAGAATGTGAAGTTATGCTTTCTCTGCACTTTACCTTGTTTTTCACGTACTTTGATTTGTTTTTAAAACCGCCATTTGTTTTGATTTTTGTATTTGTTTTCCCTCTATGGAATACTTGCATTTCCCCTGCGGTGAAATACGAGAGCCTAAAGAATGGGATGGAATGCGTAGTTGAGAACATTCATGTATCGTCAATTTACGTAGGTCATGCATGAATATGTCTTGTATATATGTGTAAAACTCTCCGTGCAATGTCTTCTTTCTGCGCATTTGTAAGCTCTCCTGTTACTTGAATAAAACGTGTCTGGAAAAAAAAAATTACAAGAATAATGTGAAACTGCGCTCAGAGCAGAGATGTAAGCTTGCAGATAATCATAGACTCAGAATGCGGCTAAGAGGTCGGATACGTATTTTTAACGTGACTGGGAGGATCATATCGCCAGGAATGTAGCGGCTTACAGATACACTCCCCTTGTAAGTGTTGATGTGGTTCAATAAGAGGGTAGGGTGCCGCTACCAGTAGCAAGAATCCTCCCTCAGACAATGTTTCGGCCCTGAACTCCTTACACTCTAAGAACCACACCTAGGTCATGTCGCCCAGATACCCAGAGCCAGCCCAAAGCGCCAGTGAGTCTAGTCTTTAACAGTGTCATCTGATCTTTTCGGAAGTCCTCCACACTATTCCAGACAGGCAATGGTCTAACCATGTGTCAGCAGGAATAAACGTTAAAAGGAGCTTTACAGTAGGGGGCCTTTATAAAAGAACCCCCAGCCCCTCAGACAAATGTTTCAGGCCTTAACTCATTATACGCTAAGGGGGCCGGATCTCATTCAGGTACTGACTCCTAGATGCCCTTCTATTGCCAACATCTTCTCTTTTTTGTCTCCTGGCGCTGCGGGGTATCAAATCCGTAACTCTTGGATGTGTGGGAGTCTCAAGGCATGCCTTTTAGTGAGATGTCTTACCCCACTACTAACGGACACGTGTTCTAAGTTTGAAAATTTAAGCCTTAGGAAGTTCACTTTTGTTCCTCCATGAACAGATCCAAGGCAATTGTAAACGGGAAGCTTTGTTAACGGATAGACACATATTGTTAACGGATAGATGCATCTTGTTAAGGGGTAGATACATCTTGTTAAGGGATATGTAGATCGTGTTAAGGGGAAGATACATCCTTCCAAAGCCTAACCAGTCCGTTAGTCAAGTAGGGGAAGCAAGTGTAGAGCAGGGTAGGGACGTGTGCTTATACATAAACAAAGAGCAGCTGAAATGAAGAGGTGCCATTGGTCGCAGTGTAGATTAGCACGCCGTGAAGGTGGCCATGGAAGTCATGTAGTAAGTCATGTACGCGGCGAAACGATAGTTTAGCAGGCCTTGGTGGCTGTGTTGGCGAAGTAGGGCATTGATGTCATCGTGGTGGGTAGGAGGCACGATGCCAAAATGCAGGGTCAGGGCCAAGGAAGACAATGCACAGTTCTATCACCTGTGTTGTTTTAAACAGTCTGTGTTGTGCAAATCTCTCAGTGCTTTAGACGTAAACATACAAGTTCTTCCTTCTTCAATAAATTACTCTTTATTCATTTTTTTTTTGTAATCCCGAGGTTCTTTCAGTTCTCTAGTTTTCCCAAGCATAAGCAAGGCTATACGCATTTAATGAATTTAAGCACTGCAGAACATTGGCAGCCCTAACATATTCCTGCTATTGCAATCCAAACTTTACAACGCATTTAATGAATTTAAGCACTGCAGAACATTGACAGCCCTAATATATTCCTGCTATTACAATCCAAACTTCACAATGTCACATGATATTTAAAGTCACTCTAATTCCACCCATTCTGATTTTTTGTTGTTGTTTGTTAAGACATGAACCTCTAAGAAAAACATAAATGAGAGACCTTCCAAGCTCACGATAACCTAAGTCAGACGGGGTTCACTTGTTTTAATTAGGCATCTTTATAAAACCATGTATATGTGCATTGTCTATCACAATAAGTTCCTTAACTAAGTTGACAGCCGTTCACCGACGAGGACGGACGCATGGCCCGTACGTTCTGAACCGGTTTGCAATTGCCCCTCGGCAGATACAACGACAGCGATCGAATGTGAACAAGGCGTGCAACTTAAGTGAAAGAATAAGTTTGGTGTTAGAGCTGTGTGTGCTGTCACAGACTGAGGATTCTTTTTTGCGACATTTTCGACGTGTAGAAGAAGACATGACAAAGCGAAAAAAGAAGAGATCTAGGGGAAGTACTGAAAACGAGTTTGAATCAGGCGCGGCATCATCTTCCAACCATCACAGGTCAGTGAGTAAGAGAAGAAAGGAGGATAAGAGGCGAGACGATTCAGAGGAGACGCAGCAAAAAAATCACCAGTTTTACAAGTAGCAGTCAAAGCAGCAAAGAAGTGTTGAGTAACAGCCGGGAAGATAACAATGAAAACAAGACAATGGAGAAGATAAATGTTAACATTGAAAGAATTCTGGCAGAAATATTTGAGTTAAGGAAAGAAAATGAGTATTTGAAAAAAAAACAAACGGGTCCAAAGCCTAGAAAGGAAAAATGGAGATTTGGAAGAGGAGGTAGATACACTGAAAAGGAACTTGAAGGAAGAGAAAGAACAGAGAAATATCTTGGATCAGTATTCAAGGAAAGAAAATATCAAGATAATAAAGTTGCCTAGAGACTCAAAAACGGAGACACAAGAACAAACGGACGAAAAACTACTGAAGTTACTACGTGACCAGCTGCAGGTAGAAAGCTGCACAGGAGAGCACATCAGTGTGGCTCACAGAATCGGCAGATTCAGAGACGGACAAAACTGGCCAGTGGTAGCTCGATTCACGACAAGAAAAGTGGTAATAGAAATATTCAAAAAGAAGAAAATACTCAAGGAAAAGAAAAGTATAATCTTCATCGTTGAAGATTTAACACCGCTAAATGCTCAAAGACTGGCCCAGGTGAAAAGGCACCCTGCTGTGATGAGTGCGTGGTCTTTCAGAGACCAGTTGTTCTGCAGATTTTTAAACCTGCAGGTGATCGCAATTGAACATGGCGATATCGGCAAAATCAATCAGGTGTTGCTCAACACACCGGACAATCGTCACCAAGGCCGGTGTCGTATATAATACTGTCGCTCATGAAATCGTGTCGCAGCGACAGTATTTCCCGGGAAATACTGCAACCGGTTCATGAAAAATAATCGCTGAGCGACTTGATTTCATAAAAAAATGGTAGCGCGACAAGATTTCACGAGAAATGTCCATAAAATCGTGTCGTTGCCAAAAAATAAAATCATGTCGCAGCGACAGCATTTCATGTACAAAATTACTGCCATAGAGAAGTTGTCGCTTTGAGACAGCATTTCACGTAAAAAAACGACGTCGAAGACATGTTCGGTCTCTGCCCCAACTCTATCCCCACCTCCCTCTCTCATGGTTTTACGTATCAGTTGCCCCATTGTCTTTCTGTCTATGAATTTATTTGTGTCTGCTTGACTGTCGGTCTATCTTTCTGTCTCTATTTGTTTTTCTCGCTCATTCTCTCTATGTATCGTCCTCCCTCTATCTGTTTGACTCTCTTTAGTTTCACTCTGTCCTTCAAACTGTCTGTCAGTTGGTCTCTGCCTTTCCCGCCCCCTTCATCCCTCTCTCTCTCTCTCTCTCTCTCTCTCTCTCTCTGGACGTGCAAATATGTGTGCGTGTATGTTGAGAGAGCGCGACGGTGTGTGTGTGTGTGTGTGTGTGTGTGTGTGGTGTGTGTGTGTGTGCGCGCGCGCGCGCGCGCGCGCGTGTGTGTGTGTGTGTGTGTGTGTGTGTGTGTGTACCCTGAAACAACTGCATTCATGCTCAAATATATTTGTGATTCATTTGTCCATAATCACGCAATCTCTCTCTCTCTCTCTTCTCTCTCTCTCTCTCTCTCTCTCTCTCTCTCTCTCTCCTCTCTCTCTCTCTCCCTCCCTCTCTTTTTCTCTCTCTCTCTCTCTCTCTCTCTCTCTCTCTTCTCTCCTCTCTCTCTCTCCTCTCTCTCTCTTAGGATACCCCCGTGTCAGCTATCACTTTACATACCCACCCACTCCGAACATCTTCTCGTGGGACGATACTCTTCCCCTAGACAATTGAATAGAACCTTAAGACTTCTCCCCACAAACCCTTCAAGTTACACAACAATCTCTTTGTAGAAGTGTATGTGTGTGTTTGAGGTTGTTGCGTATGCCCGCGCATGCGCGTTTACGTGTTCCACGTGTGTGTGTGGTGTGTGTGTGTGTGTGTGTGTGTGTGTGTGTGTGTGTGTGTGTGTGGAGAGAGAGAGAGAGAAGAGAGAGAGAGAGAGAGAGAGAGACTACGCACACACGCATGTACACATGCATGCATGGACACACACGCACACAAACTCACACACATACATTTCCTCACTCTTGCACTCCCTTACAGTACAGGAGGGACACAAACCGTTGAAGGAGGTATGATAGGTCAGAGATACAGGAGGGACACAAACCGTTGTAGGAGGTATGATAGGTCAGAGATGGATGGGGCAGAAAGGAGGTCAAAGCCGAGGGAACAAATCATATAATTATCCCCATAATATTACGTAATAGGGTGACAGGGCTATGTGAATGTCAATATGGATAGTCATGGGAAGACATATGGATAGTCATGGGAAGACAACGAGAGACACGAAATCGTATAATAGCCGCACTCTTATATTATGGATATCCTAATTCATTACATGCTACACCCAACTCTTAAAACTCCTTTCCTTCTTCCTCAAATGTCTCCGAATTTCTGATTTGGATCTTATTTAAAGAAGAAACAAAAAAGAAAAAAGAACATGATGTGTAGTAGTCCCGTGGCGTTATAGTATACCTATTACAAGTTTCAACGTTTGGACTACTCATTATTAATAGGCCTAAATAGTGTACAACGAACAGAGAGAAATGATTATGACAATGCTATTTGAGAAATTTGCGTTATTAGCTATTTAACTGCTTCTACCTTATTGGACTATGTGACCTTTTTACTTCTTAACTTCGCGGCATCACAAAACGAACACATGTCTTTGATCTTGGTCAAAAGGAACTTCATCTTTTGAAAATTTCGGTTCTGTCTTCTACTGCAAGACATCAGAGGTTCAAGATCCAGCTTTGTCGGCTGTGTGTGTGTGTGTGTGTGTGTGTGTGTGTGTGTGTGTGTGTGTGTGTGTGTGTGTGTGTGCGGCGCGCGCGCGCGCGCTCGCGTGCGCGTGTGTGGCATCCACTTGTTTAGAAGAAACATATCCAAATATTGACGTGCTTTGAATGTTTCTTTTTGTTTTCGAACATTAATTCGTTTGTCTGTTTTAAAAGAAGCCATCCAAAACAAAAGATAATTTATATAAATGTGTTATGTTTCACATTTTGAACATGATTATATTTAGGCCTTAGGTGCCTTAAAACGAGCGTAATGAAAGAAAACCCATTTTGAACGTTACGTTCTGCATTTTTTCTGCGTTGTTTATTTCATTAAACTAGATAAAAGCTTTAGAAAAGAAATGGACGATCCTTTTAACCAAACACTATGTTAATTAATTTCAAATCACGGCTTCCTTGGAGCTTTGAATGCCTTAAAAGGACTGCAGTAAAACAAAGCCAGATGATGCCTGAAGCTCTGCATTATGGCCTCTGATAACTTTTGGGTTACTTGTGACTAAAATTGGTTACTTTGACTCGTTTGTAAATTCATGGTTTTAGGTGCCCTAGAAGCACTGCAATTAAAACAAGACAACTGAAACTGTCTGTTCTGCGATTTGGCTTGTATTAGCTTTTAGACTCTATTATGTTTGTGTTTCTGTTCTGACAATTAAGGATAATCATTTACGCTTTAACTTTAGTTTGTGAATGTGTTGAGACCTTAGGTGCCTTTAAATGGATTATCGAACAAGCTCACACATCTTATATGGCCAACAGACAAACAATATTGGTTTGGGTTTTCGAATAATGCGTGTCGGTTAATATAGGCCCGTGGCCCATTTTTTACCACTCCCTGGTCCATTTTACCCGAAATGATGTCTAAAGTGGGCTTCCTTTTCTTTAAGAATTTTATGATTTCTTATATAGAACTTTTTGAAATAAGGATAGCCATGTGGTAGCTGTACTATATGAAGCTCTGATGGTAAGCTTTACAAATAATTAACCTTGAGTGAAGTTAAATTAGTGAAGGAGGTAGGGCTTCATTTCTTAGGGGTTCTAACTTACCCAATCTTCCCCTACTTTCGTTGTGCTGAATGTCCTAGTCCTACGATATTGATAAAAGCATCTCATTTCACAGCACACACACACACACACACACACACACACACACACACACACACACACACACACACACACACACCACACGTTCACAAACGCGTGCGCACACACACACACCACACACACACACACACACACACACACACACACACAACACACACACACGAATGGAAATCTGACTTTCGTCAGAAACATTTATGATAAAAAAAAATCACTTGCGACATTTTTTTTATTCCATGGCAGGCTGCATTATTTTCTGTGATTTTTGACGCTCAACCGCGGCGACGTTTTTTCACTTTGCAGAAAAAATCGTCGCTGTGAAATGTTAACGCTGCGACCATATTTCACAGGAAATGCTAACTCTAGCAGTAAGATTTCACGTGAAAATGTGTCACAAGCGACAGCATTCACTGACTACAATATTTCACAGTGTCCTGTCAAAAAAAAAAAAAAAAAAAAAAAAAAAAAAACTGTCGCAAAATTTAGAGCGACAGTATTTTATGGACAGCTACAATATTCTATAGGACATCTTTCGTGAAAAGTTGTCGCGCGTCAATTTTTTTCCAGAAAATATTGTTGCTGCAACAATATTTCACGTGAAATGCTATCGCTGCGATACAATTCCACAGCGACAGTATTTTATACGACACCGGCTCCGCGACTAAGCAATTATTGTCGTCAGTAGGGGGCTTAGTAGGTGGTGTCCTGCGTATGTTAGATCAGAACAGGCGCCACTGAACACCACCGAAGTGACTCGGCAGCAGTGCAGTGTCTCCTCCGGTGGGTTGCCTCTTGACGATTTGACATTGACTGCTCCCTGTGGATTGCCGATGCCGGGGCTGTGGCGGGGCCGACCGCACTGTGGTTGTGGACGGGGATTCGGAATGAGCGGCGTGGGTGCGCTGCCTCTGAGGTGGCGCAGAGGTTGGGACAGCCAAAACAAAAACAAACAAAAAAAACAACAACAACAACAACAAAAAAAAAAGAAAAGAAAAAAAGAAAGAAAAAAATCTAGCAGATCTGTTGTAATGTCCGGGAAAACATATTAAGTGCTTTGGCAGAAGCAACCAAATATATATCAATGTTGAAATCATAACAGATTTTAAAAGAACTATTTTGCTAATAGGCGTCAACTGATGTTTAATCCCTATTCTAAAACAAGTGCTTCATATCTGCCAACTTCTCAGGATGATTTATAGTTACATAGTCTATCAAATAACCAGTGAGCCATATTTTAAACACACGAACTTTTGATGGGTTCCATTCCAAGACGATTCATGTACCTAACGTGGGTACACTACGGTTGTTGCGTCTGTTTTGTTTTTTCCTTCACAGGACACCCTTAATGGCAACATTATTTGTTCACAGATGTCTGCTCTGATCTGTCATACACTATTCGTTCAGTGGTATCTTTTCTGATCTGTCATACAGTGGACATCCTTTCTTACGACTACGTTTTTTTTTTTTTTTTTTTTTTTTTTTTAATTGATTTCTGTTCTGATCTGTTATACAGTGAACATCCCTACTGACGTCTATATTGCTTCAATGGTGCCTGTTCTGATCTGTCATACAATGGACACCCTTACGGACGACTATAGCTATTCAGTGATGTCTGTTTTATACCACCATGTACTTGACACCTCTACTGACGACTACAGTTGTTCAGTGACGGTTGCCCTCGTCTGTTAGGCACAGGACACCAGACACTGTGCCGCTCTCTGACAACCGCAGTCGTTCGGATACATTCATACACACTAAACTCCACTCCCTATACAGGGGGTGTCCGCAGGAGTATCAGTCTGCGTATGCAGAAGGAAGAAGGGAAGAAGAAGAAGAAGAAGAAGTTAGGATATATTTGCTTTGAGTTATCATTTGCAGGACACCATCTACAACGCCTTTTACTGAAGATTTCAGTCGTTGTGAAGTGATGTCTGCCCTGATATCTCATATAACGTACTCCATCCACAATGCCCCTATAGTTGTTGTTCAGTGATATTACTTGAGATCATTTAATTGCAGGACACAATCAAACTACACACTTTGCTGTTCAGTGATGTCTGCTCTGATATCTTACGCCATCTGCAATGCTCCTTTCTGACGATTACAGTCGTTAAGTAATACTAGCTGTGACCCATCAATTGCAGGACACAATCAACTACATACTTTGCTGACCACATCACTCGTTCTTCAGTGACATCAGCTCTGATCTACCATGTTCGCGGCACAGTCAACTACTCACTTTACTGACGACTAAAGTCATTTTTAGTTCATGTTTGCTCTTATCAATCATAGCAAGAACACTATCTACTATTCCCCCTGTCAACAGATTTAGTCATTGGTCAGTGATGTGTATCACTTGAATTTTCAGTCTCCAGTTCAGTTCTTCACTTCCATTTTGAATGGAGTGTAATGACTGTATGAGACAGTAAAATACTGCTAAGCAGTTGGAGGGAAATAACTCTCCAAGGTTGTAAAATACTCAGGTGATATAATTAGGAACTGGAATAAAGTTAGTCCAAGTGACAATTAACAGTGTTCTTGAATGATCTAAACAGATTTTACCAAATATTGGCATAACGTTTTCCAGTTGAAACATAAGGAGTTAATGATAATCAGACAAACCTTGAAGCCTCATGGAACAACTATACACCAATGTGTCTTCAGTCAGATACATAATAGGCGTCTATCTCGTTATAATAATAACACACACACACACACACACACACACACACACACACACATATATATAATATATATATATATATATATAATAAACTAATAAATTCCAAGGATAAGTACCGAGCACCATTGCAGCAACTTACAGAGCAGCTTGGTGTTGCAATGACTGCAAGAAATATTGAATTATAAACAAAGCTTGCTTTTATGTCTTAGATTGAATAAATAGGGGGAGATACGGATTCATATCTGTAGTGGTAGATAATTCTGCCTAACTAGCAGCATGTGCTTGAGTGGGTGAATGGGGGATGATAAATGCTTCTCAAAATGAGCCTTCAGCAAGCTTATAGTCTCCAAGGGGAAAAGACAATCTTCAATGGGGAGAAAACTCATTAACATATAACTCCTGATCAGATACCGGTATTTCGAAACCTGATTGTTTCTCCTCAGTGACCGCGGAAAGTGGTAACTTGACTTCTCTGCCTTTTCGGTTTTAAGAAGAATGCTATCCCAGAAAAAGGCTGGTGTGCAATACCGTAGTACGTTTGTTGAGTTTTCAAAAAAACAACCAAAGGTGCCACCTAAGAAGCAAAAGAAAATCATGAAAGAGCAAAACAAGCTACATTTTCTTGTGAAAAGTAGAAAATATAAAACGACAACCTCTTAAGACACAAGTGCTGATGGCCAGTTCTTGGAATGAATCCGCAAGGGACTAAATTACAATAAACTAATAAATTCCAAGGATAAGTACCGAGCACCATTCCAGCAACTTACAGAGCAGCTTGGTGTTGCAATGACTGCAAGAAATATTCAATTATAAACAAAGCTTGCTCTTATGTCTTAGATTGAAGAAATAGGGGGAGATAAGCATTCATATATGCAGTGGTATATATATATATATATATATATATATATATATATATATATATATATACGATAAACTAATAAATTCCAAGGATAAATACCGCACCATTCCAGCAACTTACAGAGCAGCTTGGTGTTGCAATGACTGCAAGAAATATTCAATTATAAACAAAGCTTGCTCTTATGTCTTAGATTGAAGAAATAGGGGGAGATAAGCATTCATATCTGCAGTGGTAGATAATTCTGCCTAACTAACAGTATGTGCTTGAGTGGGTGAATGGGGAAAAAAAAAATGAAATAAATGCTTCTCAAAATGAGCCTTCAGCAAGCTTATAGTCTAAAAACCAACCAAAGGTGCCACCTAAGAAGCAAAAGAAAATCATGAAAGAGCAAAACAAGCTACATTTTCTTATGAAAAGTAGAAAATATAAAAAGATAACCTCTTAAGACACAAGTGCTGAGGGCCAGTTCTTGGAATGAATCCGCAAGGGACTAAATTACGATAAACTAATAAATTCCAAAGATAAATACCGCACCATTCCAGCAACTTACAGAGCAGCTTGGTGTTGCAATGACTGCAAGGAATTTTCAGTTATAAAGAAAGCTTGCTCTTATGTCTTAGATTGAAGAAATAGGGGGAGATAAGCAATGGTGCGGTATTTATCCTTAGAATTTATTAGTTTATCGTAATTTAGTCCCTTGCGGATTCATTCCAAGAACTGGCCCTCAGCACTTGTGTCTAAAGAGGTTATCTTTTTATATTTTTTTACTTTTCATAAGAAAATGTAGCTTGTTTTGCTCTTTCATGATTTTTCTTTTGCTTCTTAGGTGGCACCTTTGGTTGGTTTTTAGACTATAAGCTTGCTGAAGGCTCATTTTGAGAAGCATTTATTTCATTTTTTTCCCCCATTCACCCACTCAAGCACATACTATTAGTTAGGCAGAATTATCTACGACTGCAGATATGAATGCTTATCTCCCCCTATTTCTTCAATCTAAGACATAAGAGCAAGTTTTGTTTATAATTGAATATATATATATATATATATATATATATATATATATATATATATATATCAGCGTCAAGTAATTATCAAACTGGCAGACTGTCCATTGATACATAATTTTTTTCCCTTTTAATACCCTTCTGTGTGTACATGGTTATATGTTTGATTTTTTGTTGTTGTCTTGTTTATATGCTTGATTCATTTCTTTATGTCTCTCTTTAAAAAAAATGATGACAACTTTGCTCACTGTCCTCTTTCTGCGCACTTGTAAGCTCTAATATAATTTGATTAAAAAAAGAGACTCCAGCAGAAGTATCGAATGATTGTCTGATACCACATGTATGAACACCACACTGGCTGCTTTGGAGCACGGTTCCTGTGTGGTGTTGATAGACGTTTGACTGATGTTACATTTCTTCACTATGGCCCATAATGTCCCTTGCCAGACCCTGTTGAACGCCTTTCTGAAATTTATGAAGAAGTGGTAGAACACCCCTTAATGCTGGAAACACACACACACACACACACACACACACACACACACACACACACACACACACACAGAGATATATATATATATATGGGTAGATAGGTAGGTAGATAGATAGATATGTGTCCACGCGCGCCCGCGCGCGCGCGTGTGTTGTGTGTGTGTGTGTGTGTGTGTGATATCAGCATTGTAGGCAAAGCCTTCGCCCGCATTGTCCTCAACAGGTTGCAGCTACTCGCCGAACGACTGTATCCAGAGGCACTGTGCGGCATCAGAGCTGCGAGGTCGACGATCCACATGGTATTTCACTGAGGCAGCTATAAGAGAAGTGCCGCGAGCAGAGAAGACCCATGTTCATCGCATTCATTGACCTGACCAAGGCTTCCGACTTGGTCAGTAAGTCAGGCCTCTTTACCCTATACACCTGATTGGATGCCCCCCTCCCACCCCTCCCCAATCTCCCGAAGATGATCACGTCCTTCCATGACAACATGAATGTCACTGTCCAGTGCGACGGTTCATCTTTGGACTGTTTCCCATTCAAGAGCGGTGTCAAACAAGGATGTGTGCTCACTCCGATACTCTTTGGCGTCTTCTTCTTCCTGCTGCTGTGCTACGCCTTCCGACGGTCTGAAAACGGCATCTTCCTCCACACTTAGGGGTTATGGAACCTCTTCAACCTGGCATGTGTCCAAGCAAAGACGAAGGTGCGAAAAGTCCTCATCAGGGATATACACTTCGCGGACAATGCTATCCTCATTGCCCACACTGACGAAGCGCTACAACCGCTCATCACCTGTTTCACTGGTGCCTGCACCGAGTTCGGCCTCACTATCAGCTTGAAGAAAACAAACATCATTGGCCAAGAGGTCAGCAGCACTACCCCCCCCCCCCCTCCCCACCATCTCCATTGGCGATCGCACCCTCGAAGTGCTCGACGACTTCACTTCCCTGGGCAGTACCATCTCCAGCAACCTCTTTCTGGACGCCGAGCTGAGCATGCGGATCGACAAGGTAGCAACAGTGATGGTCCATCTAGAGAAGAGAGTCTGGAACAACACCATGCTAACGTCAAACACCAAGATGAAAGTGTACCAAGCCTGCATGCTGAGCACTCTTCTCTACGGAAGTGAAGCAAGGACTCTGTACTCTTGACAAGAACGCAGACTGAACGCCTTCCACCTGTGCTGCCTCAGAAGACTCACGGGCATCACTTGGCAGGACCGCAGCATCAGCAAGAACATCCTGGCCCAGGCAGGGATGCCTAGCATGTTTGCCATGCTGACACAGAGACGCCTGCACTGGCTTGACCACGTCAGCCTCATGGACGACGGTTGCATCCCAAAGGACACGTTGTACGGTGAGCTGGCTACAGGCTCCAGACCCACAGGATGGCCCGCCCTATGCTACAAGGATGTATGCAAGCATGACCTGAGGGCAGGCAGCCTCGACCCAACAGACCTGGGACCGCAGCTTGAAGCGAGGTCAGCTGGTGGTCCACCATCAAGACTGGCATTAACAGAGCACAGCAGAGGAGAGGGGCCCAGTGGGAAGAATGGAGGCGCCGCAGAAGGCAAAGAATTGCGTCGGCACCAACAGACACTCATGACTTCACCTGCAGCAACTGCAACAGTCTCGCTCTCTCTCTCTCTCTCTCTCTCTCTCTCTCTCTCTCTCTCATCTCTCTCTTCATTAATATATATATATATTATATATATATATATATATATTATATATATATATATATATATATATATATATATAAAATACAATAAACTAATAAATTCCGAGCACCATTCCAGCAACTTACAGAGCAGCTTGGTGTTGCAATGACTGCAAGAAATATTCAATTGTTATATTTTCTACTTTTCACAAGAAAATGTTGCTTGTTTTGCTCTTTCATGATTTTCTTTTGCTTCTTAGGTGGTGTCACCGATCGGCGGTACTAAATCAGTATGTCCATGTGTTTAAGAGTAGTGGTAGAAAGATTAGGCCAGGTAGGAGGCTGGGAAAATAGGACATACAGTATTCTTTCATTCCAGTCTTCACTTATTGAAGGAATGGAATGGAAGCGGGAGGTTGGTTTCGTTCCCGATTGTTACCCTTTTGTTACTTTGGTTCTACACCAGAGAAGGCGGGGCAGGATATCGGCTGTTGTTGTGTTGTCACGTCTGTGAATTGTTGTGGTAAATTGTCGTGTTGTTGCACGAGCAACAACTAGTCCGTTGGTCAGGCGTGTCAGCTCTGCGGAGGGATACACTGCTCTGACCAATCGTTGTTTTGTGTGGTGAGTAGAGTTCGCTTGATTCCGACCAGGGCAGAATGCGTTGGGGTAGCTTCACTTCGGTCCCTGGTGTTCGTCGGAGTGGACGTACTCCTTGTAGGTGCGGCGGCAGCGCCGGTAGTTTTGAAGAGTGACTTCGGGTCATAGTTAGTGCCAGGTCCTCGTCGGGTTTGGGTGCCCTTGGCCTGTGCTGAGTCGGTGTCGTCCTTGTTGGCAGCCACTTCAGCCAGTTGCAGAACTGGTGTGGTTGAACGTCTGTCTGTCCAGGTTGGTGATTTGTTAGGTTCGTGGTGTTTTGGTTCGTCGTGTTGTCTTGTATTGTGGCGAGTTGAACTGTAGTTGTCTCCTGTTGCGATTAGTTGTATTGTGTTTGTTGTGTATACGGGTTGTCTGATATGATGTTGTCTTGGTTCCGTGATTGAAATTTGTTGTCAGCCGGTTTGTGTTGTTACCTCTTTTCGGTATATTCTGTAAGTAGTGTACATAGTGGTTCCTGAGTTCGATTGTCATGTGACAGTTTGGCTAGACAATGTGGGTTCGATATAATAACCGTTGATGGGCGGTGATGTAGATATTGGTTGTGGTTAGTTCATATTAAGGTCAGTGGGTTCAATAAGAGGGTAGTACGAGGTTGCATTTTGTTGAGGATCATAATATGAGTCAGGTGCAGATGTGTCTGCGTGAATCATAGAGGGGTTTGATGATTGTGCTCAATCTCAATTGTAAATAGTAGGAGTTCGTTGAAATTGATTAACGATTCCGGAGTTGACCTGCACAGCATTGGAATCGGTTAACTGTGTAGTAAGGCCAGGGCCAATTTGTGGTCGAGTGGTTTATACTGGGGTACGGTCGTAACCATTCAACTTATATTGGTGTCTTTTCACTTTCGTTACGAGTCAGGGTTCTCGACGCGGGTGTCGTGCGCGTGCGGACTGTATCTGTGACGTACGCATTTGGTACAGGACAGTGAGTCCATAGGGTAGAAGTTTTTGTAATACAAGTGACAGTCGTCACACATGCAGGGATGTATGTGTTTGTGACAGAACGGGGTTGGAGAAAGATATCTTAGGTTGTGGGGAGGCAGCCCAGTTATGAATTTTAGTAAGCAGAAAGAAGGGAAAGGTAAAGTTTAAGGCGAGTAGCTTAGCAGTCGATAGGATAAAAACGGATGATGTGCAGCAGGTAATATTGTATGAAGTGTGGTTGTGTTGGCATAACAAGGATTAACCACTGGGTTATCTGACAAGAGATGACATGGGAGTGAGGTGCTGGATGGAAATTTTGGCGAACAAATCATGTTGTTTTTGATATATGATTATAATTGACAGGGCAAAGAGGGGTAATAATGTGAAGGATTGTGGCTGCGAGCCGATTCTCTTGTGTGAACATGCTGGAACTGTGAACCGCTAAAAATTGATGTTTTTTTTTCTCTGAGAGATGTGTATTACTACTGGTTATTGTGTGAAGACATTTCCTTGTGAAACTGGCCATTTCCTAGATTATTTAGTATGTCCTAAGGGGGCCCGTGGAGTCCGTGTTGGATCGCTTAGATTGGTTTATTTCTCCGAGAACTGGGTGTGATTCATAATTTCATATGTAATAACGTGGATTGGCTCAGGGAGAGTATTGTTTTACCGCTGTTGTAAGGGTTGGCAGGAAATGGGTCTGATAACCCCAAAGTGAGTAATGGGTTGGGGGATGTGTTCGAAATTCAAGGGGTCACTCTCATGCCCGAGTGGGAAGTAGGCAAGGGAGATGGAGAGCTAAAGCTTTACCAAGTAGCCTATGTGCCTTGATGACTCAGGTAGTAGCAACATTACAGTAGTGGCCTACAGTTGTGTCAGCAGGTATCCTGCTCCGTCCTGAGGCTGGGGCCAGATCACCGCAGTCTACTGCCGCGTGCCGGCAGGTGAGCGGCGCTTTCCAGTACCTGTTGTTTTCCCGGGAGAGGGAGACCACCCAGGCCGTCTGCCTTCTGTGGGGCAGCTCTCCTCCGGCTATCGGTGCTCTTCCGGGAGTTCTCCGGCGCTGGTTCCTCGTCCCTGTTTAGGCGTCCCGTGAGAGGGCGCTGCACCAGGCCTTTTCACCCTTGGTGTCCGGCGGGGCCTTCAGAGGAGGCGTCCTTCGAGCCCCAGACTCGTCGAGAGGGTGTCTGGTGTGTGTGTGTGCGTTGGGGGTCGTGCCCATTGGGGGAGGAGTCAGACTGCGGGAAGCCACGGACAGCGCCGGGGTGCAGAGTCTTCCGGGGAGGTGTCAGCCTGTGAGGGGCCCCGTACAGCGCCGAGGACTGGAGTTTTCCGGGCCGGGATGGGTTGTCCCATGTTTGTGATGGAAGGGGTGTAGCGTTAGGCAGTAGGGTTAGGGGTGTTAGCTACTGCCTCCTTTTAGGACGTAGTGGCCGGCACAGTGTAGGGTACTTGTTGTTGCCTCCCTTAAGGACGCAGCGACCAGTTTGGTAGTGGTCCCGGGTTAAAAGGGAAGGGTGAGTCCTGGGGAGAGGTGTGGGTGGTAGCAGTCGTTAAGAGATTAGAGTCCCTTTGGTAAATCCTTGTCCCTAGTAGTTAGTCACCACGTGTGCGGGCTATCACTGTGTCCCCAGGTCACAGTGATATACTGTAACTGGTGTTTTAGGTTAGGTTAGGGTCTTCCAGGTCATTATAGTAGAGTAGGGTGAGTCAGCGGGAATTGGGATACTTGTGTGCAGTTGTGGATGTGCGTGAGTGGTGGCGCCATGGAGTGTGTGTGAAATAAAGAAGCGTGCGTGATTGTAAAACTGTGTTAGTGTGCTGTGTTGTCTGACCTAGTGTGTGATAGGCGTGGGTAAGGGTGGTAGGGCCGTCCGGCTTAGCGACCGTGACACTTTGGTGGAGATGCGGGGTACCATAAGGGGTTCTGGGTAGGTGATAGGTAGCTAGGAGGGAGGTAAGGGGGGTGTTGTGTCCGGTGTGTACGTTGTGTGAAATGTAAGTGGGTGGTTGGTGGGAGCGTACCAGTACCCTGGGAGGTGGTACGTAGTGTCCCTGTTCACTTCAGGCAGGTTTCCATTGGCACTGGGCAGGGCACTTGTGTTGGTGTGAATGGGTTGGCGCTACCGTGTGAGTGAGGTATGAATGGTCAATAAACATTGAGTGGTTGTTGGAAGTGTGAGTGATTACACCGTACAGTGTAGGTGAGGTGCCGGAGGGTACCAGGTGTCTTTTGTGTCCCTTACATATGGTATACCCCAGTGAGTAGGTAGAGTGGTACCCGGCCCGTGACTGTGCACGCTGTGTGCTCGGATATCCTGTGGGGATTAAGGGCAGTGTAAGCCCAGGTGACTGTGTGTGGGAAGCACGAGGGTGCGCAGTGTTGTGGCATAGGGTATGCTGTGAGTGCACCTGGACTTGAGGGGTGCAAGTGCACTGTGATCGTGTGGGTGCGGCCTACCAGAGACAGTGAGGCCTGTGACTGTGGGTAACTGGTGCGCATACACAATGGACAGTGGACACACGGTATCACGTGGTTCAGTCCGTGACCAGACAGTGCATTGGTAGTATTGTATGGGTTGGAGCCCATGTGGGTATATGTATGAGGTACACAAGTGTGGGTGGAGTTATGCTTGGTGCGTGACACATTGAGAGTATTGTGTACTTGTGCTGAGTTGCTTTAGGGGCTAGTGCGTAGTCAGGAACCTCCAGTTGCGCTCAGATCGCATACTGTCCGTTGCTAGTTCTGTGGTGGTAGGGGTACCCTATGTCTAAACACACCCGAGCCCATCCGCAGTACGACCCCGATAGTGTCATGGATCCACAGGCCCCTACGGCGGATACCAAACCTAAGGTTAGTGACCAGGATGCGGGGGTGGATCAAGAACAGGGGACGGGGGCTTATGCAAAGTTTGCCAAGTTGGGAGCGGCGATGGGTTTAGCTGGGGGAGACCTCGCCAAGTTCGTCACAGACTCGGTACGTAATGAGGATGAGAAGACGGCGAGAGAAGTAGAATTGGAGCTCCGGATGGAGGAGAAAGTGAGGCAGAAGATGAAGGATGAGAGGGAGCTAGAGATGCAGCAGAGGAAGATAGAAGAGGAGAAAGCTGATAGGCAAAGGGAGCTAGGGATGAAGCAGAGGGAGCTAGAAATGAAGCAGAAGAAGATCGAAGAGGAGAAAGTGAGGCAGAAGATGAAGGATGAGAGGGAGCTAGAGATGCAGCAGAGGAAGATAGAAGAGGAGAAAGCTGATAGACAGAGGGAACTAGAGGTGAAGCGGAAGAAGATCGAAGAGGAGAGGGAAAGGTTAAAGCGGAAGGATGAAGACGAGAAAGCAGCAAGACAGATGGAACTGGAACTGCAGAGGAAGAAGATGGAGGAAGAAAGGGCAATAAGGGAAATAGAAGCTCAAGCACGGCAAGCCGAGTTGGATCTCAAGAGACGAAGGGATGAAGCCGAGTTAGAGGCAAGAGAGCGAGAGATAATCATACAAGAGAGACAGGCCGTAGATGAAGCAACGCATAGGAAACGCTTGATTGAGGTGGAGGAAACGAAGCATGTCCACCTTGAGCCGTTGGGAGAGAACGACGACGTGGACGCTTTCATCGCCCAATTTGAGCGTGTAGCCCAGATGTGCAAGTGGAGCACGACCTCATGGCCCACACGTCTGATGTCTCTGCTGAGAGGAAAGGCTAGAGAAGCGGTGATGCGCTTAAGTGCGGATGAGTTAGGCGACTATGATCAGATAAAGAGCGCCCTGTTAAGCCACTTCAGGCTAGATGCTGAGGCCTACCGAGAAAAGTTCAGGAGCATCAAGAAGGACGCTGCTGAGACTTTCGGCCAGATGCTGGGAAGGATGAAGCGGTGGTTTTCCCTCTGGTGTGCGGCAGCGGGCAAGGATGAGAGTGTGGCAGAGGACGTAAAGGATCTGCTGTTCCAAGAACAGTTTTATCAGCTACTGTCTCCAGAGTTCACGATCGAGGTCCGGAAGACATGCCCGAAAACTGTTGAACAACTTGCAACAGAAGCTACTGTTTTGGCAGAGGCCAAAAGACTGGGGAGGAAGGCGAGACAAGACCGAACAGTTAACCAGCCCAACCTGGGTAATACACGTGAAACAGCAGGGAGCCAGCCCGCAGGGAGGTCCCAACAAAGTGACGGTGCACTACAGCAGCTGAACAGGAGATCAGAAGGGCCTAGATCGACCATAGTTTGTTTCAACTGCAAGAAGCCAGGCCACGTCGCTAGGAAATGCCCTGAGCCCCATTCTGTTGGAGCTGTTCATTGCTGTGACCAGCCCCAAGCTCGAGTAGTCCCTACGTTGTGTCGCCCATGCGCTGAGCAGCGGTACGAGCCTGCGTGCATGGTAGAAGTTAACGGGTCTCCGGCCAATGGATTACGGGACACGGGTGCCGGACACACCGTAGTGGCCAAGTGGTTAGTACCGGCAGATGCGTACACAGGAGAGACAGTCCCAGTAGTGTTGGCCGAGTCCAGATGTAGGTCCGTGTTACCTGTGGCGGTAATAGAGTTGAAGTCACCATTCATCGCAGGGAAGTTGGAGGTTTTGGTCATGAATAGCCCTGTGCAGGAAGTCCTGATCGGAAACTTCGCAAAGAGAGTAGGAGATCCCGGTTGGACACGTGTGCCTGTATACGCAGACCCGGCGTTGGTAGGGGCAGTGCAGACACGCGCGCAGAGAGCCAGGAGCAGCAAGAACCTGTACCACTGCCCGTCGAGGAATGCATTCTGAACACCTCTACCCAGCAGTTAATTCAGATGCAGGACCAGGATGAAACCTTGAGGAAGGCTCGGAGTGCGTGTGAAGCAGGGACGCACTTCCACACCAAGTTTGGACGAGTCGAGTACGCTCGGAAATCTGGTATACTGGTCAGGCGGTTTGAGGGTCCCAAGGACGTAGCGAGTCAGATCTGCGTCCCAGCTGAACTACGGACCACGGTGATGAAGCTAGGCCACGACGTACCCATGTCGGGTCACTTAGGTACCACACGAACCAAGGAGCGAGTTGGTCGCCATTTTTATTGGCCAGGCATGCATGCTGACATTCGTCGGTACTGCCAGTCATGCTTCCAGTGTCAGCGTACTGTGGACAAGGGAAGAGTCTCAAGAGTTCCCCTCGTGAAGATGCCACTGATGCGTGAGCCGTTCGAGCGGGTTGGGATGGACATCATTGGTCCCATCGTTCCAGCATCCCAGAATGGGTACAGATACGTGTTGGTGATGGTCGACTTTGCGACAAGATATCCGGAAGCAGTCCCTCTTCGCCAGATCACGAGTGAGTCGGTGGCAGAGGCAGCGTTCAACATGTGGACACGAACGGGAGTCCCTGGGTCGGTACTGACTGATAGAGGAACCCAGTTTACTGGTCAGATCATGCAGGAGGTCTACCGACTATTAGCTATTCGAGGTCTGACTACCACACCATACCATGCGCAGTGCAATGGATTGGTGGAACGCTTCAACGGTACTCTGAAGCGGATGCTGCGCAGACTATGTCAGGAGGAACCAGGTGATTGGGATCGGTGGATACCAGCACTTCTGTTTGCGTACCGTGAGGTCCCACAAGAGAGTACCGGGTTTTCGCCTTTTGAGCTGCTATATGGACGCCAGGTGCGCGGGCCGATGCAGGTATTGAGGGATCTGTGGTTACAACCGGAAAGGCAAGAGCTCCGTACAGCGGCAGAATACGTCGTCAACTTGAGGAACAAGATAGCTGAGTCATGCGAGCTGGCAAGGGAGAACTTGGCAAGGGCAGCGTATAGGTACAAGCGACATTTTGACTTGAGGGCGAAACCCAGGAAGATAGCTGTGGGGTCCAGAGTACTAGTACTTCGGCCGACCAAGCAGAACAAATTGGAACTGGCATGGAGAGGTCCCTATACAGTACTAGAAAGAGTGGGTGAAGCAGATTACCGCATAGCAGTAGGGGGAAAGACGAAGATTTTCCAGCAAACCTACTAAAGTCGTTCATCGAGCGCGCTGCAGATCCAACAGCCTCGGTAGCTGCGGTTGTTGTGCCGGAGGAGCCTGAAGAGGAAACAGTAACTCCCTTGATGAGCAAGGACATTCCTACCATTCCCTTGGAGGCCACAGAAGGGCCCAAAGAGGTGGTAGTACTTGCTGAAGACCAGCACTTTACCAGGAAGTTGCACGAGTTAGTGGCCGAGTTCAAGGAGGTACTGACTGATGTGCCCTCATGCACAAACCTAGAAACGTGCAGCATCAAGTTGACGTCAGACGCCCCTATCAGGTCGAAGCCATACCCAGTGCCTTTTGCGCAACGAGAGACAGTTAGGGAGGAGGTCAAAGCCATGATCAGGATGGGTGCGATTGAGCCATCGACGTCGCCATACTGCTCACCCATCGTACTAGTTAAGAAGAAGGATGGGAAGATCAGGTTTTGTGTGGATTTCAGGAGGTTGAATCGCATCGTACAGTTCGATGCTGAACCCATGCCGGATATCGAATACCTGTTCGCCAAGCTTGGAGAGAAGAAGGTGTTCAGCAAGATCGACCTCGCTAAGGGGTATTGGCAGATCCCGATGAGTAGAGAGGACCGCGCGAAGACTGCTTTTGCTACACCGGAAGGACAATTCCAGTGGAAGGTTATGCCATTTGGACTGTGTACTTCAGGGGCAGTGTTCACGCGCATGATGAGAAAACTATTGCAGCCACTTGAGAGCCCGGATGTCGATAATTTCATTGATGATATCCTGGTGGCCACAGTTGATCAGGACAGCCATATAGAGGTTCTCAGGCGTGTGTTCCAGAGACTCAAGGAATGTTCTTTGTCAGCCCGGCCTTCAAAGTGTGAGCTGGGAGGAAGGGAAATCACCTACTTAGGGCACAGGATAGGTGCAGGGAAAATATGGCCTGAGCAGGATAAAATGACCCGCATTATGGATGCGCCTAGGCCTGAGACCAAACGGCAGGTGCGGGATTCCTAGGACTAGTGGGGTACTACAGGAAATTTGTGCCCCGGTTTGCTGACATTGCCAAGCCCCTTACTGATCTCACTAAGGGAACAACCAGGCAGGTGAAATGGGACGACGAGTGCGAACGTGCGTTCCAAGCTCTGAAGCAGCACTTCTGCCAACCTCCCGTCTGTAATTTGCCGGTACCAGGTTTGACATTTGTGCTCCAGACTGACGCATCAGAAATGGGAGTGGGAGCTATACTGTGTCAGCAGTACCCTGAAGAGATGCGCCCTGTAGCATGTGCCAGTAGAAAATTAAGCCCTGCAGAGCAGAATTACCCTATAGTAGAGAAGGAGTGTCTGGCAGTGGTGTGGGGAATACAAAAGTAGAGAACTATAAAATAGGCATTCTGGCTCACCCACCTCCGCCAGCTCCAACCGGCTAAAGCCGGTTTCGCTGTTGCTCCGCCGGCTTACCCAGAATGCCTATTTTATAGTTCTCTAATAGTAAACACTTTACAAACATACATAATGTGTAGGATTATCTGTTTTTAACACTAATTTAGAAAACTTTTGAGACTTTAGTTTTTGCTTAATCCTTCGTTTTTCTTGATCGTTTTCAATAACATCATTTTCTTTCATACATTCATCAAATGCGTCTCTATCTTTCATGTGGAATAAAACTACAGTCTTTAATTGTTCTCTAAAGTCTTTTAAAACTGAGTTATATTTTTGACATAAAATCCACACACTTATCCCAGCATGTCTTCCACTGAAAGCCAGTTTTGATAAAGTGTTTCTCTTTTTAACTATGTCTCTTTCTGCCGAACAGTCATCTATAATAAATAGTGTCTGAGTTCCTTCAAACTGTCTAAAGAAATGTTCTAAACACTCACTCAGTTTATTGCTAGGATCAACTAAATATATGTCATCATCTGTCCATATAAACCTTCTGTCGTGATATGCTTTGTTCCATTTAAGTGTTGGGCAGAAAATTACTATATGATCAAAATTATAACGATAAACTGTTTGTAATAGGTCGAGGACAAATATTGTTTTTCCACAACCAGTCTGTCCACAAATCAATGAACAATGAGGGGTTTTTATCATAAAGTTTAACATTGACACCAAAGTCGTTTGCTCCATAGTTTTAAAACAGAATTTAATTTACACCAGTTATTGTTTTTATCATACTCTCTGTCAAAACTTGTTCAGTATAATAAAACCCTATAAGGCCCAAATGTGTAAGATTAATCCAGTTCAGTTCTGTAAGATCGTTTCTATTTAAACTAATATCAATTTTGTTGCTTGTTGTTATGACCTTAATATCCTCGCCATTGTAAAGAACGACGACAGTAACTTTAAGTTTGTCAACGTCTAAGTTTTGCCAGCTAATAAGAATTCCTTCCATAAGGTTGTCACTGACACCCACAGCTCCATTTCTCGCCTCATCTTTTAAGACAGAAATTTTAAATATCATTGTGAACGTGTCTCCTAATTTTGTGCGTGGAATGAACTGTAATTTTGTAGAAGCTTTCTTTAAAACCGATTCTCTTCTGTGGAGGATGTACTGTTTGTCCCCAAACGGCTTTATTTCGATCTCTTTCCGACTGTTGTCCTCTGGCATAAGACTTACATGTAAAGGGCCAGAGTTCAATGCTTTTCTGAAACTTTTTTGGCGGTCAAAAAATGTAAATGGGCTTAAGAATTCAAATTGTATGTCCCATTCTAAATATGGTTCTAAGTGCCATTTGTTGTCAGTTTTTCGAACTATTTTATATTCATACTGACCTGTATTATTTGCTTCTAGATTGCGTAGTTGTTCTAGTTTAGGAAACCTTTTGTTGTCGTCAACCTCTTTGCGCTTATAATAACCATCTTTAGTGTACTCAAAACCATACAAAGTGCCTATCTCACCGTTTTGTTCAAAGTCCTCAACGTCTGCAAGGTCTTTTAATTCTAAAGTTACACACCTCTCAGGCGCTAATGTGACCCCCGAATCGTCTGGTCCACGTGACATTTTTTAAAACAACGTATTATTTTATTTCTAAAACAATGTGCAGGTTATCACATTTCACGACTTTCCCTGTTTTATCTGTGATCTTTATATTAAATGATCTGACCCTCCCACAAGCTAATCTTTTAAACTGTAAATTAGGGAATCGTATAATTTCATAATCGCAATATGCAGCTTTCCCTGATGGAAGAGCTCTTAAAACAGTTGAGGGCCTTCCATCATATAAGTTTTCATCAGTGCTCAGCTCGTCTAAATGAACATAGAGTAATGAATGTAATGCAAGATCGAGCGGATTTTCCCCCTCATAAGTAGTTTTGTCTGGTGTAACTATAAATCTATGATAGACTTGATTGGGTTTAAAGCCTAACATTTCAGCTAGCTCTACACCAAAAAAGTAATTGACTTCTTCTCCTTCAGGTTTGAATGTCAACATTGTTTTTAGATTTGCATTGGTAAGTTTGAGAGTAATGTCGAAGTTACTCATTGCTTCTTTTAGCGAGCAAAACCCGTAATAACCATCAGGTATGGTTAACTGGCTAATTACGTCTCCTCTTCTGTCAAGTTTTCGAATCGTATTATTCCTCTTGGATTGACTTATATTAAACCATACGACTTTGTAGAATATTTCATGGAGTGCGACCCTTTGGGTTCCGCAGTTATTATCAATAGCATATTCTAAAAACGAAGGACTGTCTTGAGTTGTTATTGTTACAAACATTTTTAAAACAAATTTAAAAATGAGTGCATTCAAATATACTAATGCAAAATATTCTGTTGGGCCGCACTACAATCTTAAAAATATAACAACTGACACCCTTGACATTTCTGTGACTCAGTCTGACGCCTTTCAAGTAAAGGTTAGTACTCCATTGAACAGATATCTTAACCCTCCTATTAAAAACGACTACATCCCGAAAGTGTGGTTCAGTCATCCGATGCAGTTTTATCAGAACCAGTTAAACTTTGCTGTGTTTTGTGCATCAACTGGGTGTGGAGTGTCGTATGCTGATCATTTAAATCATCCTGATCCTTTGGTGAGGTCAGTGTATAGATTTCATTTTTATTACACCTTCAGACGTATTTTATCTGAACTGCAAGCACCATTACCAAATGACAAAACGTTTAATCCATTCAGCAACAGAATAGATTACAAGGCTTTTGAAAGGATCTGTAACGAATTTGATATTGACCCAAAGACAGACTTTAGACAAAAGTTGGATCTTAATCATGGTTTAGGCACTCTTTATTATTGGGGAGTGCACAGAAAGTATAACTATGATTGGAATCCTCCTTACACATCTTTCTCTTCAGGCACAACTGTTCACCTCGGGTCCATAGAGCAAGAGCATAAAAAAGCTTGGACAACATTTATTTTGGATACTTCTAAGGGCCTAACAAAAGCGGGAATAGAACGAATAAACGACTCTATTCGTACTTATGTTTGGTGTTTGCTAGGTTCGCAAGCACAAACGAGATCAAACATAATTGATCCTTCTACTGGCTTTGACGCCCAAAAACAATATTTAGCAAATTTAGAGGATTCTATTAATTCTGCAATTGATTTACCTTCAAGTATTAAAAGGTACCAAAATGTTTTGCAATACGCAAGATCGAAAGTAGACTTTGCTGTCGGCACTGGTTTATACATGCTGCCTTCTGACCTCAGACTTCAGATAGGAACAATAATAAACTATAATAATGAAATCCTTGTGGCTGGTAAAGAAGAGAAGGTCGGAAAAAACGACATAAATTCTAAGCCAGCAATAGCAATAAAAAAAGAAGCCCCACCAATCCCCGAGCCCCCCAAACCCCCCCATTCAATCCTTGTGGCCCCAAGAAATAATGACCATGAATATGAAAAGACGGCACTTGTTATTGGATTAACTGCCCTAGGATTACTTGGTCTTTATCTTACTAAAGAGTAACCCAACTATTAAGACAACTAATGCCCATAAGTGCTCGGCCATAAAGCCAACTACTTTACTTGCAGTAGACAAAAGCCAGCTAACGATCCCCCCTATTATACCAGGCAAAGAGTCTATTGCCTTACTGGCTAATTTTTTTAATAAACTTGCAAGATGATCAAGTTGTTTTTTTATCCATGATTTATCTGACGACGGGCCTGGTGGCACTGCTCCCCCACCACCACCGCCTGTAATAGCCAACACCAGTGTACTTATTGCAAATCCTAAGGCTGTTATAACACTTGCTAATGTGACGCCTTGCTCTCTAAACAGTGTTCTTATTCGTTCTGCTAACGTTGTGTCTTCATATAAAATTCTTTGGATAGTTTCTCTTATTCTGCTCACTTGAGTTCGTAATTGTTCTCGGTTATTAGACAACACTTCTAGTCTTGCTGATCTCTCTTGTTCAAGATCTTTTAGTCTTTGTGTTATTCTTTCTTTAACACCAGGTCCTAAGTTGTGGTCATCAGCCTCAACTAGTTTTTCTTTTTCTCTTTTTATATGCTCATCTAGTTCACCCAGTTTTGCTAAATTGTTTGTTAATTCGCCTCTGATGCTTTTCAAAGCATGATCAAGGGCCGTTATTTCTCTCATAGGTAGCGGCGGATCGTGCATAGTTTTTAATACTGTTTCTTCTGAAAAACTGGTTTCTATTATTTCGTCTGCTGTTGGGCTTAAATCTTTAAGTTCCATGTTTTGCATTTGGTTATCTGTTGGGAGTTCCTGTAGTGTGTTTTGAAGTTTAGCAACTGCCTCACTGTCTAATCTTCGCGGTTTAGCAATGCCAAGGCGATTTTGATCGCTCACACTGAGCCTTTGTCTAATTGTAGTCTTTGCTAAAAACTTTGATGGGTCTGGTTTAGTTGTAAGCTGAACAAGTTGTCCTTGCTCGTTTTTCACAAACAAATGGTCATCTTTTGTTTCAAAATCATTAGGGTCTATAAATTCGGGAGGTTCTTGGCCTAAACTTTGATAAAATGATTTGACCTTACTTTCTGTTAATTCACGCCGCAATGATTGTAATGGATGTGTCAAAGGCGTCATTTCACTCATGTCGTCTCCAGGATCAAAAACATCATAATCTTTTCTGCCATGTTTTTAAATAATTAACTTTTTATTTTGTTTTATAAAAAAAATGTCACAAGCATATGGCTCAATTCTTGACCCGCATAGAAGACTGAAAGAGCCCTTTGGCGTGAAGGGAAATAAACAGAATATTATTGTTCCAAATAATCCATCTACTATTGATTCAGATCAAATTCTTACTGTCAAATTTCCAGACCTAGGAGCAGATGAAGTGATTGTGCCAGGATCTGCACGGCTTACTTTCAAAATAGAACTTGATTCAGCAACAGACGCAAACAGGACAGTTGTACAGAATCTGGGACGGGCAATCGTTAAGAAAATTTCTATAAAACTTGAGGGGCAAGAAATATTTTCTTTACACAATGCAGACATATTTTTAATCTATTGTGATCTATGGCTAACCGAGAATGAAAGGGCCGATCTTGCGTTTCAAGGAATCGAAAATAACGAAGCACTAAAACACAGAATAGACGCCGAAGATGCTAAAGACGGTAACAAGTATGAAGCTGTAAGTTTTGCTTATGGAAATCGCTTTTCCATACCCTTAGATTTTGAGTTGTTAAAAGCGCATGCGCCATACTTTCAAGGAGCATTAAAAGACAGATTGTCATATGAACTAACTTTTAATGAATACAAACGTGTCATTAGATCGACAGACACTGATTCCAAGTACAGCATTTTCGACATCTCGTTAGAGTTTGACATTGTTAGCAACCCTAACTTAGCAAGGCTGATTGAGCAACAATATCAGTCAAAATTAGCAATATATTACGAAAGAGTGATTCATCATTCAAAATATCCTAAAAGCAGGGCAGACACAATATGGAACTTTAGTTTTAGTGCTGCAGCAAGATCCCTTAAAGGTATTTTATTGCTGTGTGAAGATGAAGAACCATTCAAAAGACAAAGTGAAAAATTTATTAATCCTAAAATAACGAAAGTACAATGTTCAATTGAGGGTAGTCCTAACCAAGTCTACGGTAGCGGGCTTAAACCTTATCATCATTTTGATGAAATAAGAAAATTGTTTGGAGGCGGGAGGTGTAGAAATCCAACAGTAGACCTTGTGTCTAAAGATCTACACCTTCACAGTGTTAGACTTGATGAATATTTAACAACGAAAATACGGTTTATGGATTGACCTAAGGTCAACAGAGGATAATCAGTTGCATGGGAGTGGGAGAACAGTTAAAGACGTAATAAACATTCAAATTGATAAAGAAAAAGAGAGTGATAAACCACTTAATGTACATTTGTTTTTAATATATGATGCGCAGCTGAATATTCAAGATAACAGATTAAAAGATATCCAATACTAAATTATTTTTATTTTAAAAAAGCATGTCTGTTACGACTTATCCAAAAGTGCCCAAAGAAGAGATAGTAAGCAATTCTGTTGCTGTAGACATAAAAACTTTCAGATTAACAAACATAACACAAATGCAAACCCAACTAGAGCAGGACCTTTCAAAATACAGCAAAACCAAACGAAGGTATTCTGCTGTCTTTAATGCTGTTACATATGTTAATACTGGAGCATCGATCACTAGTGCTCTATCAGCAGGAACAAGTGTAGGTCTCTTAGCAACAGGCGTAGGTGCACCGGTAGCTATACCTCTAGGTGGTGTGTCTTTAACTCTTGGCCTGTGTTCATTGGCTGTAAGTGCTGTCAGCAAAAAAATAAAAGCTAAACTCCAAAAGCACACAGCTATGGTTCAACTAATAACAGCTAAACTTAGTTCCTTCAAACTGACAATAAATAAAGCACTTGCTGACTCAAACATCACGGATGAAGAATTTAGTCGCCTACAGGCTGATTTTGAGGACTACAAAAGACAAAAGTTTGATCTTCAAAGAAAGGCAAGGGCAACTTTTTCTCAACAACCAGACACCGACCAGATAAAAAAGGAATGTTTAAAAAAAGTAAACGAAACATTAAACTCTGTTCTAAACAGCTCACATTAACAACCCCAAAGGGCGTGTATACTTTAGTTTATGAGTCCAAGCACAAAAAGACCGTTGATATTGATTCTGATTAACTTTTATTTTTTTAATTTAAATAAATATTTTGAGTTAGAAAAGAAGCTCAACATGGATAAGATATATGAAGGTTCAGATGAATTGTTTGAAGCAATGCTCGAGGAAGAGCGTTTGTCAAAAACTTTAAATGAGGTCGTTTTAGAAGTTATTGATCCAACAAACGTACAGGCAAGCTTGTACATGCTTTTCTCAAGTTCCAAGTAAACTAACAATAAACCCTCCAGTTAAAGTAAGGTTAGTTGTTTTAATCGACTATATAACAATAAACGAAGAAAATCTAGAAGTCTGGGTCTCAACTAAACAGCAGACTATTCTTTCTTATAATGACTTAACACCTGGTTGGGCAGATCAACTTCTTACACAGTTTAATGAAGCCTCTGAAGCAGCTAAAATGAGAGGCTCTGGTTGGTCAGAGGGTGAAGTCCTAGACATCAGATTAAGACAGGCTAAGTATGAGCCGATTGTAGGCAAGTCTTACATTCCACTGCCTCCAACATTAGTTGCAAAGAAAGCAGTTTTGAACATAAAAAATTCAGACGACAAATGTTTTATGTGGTGCGTTCTTGCTAGGCTGCATCACGTTGCCAAAAATGCAGAGAGAGTATCTAACTATTTACAGTGGGCCAATGATCTTAACTTTAACGGCCTTGAATTTCCTATGGCTGTAGACAAAATTGATCAGTTTGAAAAACAAAATCCATCAATAACTGTTAATGTCTACACATGGTCTGAAGAAACCAACCTTCTGCCAATTAGAGTGTCAAAGAACAGTCCAACAATAGGCGAACCAACCAGGAGTCATGTAGACTTACTCCTAATGCAAAGCCTTAATGGGTTGCACTACACTCTAATACGCACAATGAGTAGATTACTAGTGCATACTACAAAACAACATAGCAAACAAGAATTCTGTAGAAAATGTTTAACAAGAATTCCGTCCATTCAAGCTGCGAGCGAACATATAAAACATTGTATTAGCCCAGTTGACTGTGATACAGAACTAATTACGCCCGGAGAAGGCAGTAAAGTTAGTTTTAAGAACTGGAAACGGTTGCAAACTAGTCCATATGTTGTTTACGCAGACTTCGAATCACTCATTGTTCCTTATGAAGGACCAACCCCACAGAAACTTCCTAAAACAGTCTTAATGAGTAATCATCAGATTTGCTCATTTGCCCTTCATCATTGTTAGGTCGGATGGCGCCCATTCAAAGCCAGAATTATACAGAGGGACCAAATGCTGCAAAATACTTCTAAAACGCATGCAGCAAGTGCGTAATGCCTGTTCTAATAATCTAAACTTATCTGAAATCATAATGACGCCTGAAGACCAACAACAGTATGACTCAGCCACTCACTGTTGGATTTGTGGTTTAGGCCTCTCCCCAGAGAATCCAACAGTAAGAGACCATGATCACATTAGCGGAAAGTTTAGAGGAGCAGCACATAACAAATGCAATCTTCAACTAAAGTTTGAACCAGACATGGAAGCTGCCTATATTCTTTCACAACTTGCGAGGTTACGACTCTCATCTTATAATGCAAGAAGTAACTAGCGCCTTTAGGGTGTCATGCATTGCACAGTCATCAGAAAAGTACAATGTGTTTCACTTTAAATAACATGTCTTTCTACGACTCTATGCAACACATGATGGGTTCATTAGAGTCACTGGCTATGTCCTTAAAGTCCTGCCCAATAACAGAAGAATATTTTGACCCAACTCTTGTTAGAAAGGGCGTTTACCCTTATGAGTACATGAACAGTTGGGAAAGGTTTGACGAAGATACACTTCCGCCTAAAGGCGCGTTCTTTTCTAGTCTCAGAGGAAAGGACATCAGTGATTCTGATTACCAGCATGCTCAAGGTGCGTGGCAGAAGTTAGAGTGTAAAACGATGGGAGACTATCATGATTCTTATTTAATGGCGGATACCTGTTTGTTGGCAGATATCTTTGAAAATTACAGAAAGACCTGCATGAAACATTATAGTCTAGATCCTGCGCATTATATTTCTGCGCCTGGGATGGATTGGGACGCTTTCTTAAAATATACAGGTGTACAAATTGATTTATTGTCTGACCTGCCAATGCTTCAGATGATTGAAAACGGATTGCGTGGGGGAATCAGTATGGCGTCGCACCATTACTGTAAAGCAAACAACAAATACTTGGACAACTATGATCCAAGTAAAAGGTCTAACTATTCATGTATTTAGATGCAAACAATCTGTATGGTTGGGCAATGGCGCAATCACTTCCATTACGTAACTTTAAAATGTACACAGGACTCAAAGACATTCAAAAGTTTTTAAAATGGCTTCAGAGTCTAGAAGCTGATCGTAAAAGAGGTCTCATTCTAGAAGTTGATTTAGAATATCCTCATGAACTTCATGATTACCATAATGACTATCCATTAGCGGCAGAAAGTCTAAAGATGGCAATGACAGAACCGCCTAAACTTGTGCCTAATCTTCGTGACAAAAAAAATTATGTCTGCCATTACAGACTTCTCCAATTTTATTTAAGACATGGTTTGAAGTTGACAGCTGTTCATCGTATAATTGCTTTTGATCAAGAACAGTTCATGAAACCATACATAATGAAGAACACTGAATCTCAGAACTAAAATCCACAGATGCTTCAGAAAAAGACTTTTTCAAGTTGATGAACAACAGCTGTTTTGGAAAGACTATGGAAAATCCGCACAAGCGTAAAGATGTTAGATTGGTCACCAGAGAGAACGATGCAATTAAGCTAACTTTCTAAACCTAATTATCAGGACTTCAGAAGATTTCATGATCAGCTTTTTGGCATAATGATGAAAAAAAAAGAAAGTCAAATTGGACAAGCCCGTTTTTATTGGGTTTACTGTTTTAGAGCTGTCGAAGCTTTTGATGTTAGAATTTCTTAACGACTACTTTAAGCCCTTGTATCCTGAGTCCAGAGTTCTGTACACAGATACAGATTCATTTGTAATCGACATCCCTACTGAAGATATCTATAAAGACATGGAAATAGAAGTAGCAAAAGAGCATGCTGGATGGTACGACACATCTGATTACCCTAAAGATTCGCCTTTGCATTCAGATATTAACAAGAAGGTTTTAGGTAAGATGAAGGATGAATTATCTGGTGTGTGATCAAGGAGTTTGTTGGTTTGAGGTCGAAAATGTACAGTCTTTCAAGCCAAAAAAAAGTTGTTAAAAAAGCAAAGGGAATATCTCGCAGTGTTGTGCAGTTCAAGCATATCCCATGACAACTATAAAAAAGCATTGTTTGACAATAAGACTTTTCATCATGACAACGTAAAACTACGATCTAATCTACATGAGATCAACACAACTGTTGTAACAAAGAAGTCATTAGATAGAACAAACACAAAACGTTGTGTTTGTTAATCCAGAGTTTTCATATGCAATCGGGCATTGGAGAATAGTATAATCATATGGGCTTATATTTTTCAGCAATCGCACGTTCAATTATATCATCATCTAATTTAGCAAAATTAATATTATTTTATTAATGCTAGATGTGCTTTAATTTTTTTTGTCATTTCGCAATATTCATGTTCCCATACCCATAAATCAAAATAAAAGCTTTGGGGTTTAAAGCGATTGTCTGGCAATTGTTCTAGCCAGGGATTGTCAATCTTCTCAAATACTTCTTTAATGATATACTGATACTCAAATAAATCTTGCATTAATTTTAAAGACTTTTCCTTTGCCATTTCTGCCATTTCCCTTTGAGCTTCCATTTTAAACCCAAATGTATTTGCGTAGATTAAAACAGTTCGTTAAGCTTAACTATATCATCACCCAATTCAACCAAATTATTTTTTTCATTACTGCTAAATGCGCTCGAATTTTTTTAATATATTCCCAATCAAAATTTGAGGTTTTGTCTAGCATGGCATAATCAATCTTCTTAAATATTAGTTCTAATAGCAAGATTATAATCAAATATTTTTTTGCATTATTTCTAAGGACTCTTCCTTCACCATTCTTGCATCCAGTGCCATTTTTACGTAAGGATTCTATCCTTTTCCATTCTTGCCGCATTTTAATTTAAATTTAAAAATAATTAAGCGACTGGAACGTGTCTGGAGGGATTATCTGCAGTTCTTCCTTCACAAAAGATTTCGGGGGCTGGTCGTTTTGTTGTGTCAGTTTCTCGTAAAATAATACACGGGCGGATTTCATTTTCACAATTTTTTTTATCTCATATGGATCAACACTCCAAACTGGATCTGTGCCCTGATGCGAGTGTCCCCTTCCGCTTCTCCCGGCGAATAAAGGTATCTCACTTTCAAAACCAAATGGTAATAGTTTGCTTGAGAAGACTCTCCTTCAACAACATTTATTGTTTGTTTTTCTGATTGCTTGTACTGGTTTTAGACCTTTAAATTCTTCATTATTCATTGCGCCAAAACTGAGGGCAGCCTTCTAACCCATTCTGTGTTGCGAGAATTGTCAATCAGCTCTCTGTGATACTGGTAGGAGAAAAGTCTTTCAGATAACTGTTTGTTTAAAGTTTTCAACCAAAGCCTGTGATCTGTGAACACCCGGAATGCCTCTTTTAATGGTAACTCTATGTTTTAACAATAATTGATTCACTTGACCTTTAAATTCTTTTCCAATCATCGACTTGAATCAATGCAGGATAAGTTAAGGGTCCTCGTTGATATATCAGTTGTATAGCGACAAGCAACAGCAGAAGCACTCTTTTGTGTTAATGGTTCCGCATCTTTGTATCTTGAAGCTATATCAATGACTGTAAGCGCGTACTTAAATCTTTTTTCGTCTAATCGTATCATGGGGTAAATATAGAAGATCCATTTGATGGTGTCGTTGGAGTTATATTCACAAAGTGTGGTCTTTGTATTCGTTTAGGCGCTGGTAGATAAATTTGCCAAATCGCTTGTTTAGATAACCATTCTTTTGCTGTTTGTTCACTGACTCCACTGCTTGGCTTAGCTTTTTAAATTGCTGTTATTCCCTTTCCAATATCCTTTTGGCGGAATAATAGATCTTGTTCATTTTTTATTCAGCCAATATTATGGTGCAACAAAATACACAACGGTCATGCCAAAGGCAATAAACAATATTTCTTGCAATCTTTTGTTTTTCTGAGGTTGATAAAAATCGCTGAATTTTGGTGGAGGCAATGTCTCGATTGGCTTGCCTGTTACAAGATAATATTCTTTTATTGCTTGATCAACATCTTTAAATGTGTAAGCTGCATGACCCTGTTGTTTAAGTCTGTCGTTAATAAAATCTAACTGCTCCATTCTTTGCTTTTCATAGGTGTCTTGTGCAGCAGCTAGTTGCTCCATAGCTCGTTATGTCTTTTCTCTCATCGTTATTTTGTGTTTACTAAACGCGTAATTACTTCCGCTAAAAGCAAGCGCATTAACCACAGCGCCACCAATCATCATTACGAGTGAAGCCATTTTTATAAATGTATTTTTTTAAATTTTACATATTGATACTGTCTGGAATTATTCCTTGCTTAACTAGAAAATCTTTCGTAGCAAATGAAGCTGTAATAACAGCAATCAACTTTGCTGAGTCTTCAAAGTCTAGTTTGCCAAGATCTGCTGGTTTTATTTTTAACAGGCTTTTACCAAGCATTGTGTTCCTACACTTAGGCCTCCAAAACAGCAGAATGGTATACAAGGTTAGTAATAGTTTTTTCGGTGCTCTTTTTAAAAAATAAAATAATATTTATTATTATTAATTAAAAATGAACTGCGATGATTTAACTTCCTGAACTTACAAATGATCAAGTTGATGACCAAGCTATTATTGCGTCAAAAGGAAAGGCTGTGATTCTTTGGCAGCGTGTGGAAAAACAAAACAGTACCTTCGGAAATGAATTCAGCATAGAACAGATTCAACAGATGTCAACGCAAGAACATTGAAAAAGTATCACAAACAGGTATGAAGCGCAACTGGGGTCAAGAATGGTAAAAAGTGTTGGGCAAAACGGTTCTTAGTTTGTACACTAAACTAGTTAGTAGATTTGCTCCCATTGATTCTGAACAAGATTTTATGTATGATTTAACACAGGATCCCGTTTTAAACAAGTCATTAGAGTCTCTAGGATGTGATCTATATTACAGATTTGGAACATTGTTATCGCCATTAATCATGGGATTAATTACTTTTAATCATATAGATTTTGTTTCCCTTCAAAATGACCGAGCCAGAAAATCAGCAGAAAACATTGATGGAGAAAGTGACCAGTAAAAAGCCTCCTCATCCTGGGCGTGTTGCAGCAGGAAAAAAATTAGCAGAGTGGAACAAACAAAAAAAATTAATGTTGCAATCACTGAATATAACTCATAATGAAAACATAACACCGCCAACAGTTGTTCCAATGCCAGCTGTAAATACACAAGTTGATTCAAGGCCTGCAACACCAAAGTCGTCATGGATTATTTGGATTAAAAGAGTTGGCATTTTTGGCGTCATTGCTGTTGGTGGGGGTGGTTATTACGTTTATAAAACATATAAAGAAAGATAGCAAAAACCAAAGCAGCCCAAAAAATCACAGCCACTAAATACAAAATCTGAACAAAAAAGAATACCAGAACCGCCAACAACAAAAGATCATTTTGATCCATTTCAGATGGAATAATATTTCAAGAACTTAATAAATAATTATAAGTGACTTGAATAAGAAACTTAATAACGACTTGATGACGACTTGATAAAACTTAAATAAGAACTTAATGACGACTTGATAAGAACTTAATGACGACTTGATAAGAACTTAATGACGACTTGATGACGACTTGTTAAGAACATTGAATAAGTACTTGAATAAGAACTTGTTAAGAACTTGATGATGACTTGTTAAAAACTTGAATAAAAACTTGTTAAGAACTTAAATAAGAACGTGATGCCGACTTGAATAAGAACCTAGAACGACTTAATGACGATTTTTTTTCACAATTAATTGTTACATTCTTTTCCGGGGAGACAACTCCCTTCTGCCTTTATGTAGTATCTAGGTCAGACATGTCTGGCCACGGCTTACTCAACTGCACAATAGCCGAGTCGAAGCGCCGCACTGTCTCCGGGTTCGTGTCAAGTTACACATAACGGATGTAAGGGCGTCGTTTACTGCAGGCCGCCCACGCGGCATTGTATAAATTTAGCCGGCTAAATTCCCCACCGGCGTCGTTTAGTACAGGCGTTAGACGTCATTGTATAAATTTAGGCGGCTAAATTCCCCACCTCAAAATAATCTTTTCCCAATTTTATGTATTAAAAGCAGCATTTTTATATTTAAATCTAAAAGCATTTAAAACAAATATTTATTAAAAAGTAGTGACTAAAAAGTAAGGTAAGATGCACTTTGTTATTTAGCTTTTGGTGTTGTTTTAACAACTTTAAAAACAACTTTACTCTAGGCAAATAAAAACAACTTTACAAGTAGACACCATGTAATTGTAAAGTGTTTGTTTGTGTACAGTATATATAAATCTTGAAGTTAACAACATTGGGGATATGCCTGCAGTAGTTTTAAATACTTGGTTGTCATGGCATTGAAAAGTCTAAATTTGCCCTCTTCCCTGCCCTCAAGTGATCCTTCCTACTTTCGTATTGGGTCACTGGCGCGGCTATAAACGCCCGTAAACCCAGAATATGGTCACTGGCGCGGCTATAAACGCCCGTAAACCTAAAATGGTCGCCCTGGTGCGGCTATGGGAAGGACCACTAAAATGGGGGTGAGGGGATTGCCCAAATTAGACAAATAGAAAGCAGGCAAACAAGTATAAAAGTATACTACTGTTGGAGGCATATTCCCAAAACCCTTCACATCTGGCCGTGTTATATGTGACCCTCTGGTCTGGCTTGGGGCCCTAGGGCGCCATAGGGTCTCAAGTGAGATCCAGAGGTGATCAGTAATGCGGCCAGATGTGAAGAGTTTTGCAGAAATTTATTTCACATTTGATGAATGTATGCGGGAAAATGATGTTATTGATCAAGAAAAAACTTAAGTCTCAAAAGTTTTCTAAATTAGTGTTAAAAACAGATAATCCTACACATTATGTATGTTTGTAAAGTGTTTACTATTAGAGAACTATAAAATAGGCATTCTGGGTAAGCCGGCGGAGCAACAGCGAAACCGGCTTTAGCCGGTTGGAGCTGGCGGAGGTGGGTGAGCCAGAATGCCTATTTTATAGTTCTCTAAAGTTCCAGGTGTATTTGTATGGGACTCCCTTTATTGTCCAGACAGATCATTCCCCACTCCAATACTTGGAAAAGATGAAGTCTGTGAGTGGGAGAATCACAAGGTGGGCACTGCAGCTGCAGCCATTTCAGTTTACGGTGCAGGCAGTGTCTGGGAAGGACAATGTGGCGGCAGACTTCTTGAGTCGGTTGCCGTAGAGAGAGAGAGAGAGAGAGAGAGAGAGAGAGAGAGAGAGAGAGAGAGAGAGAGAGAGAGAACCTGAGGGTTCCATTAACCTGTGTCGTGAGAGGTTGACATTATTGAAGCTGTGCATTTGTCATGGGAAGAGAATGACGTAGCAAGTGTCACTGAGGGTGTGGTGGTTGTAGCACGTGTCGCACAGCGGTCGTGCATAGTCAGAGCACCCTCAGTTATGAAATTTATATGTAGTGCGTAGTGTAACGGCTGCCTGTAAGTGCCTGCGTTAAGGTCGTGTGAAGCAGCGTTAGTCCAGGTTGATTAGTGTAACCTGTGATTGTTGATGTATTTAAAAGTTGATGCTGTTGGGATGGAAGTTTTGGAGTGCATCAAAAGTAACAGTAGGACAGAGTGAGTGATGGGGGATTGGATTGTTATAGGTAGAGTGTGGCTAAAACGCCGATCGAGTGAGAAGTTGTTGTTGGTTTTAACCTGTAGTTAAAACTTAGGCAGGGGGGTGTGTCACCGATCGGCGGTACTAAATCAGTATGTCCATGTGTTTAAGAGTAGTGGTAGAAAGATTAGGCCAGGTAGGAGGCTGGGAAAATAGGACATACAGTATTCTTTCATTCCAGTCTTCACTTATTGAAGGAATGGAATGGAAGCGGGAGGTTGGTTTCGTTCCCGATTGTTACCCTTTTGTTACTTTGGTTCTATACCAGAGAAGGTGGGGCAGGATATCGGCTGTTGTTGTGTTGTCACGTCTGTGAGTTGTTGTGGTAAATTGTCGTGTTGTTGCACGAGCAACAACTAGTCCGTTGGTCAGGCGTGTCAGCTCTGCGGAGGGATACACTGCTCTGACCAATCGTTGTTTTGTGTGGTGAGTAGAGTTCGCTTGATTCCGACCAGGGCAGAATGCGTTGGGGTAGCTTCACTTCGGTCCCTGGTGTTCGTCGGAGTGGACGTACTCCTTGTAGGTGCGGCGGCAGCGCCGGTAGTTTTGAAGAGTGACTTCGGGTCATAGTTAGTGCCAGGTCCTCGTCGGGTTTGGGTGCCCTTGGCCTGTGCTGAGTCGGTGTCGTCCTTGTTGGCAGCCACTTCAGCCAGTTGCAGAACTGGTGTGGTTGAACGTCTGTCTGTCCAGGTTGGTGATTTGTTAGGTTCGTGGTGTTTTGGTTCGTCGTGTTGTCTTGTATTGTGGCGAGTTGAACTGTAGTTGTCTCCTGTTGCGATTAGTTGTATTGTGTTTGTTGTGTATACGGGTTGTCTGATATGATGTTGTCTTGGTTCCGTGATTGAAATTTGTTGTCAGCCGGTTTGTGTTGTTACCTCTTTTCGGTATATTCTGTAAGTAGTGTACATAGTGGTTCCTGAGTTCGATTGTCATGTGACAGTTTGGCTAGACAATGTGGGTTCGATATAATAACCGTTGATGGGCGGTGATGTAGATATTGGTTGTGGTTAGTTCATATTAAGGTCAGTGGGTTCAATAAGAGGGTAGTACGAGGTTGCATTTTGTTGAGGATCATAATATGAGTCAGGTGCAGATGTGTCTGCGTGAATCATAGAGGGGTTTGATGATTGTGCTCAATCTCAATTGTAAATAGTAGGAGTTCGTTGAAATTGATTAACGATTCCGGAGTTGACCTGCACAGCATTGGAATCGGTTAACTGTGTAGTAAGGCCAGGGCCAATTTGTGGTCGAGTGGTTTATACTGGGGTACGGTCGTAACCATTCAACTTATATTGGTGTCTTTTCACTTTCGTTACGAGTCAGGGTTCTCGACGCGGGTGTCGTGCGCGTGCGGACTGTATCTGTGACGTACGCATTTGGTACAGGACAGTGAGTCCATAGGGTAGAAGTTTTTGTAATACAAGTGACAGTCGTCACACATGCAGGGATGTATGTGTTTGTGACAGAACGGGGTTGGAGAAAGATATCTTAGGTTGTGGGGAGGCAGCCCAGTTATGAATTTTAGTAAGCAGAAAGAAGGGAAAGGTAAAGTTTAAGGCGAGTAGCTTAGCAGTCGATAGGATAAAAACGGATGATGTGCAGCAGGTAATATTGTATGAAGTGTGGTTGTGTTGGCATAACAAGGATTAACCACTGGGTTATCTGACAAGAGATGACATGGGAGTGAGGTGCTGGATGGAAATTTTGGCGAACAAATCATGTTGTTTTTGATATATGATTATAATTGACAGGGCAAAGAGGGGTAATAATGTGAAGGATTGTGGCTGCGAGCCGATTCTCTTGTGTGAACATGCTGGAACTGTGAACCGCTAAAAATTGATGTTTTTTTTTCTCTGAGAGATGTGTATTACTACTGGTTATTGTGTGAAGACATTTCCTTGTGAAACTGGCCATTTCCTAGATTATTTAGTATGTCCTAAGGGGGCCCGTGGAGTCCGTGTTGGATCGCTTAGATTGGTTTATTTCTCCGAGAATTGGGTGTGATTCATAATTTCATATGTAATAGCGTGGATTGGCTCAGGGAGAGTATTGTTTTACCGCTGTTGTAAGGGTTGGCAGGAAATGGGTCTGATAACCCCAAAGTGAGTAATGGGTTGGGGGATGTGTTCGAAATTCAAGGGGTCACTCTCATGCCCGAGTGGGAAGTAGGCAAGGGAGATGGAGAGCTAAAGCTTTACCAAGTAGCCTATGTGCCTTGATGACTCAGGTAGTAGCAACATTACAGTAGTGGCCTACAGTTGTGTCAGCAGGTATCCTGCTCCGTCCTGAGGCTGGGGCCAGATCACCGCAGTCTACTGCCGCGTGCCGGCAGGTGAGCGGCGCTTTCCAGTACCTGTTGTTTTCCCGGGAGAGGGAGACCACCCAGGCCGTCTGCCTTCTGTGGGGCAGCTCTCCTCCGGCTACCGGTGCTCTTCCGGGAGTTCTCCGGCGCTGGTTCCTCGTCCCTGTTTAGGCGTCCCGTGAGAGGGCGCTGCACCAGGCCTTTTCACCCTTGGTGTCCGGCGGGGCCTTCAGAGGAGGCGTCCTTCGAGCCCCAGACTCGTCGAGAGGGTGTCTGGTGTGTGTGTGCGTTGGGGGTCGTGCCCATTGGGGGAGGAGTCAGACTGCGGGAAGCCACGGACAGCGCCGGGGTGCAGAGTCTTCCGGGGAGGTGTCAGCCTGTGAGGGGCCCCGTACAGCGCCGAGGACTGGAGTTTTCCGGGCCGGGATGGGTTGTCCCATGTTTGTGATGGAAGGGGTGTAGCGTTAGGCAGTAGGGTTAGGGGTGTTAGCTACTGCCTCCTTTTAGGACGTAGTGGCCGGCACAGTGTAGGGTACTTGTTGTTGCCTCCCTTAAGGACGCAGCGACCAGTTTGGTAGTGGTCCCGGGTTAAAAGGGAAGGGTGAGTCCTGGGGAGAGGTGTGGGTGGTAGCAGTCGTTAAGAGATTAGAGTCCCTTTGGTAAATCCTTGTCCCTAGTAGTTAGTCACCACGTGTGCGGGCTATCACTGTGTCCCCAGGTCACAGTGATATACTGTAACTGGTGTTTTAGGTTAGGTTAGGGTCTTCCAGGTCATTATAGTAGAGTAGGGTGAGTCAGCGGGAATTGGGATACTTGTGTGCAGTTGTGGATGTGCGTGAGTGGTGGCGCCATGGAGTGTGTGTGAAATAAAGAAGCGTGCGTGATTGTAAAACTGTGTTAGTGTGCTGTGTTGTCTGACCTAGTGTGTGATAGGCGTGGGTAAGGGTGGTAGGGCCGTCCGGCTTAGCGACCGTGACAGGTGGCATCTTTGGTTGTTGTTTTTTTGAAAACTCAACAAACATACTATGGTATTGCGAGACTTAGATATGATAGCTGAGGTCCTGATTTGGCTCCTAGTAGTCCGCTGGACCCTATAAACACAAACTAACTAACTAACTAACTATGGTATTGCACACCAGCTTTTTCTGGGATAGCATTCTTTTTAAAACCGAAAAGGCAGAGGAGTCAAATTACCACTTTCCGCCGTCACTGAGGAGAAACAATCAGGTTTCGAAATATCGGTATCTGACCAGGAGTTATATGTTAGTGAGTTTCCTCCCCATTGGAGACCGTCTCCCTCTTGGAGACTATAAGCTTGCTGAAGGCTCATTTTGAGAAGCATTTATTTTATTTTTCCCCATTCACCCACTCAAGCACATACTGTTAGCTAGGCAGAATTATCTACCACTGCAGATATGAATGCTTATCTCCCCCTATTTCTTCAATCTAAGACATAAGAGCAAGCTTTGTTTATAATTGAATATTTCTTGCAGTCATTGCAACACCAAGCTGCTCTGTAAGTTGCTGGAATGGTGCTCGGTACTTATCCTTGGAATTTATTAGTTTATTGTAATTTAGTCCCTTGCGGATTCATTCCAAGAACTGGCCCTCAGCACTTGTGTTTTAAGAGGTTATCTTTGTTATATTTTCTACTTTTCACAATAAAATGTAGCTTGTTTTGCTCTTTCATGATTTTCTTTTGCTTCTTAGGTGGCACCTTTGGTTGTTTTTTTTTTTGTTTGTTTTTGAAAACTCAGCAAACATACTATGGTATTGCACACCAGCTTTTTCTGGGATAGCATTCTTCTTAAAACCGAAAAGGCAGAGGAGTCAAATTACCACTTTCCGCGGTCACTGAGGAGAAACAATCAGGTTTCGAAATATCGGTATCTGATCAGGAGTTATATGTTAGTGAGTTTCCTCCCCATTGGAGACCGTCTCCCTCTTGGAGACTATAAGCTTGCTGAAGGCTCATTCTGAGAAGCATTTATTTTATTTTTCCCCATTCACCCACTCAAGCACATACTGTTAGGCAGAATTATCTACCACTGCAGATATGAATGCTTATCTCCCCCTATTTCTTCAATCTAAGACATAAGAGCAAGTTTTGTTTGATAATTGAATATATATATATATATATATATATATATATGTGTGTGTGTGTGTGTGTGTTGTGTTATTTACAGTGCTGCCATTGGTTTGCAGGTACAATCTATTAAGAATTATTCTTAGCGTGACTCTGTCGATCACGCTTAAAGTGCAGTAGTTGTGACAGTGCTGGGGTGTTCCTTTCTTTGGAAGGTTAAGGGTTAGTGATTGAGGCCATCGCAAGGGACACTCCCCAGTGTGCCAGACGTTCTTGCATGTAGGATTAAGAACATTATTTACCGCATCTTTCCCGTGTTTCAAAGACTCTGAAGGGAAGTTGTTGATGCCTTCAACCTTTTCACATTTTTAACGATTTCACTGCAGCTATGACTTCGTCACGGAATATTGAAATCTCATCCGTATTTGATGACTCTTATGGTACTAGCACATCTGGATCTCGCATTCTCTGTTTGTGGTAGAAGTCGGACCAATGTTCAATCCACCTTTATTATTATGATGTTTTCTTCCTTTTTGAGACAGTTGGGGTTTTTGTCCTGGGTGGTGCAGTCATTAGTTTGCTTTTGTTTGGTCAGGACTGTCACGATATTAGAGGCTTTCTCTGCGTTGTTATTGTCTAGTTTTCCGCCCAACGTTCTCACATAGTTTTTCGATCCAGCTTTCTTTTGCGTTCCTTATTTCTTTACTGATTCTCTGATTTATAGTACAAGACCCCCCCCCTCCCCCCCCCTCCTCCCCCCCATCAGTTTTGAGGTCCTTCTTGTGTCATACATCTCATAGGCGTTGTTTGAGATCCATGGTTTTGATTTCTATACTCTTAATTTTTGGACCTCTCTGGCTGTTACAGTCATCACTTGGTTGAAATTGTTCTAGAGAGCTGGTGCGCGAATTTTCCTCTGGTGGCCACTTGGAATAACTTATCTACGTCAAGATCTTTCAGTTTGTCAAAACTGAATTTGAGTTGGCTTGTTTTTGTTGTTGTTTTTTTCGGTTTTTTTTTTTTTTTTTTTTGGTATTGGTTTGGTTTTTTTTTTTTAAATTCTCCTCTTGGTTTTCAAGCATACTTTAAAGTTCATCATGGGAACTTTGTGGTCACTGACAACATAAGCTTCTGAAAGTGTCCTTGTTTCAGCCCTATTGATATAAGAGTTGTACCGAATCCTCACACAGATATGGTCCATCTGGCTGTGGCACTACCATTTGGGGTGTGCCAAGCCCATCGTCAGCATGCTGTATGCTCAACAAGTAATTATCACTTGAACTTTGCGTAGACCTCTGCGATCACTGGTCTGATGGCAGTATCTGTTATCTGTATGGAGTATACAGTGGAGGCCCATCAGTTCACCAGTGATTCCACTATTGAGACGTTCGCCTTTCAAGACGAGATATCCTGTAGAACGAGAACTCTTCCCTAAGGCCGCAGTTAGTTAGTTAGTTATGCCCATCGCTCCCTCTGGGACATGGGCCGCCGACAAGGTCGCTCAATCTGTCTCTATTCTGGGCCAGTCTTTCCAGCTGCCCCTATGTGTGGCCCATCTTCTTGGCATCTCTGTCCAGGTCACGTCGCCATGTGTTCCTCGGCCGGCCTCTCTTCCTTTTTCCCTGGGGGTTCCACTTGAGGGCTTGTCTCGTGGTGTTGGTGGCTGGCTTACGCAGAGTGTGGCCTATCCACGTCCAGCGGCATTGTTGGATATCAGCTCCCTCCGGCTTCTGTCTTGTCTGCTGCCATAGTTCTTCATGGCTTATCTTGTCATGCCACCGTTTGTGGAAGATTCGTCTCAGGCAATTGTTGATGAACGTCTGGATCCTCTTGGTCGTTGTTATGGTGGTTCTCCACGTCTCAGCTCCATATAGCAGGACTGACCAGGTTGGTGTTGAAGAGCCTGATCGTGGTGTTTACTGACAGGTCTCTTGAACCCAGACGTTCTTGAGCTGCAGAGAAGCTACCCTAGCCTTGTCGATTCTGGTCTCCACATCTGCGTATAATACGCATAACCAGTCATCCTAAGATATACACTCCATGGGAAAAAAATGACAGCGACGCATATGTAGAGCAGATCTTTTCCTGGGAAAAAAAAAGAAAGTGATAGGAGAACATAAAACCTATCTTTTAATTGCTTCAGTTTCAGTTTTATCAAGGGGGTGTCACTGCGTGCGGACTAGTCTGTATACGCTACACCACATCAGTTGACTCTGTGCATGATTTAAAGTTGATGGATAAATGAATCAATGACGAAGGTGAGATAATTTAATAAGAGGGTCCTGTGGCTACGACTTAGCAGATGTCTGACCTATACATAAGCCCAACGCGCTGACCTAATCTTGAGTACCTGCCTAGCACTGGTTGTGCCATTTTTATAACTGCGCATGTGTGTCCATTGCAAAGAGCAAAGTGAAAGTGCATACCAGAATAACGATCGGGACTGTCTGCTTTGCAGGCGCACTGCTTCATACCCACGTTCTGGCATTTTTCTTCTTTGAATGAACCGCCAAGCTGACTGATGGGCAACATTGCTTTGGGCGTTCCCACCAGCAGCATTTTTCCTATTAAAACGGCGGGGTAACTCTCGCTGAACAGGAGCTCGAACATATATTGCGTCCCTTCCAGAATTCCTGAAATCATCTATTCAGGAAGAAATTCTGGATATGGAAAATACAGACAAAACACCCAGATAGTCTAAAGATGCATGATTAACCGTTACTCTAAAGTGCTGGTTTCAACTGCATGTGACAGCCACTCAGCTGGTTTGTGTCTTGAGATAGTCGCTCAAGAGAGAACGAGAGATGCTAGATTTCCATTTCGGTCTGAGACTACATGACAGGGCTTACTCTACACTTCCTTTCATGATATATCCCGGCGTCAACCAGGCCCGAGAGATACAGGCACCTGCAGTGTTGGTCAGGAAATTTGAGCAACACTCTCAGAAACGCATCCATTAAGTGGATGAAACTCAACTGTGTGGTCCCAGTCTTCCCAACTGAGTTCGCAGCAAACTCAACTCTGGGTCGGAGCTGGTCGGGGCAGAAAAACCCACGTGACTCTGATGGGATTCGAACCCACGACCTCCCAGCCGGGAGTCCGGGGCGACGGTTAAGAACTGACGAGCGAGAGTTAGAGAAGAGAGAGAGAGAGAGAGAGAGAGAGAGAGAAGACAGACAGACAGACAGACAGACAGACAAGACAGAGACAGAGAATTAGAGAGAGAATTAGAGAGAGAGAGAGAGAGAGAAGAAGGAGACAGAGACAGAGACAGAGACAGAAAATGAATTACATTTGGGTGATAATAGAGCCTTCAGCCTACGTCACTTTATTACAACATGAACGACCTGGCACAACTTTTTGCTTCATATTTCCTCTAATGTCTTCTCAGTGGTGACGCAAATATAGGAAGGGAAATAACCGAATATTTCTTGCAGTCACTGCAACAGCAAGCTGCTCTGTAAGTTGCTAGAATGGTGCTCGGTTACTTATCCATGGAATTTATTAGTTTATTGTAATTTAGTGCCTTGTTGATTCATTCGAAGAACTGGCCCTCAGCACTTGTGTCTTAAGAGGTTATCTTTTTTTTTTTTAATTTTATACTTTTCACTAGAAAATGTAGCTTGTTTTGCTGTTTCGTGATTTTCTTTTGCTTCTAAGGTGGCTACTTTGGTTGTTTTTTTAAAAACCGCAACACACATTGCACACCAGCCTTTTTCTGGGTAGCATTCTCCTTAAAACCGAAAAGGCAGAGGAATCAAGTTACCACTTTCCGCGGTCACTGAAGAGAAACAATCAGGTTTCAAAATACCGGTATCTGACCACGAGTTACATGTTAGCGAGTTTCCTCCCCATTGGATATTGTCTCCCCCTTGGAGACTACAAGCTTGCTGAAGGCTCATTTTGAGAAGTATTTATTATTCCCCATTCACCCACTCAAGCACATATTGTTAGTTAAGCAGAATTATCTCTCACTGCAGATATGGATTCTTATCTCTCCCTATTATTTCTTCAATCTAAGACATAAGAGCAAGCTTTGTTATTATAATTAATAATATATATATATATATATATATATATATCAGTGTGGTTAAAAAGCCTAAAACAATTCTACAAGTGCTCAAGCCCTTGGGGAGCAACATTAAAACAAGTGTTAAGAGGAATATTAAAATTATCTACAAATTTGTTTCTAGCGCTTGGCTATCGTCATGATGGAGTTTGGGTTGCCCACCGCCGGTGTTATATAGCGTGTGGGGCCCGGTTGCAGCTGTTTTTACGTGCGTGTTGGTTGCACGTGTTTTTTTGGGTTTTCAGGTTGTTGTACGAGGTGTGTTCACTAGCAACGATTTCCATTTGTGCCTGCAGTTGTTCGCTATTTCTGTTTTAGTATTTAGAGTTGCTAAGTGTGGTTTACATAGTATTAGCCATTTTTCAGTTAGTCATAGGTTGCATCTTTTTGAAATATTGCTGTATGGTGATGCCCTTTTTTATGATTTTCCAGGATATGTTATATTTTATTTGTGCGTCTTTAAGTTTCCAAATGTATTTGCTCAATTCAGTTTGGTTTTTGTATTTTTCTTTGTTGAATGACTGTTTGTGGTTTGCATATCTGGTTTTGAAGTGGTTTTCAGTAATCCCTATGTATGTTTCTTTTTCATTTTCTGATGTCACAGTAGCCTGGTATACAATATTGTTGTGAAGACATTTATTGCTTAGTGGACACTGCTCTTTTTTGGTGCAATTGCAAGATTTCCTTTCTTCGCCCTTCTTTGCTGTGTTGGTTTTCAATAAGCAAGAAATAGACTACAACATATCTTGGAAAATCTTAAAAAGGCAGCACCATACAATAACATTTCAAAAAGATGTAATCTATGCCTTACAGAGAAATACATTACACTATGTAAACCACAGTTGGCAACTTTAAATGTTAGAACAGAAATGGTTAACAATTGCAGACACAGATGGAAGATCCTATCAGTGAATAAAATCAATAACACCTGAGAAACACATGTAGCACGGAAAAAAACAGCAAGCTCTCTTTCTCTCTCTCTCTCTCTCTCTCTCTCTCTCTCTCTCTCTCTCTCTCTCTCTGTATATATATATATATATATATATATATATATATATATATATATATATATATATATATATATATATATTATATATATAGATATATATAACACTGGCAATACAAGCTCATCACATCCTGACGACCGCACAGCGCGAAACAAGCTTGTAGATGTTTTAAGCCTGATTTTAACTTGTTTTTAATATAACAAATGTCGCTCCCACTGTGGTTGAGCACT
>CM065735.1:49385698-49410698 GCA_033310375.1 Conus canariensis | reverse complement strand
GAAAGTAAAACAGTTTAGAAGTCTATCAAGACGCTCACACTCTATGCAGACAGGTCAGTCCACGACCACGCCCCCCTCTCCCCACCACGCCCCCTTGCTGGACTTCAACCCTCTCTTTCACTGCTCCTCTTCCCCTACCTTTCCCTCTGCCCTGTGCCGCGCCGCGAGCAGGCCACGCTCCCCTCTCACGCTGACTACCACGTCACTGACCACTGGCACGCAGTGCAGAGTACACACTAGGCGAGCTCGTTCGACGCTGGCAAACCAGTCAGCTGAACACACATTGAGGTCACACAGCCCGACACAATAACTGACGAATACGGTTGGCAATTCCATCACTATCATCATCTCACCTTCATGCTCGAGTGAGTCGTTGAATAAAAGATTATTGTCTTTGTCAAAAATCATTAGCAGAGCCTGCTCAGCTGTGTAAATACGTTGATTTGGTCGCTGCGCTTGTCGAAGGTTGCGCCGCCATCTTTGCAAGCGAGACGAAGTGCTGGCTGGTCATCCAGTCAGTGATGAGAATAAATGGGCTTTCCCCTCACGTGTGGTCATTTACATATCATTTTAATACTACAGACATATAAGGCTTACTACGCACACTCTATTTAAGTCCGTTGATAGAAATAGTAACGAATGAAAATTCAAGAAAAATGCATGACGTCAGTGGACGGCCCATAGGCACTGGGAAAGCATTTTTAATGCGGCGTCAGCTGACGGCTTAAAGGCACTCTACGGGTTAATGTTTCCCATGGTGGTATAGGCGCGAATGATGGTCTTATTGACATGTCTTTGATGCTTATTCCTGAACTTTCAATTAAATTAGAAGTATATGTTGCTATTGACATTAGCGACGATATATTGTTTGCCCTTTTAGGAAAATCATACTCAGTTCTTAGTTTCAATTCTTCCCAATGAAATTGTCACTTGTACTTGCTCTCAACACAAATTTTGCAGTAGCAAGTTCACGATAATCATCAAGCGGTAAGATTCCAGCTGCTCTGTATGTTTCTTTGTTTGACGCACGACTCGGACGGCCAAGAGCTAGTTTATAGGCTTTACAGTCAATACTTTGTAATTTTTGTAATAGGTATTTTGGAGCACTAAAATAAATTTATTGTCCATAAGAAAGTTTGGACCTAACAAGTGCTGTAGAAAGATGAACTAAGGTTTCAGGGTCCATTCCCCAAGGTAATCTACTAATGGTCTTTAAAAGATTTAAGCTATGTCTTGCCTTTGTTAGAATATACTCAAAATACATATTCCATGTCAGCTTTGATGTAAGAATTAATCCCAAGAACTTGACGTTTTGTTTATACTCTAAAGGTTCACCAAGCAGTTTTAAGATTGGTAATTTTGCTGGATTACTACCAGAGGTAAATAGTATCATATTAGTTTTTTCAGGTGATAAAAATAGTCCATTTTGAAACATGTATTTTTCAATGTTATCAAGGTCAAACTGGTACAATCTTCTTATGTAATTTTGGGCTCTTTGTGGTGTCGATTTTTTTAAGGTTACGTCCATCCACATACATATATCATCTGCATATTGGACGAGAGTTACTTTGCTTGATAACGCCTTTGGCAGGTCATGTATCATAATGTTGAAAAGTATAGATGCAATCACTGAGCCTTGTGGGATACCCATGTCTAGACTCCTAGGGGCAGAGTAAGTTGTTCCCACTCTGGCCACCATTGACCTGTTTGTTGGAAAATTGTTGATATATATGTAGATATTTCCAGATAGTCCAATTGTTTTAAGTTTGTACATGAGACGACTATGCCAAACCTGATCATATGCTTTTTTGACATAAAAAAGGTTGTCAATACGCTCTTTCTACGAGCAAATTGTCGCTTAATTTCTGTAGATAGTTTAACTAAATGTTCAACGCCAGATCGTCCTTTCCTAAAACCAGTTTGATTTACAGGTATAATTTTATTCTTTTCACAGTAATATAATAGTCGATTTAGGATAATTTTCTCAAACAGCTTACCCGAATGTGAAGTAAGTGCTATGGGGCGATAGCTATTTTTGTCACTTTTAGGTTTTCCAGCCTTAAGAATAGGTATGACAATAGTATATTTCCATAGCTGTGGAATGACACCATTGTCCCCGCATTTTTGAAAAAAAATTGTGTAGAAAAGCAACACCATTTTCAAGAATGTGTTTTAACATTTCATTGCTGACTACATCCAGACCAACTGAACATTTTTGTTGTTTAATGAGCATATTGCAGTTTAAATCTCAGTCAGTGTTATAGGTGAGTTAATATAATGATCCTGTTGTGGAACTGGATCTGCATACAACGAATCTAATTTAGTGTTTTCTCTATGGGCTCTACAGTGTGATGATAGTCCTTCTACACTGCTATTATTTGAAAACACACAAACAAAGGTTTTGCTTTTTCCATATCTGACAGAATCTTGTCATTGTCGCCCATTTTTATTGGATAACTTGGATATCTAATTCCATTTTTCATGTCCGTAATTTTTTTTTTGTCCCAGACCTTTTTTGAATCTCTATGCCCAGTAACTTGTTTAGTGCAAAAAATTGCCAGTATTCTCTTTTGGCACAGTTAACTACTCTGTTACAATGATTTTTTGCAGTTTTCATCGTAGCATGATTTTTCTTCAGTTTTATCCTTTACGTAGAGTTTATATTTTTCTTCTTTCTTTTTTTTTTTTATTATTTACCGCCTTCTCACAATCATCATTCCACCAAACGTTGCCAGTGTGATTAGTGAATCTAAAAGCTCTTAATTTAGGTATAGACGAGTCAGCTGCGAACAGAACTGCTTTTTTGAATGTTAAAAATAATTCGTCAACATTTTCATCATCATTATTGGGGAAGTCTTGTGTAGCAATAATATTGCAAAATTTATTCCAGTCTGCTCCCTTATAATTATATCTTGGTATGATATCTTCCACACCATCATTTGACTGTATGTGCTCTCTCTCGAGAGTTATAACAATAGGAAGATGGTCACTGCCTAATGTATCTTTATGTGTTTCCCAGGAGCATGAAGGTACTAACTCCGGAGAAATAAGGGACAGATCTATGGCTGTTGCTCTGTGTTTCGAGGTGTCTGGAATTCTTGTGACGCTGCCGTCATTTAACAGATGAAATGGACTGTCTACAATATTTTCTACAAGGCGGTTACTTGTTACTGTGAAACATTCCCTTTCCCAAAATGGTGAGTGGGGTTAAAATCACCACCAATGAGCCATTTACCACTCTGTTGGTCCCGGATTGTACGGAGCCATTCAGGGTTATGTTCGTTGGGACCTTTTGGCAGGTACACTGACATAGCATTTAGTGTCAGAGACTTATTGAATTTTATTGTTGCTGAGCATGAGTGAAATTCTGAAGTTGACTTCGATATTGGTAATACGCAAAAAACTGTATTCTAAGCCTTTACGAATATACATTGCTGTCTGTACCTTTTCATTTATATCCCCTACTTCGTGTATTGGAGGATAATAGTTCGGTAGATTAGGCAGTTTGGGGGGTGTGACGTTGAGAGACTGCAGTATTAAGACTTCATACTGGTTCAAGGCAAGGTGATGTTTAAGATATGCCAAGTTTGTTACTATTGATCTGCAATTCCATTGCAGGATTTGTACATTGTATATATTCGATTTGTTATTCATGTTCATTATGGATTGATTAGATATCTTCTGAATGATATCCAGAAAATATTGTGCAAATTTTGATCTTGGAAAATGAATAAATGAGCAAAATAACTATTAAAAGTAAAGATATGCTCTGGAGCGATAAGAAAAGGGAAGTTTGAGAAAAAAATAAAAATAAAAAATAACAAGTGTGGAAAACAATGACGTTTGAGAAAAAGACACAATGTAGTAAACTATAATACGTATAGTCTGTCTTCGCGGTATTCACGTCCTCAAATGGTACAGATACGATTCGACTGGCCGAGTGTTCTTGAGACAACAAAACCTTCTTTTGTCTCCCATGACAATTTCAACTATAACTATGGTAAAGACGGCATCCATCCCACCATGAAAGGCTCCAGCATCCTGGCGGTGAACCTTGGACGACACATACGGCAACTCTTCTGGGTGAAGCCAAAGAGAACAGCACGGGCTGTGGGTCAACTCCCAAGAGGATCCCAGCGTCGCTGTTATGGTCTACATCCCCATTTCTTGGAAGCTCAAGATCCCTGGTGGAACATGTATGAAGTGCTTGGTGGATGGTTCTGATAATCAGTTTCGGACTTTTGTTTTTACAGTCCCGATTCTGGTATATCATTATGACCAAAGCAGAATCTTGCGTGGTGTCGTGTGTGGTGTGTGTGTGTGTGTGTGTGTGTGTGTGTGTGTTGTGTGTGTGTGTGTGTGTGTGTGTGTGAAATCAGGAGACATGTGAAAACAACTCCAAAGTTAATTTAAGGTGAGAAAATTTTTTTTTTTTTTTTGGGGGGGGGGGGGGGGGGGGGGGGGGGGGGGGCATAGCACACGCAAGCCAAACTTAAAAAAATGAAGCATGGCAAAGGTCGTACAGTATGGTTTGGTAACGAACAGTTTAAGTGTGTTTTTTGTTTCTTTTCTTTTTTTTATTTATTTATTTATTTTTAAGTACTAGGCCCACGTATTGTAAGATCCGTAAATGAACCGTACACACACGGATAATTTTACTCTACACAAAAGGATGAACACCCCTTTTATGCCAAAATGCGATAACCCAAAAGGGTGTGTAAAGGCATGATAGGTTCGTCATGATTTTCAAATGAAATGATGAGTTTTGCAATCTCTTATCAGCAAAGTGTATGCAGGTTTCATAGCTAACATATCATCGGTTATGATAATAAAGTAACATACGGATTGTGGATTACCTAGATTTAATTAAACAAAAAATAAAAATCACTGAACCGTTGCTTTGTATTTTAATCAAGCTCTTGACCCCTTGACTGGCATTCTACGTTAGATGCGTTAAAAGGCTTTTGGAGAGTATGTGTTACCAGAGTGAGGGAGACTTTACATCTCCCTATCTATGTATCATATGTGCAGCTTTTCTTTTGATCTTCTTTTTCATGTAATAGCAAAGGAACACAAGACAATAAAATAAATAAGAATAAATTACACGGAACAGAAAAGTTCGCGGTTCGCTGATGACGTTCAACTTGAAAACAATGGCGAGGAAAATTCATCTGAACAATTCATTCGTATACTTGCCATTGCCACGTTTGACCGAGTTTCAGGACTGTCCATGAACAGAGGAAAATGCAAGCGATATGGCTAATATTTCTATCATGGTGGTCCTTCGGTCTCGAGGAAAACAGATCTGCGCAGTGCACGCCAGAATGGTTCAGTGGTCCAAGTCTTGATTTGCAGAGTCATCAGCAGACAGGACACTTGAAGTCTGCTGTTGACACAGAAGTAGTCTCTGCTTGGTGGTAACACGCCTCTTCAAAGGTCTATGGTGCTTTTCATGTGATAGCACGCTAGTCTTTTGGTGCCCTCACAAGGTTAGCTGGGCGGTTACTGCACTACCAGAGAGTTTGTGTGGGCGGCCGCTCTTTCTGTAATCCTAGCTTAGCTCTCCACACATCAGCTGCTTTGGAATCTGGTGGTTCTCCATTCTTATGACGTGGCTAGACCAGCGGAACTGTGACCAGAGGGTCATCACTTCGATAGAGTTGGACTTTGCCTTGTCTAGAAATTTGGTCACCTTGTCTTGCCTAAGGGATTCGAAAGCTGGAATGCAGTGCCCTTGGTAAAAACGTTCCAGCGATTGTCTAAGATTGTATAGGGTGTACACACTGTGCTCATTTTAAAACATGTGGAAGCCTCCGAGTTTAATATAATCTGTGTTTACTCAAGACCTAACAAAATATGAAACCAGAAAATATAATGATGAATTTTCAGACGTTAAAACACTTTTCAAAATTTGGTCACTGAGAAATATAATGCCGGCTGGAGGAGTCGCTGTTCACAAATCCCTCGTTTTATCTAAGCCTGCACACTTACGGATTTTGCAAATCAGCTCACCTGACCATTTTAAAAACTTAACGTCAAGAGAGGTTTCTCATCCTCGTGTGGAATGGTAAACAAGACAAAATGAACGGCAATCAAATCTGTGAAACAAGGTGGTTGAAATATACACGAAATTAAACAAACCAAACAGCAAACAGGTATGGCAACTCTTGCTCCCATACTGAAACAAATACACGCACACCATTCCAAACGATGTTTCCTTGTTTGTTCTGTGTGCTTTGTGCTGTCATGCCTGCCGTGCGATTTCGTGTCATGAGCGACATTCATTTGGAGTTGTGGGCGTGTTTGTGTCATCATGGGAGCAAGAGATAACCTACTTGTTTGCTGTTTTCTGTTCCCTGCCTCATTAGAGATTTCCTTGTGTTTGAGGTATTTTGTTCCTGTTCGTCTGTGTACTTGTCTGACTGCATTTAACATAGAAAAGGCTGTACCAGTCTTGAATAAATGTTAATTGGAACTGGTCCATTTCTCCAGTTGTTGCTGCTGTGTTGATGTGTCCAGTACAGGGTATATAGACAAGCTTGAGACATCCTTTCCTGGGGATGTTTCCTTGTTTGTTCTGTGTGTTCTGTGCTGTCATGTCTGCTGGCCGATTCGGTGTCGTGAGTGACATTCGTTTGAAGTTCTGGGCATGTGTTTGTTTTATCACTGGTGCAAGAGTTGTCCACCTTCTTTGTTCTTCACTCCCTGTTCATTAAAAAAAAAATCTGACAATAAGATAAACAGAAGAAACGCTATCATAATGGAAAAAACCCATGAAAACAAAATCATTCAATCAAATACTTTCTGACGGAAAATGGGCCATGAAAAAATCTTTGCAAAATTCGTAACTGATGACAATGCTATTGATTTTGTCTCATACAGTGGTCGGACTTCTTCAGTGATACAATTCAAACAAAATGTAGAATAAAACTCTGATAAATATACTATAAGCATTCAGGAAATATCAAAGGTCTTCAATATTTTTTTTGTAAAGAAAGTAAAGAACCTTAAGGATGCCATGATATCTTTACTCAAAATGAGCGTATACCAAATTGTTGAACTGTAGAGCCTTAAGTCCTATCATATGAAATGTTCACCATGTGCACATGATTAAAGATGTGCAACTGAATTGGTTACAAATAAAAAATTACACAAATGTTAATTGTACAATAATATTTTAAATACCTTCGGTCTGAAAAACAAACAAACAAACAAACAAACAACAACAACAAACAAAAAAAACCAAAAAAACAAAAACACGGAATGCCCATTCTTGACTGACGAGAGATCCATTTTTTTCATGAATGTGCTTTTTGCAAGATGTAGAAAGTTTATTTCATGAAAAAATACTAGGTCTCGTTTAGCGTTAAGATCACATGTGACATCGAAACCTTTGAAGTGGATCAACATGTGTAAACATAGACAAAGGTATGATTGAAAAAACGTAAGCCGAATGCGTCGGTTTTTCAGGGTAAACTAAATATCACAGGTCACCTGTTTGGTTTGTATGTACATGAGGATAAGACAATCTGGGAAGCAAGGAAGACAACACAAACATAAATCTCACTGAATCTTTGCCGTGCGTCTTACTTGACTACCTCCTTTGGGTTACCTGGAGAACATAGGCAACACTCCTCCAGCTGATTCGATTCTGGGCTGACCTCTTCAGCTGAACCCATGTCACTCCTGCTGTATGCAAGTTGCAACCCATTCGCCAGCGCCAAGTCTGTCGAGGTCGCCCCACCTTCGCATTCCCCTGTGGGTTCCTTTCGAGTGCCTGTCTTGTGATGTCGGCCGGAAACTTTCGGAGTGCGTATGTGACCGACACAGTTTTATTTTTCATTTATGTTACTGTAGTATGTTGTATGAATATCTTCCACACGGTTATGGTGGAAGTCACTGCTACAAACCCGATGCCGAGGATGTACCTGTTGTTGATAGAGACCTGAAGATAGTGAGCGATGGACTTTTTAGTCGTCCAAGTCTTGGTATTCACATTTGAGTTGAACATTCTGATCTTGGTGGTCTGGAGCAAAAGGACCTGGAAGAACCTGTGATTCACTCTTGGTGTGCCCTTTGTTCTTGGCGTGTCCAGAATAGTAATGAGTCACCGTTCCATCTAGAGTTCAAAAGATTAGATTAAAAAAAAAATGAAAGTCCACTCTTTCACCCCCCTCCCCCTCCCACACCACCCCCCCCCCCCCCCACACACACACACACACACCTTCCATCAGCTTCCTCCTTCTCCCTGTCCATCCATTCTCCTCCCTTCCCATCCCTCCTACCTTTCCCTTTCTCCGTTTCCCTCACCTTTTCCCTACCCCCCCCCCATCCCATTTTAGCTTTCTCCTTTTCCCTGTCCCTCTTGTTCTTCTCCCCTCCCATCCCTCCTCCCACCCTTTCTCTTTCTTCGTTTCCCCTTCCCTTTCCCCTACCCCTCTGTCTCCTGTGCGATTGTCCACACACACACACACACACACACACACACACACACACACACACACACACACACACACACACACACAAACTTCAGTAAGATCTGCTAGCATAAGTCAAGAAAAGAAACGAGATCCATCGGCCTTGACAGTACAGTGCAATCTTGGTGTTGCCACGTAACGAGATCTATCGGCCCTGGCAGAACAGTACAACTTGGTGTTGCCACGCAACGAGATCCTACGGCCTTGACAGTAAAGTACAACGTTGATGTTGCCACGTAACGAGATCCTACGGCCTTGACAGAACAATACAACGTTGGTGTTGCCACGTAACGGGATCAATCGGCCTTGACAGAACAGTACAACGTTGGTGTTGCCACGTAACGGGATCAATCGGCCTTGACAGAACAGTACAGCGTTAGAGACGAGATTCTACGGCCTTGACAGAACAGTACAACTTTGGTGTTGTCACGTAACCAGATCTATCGGTCCTGGCAAAACAGTACAACGATGTTGTTGCCACGTAACGAGATCCATCGGCCTTGACAGAACAGTACAACATTGGTGTTGCCACGTAACGAGATCCAACGGCCTTGACAGAACAGTACAGCGTTGGAGACGAGATTCTACGGCCTTGACAGAACAGTACAACGTTGATGTTGCCACGTAACGAGATCCATCAGCCCTGACAGAACAGTAGATCCATCGGCCTTGACAGAACAGTACAACATTGGTGTTGCCACGTAACGAGATCCATCGGCCTTGACAGAACAGCACAACGTTGGTGTTGCCACGTAACGAGATCCATCGGCCTTGACAGAACAGCACAACGTTGGTGTTGCCACGTAACGAGATCCAACGGACTTGACAGAACAGCACAACGTTGGTGTTGCCACGTAACGAGATCCAACGGCCTTGACAGAACAGTACAACGTTGGTGTTGCCACGTAACGAGATCCAACGGCCTTGAAAGAACAGTACAACGTTGGTGTTGCCACGTAACGAGATCCAACGGAACGGCTTTGCTACAACGTGATTACGCTGGTATGGCCGTATAATGAAATCCAAGGTCCTTGCTACAGCAGACATCCAAGGAATTGGAGATGAAGGGAGGCAGATGGTGGACAGCCAAAAAAATGATGGACTGACACTGCAAAATCAGCATCGAAAACTTCAGTGGAATTCCAGTCGACAGGTGAGAGAAACCTAGTGAACATTTCCTCAATGTGGCGCCCTGATGACTGTTTACGAAATTAAGAAGAAGAAGAAGAAGAAGAAGAAGAAGAAGAAGAAGAAGAAGAAAAAGACGACAAAGGGCAATGTGGGTATTACGGGTTCTCCCGTCGTGTCCGACAGATCAGTTAGCAGGCAGGTCATCTGCTGATGTGGGTCCTCATGTGGAAATGAAGACGAATTCACGAGGCGCAATAGTCACCCACAGATACTGCATGGATGGGGTGCTACAAGGATAGGCCCGTTTTCTCCAATTCCTTTTGACTGAATGGCAGCTGCTGTGTTGCTCCTGAATGTTTTTATGTCCTGGGAACACCTTTGCTTCCACTGCGTTCCGTCAAGGGCGACATCTTCCCAGGAAGCAATATGGATGTTGCAGCTTCTTAAGTTGGCCTTCAAGGTGTTGTCCTTTCTTCAGTTGTCTATAGAACAGCATCTGTTGAATTCTGCTGATCTCCATACAGACAATGACTTTGTCCTGTCTATGAGAGCTAGCTTTTGTTAAGTATAGACTCAATGCTGGTAGACCACACTTCTTCTGGACTTATATGTTGGACACTCTGTCCTGCCAGTTGATGTTGCTGATCTTGCGCAAGCATGGTTGATCGAACTGTTCGTGGTCCAGGTCTCACAACAGTAGTGGAGAGCACTCAGAACTACAGCTATGTACACGGCGACCTATGTGTGAAATTTGATGTCATGGTCTTGCCACAGACTTTGACTAACTGCCAAAGGCAGAGCTGGCCTTTGAGTTGCGCAACATCACCTCTGCATCCAGAGATCTGTTGCTGCTTGCAGTATTGCCTAGATGGCAGAACTTGTCCACAGTGTTGATCTCTTTGATCTCCATCTTAAAGCGCCCACTGTGCTGTCCAGGCAAGCAGATACACTGATAAACCCAAAGGCAACCTTTACCAGCTACTTCCAGGTCCTATAGCGTTGGAGAAATAGTGACAGGGACAGGCTAGAGATCCCTAGCTATTAGTCTGCATGCAAGCGTCTGATTCTGCACCAGAAAAATATCGCTGGTTTGTCAAGATGATCTGGCCGTGGATTAATATGATTCAAAGTTCTTTCCTGCCCATTGTCATGTTGGCACTCAGCAACAGTGTTCTTCCCTGGACACTTGTCAGATCTGTTGGAAGAAGCACAGTTCTTCCTGTACAACAAGCCACGCAGGATTCCAGACAGCAGAAAGTGTCCTCATTGACAGTCACTGTGATCGCTACAAGTACCTCGTTTCTCCTTCTAACGTTTCCGATCACCATATATTTCATCACTGCTCGATATGTTGATCGGTACGATCTAATTCAAAGTGGCCAGTACAGAGTCTTCTATGAGGTCAGTCGTGCCCTGTGGCAGGCAAACAATGCCATCAACTTCTATGTGTATTATCTAACGGGTAGCAAGTTTAGAGCAGAGTTTAAAAACATAACTTCCCTGGTTTTCAGACCATTCTATGCGATACAAAATCACTTAGACCACAGATCCACCCCGTCAATGGCAATGGCGTCATCGAGTGCTGGTTTTGCAGAGAACATACAAAAGTAAAAGACAGGCTGACACCTGCAAACACAGTGATTTTTATATTGCAGGTCATTGATGATGAGATCACCTAAACGGAAATAGTATAGTATTCTGAAACACTTTTTTCACAGCTGGTTTGTTCATCAGTTGAGGACAGTGTTTCTCTGGGTCCTACCCGAACCTTCAGGTGCATCCTTTTCTTTCCTTAAGTTATAGGAACCATAATAACACAAGTGAGATTCTGAATCTGAAGCATGCTTCCGATTTGAGATAAGATGTGTAAGACATACAGGACTTCCTGCCTGAGTAACTAAATGCATCGTACATAAATACATGACTAAATAGCAGAGCATGTGATACAAACCTCAGTCTCACACATCTGAGTTCTTTCCATGGTGGTTTTATTTCCTGCCCTTTTGGTGAAATGTAAATACTTAAGACAGTTTTCGCAGAAATGTGGTGAGTGCTGACGTTTGTTGTGGGATCTTTGTTGGAAGCTCGAGTAGCTATCTTCTACACCCGCTTACAGGAACTACAGTTTCTTTATTCAACAAGGTGATCACTTTTCTCATTCAAAAATCATCAACTTGAGATTTATACCACTTTTCACAGTATTCTTGATGGTTGTAGACTAGCACCTAAGGACGAGAACCCAATGTTTAGAAGAAGAAGAAATGACTCAGTCAGTTTCATATGTGAGGATTCTCAATAAACTCATATGGCTTTGCAGCAAATCATTGTCAGTTGTTTTTTTTTTCAAAATGAAAATATTACTGAGATCTACCGTTTATAAAACTGCATTGTCTTCTGTTGCACTGACTGACATTGTTGGTCTAATACTAGGTTAGCCCGCCCTTCTGATTCGGGTAAAACCTACTCACTTAGTGAATAACACAGAAGTAAATCAACTCGTGCTCCCATGATGAAATAAATACACGCCCATGTCATAGAATCACAAAGACAGCAATGCCTGTTGAATTTGATCCACATTTTTTGGATCACTGGAACTGTAGCCTTGAATCGTGTTATAATTGTTTGCTTCCAGAGGTTCAGACGGAGTTTGTTGTTATTCACAGCAGAAGAATGGAAACAAATGTGTGTGTGTGTGTGTGTGTGTGTGTGTGTGTGTGTGTGTGTGTGTGTGTGTGTGTGTGTGTGTGTGTATTAATTCTTTAACAGTTCGCTTGAAATCAAAGTTTCTGTTCTTCCACACTACACAACGATGCACATGGAAGCTTAACAGTTATCAACATATGTTAAAGGTCACAGCCATTTTCCGTTTAACGGCTTTGCTAGAACGTAACTACGCTGGCATGGCCACATAGTGAAATCCTAGGTCCTAGCTAAAGCAAATATTTAAGGAGCTGGAGAGGAAGGGAGGCAGTGGGGAGATTGAGAAATATGATGGACTGGCATTGCAGAATGAGCATAGAAAACACCAGCGGAATTCCAATCAGCAGGAGAGAGAAGCATAGTGAACATCTCGGTGCAGCGCCCTAATGACTGTTTTCGGAACTAAGAAGAAGAGAAGAAGAAAAGAAGAAGAAAAGAAGAAGAAGAAGGGCAATGTGGGTATTACAGATTCTCCTGTCATATCCGACAGACCAGTTAGCAGGCAGGTCATCTGCTGATGTGGGTCCTCATGTGGGAATGAAGACGAATTCCTGAGACACAAAGTCCTCCACAGACGCTGCATGGAATGGAGTCCTGCAAGGTAGGCCCGTTTTCTCCGATTCCTCTTGACTGGATAGCGGCTGCTCTGTTGCGCTTGAATGTGTTTGTGTCCTGGGAACACCCTTGCTTCCACTGCGTTCTGTAGAGGGCGACATCTTCCCAGGAAGCCTTGTCATTGTTGCAGCTTCTCAAGTTGGCCTTCAAGGAGATTTTATTTCATATCTTGAGAGGCCTTTCTTGGTTACATTGTCAGTTCTTCAGTTGTCCATTGAGCAACATCTTTAGAATTCTGCTGTCCTCCATACGGACAACGTGTCCTGTCCATTGGAGCTAGCTTTATTTGAGCATAGACCCAGTGCTGGGTAGACCACACTTCTTCTGGACTTGTGTGTTGGACACTCTATCTCGCCATCTGATGTTGCAGATCTTGCACAAGCATCGTTGATCAAACTGTTCGAGTTGTTGCATGTGTCAGCAGTACGTGATCCAGGTCTCACAACGGTAGTGGAGAGCACTCAGAACCACAGCTCTGTACATGGCGACCTTTGTGTGAAGTTTGATGTCATGGTCTTGCCACAGACTTTGACAAACTGCCAAAGGCAGAGCTGGCTTTTGAGATGCGCAACATCACCTCTGCATCCACAGATCGTTGCTGCGTACAGTATTGCCTAAATAGCAAAACTTGTCCACAGTTTTGATCTCTTTGATCTCCTTCACCTTCAAAAGTCCCCTGTACTGGTCAGGCAAGCAGATACACTGATAAACCCAAAGGCAAGTTTTTACCAGTTTTTTTTTCAGGTCCTGCAGTGATGGAGAAGTAGTGACAGGGACAGGCTAGAGATCCCTAGCTATAAGTCTGGATGTAAGCAGCTCTAGAATGATGGTCGTTCATTGTACACCCGGGCAGATGCGGTGCTCCTGTCCTCATACAGTGACGAAGCAGCCCTACTCAGGGAAGGAACTGCTCTTCCCAAACGGGGAGGGGGAGATAAAAGGATCCATAAGCAAAGCCTGCCCTCACTGTACCTGTCGGATGACCACACCTGCCTGGTCATCCAACAAGGCGGTCGAAAGATAAAGCACAGGAAAATGCAGATGCTCTTGACATTTGAGACAGAAATGACAGACCAGAGGGTCGTAGCGCTCTGATCGTCAGGATGCTAGGCCATTATCACATCGACATAGTGGCTCTGAGTGAAACAAAACTTGCAGGCAACACACACCTTGAAAAAGTTGGAGGAGGCTACCGCTCTGGGAAGCTTGAAGAAAACCCAAGAGCTTCTGGTGTTGGATTTGCCATTTGCACAAAGCTTGCCCGGAAGCTGGATAGCCTGCTGCATGGCATTAATGATCGCCAAATGATATTGCGGCTTAGACTTACAAAGTACCGCTCTGCCATCGTCATCAGCGCCTACGCTTCAACAATAACGAACCCCGATGACATCAAAGAAGCCTTCTACGAGGAGCTGAACCGTGTCATCACTGAGGTCAACCACAAAGACAAACTAATCATCCTTGGGGACTTAAACGTTGTTGTGGGAAGGGACCACTCCACTTGGCCTTTTGTGCCTAGACGCAATGGCACTGAAACCTGCAACTCCAATGGTCTGCTTATGTTACCACTGTGTGCACAACATGAACTTTTAAAAAAACAACACCATCTTCCAGCAGGCAGACAAATTTACGAACACGTGAATGCACCCCCGCTCCAAGCAAAGGCACTTGCTTGACGACGTTATTCATCGCCAGTGGGACAGACGTGATGTCCTCATCACATGCTGCATGAGGGGAGCTGACTGCTGGTCCAGTCACCGCCTGATCAGAAGTAAGATGAACATCCAGCTTGCCCTGAAGAACAAATCAGACAAAGATAAGCACCCAAGAAGGCTGAACATTGCTTACCGGTGCACCACCAGAGACATTCTGCAAGAAAGGATCCAGGAATGTCCGTCGAACATCGACTTCAACATAGAACACACTGATGAGGAATGGAAAACCAGTGGATACCTGGATGTGTGCATACATTGATGAGTACAAAGCTTTTATCATTACTATCAGGTCTTTCCAGCCTCGCACCCATTAGTTCATGCGTGCTGTTACACCATCTTTTCCAAAGTTATCCTGGACAATGTGTTTTTCAAGTTGTTCTTTATTATCATAGCTAGTCCTCGTCCATCATGCTTTTGAAAGAATATAAAGTCATATGAATGTCATGGTGTGTGGGCGGCACTTCGAATTTCTTGTAGACACAGAACACCAAAGTCACATGCTAGTTTTTGCTGAGAACCTCGTTCTGGCACCGCAGCAGTTTCAAGTAAAAATCCTGAAATATTTCTTGGATAGTCTTTCAGCTTTTGTTATATCCCTATCTAGCTTTATTCTTCTCCTGTCGCTTTTGCTACGCTTGACTATTGTTTTGAGGGGATCAAGTTCTAAGTCCCAAAGCCTGCACCCGAATATCTCCAAGGTGCAAGCGAGACAAAGTATTTTGAGAGCCCTCAGAAAAGGCATTCTTAGTGTTGAGGGGTCATAAGTGGTCACCCTGACAGAGCCTCGTATCAGGGAAGGACAATGGGTGTCCATACATGTAGGGAACGCCTGCACATATGCAATCCGTCAGCCTGGGGTCGCCTTAAGGCCAGACTGCATAAAGTTTGAGAATGTTTAACCCAACATCCATTCATAATACCCTTGGTGCTGTATGAAAGTCTTGGAATTGGGGGAGGTCAACTCGAAAAAAGGAGGGTGTGGGGGGAGGGAGGAGGGGGGGTTGACAGCATGGGGGACAGCCGGGGACATAACTCACGACCTGTCAGCTCCAAAGGGAATTCCTTTGACTGTTCGATCACCGACTATGAGGAAATAAGGTTTCTCTCTCTCTCTCTCTCTCTCTCTCTCTCTCTCTCTCCCCTCTCTGTGTCTGTCTGTCTGTCTGTCTGTCTGTCTGTCTCTCTCTCTCTCTCTCTCTCTCTCTCTCTCTTTCTCTCTCTCTCTCTCGCACCCTCTCTTTATAAATAACATGTTTGATGGGTTTTTCACTAACAATATATTTGCAGAGAACGCAGACATCCCTTAAGTAAGCCACAAGAGTTTTGACATTTTGAAACAGTTACAATTGCCATTCACTCAACCTCTTGCTGCTTGTCTGTATTGACGGTTTTACCATCAAGGCAAAGATTCATATTCCATTAATCATCGACAAATGTGACATGAAGAAGGCAATGTCTTATACAAACAACTAATACACCAAGCAAGCTCGAACATGACATCTGAACTGAATCCATCCACCTTTAATTTTCAGTATTCGAATAGCGATCTGACTGTGAATCCAGACATTCTCAAATGGTATATCTTGATGGAACAATACAAACAATTTGCAAAGGTCTCCAAGCTGATCTGGAGAATCGGTAATGCGGCCACATGTGTATTTGGCAATTTTGGAAATGTTTTCATTATTCTGATCATGCTTCGTCTTCCTGCATCCCCGTCTAACGTTTTCTTTCACTTGCTGGCCTGGTCAGACCAACTGCTTGTGATACTAAGTCCCCTAAGTAACTTTATCTACAGCGAACTTGGAGGAACAGTATTAGTATGGCAAGGCTCCTGGCAATGTAAAGTGATAACCACACTGATACCTGCAACATCAGCTTCATCTCCATGGCTGCTTGTGGCACTGACCACGCTAAGAGCAGCCTCTGTGCTGTGGCCACTTCGCGTCAATGCTGTGTGGACGACAAGAATGTCACGAATCACTGCTGGTATACTGATCGGTGTTATACTTCTCATCAACTCTCACTTTCTCTTTGGAAACGATATAGGATCTTGTGATTTCAAATGCTGTTATGATTCCGCGCCGGAAAAGTATCGCTGGTTTGTCAAGATGATCTGGCCATGGATTGATATGATTCAGAGTTCTTTCCTGCCCTTTTTGTTGTTGGCACTCAGCAACATTGTTCTTCTCTGGACACTTGTCAGATCTGTTGGAAGAAGCACAGGTCTTCCTGTACAACAAGCCATGCAGGATTCCAGACAGCAGAAAGTGTCGTCGTTGACAGTCACTGTGATCGCTACAAGTATCTCGTTTCTCCTTCTAACGTTTCCGATCACCATATATTTCATCACTGCCCGATATGTTGATCGGTACGATCTAATTCAAAGTGGCCAGTACAGAGTCTTCTATGAGGTCAGTCGCGCCCTGTGGCAGGCAAACAGTGCCACCAACTTCTATTTGTATTTTCTAACGGGTAGCAAGTTTAGAGCAGAGTTTAAGAACATAACTTCCCTGGTTTTCAGACCATTCTATGCGATAAAAAGTCACTTTGAACACAGATCCGCCCCGTCGACGGCAATGGCGTCATCGAGTGTTGGGTTTGCAGAGAACATACAAAAGTAAAGGACAGGCTGAGAGTAGCTATCTTTTATTCCTGATCTCAAATGTCCAGGTACTACAGTTTGTGTAAACAAGGTGATCACTTTTCTCATTCAAAAATCATCAACTTGAGATTTATACCACTTTTCACAGTACTCATGATGGTTGGTAGACTAGCACCAAAGGACAAGAACCCAAGTTTACAAGAAGAAGAGTCACTCAGTCAGTTTCATATGTGAAGATTCTCAATGAAACAATACGGCTTTGCAGCGAATCATTGTCAGTTTTTCAAAATGAAAATATTACTGAGATCTACCGTTTACAAAACTGCATTGTCTTCTGTTGCACTGACTGTACTTTGTCGGTCTAATACTAGGCAAGCCTGCCCTTCAAATTCGGATAAAACCTACTCACTTAGTGAATAACAAACAAGTAGCGCAAATCGTGCTCCCATGATGAAATAAATACACGCCCATATCATAGAATCAGTAAGTGAGCAATACCTGATGGATTTGATCCGCATTATTTGGATCACTGTAACTATAGCCTTGAATCGTGCTATTTTCGTTTGCGTCTAAAGGTTCAGACGGAGTGTGTTTTCATTCACGGCAGAAAAATGGGGAAAAAGTGTATGTGTGCGTATGTGGTGTGTGTGAGTCTTGATTCGCTAACAGCACTTGAAATCAAAGTTTCTGTTCTTCCACAAAACACAACGATGCACACGGAAGCCTAGCAGTTATCAACATCTGCTAAAGGTCAATACTGTGTTTTTCTTTAACGTTGTCGCTACTTGAGGCTCTCTTCTTTGGGCTCTTCCGAAGTAAATAGAATTTTCACTGTAACAGCAGAGACACCCGGATCTAAAGATGATCCCTCCACAACACGCTTCAAGGAAGGCTGGTTGTATAAAGGGAAAAGGTAAGGTAACGTTGTTTATAGCCCAGCCGACCGCAAAGGGCCATATCAGGGCTGTCAAGACATTGAAGTCAACTCACAAGTTATTCATTCACACAACTCTTTAAATTATATTTCTAAAAACCCACCAAGAATTTTGTTAAAGATCTGTTCACTGTGAAATCTCAGATCTGATGAAAAATGTTAATCTCTTTCAAGAATTCAAAGATCGCATCAGTTGGGAAAATCTCTGAACAAGGTTTTCATGGAATCTGCTGTAAAATGTTTGTGTATAAAGGGAAGGGAGTGGGTGGGGGTGGAGGGACGGGGTAGGGGAGACGCAGTCTATTCCTACGGCAGGTAAGGAGACAACAGCAAGCGCCATACCCGACGCCGAATTTGCCCGCTCACGGCAGGACCCAAAGTGGGAATGGAACCGTCTGATTCCACCTCAAATCTTCAATCAGTGGTTATAAGTCATCCCCCCCCCCCCCCCAGCCGCCTTCCTCTCTGTCTGTCTGTCTGTTTGTCTGTCTGTCTGTTTGCCTCTCTGTCTCCCTCTCTCTCCTCTCTCTCTCTCTCTCTCTCTCTCTCTCTCTCTCTCTCTCTGTGTCAAAGATCGGAGCAGGAACACCCAGGATCAGAAAACTCTAAAATGCTGTTCTTTGAATTTTTATTTAATGAAAAGAAGTAGTTCTGTCAATCTGGAAAGTAAGTATCCACAATATCAAAAACTTCCGACATTTTGAAATTTCGGAATCTAAAGGTTAACCTCCACACACAAGCAGTCACGTGAATCGCCTGGCAGGTAGATGGTGACAGCAGAGGGGAAGGGGAAGTTTGGTCCTCAGCCAGCTCACATACAATGGTTCTGGAACTGAGCGTCGCGAGTCGGGGTGCGAGTCCCATATACCCTTGTCACGGGACCAATGGGATCACGTCTCAATCAGTAACGACTAAAAGGCAGCAACATGGCAACAAGAAGGCTGAAATCAACAGAACCATCCTGGATTGGGACCAGAGGTTCTCTGATTCTAGATACATTATTTCTTTAGTGTTTCAGACTCACAGTCAATGCAAACTGTTACCTGTATATTCCCACTTCAACTGCTTCCCACTAAGGCAACTTCCCACTACTTCAGAGTGCTGTTGAAGAATGGGGTTAAGTTGAAAAATACATGTGATACTTTTTCATTGACTCGGGGTCAGAACATACTGAAGAAACAGGAACATTTTAGATGACGAAGAGAGCTGGTAAATTTTGCGTGACGATACGTGATCCGTAAACCATCCAATTCCAGAAGTGCAGAAAACGATATGTGATACGTGATTGTGGTGAAGACAAAGCTTAAAGCGACCTTGTCTCCGTCACGTCTTCGTTCTGTTTACAATCCACGTTGTCAACAATTGTCTTGTCTGTTTTAAAGATGACTATATAATATGCAACAAAGCGAAATCAGACATTTAGCTGCTTACATTGCCTTTCTCCAGTTCACATATAACGTAACGTTTTGCGCAGTACGTAATTTGTGCAGAAACATAGATTAGTTCGCGTTACACATACTTGCCAGTTTCAGCGTGGCTATGCTTGTGTGTGTTTTGATGTGTCTCCACTTCAAACTTGAAATGAATGCTGATCTCGTAAGGTATCCTAACCAAGACTGAAAATCGTTTGAAGTGCATCGTGGCAGCATACATAAGGCCGCGTGTGGTTCAGTTCAGTTTTGTTCATTTTTTGTCGCCCGACGTCATAAATGAGTTTAGTACATGGAAGCGTTAATATCAGATATACTGCGATTTGAAAGTTAATATTATCTGAGGGTTGCTTCTCTTGTTGTTACTTTATTTTCAGCAACGATAACAGAGGAGCGCGCGCGCGCGCGCGCGCGCGTGCGTGTGTGTGTGTGTGTGTGTGTGTTGTGTGTGTGTGTGTGTGTGTGTGTGTGTGTGTGTGTGTGTGTGTGTGTGTGTGCGTGCGTGCGTGCGTGCAGAAACGCATATTCCCATAATTTCGACTGTGCTTGTGACACGTTCAGAGATGACATGCACAGAGATAAACAGGTTTTGTTTATATTGTTTGTTTGTTTTTTTTTTTTATCAAATTCAGCACTAGGTTATAGGTTATAGCTTAAAACATGGTAGTGTTTCTGCCTAGTGGAATGATTTGAAATGTCAGTGAAAATAACTCAAGATTTCATCAGACAGTCTCAAGATTCTTCAGACAATCAGCATTTGTTCAGGAATGATTTTTGTTTCTTTGAAATAACATTTCGGAGAGAGAGAGAGAGAGAGAGAGAGAGAGAGAGAGAGAGAGAGAGAGAGAGAGAGAGAGAGAGAGACTGACACTGACACTTTTTATTGTCCAATAGCTGTACAGCCCTTTCAGACAACGGGGTGGGGGTGGGGGTGGGGGTCATATATGACTAAATGTTTTATCATAGATGATCTCAAATCTTTATCAAAAGACTACACACACACACACACACACACACACACACACACACACACACACACACACACACACACACGCATGAAAGGGAATATGCACACACATGCACATGCAGGTGCATACACACGCGCGCGCTCGCGCACGTACACTCACACGCACGCGCGCACGCAGAGAGAAAGAGAGAGGGGGGGGGGAGAGAGAGAGAGAGAGAGAGAGAGAGAGAGAGAGAGAGAGAGAGAGAGAAAAGACAGAGAGACAGACAGACAGACAGAGACAGACAGAGACAGAACACAGGACAGAGACAGAAACAGAGAGATGCAGGCGCGAACGCGCGTATACAGATGGTGGATCATCTTGGAATTTGCTGACTTTGTTCAATTAACACTTTCCTGATCTTCATTGTTTCTGCTAAAAATCTAGCCAGGGATTTTGTTACATTTCTTTCCTGATCTTCATTGTTTCTGCTAAAAATCTAGCCAGGGATTTTGTTACATTTTTATTGTTATTTGAAAGAATATATGTTACCGATCTCTGATCAGGATTTCCTGTAAAGGAATTTAGAAAATCACAGCTTTTGCGTTTTTCATTATAAGCAGAGCAATTGAAAAGTAAATGAATTTCATCTTCTGTTCCATTTCCACACGATGGGCAAACGTTGTTTTTATCTTCTTCAGTTTGAAACCATTGTTTGAAATTTTTTTTAGGCCGCTAACTCTTAGTCTGAATCTGATAAGACTAACCCAATGCCATGTATCCAATACAAATGATAGATATCTTTTCTGCTTGAAAAACATTTTTGAAAGAATAAACCCACCTATATTTATCATTAGCTTCCAATTCTGAATGCCAATGCTGTTTATAGCAGGAGATAAGTCTATCTTTGAATTCACTAATAAAACCATACTCACATCCTGCACCTTGGCTTAGCCATACAATACCAAATCCACTCTCACATCTTTGAATTCACTAATAAAACCATATTCACAACCTGCACCTTGGCTTAGCCATACAATACCAAATCCACTCTCACATAAAATTCTCTTAACATTTGATGCCCAATTTAAGTGACCAGATTCATGTTGTATAATAAGCATTTCATATGACTGTCTGCAAATTCTCGACATTGGTAAGTTAATAAGTTTAAGCCAATAGTTAATACACTTTACAGAGATTCGAATACAGAGGGGATATCTTCCGGTTTCGCCATAAACTGAAGTATTAGAAGTGTGGAGGGGAAGACCTTAAAGTCTTTTTTATTGCAAAGGTATGCACTTTTTCAACTTTTTTCCCTATCTTCCTCCAGTCCCCACACTTCAGCTGCGTAGGTTAATATGGGCTCTATTTGTGTGTCAAATAGTTTCCAAAACAGATCTACATCCCCAGTGTTCAATTTTCTCATGGATCTCAATATGTCCACTACCCCTTTCTTCCCTTTTCTACAGACGTCTAATAAACTGCTACCAATGATTAATTTTGTGGTAAAAACCATTCCCAAATATTTGTAAGAATCTGTAATCATCACTTCTTTACCTCCATAAAACCATCTCTCCCTGGCAGCCAAATGACCTCCCTTTCTAAACACCATTACATTTGTCTTTTAAAATTAATACTCAGATATAATCTATCTGTTTCTCTTTTTAAGCTGTCACGCTGGTTCTGAAGACCTATTATTGTATTCGGCAACAGTATGACATCGTCTGCAAACAAAAGAAGAAAGATTTAGGCTGCCCCAGGAATCAATTGTGTTCCATGTTTTCCATTAACAGACAATTCTACAGCTAATTCATTCATGAAAAAGGAAAACAATATGGGGCTCTGTAGGCAACCTTGTCTCACTCCCCTAGGACAATTGAAATAATCAGAATAACAACATTTGTCACGAACACTAGCCAACACAGAATCATAAATACTTCTTAAGGCCCTATACATTTTGCCATTTACACCATTCCTCATTAAAACTGCCCATAGTGAATTCCTGTTCACAGAGTCAAACGCTTTTTTTAATCAATAAATGCAACATACAGTTTGGAATTCTTTTGTAGAGACTTTTGTATGATAGCATAGAGGGTGAAAATATGGTCAGTTGTACTATACCCTGCTCGGAAACCTGCCTGCTCTTCAAGAATTTTTTCTTCTTCTTTTGCCCACATGGATAGCCTATTCGTTAAAATGTGTGTATAAACTTTACTTACAACACTTGTTAAGGCTATGCCACGATAATGATTTGGCTGATTAAGGCCTCCTTTCTTATGTATTGGTACGATAATGGATCGTGACCATTGTTTAGGGAAAATTCCGTGATTAAACAATTTGTTGAAAAAGACAACAAGAAAATCGATAACAACAACATTTGCGTGTTTCAACAATTCACCTATGATTTTGTCAGGGCCTGCGCTTTTCCCAGACTTGGGATGACCAATACTGGCAAGGACCTCTTGTCTGGAAATCGCTTCATTAAAGAGAGAGAGAGAGAGAGAGAGAGAGAGAGAGAGAGAGAGAGAGAGAGAGAGAGAGAGAGAGAGAGAGAGAGAATGTTTTCCTTAGCTCAGGCTATGGCCCCACTCATTTCATTTATCCGCATCGTTGATTGGGGAAAACATTGCTACCAAAAGCTATGACCTCATGCATTTCACACATCTGTCACGTTCATTAGAGAAATTGTTATCAGTAGACACTCTGCTCCCATTTATCTCGCACATTTGTTCGCAAGGTTAATTAGAGAGAGACTGAATCTGGCCATTTCACGCCCTTCTGGCTAGGGTATACATCCCCTTGTAGACTGTTACCTTATCCAGTTCAAGACGTAATTAGATTTCTACTTCCTGTTCCTGTAGCCACTTACTATGCAGCAAACATGAGTGTGTACTCTACTGGGTCAGAAGTTGCACGCTACTCCAGTAAAGTGCACCAACGTTTTTTTTTTCCTCTGCGTCGGACGATCAGAAGACAAAGTTGCTGTTTCGTGTGGCAGGTACACTGACGATGACGACATCACTCTTCTTGCTTGACAGTAATAGCTTGGAGGAACCTCCTCCATGGTAGCGGAAAATAGATTGGTTGCTTCTACCCAATCTCAGTGGCAGAAAGGAAAATAATTTCGAAATGTCTGGAGCTGCATGTAATCAAGGTCAGAGCAGCTGGTAAATCTTAAAAACAAAAAGGAAATTAACGAAATCTGTTTGATTAGTTTTATAATGACAGGCTAAGTGGACAAGCTTGCCATTCACAATCATCTTGTTGTTGAAACTATGTCCACACATGATACACAACCGCAAAACAGCTATAGCCACGTGGCGGAGGACAACTCTTCTTGGTCCAGGTTGACAGTTCAGAAGCCTTGACACTGAAAACGTGACCACGGTCAACTTGCTGGGAGGTGCCATCGATGAGTTCCGAAAGTCTGACCAGAAACGGCGTTGTGTTGGTCATCCAGCTAGCGTTTCTTTGAAGGACCTGATAGAAACACAAGTCCTACTGGAGAGCTGGTCAGACTACTTCAACGCAGCGTTCAGTGTATCATGAACAGAAACAGTGTGCGTGTCTCCATATGCTCATGTATGTATGTATGCATGCTTGTATGCATGCATGCATTTATGTACGCATTTATGATTGTGTGTATGAGAAAGGAGAAAGAAATTCACCAAGGGTGCCAGTGGGACTATCTTCAACTACAAAACCAATCAGCTGGGAGAAAACTTGCACCGTCCTTGGAATCCCGCGTTGTCTTTACATTGGTAAGCATAGGCATTCCATTAAGATGCCAAAGAACATAACTGCTCCCTGGCAGATGCCATTGTGTGACCACGAGATTCGACTCAACAGATTCTCCATGCAAACGCCCTCATGGATGTACTAGGTCACCTATCATGTCCGCAGAACCCACTGGCGAAAGACACCACCAAGTGAACTCCCACGCGCATATTACAGCTTCAACTCGTTGCTGTGTCACTGACAGGTGAAAACAGTACAACTCCAGACACCGCCAAACTTTTGCCACATGGTCTTGCGTCACCTCTGAAGAAGATCCCGGTTTGCACTCTTTCCCGCTGTCAACAAGACTTCCCCTGTGGTCATTGAGTCTTTGCTCACCGTCACTAAGCTTATCCCCAGAATCGGCCGAACGGCAGACAAGGAAGACGTACACCCGATGGTGCTGATGGGAGCCAGAGAAGTAAACTCGAAGCCGTGAGCGTGAAGCAATCCTGCAGCACCCTTGAGAGCTTGCACATTGTGCAGCAATTCATAGGGTAATATATTAAGACATCAGGCTCCCTGGCACGTACAATTGTCTGACCACCACACGCGACGCAACAGAACCTTCATGGAAGTGCCATAATGGGTGTATCAGCCCATATTTTATAACTACAGAGCCCACTGGTGAAAGACACCACCACTAAGCAAGCTGCTGTGTGTGTCTTA
>CM065735.1:49375698-49378198 GCA_033310375.1 Conus canariensis | reverse complement strand
AGAAATACACTTCTTTGAGAAGATCTGCATTCAGAGTGGAGTACATGTCAGTCTTGTTCCGAAGAGTTTGGAGAAATGGGTTGACATCCTTATCATTGTACGAGACCAGAAACAGTTTTGAACACGTTTTTCCCTCCCTACCACCACCCACCTTCGTTGGCATAAAGCACATTTTTCTTCTAGAATACTTTAATTCTTCAATGGAGTGAAAAAGTCAGTGTGCTTGGATGTTTTCTTTTTTCCCTTGAGTTTTTCACAGTTACCATGTACTCGTAGGAGAACAAACCGTATGATTGTTTTACCCCATACACATTCAGGTGTTTGGTGTAGCTGAGCTCGGGACCCAGAAAGTTAGAAACATTCAAAAATGTAAAATCAGCTTTGGCTTTACACATGTACTGACGGTTGCACATGACCGTGAGCTTGAATGGATATTGTATGTGTTTTTGGAGTACACCTTCTGAACTTTCTTCATGAACCATTTCTTTGTCTCAATAATAATAATAATAATAATAATAATAATAATAATAATAATGATAATGATAATAATAACCATAACAATAATGATAATTACAATAATAATAATAATAATGTTAATTTATATAGCGCCTATTCTCTATAATTTAGGGCTCTAAGCGCTTTACATTACCAACAGCAACAACAACAACACACACACACACACACACACACACTAACACACACACACACACGCGCGCGCGCGCGGGCGCACGCGAGCTCACGCATGACCACACACCCACGCTCTCAGACACCAGCACGCACGCACGCAAGCACTCACATCAACACGGCCTGCACGCACAAGCAACACAACCACCAGGCACTCACGCGCGCACGCACAAACCCACTCAAGGTGGATTGGGAAGTTGGGGAGGGGGGGGGGGGTTACGACTGATGAAAGAAGTTAGTTTTGACCGCAGATTTGAAAGAAGAGGGTGAAGGTAGGTGTCTGACACTGATGGGAAGTGTATTCCAGACAGTTGGTCCTTGGAAGGAAAGAGAACGTTGACCAAAAGATTTTGTTCTGACAGAAGGAATGCGCAAGAGGCGACTGTCGGCAGAGGAACGAAAATGACGGGATGGGATGTAGATGTGGAGGATGTCGGAAAGATATTTTGGTCCAGTACCAGAAACAGAAGAGAAACAGACGGACGCCAGCTTGTAGTCAATTCGCCTCTGAATTGGAAGCCAGTGGAGGGACTGCAACAGAGGAGTGACATGTTTACGTTTAGACGCTTTGCAAACAAGCCTGGCAGCGCTATTCTGAACCTTCTGCAGTTTATTGAGTAGGTACTTTGGTGAGCCAGTCAAGAGACTGTTGCAGTAGTCCAGCCTTGAGAGAACTTGGGAACAAACCAGAGTTTTTGTGGCTTCAGTGGAAAGGAAGTGTCTGATTGAACTGATCTTACGTATTTCCAGATATGCTGCCTTACAAACATTAGACACGTGGTGCTTGAAAGAGAGGGTGGAATCAAAAGTCACACCGAGGTTACGAGCCTGGGATGAGAGTTGAATATCAGAACTTCCAATACTGATGGAAGAAGGAAGGGAGGGATGACCTTGGAGTTTGGGAGGAGCAAGGAGAAGAACTTCAGTTCAGCTGCAACTTATTCAAAGTCATCCAATTCTTTAAATCCTGTGAACAGCTTTTAACATCACTGACAACGTTCTTGAGTTGAGATACAGTGCTTGACTTGTACATCTGAGTGTCATCAGCAAAACTCTCATGCAGCAATGAGTGCTGATCGATAATGTCTGACACAGGTCTGACATACAGAGCAAACAGAACCGGCCCAAGAACGGAACCTTGCGGTACCCCACAGGTTAGAGGTGTAGGAGATGAAGAAAGACCATTAACAACAATTCTCTGGGAATGATCACTGAGATAGGACCTAACCCACGCAAGAACAGTGCCGTGAATGCCAAAAGAAGTTTGGAGTCTAGAAAGGAGGATGTCATGATCAATGGTGTCAAATGCCGCGGAAAGATCTAAAAGAGAGAGAAGGGAGACTTTGTCATCAAGGGCAAGAAGAAGGTCGTTTACAACTTTCAGGAGAGCGGTCTCTGTGCTATGGCCAGCCCTGTAAGCAGACTGGTGAGGGTCATTCAAATTATTTTGAGTAAGATGAACTGAAAGCTGAGCAAGCACGATTTTCTCGAGGACCTTTGCAAGGAAGGGGAGATTCGAGACAGGTCTGTAATTTTTGAGTGAATTGGATCCAGGGAAGGCTTTTTGAGAAGGGGACGAACAACAGCAGATTTGTATTCTTGGGGAAAAACGCCAGACGAGAGGGAAGCATTTATGACTTGGTTATGAAGGGGAGCAAAACATCAATACAGCGGAACAGGATGGATGCAGGCAATGGGTCGAGGTCACATGATTTTCTGGGCTAACTAACTATCACTTTTCTTACATCATCCTCAGTCACAGAACTGAAAACAGTCAAAGGTTGGCCTGAAAAAGAACGATCACTATCTAGAGGGG
>CM065735.1:49370698-49373198 GCA_033310375.1 Conus canariensis | reverse complement strand
GGATGGCGCGCGCGCGCTCGCGCGCGTATGTATATGTGTATATATGTGTGCGTGCGTGCGTGTGTGTGTGTGTGTGTGTGTGTGTGTGTGTGTGTGTGTGTGTGTGTGTGTGTGTGTGTGTGTGTGTGTGACTGTGATATAAGTGTATTGGTGTGCGTGCACCAGCTTAGAGCCAGCATTGCAGACCGTCAGACGCATGCAGCAAGCCGGTGCCACGATGGTTTCTTCACACTGAAGCATTCATAGAAATCATGACGCAGATGTGAGACATAAACGTTTACAGCAGACTCCATGAGAACTGTGTACAGAGATGTTCCCACCTGATGTGATCTTTGGGTTTCTGAGGGAGATTTACATATTCCAGCTGATCTGAGATTTTACCGAAGAAAGATTTTTTTTTTAACAAAGTTGCTGGGGTGTTTTTAGAAGGTGTATTTAAAAGGGTTGCGGGAATGAGTTACTGTTCGTTTGTTTCTTTGCTTGTTTGCTTTGTTTAATATGATTTGTGAGTTGTCTTCAACGTGGCGGTAGCCCTGATATGGCTCGTTGCGGTCGGCTGGGCAATCAGCAACATTACCCACCTACCTAGATATGCTGGCAAACCTGTGTGTTGAACAAGACCAGGAAGAAACCATACAGTGTTGAGCAACAGCCAGCATCGAGTTCCAGTCCAGTAGCATGAGAGTTACCACCAGCCATCATGAGGAAAGCAGTTCATCATCTTTCCTCTGAGGACTGGGCATAACAGACTGAACCACTGCAGGAACAAACGTGTCTACCGTGCCCAGCCCCGCTCCTTCTCTCTGATGATGCAGACAAGGCAACGGAACTTGTCCCACAGGACTGTCAGAGCCACCAGTCTCTAATGAAGGAGGTCTGGCTGACTCCTACCGACCTGCTGGACAAATGAAAAAGGCCTTTGACTGCTCTGCACAGGGCCAATCTTCTCCTCTCTCTCTCTCTCTCTCTCTCTCTCTCTCTCTCTCTCTCTCTCTCTCTCTCTCTCTCTTGAAAGTGATCTCGAGTGTCGATCTGAGAGTGAAACATCTAATGTACATTGTTATTGTTCTGTGTCTTGGATTGCATGTTGTAGCAAGAAATGGGGAAGCTCAGGGACACTAAAACAAATGCTGTTCCAGCAGGTGTACGAATGCAAAGCTGTCAGACTACTCGACAAACCACACACTGTGTGGTGTGTTGTGTGGTTGTGTTGGTGGTTTGTGTGTGTGTGTGTTGTTTCCCATCTCAAGCACCCTTTACTCAGCTAATTTTTCGTGAAGAACATCCAGAATCTATACTATTGCATAACTTCTACTCACATAACATCTTCATTGATAATACACCATTAAAAAAACATACTTAATTTTTTTAGGTTTCACGTTATTACATTTGATTTCTTCAATGTCAATGATTTTGCAAACAAAAGGGTATCTGCTAGAAGGATAACATCATCGCGAAAAGCTTAGAATAGTAGCAGCACAGTAACAGTTCATTCTGCCACCCCACCCCTCCCCAATATTCTATCGCTATTGTTGAGAATGAACAAAGTGGCTAAGCAGACACACGTTTCATCTCGGGCAGCTGAAATAATCGGTATAAGCTCTTTTCTCTCGAACATATGCAAGAACAGACTCATACATTCTGTGAACAGCTGCATACAACTTCCCATTTACGCCATTATTCCTCAAAATACAACATAGAAAATTTTTGTTGACTGAAACGAAAGCTTTCTGGGAATCAATATATGCAACATACAATTTGGATTTTGTTAAGTATTTTTTGTACTAAAGCATACAGAGTAAATGTATGATCTATTGTACTATATTTGGATCGGAATCCACACTGCAGTGAAAACTGGAAACCTGACTAATTTGGTCTGCAGACGGAGCATGGCTATCTAAGCTTCAGGATGTGGCCATAACTAGCTAGAATAGAAAGAATGTGGCTTTTGTTTACCTCTGTGATTTGCCTATGGCATCCTTGGTGGTTGGCAAATAATGGACCGATAAGTGGTCGTCTCACAGCAAGCAGACAAAGCCTGTCAGTGCTAGACCGAGACTTACATATCTGTTAATGAGTACTGGGGTGTTCTGGTGCATAAATAAGAAAATGAAACATGAACTCGTAAAGTAAAATTCAATGTACATCCGAACGATAGAAAATAGTCTCCTCCGTGTCCGGGCAAATGAGATTGCAAAGGATTTGCTTTATACAGAGAACAGTCTAAAGAAGCTTTGATTGACGACACACACATGATAAATAAAAAAGAGAAAAGTACAGAAAGGAAAAGAAAGAAATGGAAGAGAAGGTAAGGTAGGATAATGCTCCTTAGAGCCGAGTCGACCGCAAAGGGCCACATCAGGGCTGTCACCACGTTGATGTCAACTCACATGACGTTAAACACACACACACACACACACACACACACACACCATTCAATTTCTTTAGAATAGAGCTTCTAAAAACGCATCAGAAACTTCGTTAAAAATCTTTCTTCCAT
>CM065735.1:49358198-49365698 GCA_033310375.1 Conus canariensis | reverse complement strand
AAAGTTCCTCCTCTCTTCTCTCCCTTTTAAATTGTAACATAACCCCTCACTTAAAGAAATTTCCCAAATTTCTAAAAACTTTTACAATTTAATAAGAAATGTCAAATGACCTTAAAATAAATATCAACTGGCAACGCACACCCAGTTTAAAGTCTACACCTAGTACAAGTCTCATTTAATCATACACGATTAAAAAGTCTTAAACTAGATGGTTTGTGCCTTTCACATATTAAACCTTCATATCAAAGTTCTGAAGGTGCATGGCTCAGCGCATGACCCTACTGTTCACAATCCTGGCAGAGTCTAAAAAAGATAAAGGTTGATGGTGAGTGAGCAACACAAAGAAAACCCCCTGGAGAAACAGTTCAAACTTTCGTACTGCCCACACAATAGCAAGGTACTCCTTCTCCATGGTAGCGTACCTCCGCTCGGCCCTCCGCTCTTGCTGGTGTACGAGACTGGGAACAGCTTCCCGTCATGTTCCTGCATGAGGACTGCACCAACACCCTCGTCAGAGGCATCAGCGCTGAGCACAAACGCCTTGTTAGGGTCAGGTAACCGTAGCACAGGCTCCTCGGACAGGAAGTTCTTCACAGTGTTGAAGACTCGGTCTTGTGCGTCTCCCCACTCCAGCTGGTTGGACTTTCCCTTGCATAGGTCTGACATTGGAGCAGTCACAGTTGCAAGGTGAGTCATGTATTCTCCGTAGAACCACACTAACTCGAGAAAGGACCGCAGTTGTTTCTTTGTCTGGGGACAAGGTGCTTCCAGAATTTTTGTCACATTGTCCTTGAGCACCCCTTTCATTCCTTCCAGGATATGGTGACCAATGAAGTCAATATCGTCTGCACCAATAACACACTTGCTGGGTTTTGCAGTGAAGTTGGCAGAAGACGGCCGTTTCAGCAGCTTCCAAAGAATTTCCAGCTGTTCTGTCCATGTTTTGGAAAGGCCTATGATGTCATCCCAGTAGTATATAACGCCTCCCAGGGTATTGTCAATGCGTTCATGCAGCTCAACAAATCAATAGACATTGATAGCTTATCTTGATTTCTGGAGATTCCACTTCTTCTGTCAACAGTTCTATCAAGATGTGCATTGGACCTCGCACGGTCCGGCTGTAGAGTACCTCAAAGGAAGAAAACCCAGCAGATTATTGAGGGACTTCCCTGTAAGCAAACAACAAGCATTGGTGTACCAGTGCCATTCTCGTGGTTGATCAGCACACAACTTCTTCAACATGGCCTTTAATGTTCCACTGTACTTCTCTACGAGGCCATTGCACGTGGGATGGCAGGGCGTGGTGGTCAACTGGCGAGCACTGAGCAGACCAACAACCTCCTTCATGCAGTCAAATACAAACTGGGTCCCTAAGTCACATAAGATTTTGTCAGGCACACCCAGTCTGCTGGAGATGTCCATCAGGGTATCAGCAACGGTCTCAGTATCGATGCGTTTCAGTGGGACTGCCTCAGGATACCTGGTGGCATAGTCTACCAAAGTGAGGATGTACCAGTGTCCTGATTCACTGGCTGGCTTGATTTCTCCTATGATGTCGATGGCCACTCTTTTGAAAGGTCTGTCGATTCGTGGCATTTTATCCATGGATGCCTTTGAAGTTCTTCCTTTGGGTTTAGTCGTCTGGCACACTCACAGGATCTGCAAAAGCATGCAACATCGCCCTGGATACCTGGCCAGTAGAACCTGCTATAATTGTGTCTGTGGTCTTCTTGGCACCCATATGGCCTCCAAGGATAGAGCCATGGGCCTACTCCATCACGGGTTTTCGTAGACTGGCTGGAACAAAAACTTGGCAAGTGATTTGGTCCCCATCAGTCGTACCTTTTTTTCTTGTACTGTCTGTACATGACGCCATTTTTCTTCGCAAAATATACCTCAGTGTTGCCCTTGGTCATGGCTTCTGTTTTGCTGGCATGTTCTTGCAGGGAAGGGTCAGCTTGCTGTACGTAGATCAGTTTCTCTCTAGTTCCTTCTGGAATTTCTGTGAACGTGCTGATCTTCAACGGTGTAGATCTCTCTTCTTTCTCCTTCTTGGATTGTGCACGGGTTGTTGCTGCACAGGTGTGTGGCCATTAAGGGTCAGGATTATCAGCTGCATGGGCACCTTCAATACTGCCGATGATGACGTCATGAGGCGGACTGGGCAGGCACAAAGCATTCACCTTCCCAACAAAGATCGGTGTAGAAATTTTAACGTCAGGTGTATGGATGGCCTAAACATGTCCATGGACACATCGTAGGCACGTAGCCAACCGTTCTTGCCAGTAAACTGCTTTTCTGGAACAAGGTCCTTCTTAATGATGACTCCACTGCACCCTGTATCTCTGACTACCATTACTTCCTTGTCATCGTATTGTCCCTTCACCACAGGCATAACACTCAAATCACTCTTGGCATGGTTTAAGAAGGCACATTGCACCATTTGCTCATGCTCTTCAGGGCTGTCAGGGCTTGACGTGAGGTGGATCCCTTTCTCCTCTGCGATGGGTGTCTCTCCTGACTCTTTCATCTGATGGCAACATTTGGAGATGTCAGGCTTCTCTTATTTCCACCGTGGCGCTGGTCTTTCCAGTCTTCATAACTGAGGTGTGGGGGCTGTGTTTATCTGGATTCTTGGGCAGTTTGCATTGAGCAGTCTTGTGATCCAGGCATCCACAGTTGAAGCATTTCAGCGGTGGGGTTGATGTACTTGGAACCTGGACTGGTCAACTCCGGTCTCTGGGTGGTTTTTATCTAGAGTCAAAGGTCCAGTTGTGAGACTCCAGGAAGCTCTGCACAGCTTCATTCAGGGATTTCAGGCTCTAGTCTTTCTTTTGTAGAAGGTGGATGCGAGGTTTCTAGGGCAGGATTTTACAAATTGTTCTTTCAGGACCAAATATGACAAGCCATTGTAGTCTTTCTTTCTTCCAGCTGATTCCAGCCATCTCTCAAGATAGTTTTGAATTCTGGCTGGGAACTGGGCAGGACTTTCGTTCTTCTCTGGCCAACTGGGCTGGAAACGTTTCTGGAAACCTGTTCAGAAAAATCATAACTTTGAAGAAGTTCAGTTTTGAGTATTTCATATTCATTTGCTTCATCTTGCGGTAGTCTGGAGTATACCTCAAGTGCGTGACAGGTCAAAGGGGCACTTAAGTTGGTAGCCCACTGCTCATTTGGCCATTTCATTGCTCCAGAATGGCATTCAAAACGTTCCAGATAACGGTCAAGGTTGTCTTTCCCATCCATGAACACTGGCCTCTTGACAACTTCAGTTTCTGACTGGAAATGCGTTCGCCATTTTGAGCTTTCACTTCTGCCATCCGCAGTTCAAAGTCTGTTTGTCTCTTTTTTTCTGGATGTTCTGATTTAAGTTTCAGCAGCTCCATCTTCTCTTTCCCTGTCTAGTTGTCCTTTCGTATCTTCACGCTTTTCTTCCTCTAGTCTTCTCTTCTCGTCACGTTTCTTCTCGCTCTAGTCTTTTCTTCTCTACACGTTCTTCTGTTTTTCTTCTTTCCAGTTCTCTTGCTGCAGCCTTTTCCTTAGCCTTTTGAACATATTTATGAGTTCATTGCCTGCAGGACCTAGTTCCTTTCCAATCTTCACGTATTACAATGTAACTCAGACTAACGTCAGCGATCAGTCACTGGAACAATACTTTCCAGTGTTCAACTACAGGCACAGGCAACAGTCTTCCGTTTGACTCACCTAGCTCTGTAGAACCCCAAGTGCTCTTGCATACACAGGCGACAGTTTCCACTACTTCCCTGGACCAGCTCAATGCACTACACGCTGTGTACGGAAACACGACTGCAGACTTTAGTTTCGTTTCTTGTCAGACGACAGCCGATGCAGTACGTGACGGCGTTTGTCGACGTAGATCTGGACTGGCGCCTTCGAAATCGCAGTTCGCTTGGTACGGGCAGGCTAGTGAATAATGTCTCTGAAATAAACACCATGTAGCAGGATCTTCGGCTTGGCCCCCGAATGCCACACGCTAGAGCACTGACTTCCTCAGTACAAGATGAGTGAACATGTACAGATAAGCGCAGTAGGTTGTAATAAGAGTTCGTTGTAGATCCTGTGGTTGGTATTCAGCTTGCAGACGACCAAATTCACCAGGCGGTACTCAAACGAAGAGGATCCTTTAATTTACAAACGTTGAAGAAAATCGGAACAACAAACAGCAATCAACTGACCTTCCGACTCAATAAGTCGTACAGGAACTCACTCGTACATGCAGAAGCCAAAATTCTACGAATAGCAGCTTTTCATCGACAAGGCCTAGAATCAAATTGATAGCAACTTACAGAGAACTGGTGAACATTCTAACATAATTTTGAATATTCCAGTCGCATTATCAATTGATCCTTGAAAACAAAATGGAACAATTAGGCATACGTTCACTTTTCAAATGTTTTGACTAAATCAACAATAGCACTACATTGACCGAAAATGCAGAGATCTAAACGCGACAAGTAAAAGAAGGCTTGCAACTCGTCATTAGTGCTTTGACGTCTTTTGCGAAAGTTCCTCCTCTCTTGTCTCCCTTTTAAACTGTAACAATTTGACAGTTATCAACATTGTACTTCCACTATAAGAAAAAAAAAATGTCAGCCCTAACGGTGACTTTAATTACTATTGTCTTCATTGATGATCTAGCATTTTTCTACACACATTCTACCCAAGTCTACCCCGTTCACACATCCGATAGGTCAGATGTGGATCCTGTGATCGATAGTCACAAGTATGTTCCATTTAAGTTATTAATTTAGATTACTAAGAGAGTGTCATGTCTTGCTAGGGCAAGCACCCTATACATTGGAAGTATTACTTTGAACGAGCTCAGGGGCTACATATTTTGGATTGTCAGTCCAGACAAGAGTAGATGTTGTAAGGAACTGTCTTGTTGAATGACATATTGTGACAAGAAAAGAAGAACAAGAGGAAGAAGAAGAGAGAAAAAAAAAAAGAGAGCAAAATATTAAAACCTCCCTGCGCCAAAAGAAGTGTGGCGCGAATAGAAGGAAGAAAAACAATTATATTTGTCTTACCAGGGAAGAAATTCAAAATCGTGGTCTAGCTGTATTGTAAGAAAGGAGTCATATGTGCAGTTGCGTGCAGGGCGCATGATTGTCTCAGCGTGCGTGTAAGTGTGTGCTTGGGGACCGTGAAGTGATAAGAGTTTATGAATACAGTGCAACTTAACATTTTATCTTGTGTGATTTCAAACATGTTGGCTTCATTGTTGCTCTCTTGATTGCCTCTTCTTTAGTAACCTCAATGGTTAAATATATTACAATATCGTCGCAGAACTAACTACATTGAGAAACAAATTGTCATTACCAGGTATTGTATCCAACATAAAATTGTTTCAAATTGGCGGAGAATATGATCTTCCAAAGTACGGTTACACACCACAATGAACAAGCAGATGCCCAGAATTTCTCTCTGTTAGGGGCATGCACTGAAGTCAGATTTAGTGAAATGGAATTTTTACCCTGGGACAATCCAGACAATATTGTCAGTGCAGATCTTGAAAGCATCTTGAGAAAAATGAAAGATGTTATGACGGGCATCTTTTTCGTGATTGGTGGACCGGCCAACGTCATCAACATGGCGGTGTTCTACAAACAGGGCCTTAAGGATCGTGTCAATCTGTGCCTCTTTTCGCTGTCTTTGTCTGACTGTCTGTACTTAACAGCCAGCATGATTCTCCATGCAGAGAATGTCTATTTAATTTTCAGCTCAGAGGAAATTATCCCTCCCACAAATAAGTTCCTGGCCAACAGCAATTTCATTGTGTTCATGGGGATTTGTTTTATTTCTCTGTTTCTGTCTGCGATTATTGCCTGTGAAAGATGCTACTGTGTATTCAGTCCACTGAAGTACCAGAACATGTTGCGCACTAAGACAATGGGTTTTATCATTGTTGCTGTATACGCCATGGTTCTCAGCCTGTATTTCATCGTTGCATTCAGACACAGGGTCGGGTGTATTCATGATCGTGAAATGGGTGCAATTATACAAGCGATGGTGGCTGGAACATTTTATAAGAAACACACAAAATCTCATTGACTTTCTGGACGGCGTTGTGTTTGGTGCTGTTTTTCCCGGAGGTACGATAGTAGTGGTGTTGATAGCTACCGTACTCACTGCCGTCAAACTTCGTCAGATAATGACATGGCGTTCCGAAACATCATCTTCACTCTCTGCACGGGAGGTGGCACTGACTAAGATGCTGATTGGCAGCTCTGTGTTTTTCATCATCTGTATTTCTCCCAGCTGTGTGTTCCGTGTGGTCAGTTTGTTTTTGCCAGAGATGAGAACTGGAGGTCGCCATCACAATTTCTATTATACAACTTTGTGGATTTCAGCGGTTTTCACCTATGTTAACTCCACTTTCAATTTCTTTGTGTACTATGTGATGGGTTCCAAGTACAGAGAAACCATGTGGACGTTATTTCGCAGAAAGGTGAAGGAGAGAAAACATTAAAACTGAGAGAAAGTACATTTGAAATATGAAATGTTTTATATATAGCAGATGATAGACTATAAGACTTTTTTTTAAAATCAGCCTCTTCAAATCTTTGAATATACTTTTCACCGAATTTTTGCTGATACACAGCTTCTTCAGTCACTGTACGATAAGAGAAGCTTGACATCAAGTTACAAAAAAAGTCTGCGAACTGCCCTTGTGAAGAAAAAGTCTCCTAACATCTAGCAGAAATGTTGTTGTTATTGTTGTTGTTGTTATTGTTCTTGCTGGGTTTTTTTTTTTTTTTTTTTACTTTTGGTCTGATTTTTAAGATCGTGTAATTCTATGTTGTTATATTTGACAGAAACATGTCCCATACTTCCAGTCTTATTTCTTTCCACAACTGTCTAAAGGAGGTTAAATTTGAACATAAAGATAACTTTTCTATAAGTGGACAGTAAGTATGTAGTTTTATGTTTCTTGAAAGATCTTGATTCCAACACCATATTATTTTGGCATGTCGCCAGCAGTAGCCATATTTGGATTATCTTTCAATTTCAGATCATGCTGCTTATATCACAGTTGACCGCAATGAGATGTATCAGTGTGTGCACGCACATGTGTGTGTGTGTGTGTGTGTGTGTGTGTGTGTGTGTGTGTGTGTGTGTGTAGTGTGTGTGTGTGTGTGTGTGTGTGTGTGTGTGTGTGTGTGTGTGTGTGTGTGCGTGCGTGCGTGTGTGTACATGTGTGCATGTGTATGTCCATGGTACACGCGTGCATGTGTTGGGTGATATCATTTAGACCTTGAAATCAGCCACTACGTCTTGGAAGCAGGAATAACTGGACATCTATAGTCAAAATGAATGGTCTGAATTTTGAAAATAGTCGACAAGGACTGGTTGATATTGTTGGGTGTGCAGGTAGTATATTGGATGGTGATGGGTGCATTTATACACGTTTAGTGTATAGTGAGTATATGTCAGGGTATTGTGTGTAGAGTGGTCCAGTTATGCAGTTGAGTCATC
>CM065735.1:49348198-49353198 GCA_033310375.1 Conus canariensis | reverse complement strand
TAGGTGTGGGTTCCTCTGCAAGCCTTTGGTTGTTTAGTGTCAGCTTCGCCTCTTGCTTCTTGCTGGATAGGCTGAAGACTGTGCAGGTTGTTTTGCTTGAGTTGACAGAGACAAGCCATTCCTTGGTCCAGTCGCTGATATTGTTGAGCGCAGTCTGGAGGCGTACCTGTGCTGTAGTGGTGTACTCTTCAGAGCACCATAGTACCAGGTCATCTGCGTAGATCGCTCCTCTGACCCCTTTTGGCAGTTCTCTGACGATGTCATCTATGAAGATGAGGAACAGCATTGGCGAAAGGACTCCTCCTTGTGGTACTCCCTGTCTCAGCACCTTTTTCTTGCTTTTCTGGCCCTGAATCTTGACTCGGGCTTGGCGGTTGTGTGGGTACTGGCTGATCCAGGTGTACATTCTCCCAGACACACCACATTGCCGTAGTTTGAGCCTAAGTCCGTCCTTCCAGACTTTGTCAACGCCTTCTCCATGTCAATCCAGACAGCAAGCGTGTTCTTCTTTTCTTGGAAAGCGTCCTCAATGCTTTGCCTGATGAATGTGATCTGGTCTTCTGTTGATCTGTGTTGGCGGAAGCCTGCCTGTTCAGGGCTCAGCAGCTGATGCTCCTCAAGGTGCCAGACAAGCCTTGCATTGACAAGTCTCTCCATCAGCTTTCCTAAGCAGCTTGTAAGGCTGATGGGTCTGCAGCTGTCAGCCTTCGACTTGTCCTTTCCCTTTTTGTGAATGGGGATCATGTCTGCTTCCCTCCAACACTGTGGTACTGATCCTGTCTTCCAGCTGGAGTTAAAGATTTTTAGAAGGACTGCCTTGCTCTTCATCCCAAGATGTGGACTCATTTCATTTGTGTTTTCGTCTGGTCCAGGTGACTTCTTCAGATCGAGGCTCTGCAACGCTTCCTCCGGCTCCTTCTCTGTGAAAGCTGTGGTCATGACTTCCTCTTGGGGCTCGTCCTCATGAAGTTCACCTTGGGCCCTGTGCACCGCAGCTCTATGTTCAGGAGGGAGTTCCAGATTGCTGATGTTTTCATAGACGTCTATGAAGTAGTCTGCTGCTTTCTTTATCTGTAAAACACTATATTGAAACTGCGTGAGAGAGTCTTGACCCTAGAAAGAGCTGTTGACGATCAAAAGCAAGAAATAGAAAAACTCAAGTCAATCGAGGCTAGACCAACAAAACCCACTGCCATGGCTACCACACAAACAGAACCCCAAATCATTACACCTGGCCTTATATCGTATGTAGAGGCAGCACGTTCCACTCCTACATCCCCATCTCCAACCAATGTAATTGGGAACAAAAAAGGCGTGAAGAGGCAAACAAATGAAAAAGGAACGCTGGAAGGCTTAGAAAAGAAAATCTGATGTTATAAAGGCAAATGACGCGAAAAGCAAAACGTCATCCAAAGACTCCAATACGAAAAAGAACAATGACTTCTCTTCAATGATTGTTCTCTCTGATTCCATACTGAAAGGTGTACAAATGAAAAGACTAGGCCGTTCGTATGGGTTTTCCTCCAAACGACAAAAAACATATGTCACACAAAAACTGAGTCTTGAACTAGTTGATTCAACAAACGATTCATAAATACCAGACGCTACAGTAATTCACTGTGGTATCAATGATTTGAAAACACAGGACGCAGAAAAGCAGTCAAGCAAATCAAAGTGAAACACCCTTCATCACACATTGTTGTGAGTCTGGTAACTGCAGTAGACGATGCCAAATTGGATGCTAAACGTGAATTCTTCAATGCCCTTGTAAGAACAGAACTGCTGGCTGACAAATTTATTTCTTTCGTACCACACAATAGCTTCTATGACTACGGGAGAGACATGATGCATCAACCACCAGGGGATCACCGATCCTGGCAGCTAACCTTGGCCGACATTTACGAGACCTCCTTTGGGAAAAGCCCAAGAAACCATCTCGCCGCCTACCTCCCCATCCAGGGCGTTGGGGTCCTCAGATGCTGTATCAGGATGAGAGGGAACCTTGGTGGAACCCCTATGATATGCTCTGAATGTTCGGGAGCATCTCCCTCAAGTCTCTATATCGATTGAAATCTAGTCAAGTAGTGGAGCCCAGTTATATACCTCCACCTCACTTGTTAACATGACAATTTGAATTTTAGTACTGAAGACTGTCTGCTTATTATTTTGCATTTCTGCTTCATAATTCTTGTTTTAAGTCTTATGGGTGCGTGTATGTCCTTACCTGTTAATATACGTTAGAAAGAAAAATCTCAGCCAGTTCACTTATCATATACATCCTTATTATGACAACAAAAAAGAGACCAACTATAAAGCTTTTCCAATGGAATTGTCGCCCCATAACAAAAAAAATATCATACTTGAATCAATATCTTGGAATAAATAAGTTTCATGTATTATTATTACAGTCACTAAATGTCAACAGTGATAACCTACCACATTTACTAGATTCTATCACCCCCCCACAGTTTATGAACAATGTGCGGACCGAATACAAACAGCTACCTATGTGCGTGAAGGCATGGATTTTTGTGAAAAAAACGCCACCACTATCCAGTAACATCCCTTCTGATTCATGCTGTGTAGCAATGGTTAAATTTACTCCTTCTTTGATATTGAACATTGTCTTAGTTTACCTTCCAAAAGAACCTGATGATGTGAATACAGAATGGCTAAAAGGGTTCCAAGACCAAAGAGACAAATGGGTTATTGGAGGCTATTTTAACGCACATGCTCTTTTTTGGGGGGACCATGGCTGCTTTTTTGTTACAAGTAATAGATTATTAGATAACAGCTGATTCTAAATCTGTATTTTCTAAGTAATGGAAATATCATTCGCATTCCAGATATAGCCACCCATAACCCCTCAGCCATTGATTTAACCTTTACATCTGTATCACTGGTAGTAAACTCAATATGGGAAACCGGAGATAATCCACTGGTATCAGATCATATTCCTATAATAATACCGTTGAATGACATAGAACAGGAAATCTCAGAAGATATTATTCCAAAATATATTTATAAAAATGCAGATTGGTCACTTTTTCAAATCAATTTTAACAACATAGACATAGCTTATGAAAATGTAGATGACCAATACACTGCATTTTGTAAATATATTTTAGCAGCAGCTGACAAATGGATCCTGAAGAAAAAAAAGTAAGTCAAAAAACATAATGGAAATATATGGTGGCACACAAAATGTGAAACTGCCAACAAAAGGAAAAAGAAAGATTGAAAATTTATTGTAAAAAGAAATCAGCAAGTAATCATAAAGGAATGGAAAAGGCAGATGAAGAGAGTGAAGATGTTATAGATGATGCAGAGTTGCGGCACTGGAATACATTTTGTAACTCTGAAGTTAAAAATCATAAAGATACCGGTAAAGTGTGGGAGGAACTGAAAGCTATGAAAAATGGATTAACATCGCCACAGTACCCTATAAAATAGATAACACAGTCTTCCTTGTGCTGATGAGAAAGCAGAAGCCTTTCTAAACATGTTTGGTGAGGTAAGTCGATCTGAAGGTCTAACGAGTGCTGACCAAATATACAGAGAGAAAGGAGAAGGTAGTAAAGCACATGATGAATCTACAGCAGACAATAGTAACAATATCAATTCTCCTATAATTATCCAAGAAGTAAAAGAAGCCATTAGATCCATACCATTAAGAAATCATCTATTGGTTAAGATACAATATCTAATCAAATGTTAAGAAATTTGCCTGAACATTTTGTAGAGTTTCTTCCTAAATTATTTAGTACGTGTTGGAGCAATGGCGTTATGCCAAAAATATGGAAACGGTCGATCGTTGTACGAATTCATAGGCAAGGAAAATCTACAAAGGATTCTAAGAATTATAGACCCATTGCATTAACTTCACATGTATGTAAACTTTCAGAAAGAATTGTTTTGAATGGACATGTACATTACTGCGAAAAATATAACATCATACCAATTAATCAGGTGGTTTCCAGAAAGGTCGATCCACTACAGAAATTTTAGTGTAATTATCAACAAATATAAAGAAACAGTTTGCTAGACGAAAATGTCTTCTTGCTGCCTTTTTCGATATAAATAAGGCTTACGATCAAGTGCGGCAGTTACAGTTATTGAACAAACTTAAAAACATTGGAATGACAGGAAATATATACAACTATGTCAGATGTTTTCTAAAGGACAAGGTGATAAGAACAAGGGTAGGAAAAACATATTCCACAAATAGAACACTTTCAATGGGAATCCCTCAAGGGTCAGTATTCGCGCCACTTCTCTTCTCGTTATTAATGCATGATCTGCCAAACAAATTATCAAGAAATGCTGTTCTTGTCCAATGTGCAGATGATATATGCATGTGGATGGATGTAACTTTAAAAAAGAAAACCTCACAACGAGATATAAAATTCGTCAAACACATCTATCAAGGAGAACTAAACAAGATGGTGGATTATATGAAACTAAATGGAATAAGTCTGTCAACCGAAAAAAACAAGTATAATTCTTTTTAACAGTGGATCTAATCCAGAAAGTATGCCTGATTTCACATTGGATGATACTCCTCTTAAGTACGTAACAGAGATTAAATTTTTAAGAGTTTATTTTACATCAAAATTACCATGGAACTTTCATATGGAATATTTATTAACATTAAACTTTCTGAAAATTATTTCTAAGGAAAAGTAGGGCGAGAACCAGCTACTTTGATTACTCTATGTAAATCTTTAATGAGATCAAAAATAACTTATGCCCAAGAAATATTCTTATACGTTGCTTAATATCTATTACAAAAACTGAAACGTATTGAATGTAAGTCATTGAAATTAGCGGTTGGACTTCCTGTGCACGCATCAACGTCACGTACATGCTATGAAGCTCAGGTACTTCCTTCTATATGATTATAGAGATTTAACATGTTGTAAATCTGTCATCAAAGTACAGCTAGAAAAAACAAACAAACAAAAAACAAACAAAAAAACATGTTAAATCAGAAATTAAAG
>CM065735.1:49328198-49340698 GCA_033310375.1 Conus canariensis | reverse complement strand
GTCGCCAGCAGTGGCCATATTTGGATTATCTTTCAATTTCAGATCATGCTGCATATATCACAGTTGACCGCAGTGAGGTATATCAGTGTGTGCACGCATATGTGTGTGTGTGTGTGTTGTGTGTGGTTGTGTGTGTGTGTGTGTGTGTGTGTGTGTGGGGTGCGTGCGTGCGTGTGTATGTGTGTGTACATGTGTGCATGCGTATGTCCATGGTACATGCATGCATGGGTTGGGTGATATCACTTAGACTTTGAAATCAGCCACAACGTCTTGGAAGCAGGAATACTGGACATCTGTAGTCAAAATGAATGGTCTGAATTTTGAAAATAGTCGACAAGGACTGGTTGATATTGTTGGGTGTGCAGGTAGTATATTGGATGGTGATGGGTGTATTTATACACGTTTAGTGTATAGTGAGTATATTTCAGGGCATTGTGTGTAGGGTGGTCCAGTTATGCAGTTGAGTCATCACCCTTACCCCTGACTGACCCACCAAGAAACAAACACGTGTAAGACCAGTGTGAATGGTGCACATCTACATGTTGAAGATGGAGTGAGACGGACGTAGGGAAGTGTGTAATTGTATTGCAGCAACTTTCAGCAACAGTATGCTACCCGCTTGGGAAGATATAGTGGTCTTGCTGAAATGGCTGCCACTATGCCATAACATGTGGTCATCATGGTGTTGCTTTCCCTTTTTCTTCCACCTTTGGGCTAAGGGCAGGGGATTGCTGAAGAAAACATTTGTTTCTAGACCAATCATAACCCAGCAGTTACTCATATATACATGGAACAATCACTGACACAAGAAAAGAAATTGAGAAAGTCTGTGAGGATGCGTTTGAGCAACTTAAATCAGAAAAGAACTATCCTGATTAGAATAAATGATGATTTAATATAAGGAAGAACAAGAACGGCTTCTGACATTGCATATATATGAACACCGTTATTCTACCTGTACTGAAGTGTCTGCATGCACCAGCCCCACTCTCCTGAGTATCAAGGACTCGCTTATTTGTGTCTGCTGTGAATATGTTTTGGAGTTAGTTCAAACTTTTGCAGCTGGAATTGATTGCCCCCGCTCCCACCCCGCCCGTCACCCCTCCTGATTAGAAATAACTTTCAGAATATAACCCTAACAGGCATCACCCAAGCATTTTGTTTTTATAAACCCCGGGTTTTTGTTGTTGTCGTTGTTATTATTTGTGGGTGTTTTTTTTTCCCCCCCAGAGAAACACGCTTTATTCAGCTAACAGGAGAAATACATATGCGCATAAAGAGGACAGTGCGCAGAGATTTTCACACATACATTAAACTGATAATACATAAATATTTCTAGCTATTTTGAAAAAAAGAACAAAAAACACAAGCACGTATAAACATATACCTACACATGCACCCATGTTTTCTCTTTTGTTTTGTTTTTGCCCCTGTCTTTTCCTTTTTAATTTCAATTTTTCTCCTCCCTTGCATTACATTCTCTTTGCTCGAATACAACTTAGGCACATTAAACGTATGCATTGTCCAGTAATTTCCACGAATATGGAATTTAACATATGTGATAATGTCAATTTGATATGAACAGAAAAACAATAGTCACCACATATTACTTTGATACATCATTTCATCATTTCAATTGATTTCAGGAGTTCTCATTTTCACAAGTGTTTTCTTTTATTTTCCCTTCTCTTTCTTTCTTCCTCCCCCCTCCCCCCTCCACCCCTCCCTCCCTTCCCTTACACTCAAACTTCACTCTAAGTCTCATTCTCTCTTTAATCCCACTCCCCCTTCATATGCACACCCTTCCCTATCTTCTTACAATGCTTATGGATGTCCGACTATTTCTTGCCGGTTGTTACTTAGTATTGAGGAAACATTATGGAATAACAACAACAAAAAAGAATACCAGGAGCATTTAGCTGAAGTTGTTTCTTATGTGTACCGCTTATATTTAATTGTTTTAAAAAAAGTGGACAACAACCTTGGCTTTGTGACGATTTCCACTTTTTTAAGGCATTTTTTTTTTTTTTTAAGAATTTGGCATTTACTCCTCAAGCAGACCTGAATAAGGTGCCCATTTTCTTTCAAACTCCAACAGGCGCATTTCGGAGCTATATATATGTATATATATATATATATATATTTTTTTTTTTTTTTTTTCCGATACGATAGTTTCTTTTCAAATCTTCTACGAAAAAAAAAAATTAGTTTCGGCTTACTTTGATTAAATTTACATTTGTAGATGAAATATTTTGCCCATAGTATAATAATATCGAATATTTCGTCCGTTTGAGTTATTTCATCAGTGCCAAACAATATTAGTTCAACGTTAAATGACATGCGCGCATGGTGTGCGGTTTTCTGTTTAAGTAACATTTCCAGATTTTGCCAGAAAGTTTTAGAGTAAGTACATAGCCATAAGTAGTGGTGGACAGAATCTCGTTCGCTATTGCAAAAAGTACATTTATAAATTTTTAGTTACCCCCATTTGTTTCAAAACATTTGTAACAAGGATTCTATGACAAATTCTTAACTGAAACCATTTCAGTTTTATTTCTTTAATTTTATTAGCCAACTTTAAAACCACGATCCAGTCAACCAAAGTATCAATTTTTTTTCCTCCCAGTTCTTAAACGGTTTTATATAAAAAATTGTCTGCATTTTTAGAAGATGATTATAGTATAATCTTGAACCTTTTTTTTTTACACTGCATACTATTTGAAGTGCTTTTGGATGTTGATATCCAACTTTGCTGTCTATTTTGATACCTCTTATTCTCATCGATTCTTTTGTTGCTTGTAAACAACTGACGTAACGTAGATAGTTCACATTTATTTTATATTTTCTGCAGAAATCCTCCCAGCTTAAAAAAATCACCACTTCCGTTTAGAATATCTTTTACAAGGAAAACATGGTTAAGTGCCCAATTTATCCAGAAGAAATATGTTTGGTCGATTTTAAAATTCTCATTGTAAAAAATAGGTTCAGATACACTTTCTTTGCTTTCATTCAAATCGATATTAGTATTTAAATCTGCGAATGCTAAAAATACATCTCTCCAGAAAAATTATATCGGCTATTAGTGTAGCGTTTTGCTCCATAACTACTGAGATTGTTTACTTCTGGACATAGCGTCTGAAGTACTATTTTCCATTTTGGAAATCCAATATATAGCTTTCTTATCCATGCTAGTTTTAATGACTTTATAAAAGTTTTTATGTCTGGGATTCCTAGTCCTCCGTGTTCAATGTCGTACGTGGAATATGGTTTTTTGACTTTTGTTGGTTTGTTGTCCCATATGAAATCAAAGCACATCTTTTGTAGTGATTTAATCTCAACATCTGGTGGGTTAGGTAATAAAATCCATAAATAAGCTAACTTTGAAAGAGTTAGAGACTTCAGTATTGCAACCCTGCCTAGTGGGGTACACATTCTTTTTGCCCAAATCTTAAATAGAATTTTTACTTCTAAAAGTTTGTCCGCTACATTGATTTCCGTTAGATTTGTTAAATCGTTTGAGGACCAAAGTCCTAGGATTTTGAATTTTCTGTGGTTCCATTCCATATGCTTATGTGGTAAGTATTTTTCAGGTGATTTTTTCTTTTTTCCTAACAAAACATTTATTGTTTTTTTCAAAGTTAAGTTTTAATCCCGAAATTTGTTCGAACTCGTTTAATATTTCAAAGACTTTTTCATACGACTTCCTGTCTCCATGTAGAATAAAGGTCGTGTCATCAGCAAACTGATTTTTTTAACTCGGTGTTCGAAATAACTATACCTTTTATTTCTTGATCTTCTCTTATTTTGCATGCTAGAATTTCAGCACACAAAATGAATAGATAGAGGGAGACTGGGTCGCCTTGACGACATCCTTTTTTTAACATCAAAGCTTTGCGAAACTTTTCCATTTACTGTTAAATAAGATTTTATATTGCAATAGAAAATAGAAATCCAGTTACAGAGATCTTTACCAAAACCAAATGCTTTAAGAGTTTTGTCTTGAACTTCCAGCTCACGGAATCGAACGCTTTTTCAAAATCAATTGATCCAAGCAGTCCAGGCAAATTTTTCTTTTCTAAATAGTGCATCATGTCGTAGATTATTCTCAAATTATCTCCAATGTATCTGTCTTTTATAAACCCAGTCTAATCTTCATTTATTAACTTTGGAAGCACTGTCTTCATTCTATTTGCTATACAAGTTGACCCGATCTTATATATTACATTAAGTGTAATCGGTCTCCAGTTTTTCAAAAATTCTTTTGGCTTATCGCCTTTTGGCAGACATATTATGATTCCTTCCCTTTGTGTTATGGACATTTTACCGTTACTGAAACCTTCGTTAAAATCGCCCAATTGCTTCCAGAAAAATTTGAAAAAATTAACAGTCATCCCGTCAGTTCCCGGACTGTTATCATTTTTCATATGCTTTAACGCTATCGTTGCTTCTTCTTTAGATATTATACCTTCCATTTTATCAGATTCTAATTTAGTTAGTTTTGGTAAGTTTATGATATATCCTTCTAAGTCAACATTTTTGGTTTGTCCTTCATATAATTCTTTATAGAATGTTTTAGTTTCTTCCAAAATCTCGTCTGTTTCTGAAAGTGTCTGGTCTCCATGTGTTACAAGTTTAAACATTTGTTTGCTCACAAAGTGTCTTTTCTCGAGGGAACAAAAGTATCTGTTTACTTTTTCTCCATCAGATACCCATCTCGCTTTGGAGCGCAAGATTATACCGTCCATTTTTATTTTTCTGATTTCTGACAAATGTTTCTTCTTTTCTTGTAAGAGCATTAAGTCACTTTTACTTTTGAAGCTTTTTCCAGTTCTTGTATTTCATGGTCTAACTCTTGCTCTTTCGCGTTAAGGTCCCTTTTCTTTTTTTTTTTTTTTTTTTTTTTATTGAATATGTAATTGTTTTCGCTCTGATTTCCATTAGTAAAGTGTCTAGGAACAACTGGTCTGATATTGTAAATTGTATTTCATTGTTTGGAATGTCCGTAATTTTTGTTCTTGCGTACGGTAACACTGCATACTGTTCTTTCACTCTTTCGATTATTTCATTAATAATTTCTACATAGTTGCGGTCTTTCAGTAAGGATGCATTAAATTTCCAAAACATTTTTTTTCTTCTTTCTTAAAGTTCAATTCTAAGTTATTAGTGAATGTTATTAGTGGTTTTTTGTTGTTGTTGTTTTTTTGTTTGTTTGTTTGTTTTTTAGTTTTTTGTTTTTTGCTTATCGATGAAAGTGAGGATAATGAAAAGGAGGCTACGGATTACCAATTCCGTCTGAGACTGCATGATAGGGATGTACTCTACGCTTCCTTTCACAATATATCCGACGTCAACCACGCTTCAAAGATACAGATACCTGCAGTGTTGGTCAGAAAATTTGAGTAACACTCTCAGAGTCGCATCCATTCAGTGGATGAAACTCGACTGTCTGGTCCCAGTCTTACCAACTGAGCCCGTAGAAACTCAACTCTGGGTAGGAGCCAGTTGGGGAAGAAAAATCCTACACGACACTGATGGGAATCGAACCCGCGACCTCCCAGCCGGGAGTCCGCGACACTAACTACTTCGCCATGGCGGCTGGCTAAACATCGGTTTTTGTCATAATGACCATTACCAAGGCAGTCAGAACAGCGAGTGGGGTCCTATGGGTAATGTGCCACAGACTTTGTCACGATTGCTCCAGGTAACAGAGTGTCCCGGTTTGTCGATTTCAAAGATGTACATGAAGTGGTCCTTGTAATGTAAGTGTCTAGGTCTACAGAGAACAGCTAGAGCATGCACTGCAGGCCATGAGACACATGCAGCAAGCTGGTGCCACAGTGGTGTCTTCATACTGAAACATTGAAAGAAATAATGAAGAAGATATGCTGGCAAGCGTGTGTGTTGAGGAAGAGCAGGAAGAAACCAGTGTGATTTATACAGCGGATTTAAAGCCATCATCAAGTCTCTGTACGAACCATTCCAGTGACACGACAGTCACCACCAGCAGTCATGAAGAAAGCAGATCACCATCTTTCATCTGAGGACTGGGCATAACAAACTGAACCACCACAGGTACAGTCGCTTCCAGCCTTGCTCCGACCATGTGATGATGCAGACAAGACAACGGAACTTGTCTTTCGGGACGATTGGAGGCACCAGTCTCTAATGAAGGAGATCTGGCTGACTCCTACCGACCTGCTGGACAAATTATGTAAGGCCTTGAAGGATCTGCACATTTTCATGACAGCTTAACTCGAAGTGTCATAGTATTTTGAAGAAAAGAATGACAATTTTAAATACACGTTAATGTGTTTGTTTATGTGTGTGTGTGTGTGTGTGTGTGTGTGTGTGTGTGTGTGTGTGTGTGTGTGTGTGTGTGTGTGCGTGCATGCGTGCGTGTGTGTGTGTGTGTGTGTGTGTGTGTGTGTGTGTGTGTGTGTGTGTGTGTGTGTGTGTGTGTGTGTGCTGTTCATGGGGGTGCTTGTGCTAATATAAGATGAGTGGCTAAATTCAGAACTTTTGTTAAGAACATCTGTGTGTTCTGTGAGCATCATGTCTGAAAAATGTGGTGTGTGTGTGTGTGTGTGTGTGTGTGTGTGTGTGTGTGTGTGTGTGTGGTGTAGGTGAATAAATAGACAGACAGATACACACACACACACACACACACACACACACACACACACACACATACACACACATACACGCACGCACGCACGCACGAACGAACGCACGCACGCACGCACACGCACGCACACACACACACACACACACACACACACACACACACACACGCGCGCGCGCGCGCACACGCATACGCACACGCACGCACATGCGCGCGCTATACATTTGACTAAAAGCACAAAAAACAAGAACGTCATCAAGCGGTTATGCATGATAAATGAATAGAGGAACATAACAGAAGTAAGCGAAAAAGATAAGCAAACAAATAAATTAATAGATGAATAGATAAATAAATAAATAAATCAATCAATCAATCAATACATACATACATACATACATACATACATACATACATACATATTGCACACATACATACATTCATACATAAATACATACATACATACATACATACATACATACATGCATACATACATACATACATACATACATACATACATACATACATACATACATACATACATACATGCATACATGCATGCATGCATGCATGCATGCGAACGTACGTACATACACATGTGCATGCATGCATACGTGCATACATATGTATATACATACAGATATACGTGCATACATGTATGCATACATACATGTATGCATACATACACTCATACATGCATACATACACAAACACATGCATACATACATACATACATACATACATACATACATACATACATACATACATACATACATACATACATACATACACGCTACAAATTAGAATCAACAAACAAACAAACAACGTGAAAGTGCTTGGCACAGAATTGCATCTCCCTCTCCAAGACCATTTTGCAGTGTAAAGTTGGGTGCCACGCTGCAGAGACACACTGAAAAAAACAAACAAACAAACAAACAAACCCGGGGACGACCAGCTTAGACCAATGGACTGGCTTTAACACTGGTCATGACCCTTCTATCAAAATGGCGCATGGGTAACACAATATGGAAACCCCACACATACGCGCGCACGCACACACACACACACACACACACACACACACACACACACACACACACACACACACACACACACACATGACAAAGATGGCAGAGAGTGCAAACAACTTTTTCACTACGTGAACGTTTTCATTGCGCATCCGCTACAATGACTAGAAAGACCCCAGGGGAAAGACGTGGACGAGTCTTTGAAAAAAGATGACAACGACGAAGACACAAAACGTGGCTCAGTAACTGGTGATGTCAGTGGAAAAGCAGGTGATGATGCAAGTGATGCCGCCACTTCCACCTCAACTGCTGCTTCTGAAGATCATTTTGACACCGTGAGACTAATCACGTCATGCTCCAGCGACACTACGGTGATCACCAGCGCGGTTAGTGATCTTCAAAACACTATATTGAAACTGTGTGACAGAATACAGTCCCTAGAAAGAGCTGTTGACGATCAAAAGCATGAACTAGAAAAACTCAAGTCAATCCAGGCTAGACCAGCAAAATCCAATGCCATGGCTATCACACAAACAGAACCCCAAATCATTACCCCTGGCCTTAAATCGTATGTAGCAGCAGCAAATTCCACTTTTACATACCCATCTCCATCGCCATTCAATGTAATTGGGAACAAAAATGGCGTGAAAGGGCAAACAAATAGAAAGAACACTGAAAGACAAGAAAATAAAATATGATGTCATAAAGGCAAATGACTCAACAAGCAAAACGTCATCCAAAGACTCCAATACGAAAAAGAACAATGACTTTCCTTTTGTGATCGTACTCTCTGATTCCATACTGAAAGGTGCACAAATGAAACGACTAGGCCGCTCGTATGGGTTTTCCTCCAAACGACAGAAGACATATGCCACACAAAAACTGAGTCTTCAACTATAGTAATTCACTGTGGTATCAATGATCTGAAAACGCAGGACGCAGAAACAATCAGCAAAGGTTTCACAAAAGCAGTCAAACAAATCAAAGTGAAACACCCATCATCACACATTGTTGTGAGTCTGGCAACTGCAGTAGAAGATGCTGAATTGGATGCTAAACGTGAATTGTTCAATGCCTTTGTAAGAACAGAACTGTTGGCTGACAAAATTATTTCTTTCGTACCACACAATAACTGCTATGACTACGGGAGAGACGTGATGCATCCAACCACCAGGGGATCATCGATCCTGGCAGCTAACCTTGGCCGACATTTACGAGACCTCCTTTGGGAAAAGCCCAAGAAACCGTCTCGGTCATTGGAGGAGACTTTAACGCAAATCCTCCTTTTGGGGGTGACCATGGCTGCTCTTATGTTACAAGTAATAGTTTATTAGATAACATAGCTGATTCTAATCCACATTTGCTAAACAAAGGAAATATTGTTCGCATTCCAGATCTAGCCACCCATAGCCCCTCAGCCATTGATTTAACCTTTACATCTCTATCACTTGTAGTAAAGTCAATGTGGGAAACCGGAGATAATCCACTGGGATCATATTCCAATAATAATATCGTTGAATAAATTTTAGAACAGGAAATCTCAGAAGATATTATTCCAAAATATATTTACAAAAATGCAGATTGGTCACTTTTTCAAATCAATCTTAGCAACATAGACAGTGTTCTCAGCTAATGAAAATGTAGATGACCAATACACTGCATTTTGTAAATATATTTTAGCAGCAGCTGACAAGTGGATCCCAAAGTCAAAAACAAACAAACAAACAAACAAACAAACAAACAATCACGCACACACAAAATCAAAAAACATAATGGAAATATATGGTGGAACAGAAAATGTGAAACTGCCAATAAAAGGAAAAAAGACAGATTCGAAATTTATTGTAAGAAGAGATCTGCAAGTAATCATAAAGGAATGAAAAAGGCAGGTAAAGAAAGTGAAAATGTTATAGATGATGCAAAGTTGCAGCATTGGAATACATTCTGTAACTCTGAACTTAAAAATCATAAACATATTGGTAAAGTGTCGGAGGAACTGAAAGAAATGAAAAATGGATTAACATTGCCACAGTACCCTATAAAATAGCTAACAACAGTCCAACTAGTACTGATGTCAACGCAGAAGCCTTTCTAAACATGTTTTGGTGAGGTAAGCCGCTCTGAAGGTCTAACAAGTACTGACCAAATATACAGAGAGAAAGAAGAAGGCAGTAAAGCACATGATGAATCTACAGCAGACAATAGTAACAATATCAATGCTCCTATAACTATCCAAGAAGTAAAAGAATCCATTAGATCCATGCCATTAAGAAAATCGTCTATTGGTTTAGATGCAATATCTAATCAAATGTTAAGAAATTAGCCTGAACATTTTGTAGAGTTTCTACAAAAATTATTTAGTACGTGTTGAAGCAATGGTGTTGTGCCAAAAATATGGAAACAGTCGATCGTTGTTCGAATTCATAAGCAAGGAAAATCTACAAAGGATTCTAAAAATTATAGACCCATTGCATTAACTTCACATGTATGTAAACTTTAAGAAAGAATTGTTTTGAATAGACATGTGCATTACTGCGAAACATATAGCATCATACCAATCAACCAAGCTGGTTTCCAGAAAGGTCGATCCACTACAGAAATTTAAGTGAAATTATCAACAAATATAAAAAAAATGTCTTCTTGCTAACTTTTAGGATATAAATAAGGCTTATGATCAATTGTGGCATTTACAGCTATTAAACAAACTTAAAAACATTGGCTTGACAGGAAATATATACAACTATGTCAGATGTTTTCAAAAGGATAGGGTAATAAGAACAAGAGTAGGAAAAACATATTCCACAAGTAGAACACTTTCAATGGGAATTCCTCAAGGGTCAGTATTAGCGCCACTTCTCTTCTCGTTATTAATGCATGATATGCCAAACAAATTATCAAAAAATGCAGTTCTTGTCCAATATGCAGAGGATATATGCATGTGGATGAATGTAACGTTAAAGAAGAAAACTTCACAACGAGATATGAAATTCACCAAACAGATCTATCAAGGAGAACTAAACAAGATAGACCTTCAGAGCGGCTTACCTCACCAATTATATGAAGCTAAATGGAAATAAGTCTGTCAACCGAAAAAAAAAAGTATATTTCTTTTTAACAGTCGATCTAATCCAGAAAGTATTCCTTTTTTCACATTGGATGATACTCCTCTTAAGTACGTAACAGAGATTAAACTTCTAGGAGTTTATTTTACATCTAAATTACCATGGAGCTTTCATATCGAATATTCATTAACAAAGGCAAGAAAAACATTAAACTTTCTGAAAATTATTTCTAAGGAAAAGTAGGGGCCAGATCTAGCTAATTTGATTACTCTATGTAAATCTTTAATGAGATCAAAAAATAACTTATGCCCAAGAAATATTCTTATACGTGGCTTAATATCTATTACAAAAACTGCAACGTATTGAATGTAAGGCATTGAAATTAGCCCTCGGACTTCCTGTGTACGCATCATCGTCACGTAGATATTATGAAGCTCAGGTACTTCGTCTATATGATTATAGAGATTTAACATGTTGTAAATCCGTCGTCAAAGTACAGCTAGAAAAACACACACACCACACACACACACACACACACACACACACACACACACACACACACACACACACACATGTTAAATAGGAAATTAAAGTAAGATCACACACACACAACACCACACACACACACACACACACACACACACACACACACACACAATGTTAAATAGGAAATTAAAGTAAGATCAGATTTTGATTGTCCGAAAAGAGCAAAGTCTATAACTTCTCAAATAACTATAGCAACCTATACATCAAAAACAATTTCAGATTGTGGGGTTTCTTTAGAAAAAGAAGCTTTCAATCCCAGGCAATCTTTTTGTCCTATTCCACCCATGGAACTCCAGAAAGCCCATTTTCATATTGATCACACCAACCTCAGAAAAGACGAAAATATCAATATGCTAACAAGTTATACAAGGTGTCGTACTGACGAGAAATACACTAACAAATTAAAAATATACACAGATGGTTCATGTATTGGTAAGCAAACAGGGTTGTGCATTTTTAATCCCAGACTTGAGGGTGGAGAAATCTTTTTATATTGGAAGTATCATATCCATATTCACAGCTGAATTAACAGCAATACTAATGGCTTTGAATTACCTTTTGAATTTCCCCCCAAAATATTTCAAAATCAGTTCTTCAGGCGCTAAAAGATTTCTATTTGTATACTAGGCCTAAAATGATTTTTGAGATAAGCTGTTTGATCTTCATGCTTATTGAAGGAGGCACCCGATCATTCTTTTGTTGGATTCCTTCACATTGTTCCTTTTATTATAACGATAAAGTAGATAGCGCAGCTAAGTGTTGAGCAAAACACATCTCTGGTTCTGAATATCTTAAACTACCCTTATCGGTACGTGAGCATTGCAGTTTAGTTAAAACACATATTTCAAAAACTTTTACAGTTAGAATGATAGAACATGACAATCAAAATCAGTGTGATGTTTTCTATATAAAGATCATTCAACATAACTCTAGTTTAAATAAAAATGTATAGGTGGAAACTTGATGCTTTTAAAACAAAATATGTTAAATGATAGTGTGTTTGTGTGAAAAGAAAATAACACGTGATCACATTGTAACATGCGCGCGCGCGCGCGCGTGTGTGTGTGTGTGTGTGCGTGTGTGCGTGCGTGCGTGCGTGCGTGCTTGCGCGTGAGTGTGTGCGTGCGTGCGTGCGTGCGTGTGTGCGTACGTGCGTGCGTGTGTGCGTGCGTGCGTGTGTGTGTGTGTGTGTGGACCGTCCAGTCAAAAACGTTTTCATGGTGAAGCGAACCCAGGTCACGAAGA
>CM065735.1:49310698-49323198 GCA_033310375.1 Conus canariensis | reverse complement strand
AAAGTAGAATTATTCAAACAAGAATAGAACATACATATTCCACCACTAGAACACTGGAAATGGGTCTTCCACAAGGATCAGTATTATCTCCAATTTTATTTAATATCCTAATTGCAGATATAACAAAAGGCTTATCCAAAGACATAGTTTTAGTACAGTTTGCTGATGACATATGTCTGTGGATGAAAGTCACTATGAAAAGAAAAACCCCATTAAGATCCTTAAATTACATAAAGATCAAATATCAACATGAATTAAACAAAATCAGTAGTTTCTTACATGAAAATGGATTGACACTGTCGACCGAAAAAACAAATCTAATGCTTTTTAACTCTGGATATGACCCAGAGAAACTTCCACAATTTACCCTGAATGGGTCGGTCTTACAATACATCAAATCTGTTAAATTCCTAGGAGTGTATTTAACATCAAAACTGTCATGGAGCCAACATATTCAATATATTTTGAATAAAGCAAGAAAAAGTTTAAACTTTCTAAAGATCATAAGCAAACAAAAATGGGGACAAGATAAAGAGAGCTTAACACTCCTATCTTCTGCTCTTGTGCGGTCTAGATTGATTTATGCTCAAGAAGTCTTCTTCAGTGCTCCACAGCATTTACTTAATAAGTTACAAAGTGTAGATTGCAAAGCATATAAACTTGCTCTTGGAGTTCCCACACATACATGTAACATTGGGACGTATAATGAAATTGGAATCTTACCTTTGAACGAGTTTCGAAAAATGTCCTCCTCTAAATTTGTTTTAAAGAACCTTTCACAGAAAAGTTTCTGTACAAATGAAGTATCTCTCAATTCAGAGACAGATTTTGCTAAAAGAGCAAAATACATAAAATCAACTAAATCTATTCAGTCATACACATCTACTCTTCTTAAAAAAACCAACATTAACCAAAGTGAAATAGCTGTCAATTCGTCTTTTTCACCCATTCCCAAATGGAAACAAACCAAAGCAAATTATGACACAAACTATACTGAACTGAACAAAAACGACCCTCCATATCTTTTAAAATATTATGTAAATTCTCATTTGGAAAATCAATATAAGGATCATCTTCAAATTTTTACAGATGGCTCAGTGTTAGATGACCATAGAGCAGGAGCAGCTTTTATAATACCAAAATTAAAAGTAGAGAAATTATATCATCTTGGCATACACTTGTCAATTTTTACTGCAGAATTAGTTGCTATTTTAATGTCCCTAAAGTATGTTTTGAATTCTTCCATAGAAAATTGTCCACTTTTACTGTGCAGTGACTCAAAGTCAGCTCTTTCTGCCTTACAGTCTTTAAATCCAAAGATTCGTTGTAAGACAATTACAGAAATCAATTACGTGACACATCTCCTATCGATGAAAAGAATAAATGTGACGTTCTGCTGGGTGCCCTCACATTGTGGAATCTCAACAAATGAGAAAGTTGATCAAGCTGCCCGGAGAGCAGCTCGAAATATTGAAGACATGACTGCACTGAACATTCCGTTAGATCTATCAGAATGTTATACTTTGATTAATGAAGCATCCTTTAACAGTTTCAAAAAGTTATTGAGGGACACAGATAGTCAATATTTTCACAATTGTATACAACCAAATCCTGACATTCATATATATATATATATATATATATATATATATATATATATATATATATATATATATATATATATATATTGTGTGTATGTGTGTGGTGTGTGTGTGTGTATCATGATTGTATGTATGTATACATACACTCACACACCAATTCAGGTTCCCCAGTTGTGCAATTTCTTATGTTTACAGGTTTTTTTATTTGTTTTATATTATCCTTTTTGTGTGTGTGTGTGTGTGTGTGTGTGTGTGTGTGTGTGTGTGTGTGTGTGTGTGTGTATGTGTGTGTGTGTGTGTGTGTGTGTGTGTGTGTGTGTGTGTGTGTGTGTGTGTGTGAGTGTGTGTGTGTGTGTGTGTGTGTGTGTGTGTGTGTGTGTGTGTCTGTGTCTGTGTCTGTCTGTGTGTCTGTATGTCTGTGTGTGTCCTTATATTCCTTCATGTATGCATTGGCGCATGTGTATGTGTGTGTGTGTGTGTGTGTGTGTGTGTGTGTGTGTGTGTGTGTGTGTGTGTGTGTGTGTGTGAGTTTTAGTTGTTGTGTTTGTTTTGTCTAGATCAAATGCAAGGAGGTAATTAGTCCCTAATAGCGCATAACACAAGAAAAGTAATCGTTTCACCAATGTCTATTTTACGCGATGGCTGACAAAAAGAATCAATCAACAGTGCGACCTACATATGTACGCAAGCTTGATCACAGGGCGATCTAGTTTTTCGTTTCTCTGGTTAGTGTAATTGTGTGCCAGGTGGAATAGTCACTAGCTTTTCGAGGCTTCATGGAATTCATTTTCCATTTTTTGTACTTTAAACCGGCAGATCTGCTCTACAGATACTTGAAATGTTTTTATTGCAGCGATTGGAAACTCAGCTTTACAGAGTGTTTGCTCCTCAGTCATCACTTTGTTTTGAATAGCGATCTTTACTCTTAGAGAAAAAAAGACTGCCTATCGCTTTGGCAGAAGCAGTAGACAAGCTAAGAGAGAGAGAGAGAGAGAGAGAGAGAGAGAGAGAGAGAGAGGGTCAAAGAAGAGAGAGAGAGAGAGAGAGAGAGAGAGAGAGAGAGAGAGAGAGAGAGAGAGAGAGAGACTCATTACTGTTTGTAGGCTTGTTTCTCTTAGACCCATGGTGAGTAGGAAATGTCTAAACATATTTGGTAATGTTAAATACCAACTTTTTATCGTGATGATTGTTTCCGTGTGCATGTGAGTGTGTGTCTGGGGACCGTAAAGTGATAGTGTTTATGAATGAAGTGTTACTTAACACACTATCTTATGTGATTTCAAACATGTTGGCTTCATTGCTGTTCTCTTGATGACCTCTTTTTTAGTATCCCCAATAGTTATGTACATTACATTATCGTCGCAAAACTAACTACACTGAGAAACAAATTGTCGTTTCCAGGTATTCTACCTAACATTTTTTTTTCAAACTGGTGGAGAATATGATGTCCCAAAGCACGGTTACACACCACAATGTACAAACAAATGCCCAGAATTCATCTCTGTCAGAGGCATGCACTGAAGTCAGATTCAGTGAAATGGAATTTTTACCCTGGGATAATCCAGACAATATTGTCAGCGCAGAAGTAGAAACCCTCTCGAGAAATATGAAAGATGTTATGACTGGCGTCTTGTTTCTGATTGGTGGACCAGCCAACGTCATCAACATGGCGGTGTTCTACAAACAGGGCCTTAAAGATCGCGTCAATCTGTGCCTCTTTTCGCTGTCTTTGTCTGACTGTCTGTACTTAACAGCAAGCATGATTCTCCATGCAGAGAATGTCTATTTAATTTTCAGCTCAGAGGAAATTATCCCTCCCACAAATAAGTTCCTGGCCAACAGCAATTTCATTGTGTTTATGGGCATTGGTTTTATTTCTCAATTTCTGTCAGCGACTATTGCCTGTGAAAGATGCTACTGTGTGTTTAGTCCGCTGAAGTACCAGCACATGTTGCGCACTAAGACAATGGGCTTTATCATTGTTGCTGTATACGCCACGATTCCCAGCCTGTATTTCATTGTTGCATTCAGATACAGGGTCGGATGTATTCATGATTCTGAAACGGGTACAATCATACGAGCGATGGTGGCTGGAACATTTTATAGAAAACACACAGATCTCATTGACTTCCTGAACAACGTTGTGTTTGGTGCTGTTTTTCCCGGAGGTACGATAGTAGTGGTGTTGATAGCTACCATACTCACTGCCGTCAAACTTCGTCAGATAATGACATGGCGTACCGAAACATCATCATCTCTCTCTGCACGTGAGTTGGCACTGACCAAAATGCTGATTGGCATCTCTGTGTTTTTCTTCATCTGTATTTCTCCCACCTGTGTGTTCCGTGTGGTCAGTCTGTTTTTGCCAGAGATGAGAACTGGAGGTCGCCATCACAATTTGTATTATACAACGTTGTGGATTTCATTGGTTTTCATCTATGTTAAACTCCACTTTCAATTTCTTTTTGTACTATGTGATGGGTTCCAAGTACAGAGAAACCATGTGGATGTTATTTCGCAGAAAGTTGAAGGAAAGGAAATATTAAAACTGAGAGAAAGTACATATGAAATATGGAATGTTTTATATATAGCAGGTGAGAGGGAATCATATTTTTTTTTTAAGTCTGCCAACTGCCTTCGTGAAAAAAAAAAAACTCTGCTAACATCTACCACAAACGTTGTTGTTGTTGCTGCTGTTGTTGCTGTTGTTGTTGTTGTTCTTGTTGTTGTTGTTGTTGTTGTTCTTCTTCTTCTTCTTCTTCTTCTTCTTCTTCTTCTTCTTCTTGCTGTGTTTTGTACTTTTGTTCTGATTCATAAGATCGTGTAATTCGATGTTGTTATATTTGATATGTTTTTACAGAAACATGCCCCTTACTTCCAGTCTTATTTCTTTCCACAACTGTCTAAAGAAGGTGAAATTTGAAAATTAAGATACATTTTGTGTAAGTGGACAGTAAGTATATGGTTTTATGTTTCTTGAAAGATCTTAATTCCAGCACCATGTTATTTTGGCATGTCACCAGCAGTGGCCATGTTTGGATTATCTTTCAATTTCAGATCATGCTGTATATATCACAGTTGACCGCATTGAGGTATATCAGCATGACACAAGAGCGCTTCTTCAGAGACCCCTTCCAGTTTGCCAGAACACTGTTTGAGCAGCAAAATCTGGGACCCTAAGTGTGGACAAAGGAGTTCTTAAAGCAGCATCTGAGGAAAACATACTCTGACCCACAGAGCAAAGCACCACTCGACATTCAAGGTCTGGTGTGGCCAACCAACCCTGAGGAACAGTTCAATGGCAAGCCTCCAACGTTGGCGGAAATCAAGAAGGTGGTCGACAAAGCCAGAGCCAAATCATCACCAGGGCCAAACGGAATACCTTACCAGCTTTACAAGAAATGTCCCAAGGTGCTGGAGTGGCTCCACAGGCTGCTGCGATCGGCTTGGAGAAACCAGAAGATCAGCGGCCAGTGGATGACGGCAGATGGTGTGTACATCCCCAAAGAGCAAAACTCAAGTGACATCAGCCAGTTCAGGCCAATATCACTACTGAACGTCGAAGGGAAAATCTTCTTCTCTGTCATGGCAGCAAGGCTGACCAAGTACCTGATGGAAAACAAGTACTTGGATGTGTCAGTCCAGAAAGGTGGCATCCCAGGCGTGGCTGGCTGTGTAGAACACGCCACAATGATCTGGGACGCAATCCAAAAAGCAAAAACAGAAAAGAGAGACCTGGACTGTAGTGTGGCTTGATCTGGCAAACGTATATGGATCTGTGCCCCATGAGATGATACAGTTGGCTCTTGAGATGTACCATGTGCCAAAGAACATCCGCGACATGCTCAAGAAGTACTTCAATGGCTTCTCAATGCGGTTCTCTACCAAGGAGTACACAACAGACTGGATCAACTTGGAAGTGGGTATTGCAATGGGCTGTGCAATTTCCCCAATACTGTTCGTGCTGGCAATGGAACTCATCTTGAAAGCAGCAACAAACAACGCGAGACAAACAGACCTTGGCGATGGATACAAGATGCCTCCTCTCAAGGCCTTCATGGATTACACTACAGTGATTTCATCCAGAGAAGACGAGACACGTCATGTGCTGGAGAGGCTGGACGACATAGTTGCCTCATCCAGAATGAAGTTCAAGCCAAAGAAATCACGGAGTCTCTCACTGAGGAAAGGAAAAGTGGCCGGATCTGTGGTCTTCAGTGTTGCCAACCAGGCCATTCCAACAGTCACAGAAGAACCAGTCAAGAGCCTTGGAAGATGGTATGATGATACGCTGAAAGACACACAAAGAGCAAAAGAAACCAAGCAGATGGCGGAGGAAGGCTTGGAGACCATTGACCAGTGTGGGCTCCCTGGCAAGTACAAGGTCTGGTGTCTGCAGTCCATGCTGATACCAAAGCTCCTATGGCCTCTGATGAATATACGACATCTGCACCAGCATAGTGGAGGCAATGGAAGCCAAAATTTAACAAGTTCACAAGGAAATGGCTTGGTGTCCCACCCTGTCTGACTGACATAGCGCTGTACTGTCGCCAAGCAAAGCTGAAACTACCACTGAAATCCATCCTGGAGGAATACAAATCAGGGAAGATCAGACTTCAAAGCATGCTGGAGGACTCAGGAGACAAGGTGGTAGAAGCAATCAAGCCCCAGCTGAAGACAGGCAGAAAATGGAAAGTTCAAGAGGCGATGGATTCTGCAAAAGAAAGTCTCAAGATCAGAGAAATAACAGGACACACACAGACCAACAGACAAGGACTGGGGGTGACCAAAACTGAATGGTGGTCAAAGGCCAAAGGAAAAGCCAAAAGAGACATGATGATTCAGGAGATGAGAAAAGAAGAAGACCAAAAAAGACTCCAAAAAGCAGTCCAGCAGAGCCAGCAAGGGCAATGGACAACGTGGGAGAATGCACTCCAAAGAAGTCTCACTTGGAATGACATTTGGCGCATGGCCCCTCTCAGGATCAGCTTCATTCTCAGATCTGCATATGACCTTCTGCCCTCAAATGCAAACCTGGTGAAGTGGGGGAAAACAGACGATCCTGCATGCCCCCTCTGCCATGAAAAACAAACAGTGGAGTATGTCCTAAGCTCATGTAAAGTAGCCCTGGCTCGAGGAAGGTACACATGGAGGCACAACCAAGTGCTCAAAGAGATTGTACAAGTAGTCTGGGCTAGTACCAACACCACAAAAGGGAAAACAGGACTCCAAAAGCACCGCAACATTCTTCACGGCAGGAGGCAGCAAATCATGGCCAAGAACAACAGTGCCACTCGAAACATGCAGGCAGAGTCTGCTGGATGGGGCAGATGACTGGGAGTGCACTGCAGACCTCCCAGAATGGAAGAGTCACCCAGAGATCATCAGCAAGAGTGGCATGAGACCAGACATAGTAGTCCACTCTAAGTCAACCAAGCAGCTGATCATGATCGAGCTCACGGTGCCATATGAGAACAGAATGGAGGCAGCTCAAATCTACAAGACTGAAAAGTATGCTGATCTGGCAAACAGCCTGAGGAGAGAAGGCTATCAGGTCAAAGTCCTCACTGCAGAAATTGGGGCTAGGGGGTTTGTAGGAACGTCTGCATACAGCCTCATGAAACAGCTCTCAGTTGCAGTGAGGGAAAAAACCAGAGCCCTGAAAGCAATGGCAGAAGCGGCAGAGAGGTGTTCAAGCTGGATCTGGTCAAGGAGGAACAAAAGTGAACTTCATAAGGCTTAATTTCCCTACAAATATCAGGTGTCCCTGTGGCTCAGTGGTTAAAGCGCGAGTAAACCCCATCTGGCATCCCTGAACTCTAGAGTAGAAATCATAAACAATTGCAGGCATTAATGGAAATCCTTGTCAATGCACAATTCCTTGACACGTTCCCCCTGAACGCGCCCTAAAAAATCTACAGGCCACGTGCCACACGCGCAGAGCTCACACGCCCACACACCACACTATATAACACCGATGGCGTGCCCAGATTGTACACCCTGAGGAGCGCATTTGGGCTCAAAACAGTTTTGTAGGTTTTAATTTTCCATTTTAAAATCATATATTAAACTGGTATGTCGCTCCCTACTTGGTTGAGTACTTTTAACATTCTGAGTGGCTTTTTAACTCTAATATATATATATACTAGCCGGTGTACCCGGCTTCGCTCGGGTATATCTGTACAATAATTTTCTGGCCACCCCTCTCTCTCACCACTTAAAAGACAATACAATAAAATTCAGCTTGGGTTTGTTTCGTTTTTCCCATGCTGAACCAATTGCCCCAGCCTCCTCCTATCTACTTCACCAATTTTTCGGACGCCCACTCCCTTCTTGCCTCTCAATCTGTTTTCCCTCACGAATTTTTTTCGTAATACGATACACAGTCCATAGAGGGATGCCTGTACTTTGTGAACTTACCGATGCATTCTCAATTCCTTGATTGAAGTGCTCCAAAATGACAACTCTGTAGGGGCCGCCATAACCTAGTGGATAAGGCGCTGGACTCATGATCCAAAGGTCGTGGTTTCGAATCCCGGCTTGGTCTTGGAAATTTTCACGTGGAATGTTTCCAGCTAAAATGACCGTAGTTCACCCCGATGTCCACCCTGGCCCCGCAGGTGTCAGGCTAATGTGACGGACCAGCCATCTGCATATCCTTGATTTGGGCACGGACGTTAAATCCAACTCAAACATGACAACTCTGTGAAAAGATTGCATTTTCACGATGTATCATGTCTATTGGAGGGCCTCTGGGTAGACAACATTTCTGGTCTCCCTGTTTGGCGCAAGTATAGTCAGTGTTTCTGCGTTTCCAGTTCGTGATGCTCCAACGTAGAACATTCCATGTGTAAAACACGGAACGGTCAGGTCTGCCCCAAGGGATGAAAATGTCTGACCCTGGCTCTTGATGATTGTCAGAGCGAAAGCTGGTTTCATGGGAAACTGAAGCCGTCAGAACTGGAATGGCAGGGGTGAGTCCATGGGTTCCAGAGGAATTCTGGGGAGCAGCACCGGTTCACCTTTGTGGGGGCCACATGATATTTTCGCTTCTACAACGTTCCTGTGCAGTCTGGTAAGACACATCGGGTGCCATTGATCACCTTTGGCGGGTCCAGTGAGCGGAGAATGATAATAGGGACTCCAGATTTCAGCAACAGTTCATGTGGTGGAAGTCCAGAAATCTCAATGGAGTTCAGGAGTTCTTGTGGATAAAGGACTGCCTCATCATCATTCTTGGCCGTGTCAACAGATCTGTACAGAGTTTCCTCTCCAGGGAAGTCAGCTACGATTTTTCTGTTCAGCCTGTTGACAGTCTCGTTCAGGGAGGAGATTATGGCCCTTTCCGCTAACCAGTCTGAGTCTGCACAGTGAGCATGAAGATCCGGGTAGACTGCTTCCATCAGATCCTCCTGGCTATCTGAAAACTGGCATAGTGCTGGTGGGACCATATAGTATCTGGAAACATGACTCAGTGGCACCATTGCCAGTGTCAAGCAGAAGTTTGGCGAAGCTGGCTGTCTGGGGATTTCCAGACAGGTGGGCTCTCATATTGGTGGTTAGACGTTTAACAATCATGCTCCACCACTTCTTCAGACAGGCGTTGACAATGTTGGCTCTGGTGCCATTGAGGACGACAGGGAGGATCTGCCTGAAGTCCCCACAGAACAGCGTTGGGATGCCTCCCATTGGCCTGTGCACTTGGGTGATGTCCTGCAGCGTAGAGTCCATGGCCTCGTAGACAGCTTTGTGGGTCATGGGAGCTTCATCAATTATGACGGTTGCAGCCTCTTTGATGACTTTGGCCAACGTTGACCCACGCTTGACAGAGCAGGTTGGCGTTTCTTGCTTGTCGGCATCCAGAGGGACCTTGAAAGTGCTATGTACTGTCCACCCACCCGGCAAAAGAGTAGCGGCAATGCCACTGGAAGCAGTGGCTAGCACTATTTTGCCTGTGGAGCGGATCCTGTTCAGGATAAGATTCAGGATGGTCTTTCCTGTCCCTCATGGAGCATCAAGGAACATCATGTTGCTGCTTGCTGTGGGATCCTGCCTCTTGCTCAACCATGGTCATAAAGCTGTCGTACACGTCTCTCTGGTCAGCTGTCAGCTTCTTCAGCTGGTCATCAGCTGCTGCCCGGAGTGCAGTAGTGTCGTAATTGGTCTCGCGGTAGTATTCTCGAGGCACAGTTTGTTGTTGTGTGACTCTTGGCATCCCATACTCCTCTGTAGACTTGCCTCCAAGAAGGAAGAGTTTGTGCTGAATCACAGTAAGAGCTTGGTTGTAGATGGCATCTGTGTACTGCGCTTCAAATAGACATCTCTTCGGACTTGGAAGAGGAAATCTTCAGCAAGATGGTCTCTGAAGAGGTTCCACAGATTGCCTGGGTTACTGGGGTTGAAAGCCACCAGGATAATACAGAAGTCACACAGCAGTCGGGGTCTCTGAGAGATGGAGGCTTCCTCCAGGGCAAGTTGTAGAAGGCGGTCATCTTCTAGGAGTCCAAGAGCATTGCAAGCATCTCGAAAAATGTTGTGGACATAGCCGTTGACAATCTTCAGCTCCTCGTACGAACGGGGTCCTTTCATAACGTTGAGTAGAAGCCTCAAGAAGTAGCACTCTCCCTGGCGAGGACTGATACTGTACAATCGCCAGATTGCAGTGCCCCTTTGTCGTTTCTTCCACATATTCTGAGTGGACATCCATGTGAAGTGCTCAGGGACTTCCATGTACTTCAGCTCTCGTGCTGTAGGGTCTTGAGAGCATAGGCTAAAGATGGCGGTAAGGGTTGCTTCTGGGGGAGAGCCTTGTGCTCTTTGCGCTGCGTTGTGTGGATTGAAGTAGACCGTTGTCCATTCTCCAAATGGACAGCTGGTCTCTGCACATGGGGTGGCGCTCATGCAGGTCAAATCCCAGGAGTCTCCAGGTCGCCTCGATGCTGCCAACGTAGCGGGCATTCTGGTACATTTGGATCTCATCAACGACTGGAGGTTGTTGAGCTGCTCCTTCACCTGCCTGATTGGCTTGGAGTTGGAAGACGGCTTGGTCTGTGCCCTTGTGGACATATTTCAGGACGTACTTGATGGATTTTATGCTACTGCATATTTCCACATTGATGTGGCAGTTGAACTAATGTAGGAGGTAAGGGTTGTAGGGGACAACCCACTGGTTGGTGACGATGATTTCTCTCTGCCCAAGCTTCACAGTCCCAGTATATCCTCCATCAGACTCCTCGCATCTCCTGTACTTGGGGTAGCTGTCCTCACCCTGCTCTATGACCCTTCTTGCCTCTCAATCAATTTTATCTCACAATTTTTTTTCGTAATACGATACACAGTCGATAGAGGGATGCCTGTACTTAATGAACTTACCGATGCATTCTCAATTCCTCGATTGAAGTGCCCCAAAATGACAACTCTGTAGGGGCCGCCATAACCTAGTGGATAAGGCGCTGGACTCATGATCCAAAGGTCGTGCTTTCGAATCCCGGTTGGGTCTTGGAAATTTTCACGTGGAATGTTTTCCAGCTGAAATAACCATAGTTCACCCCGATATCCACCCTGGCCCTGCAGGTGTCAGGCTAATGTGATGGACCAGCCATCTGCATATCCTTGATTTGGGCACGGACGTTAAACCCAACTCAAACATGACAACTCTGTGAAAAAATTGCATTTTCACGATGTATTATGTCTATTGGAGGCCTCTGGGTAGACAACATTTCTGGTCTCCCTGTTTGGCGCAAGTATAGTCAGTGTTTCTGCGCTTCCAGTTCGTGATGCAGCAACGTAGAACATTCCATGTGTAAAACACGGAATGGTCAGATCTGCCCCACGGATGAAAATGTCTGACCATGGCTCTTGTTGACAGACAAAAATCAGAGGGTATTGCAGAGCATCATAACTTCGGTGTATTTCTGAAATCCTCTGCAGACTACCATCTCTAAATTTAGAAATTAACGGTTTTTAATGGTCAATTTTAAGTTTCTGTTCATATTAGTTGTCTACCATTGATCAGCGTGTAAAACTGCACCTGTATACCAAATTTCATCAAGAAAGGTCTAAATTTAGAAAATAACGCTTTTAACGGTTTTTAACGCTCAATTTTAAGTTTCCGTTCGTGTAAATTGTATATCATTGTTAGCGTGTAAAACTGCATCTGTATACCGAATTTCATCAGGAACGGTCTAAATTTATATAATAACGGTTTTTAACGGCAATTTTAAGTTTCCGTTCGTGTAAGTTGTATATCATTGTTCAGCGTGTAAAACTGCATCTGTATACCGAATTTCATCAAGAACGGTCTAAATTTATATAATAACGGTTTTTAACGGTCAATTTTAAGTTTCGGTTCGTGTAAGTTGTATATCATTGTTCAGCATTTAAAACTACACCTGTATACCAAATTTCATCAAGAAAGGTCTAAATTTAGAAAATAACGCTTATTAACGGTTTTTAACGCTCAATTTTAAGTTTCCGTACGTGTAAGTTGTATATCATTGTTCAGCATGTAAAACTGCATCTGTATACCGAATTTCATCAGGAACGGTCTAAATTTATAAAAATAACGGTTTTTAACGGTCATTTTTAAGTTTCCGTTCGTGTAAGTTGTATATCATTGTTCAGCGTGTAAAACTGCATCTGTATACCGAATTTCATCAAGAACGGTCTAAATTTATATAATAACGGTTTTTAACGGTCAATTTTAAGTTTCGGTTCGTGTAAGTTGTATATCATTGTTCAGCATTTAAAACTACACCTGTATACCAAATTTCATCAAGAAAGGTCTAAATTTAGAAATACGCTTTTTAAGTTTTAACGCTCATTTTAAGTTTCCGTACGTGTAAGTTATATCATGGTTCAGCATTAAAACGCATCTGTATACCGAATGTCATCAGGAAC
>CM065735.1:49278198-49303198 GCA_033310375.1 Conus canariensis | reverse complement strand
GGGGGGGGGGGGCAGAAAAGGAGGGGGGAGAGAGAACAAAAGGAAAGGCATGGGGCAGGGGGTGGCGGAGGACGGGGAGGGGAGGGAGAGAGAAAGGAAGAACGGGGGCAGAAAGTTTGTGGGATAAGAGGAATAGGATATAGTAAAGGTATGGAGGGGTAAAGCAGTAGAATTATGGACAGTCTATAACCAGAAATGGGTATTATGTCCAAACACACACACACACACACACACCACACACACACACACACACACACACACACACACACACACACACACACACACATTCAACTATTTTCAGACAGAATGGCACACATACATACACTTTGTTTTATACACTTTACATTTACATACACCTAGTCTGCAATACATACCCACTCATACACACATCTATATTCTCATAATTATGACGGAACATATGCATTGTCTTTATGTCACCCTTAATAAGGGATAAAAGGGGCAGAACACTTTTACATTTAAGCTGTAGAATATTTATAAATTCCCTATTCTACCTGGCTTGTTTGTCATCAATCCCCTCTTCTCAAGAAAAAAGACTGTACGTAAACTCTCAATCCAATAGACTCTAATCTTTAAAAGGAAATGATAATCTGCCTTCGTCACCCACACACAGACAACACTTCAGTGGAATTGAATCCTTGCTTTTCGGGAAGCATTAAGATCCAAACGAGTATTTAACCCACAAAAAACTGTCCCAATATTTGCCATCCACCATGTCTCCCTTGCTCCTAGATACCTGTCATTTTCCACTGAGTCAATAGCAAATATTTCCATGCAGTGGTGCAGTTGTAGATATTCAGAGTGTTTGCATGAGTTCATGTGGTGGGCAACTTGACACTTATGATTTTCCTTCAGATTTATGTCCTGCCCAGCGAATAATGCATTGAGTTCACGGGGTGGCAGAGATCAAGTGTATGTCTGATTTGTTTTGTGGAATGAATTCAGTAACAGTAGGACGCATAACAGCAAGGATGGTTTTAGGTGTACATAATTGTGTGTGTGTGTGTGTGTGTGTGTGTGTGTGTGTGTGTGTGTGTGTGTGTGTGTGTGTGTGTGTGTGTGTGTGTGTGTACCGGGCTTTTTTGCATGCTTTTTGTATACTCCTAGTTTTAACATTTGTGAATTGTTTTACCCTAGTGAATTGTCTTCAATGAACAAGGCCTGGATATTGTTTATACCTTTTTAGTTTGTGATAGCAGTTGTCTGAGGAAGCCCAAAAAACAGGGCGAAAATTTAAATAAAATGTTAGAGTGCAGCCCAGTTCAAGTGTTATGATTTCCTTTAAGTATATATAATATATATATATATATATATATATATAATGCTGAACAATTAAGTAGTGGGAGAAAACAAGTGCAGGCTAACAATTCTTCAGTCATTAGAGTAATGACTTGGCAAAGATTTGAATTAAAAAAAATAAAAAAACCATTGAAGATAAGGGAATATATTATAATATGAGAAACCCTTCACTAGCTGCCTGAGGGAACCATCGTACTCCCCTTCAAAGGCAGATCTATTTGTATTGCCTGCTCCTAGGCCTTTCGTCCGCTGGATCGGACTCATCAGGGAGACACGGCTGATTGTGTCTGCGTTCTTGGTGTCAAATAGAGACACACCACAGTCCGTAATTCTGTGGTGTTCTCACCACCAAGGGTTCAAAAAAGAATCCAACAGCACCCCCAAAGCAGCCAGCGGAAGGTAGTAAATGGAGCAAAACGAAAGTGTGGAGAGGAAAAAAGTTGCTGAAAAACTAAAAGCATTATGCAAACAGTATAAAATATATATATATATATGTGTGTGTGTGTGTGTGTGTGTGTGTGTGTGTGTGTGTGTGTGTGTGTGTGTGTGTGTATGTATATATATCTTTGTACCAGGCAACAAATTCAAAATCGTATTCTAGTTTCTTGTATTGAAAGAAATGAGTCGGATGTGCTGTTGTGTGCAGGGCGCATGCTTGTCTCGGTGTCCATGTGAGTGTGTACATTGGGACTGTCAAGAGACAGTGTTTATGAATAAAGTGTAAGTTAACACTCTATCTTATGGGATTTGAATCATGTTGGCTTCATTGCTGTTCTCTTGATGACCTCTTCTGTAGTACCCCCAATAGTTATGTACATTACATCATCGTCGAAAAGCTAACTACATTGAGAAACAAAATGTCGTTTCCAGGTATTCTAACATTTTTTTTTCAAACTAGTGGAGAATATGATGTCCCAAAGCTCGGTTATATACCACAATGTACAAACAAACGCCCAGAATTCATCTCTGTCAGAGGCATGCAATGAAGTCAGATTTAGTGAAATGGAGTTTTTACCCTGGGAGAATCCAGGTAATATTGTGAGCGCAGAAATAGAAAACCTCTCGAGAAAAATGAAAGATGTTATGACTGGCGTCTTGTTTCTGATTGGTGGACCAGCCAACGTCATCAATATGGCGGTGTTCTACAAACAGGGCCTTAAGGATCGTGTCAATCTGTGCCTCTTTCGCTGTCTTTGACTGACTGCCTGTACTTAACAGCAAGCATGATTCTCCATGCAGAGAATGTCTATTTAATTTTCCGCTCAGAGGAAATTATCCCTCCCACAAATAAGTTCCTAGCCAACAGCAATTTCATTGTGTTTATGGGCATTTGCTTTATTTCTCTATTTCTGTCTGCGATTATTGCCTGTGAAAGATGCTACTGTGTATTCAGTCCACTGAAGTACCAGAACATGTTGCGCACTAAGACAATGGGTTTTATCATTGTTGCTGTATACGCTATGGTTCTCAGCCTATATTTCATTGTTGCATTCAGACACAAGGTCGGATGTATTCATGATCCTGAAACAGGTGTAATCATACAAGCGATGGTGGCTGGAACATTTTATAACAAACACACAGATCTCATTGACTTTCTGGACAGCGTTGTGTTTGGTGCTGGTTTTCCCGGAGGTACGATAGTAGTGGTGTTGATGGCTACTATACTCACTGCCGTCAAACTTCATCAGATAATGACATGGCGTTCCGAAACATCATCATCTGTCTCTGCACGGGAGGTGGCATTGACTAAGATGCTGATTGGCAGCTCTGTGTTTTTCATCATCTGTATTTCTCCCAGCTGTGTGTTCCCTGTGGTCAGTTTGTTTTTGCCAGAGATGAGAACTGGAGGTCGCCATCACAACTTCTATTATACAACGTTGTGGATTTCAGCGGTTTTCACCTATGTTAACTCCACTTTCAATTTCTTTGTGTACTATGTGATGGGTTCCAAGTACAGAGAAACCATGTGGACGTTATTTCGCAGAAAGGTGAAGGAAAGGAAATATTAAAACTGAGTGAACGGACATTTGAAATATGGAATGTTTTATATACAGCAGATGGCTATCATATTTTTTTTTTAAATCAGTCTCTTCAAATCTTTAGTCTTGAATATATTTTTCTCCAAATTTTTGCTGATACACAGCTTCTTCAGTCACTGTACGACAATGAAAGCTTCACATGAAGTTTTAGAAAAAAAAAAAAGTCTGCCAACTGCCCTCGTGAAAAAAAAAAAAATTACATCTGCTAATATCTACCTACATGTTGTTGTAGTAGTAGTAGTAGTAGTAGTAGTAGTAGTAGTAGTAGTAGTAGTAGTAGTGTTGTTGTTGTTGTTGTTGTTGTTCTTCTTCTTCTTCTTCTTCTTCTTCTTCTTTTTCTTGCTGTTGTTTTGTACTTTTGTTCTGATTCACGACATCGTGTAATTCGATGTTGTTATATTGGTTACATTTTTGCAGAAACATGCCCCTTACTTCCAGACTTATTTCTTTCCACACCTGTCTAAAGAAGGTGAAATTTGAAAATTAAAATGAATTTTCTGTACGTATGTGGTTTTATGTTTCTTGAGAGATCTTGATTCCAGCACCATATTATTTTGGCATGTCGCCAGCAGTGGCCATATTTGGATTATCTTTCAATTTCTGATCATGCTGTATATATCACAGTTGACTGCAATGAGGTATATCAGTGTGTGCACGCACATGTGGTGTGTGTGTGTGTGTGTGTGTGTGTGTGTGTGTGTGTGTATGTCCATGGTACATGCGTGCATGGGTTTGGTGATATCATGTAGACTTTGAAATCAGCCACAACGTTTTAGAAGCAGGAATAGCTGGACATCTGTAGTCAAAATGAATGGTCTGAATTTTGAAAATAGTCGACAAGGACTAGTTGATATTGTTGGGTGTGCAGGTATTGTATTGGGTGGTATTGTATTTATACACGTTTATTATATAATGAGTATATTTCAGGGTACTGTGTGTAGGGTGGTCCAGTTCTGCAGTTGGGTCATCACCCTTACCCCTCACTGACCCACCAAGAAACAAACACGTGTAAGACCAGTGTGAATGGTGCACATCTACATGTTGAAGATGGAGTGAGACAGACGTAGGGAAGTGTGAAATTGTATTGAAGCAACTTTCAGCAACAGTATGTGTGACGTCAACGTAAATTATGACGTCAACTTGAAATGACATAAGAACATGATGAAAATAATAACAATTTTGACGAAAAAGAGAGAGCAAGAACTAACGGCCGAGGCTTTGGTGTCCAGCCTACTTTATTTTGTTTTAATCGTCGTTTTCTCCGTAGTGTTACTATGTGGAGAGGCTGACTTTCAAGTCAGTAGTACGTTGATGTTCACTGTGTATGTGCGATACTTCTGATGACGGTACCAGCGAAATATGTACCAGGAAATTTATTTGTTATAGAAATGTTGTGAATGCTGTGTAGCGGAGAGTGACTTAAAACTCCTGCAAGAATATTTATGTGCTATAATTGTACCACCTCATGTGTGTCGGTGGGCTGAATTTATTGATGTGAACATTGTAATCTCAATACACGGAGAAGCTAATTAATTTTTGTTTTAGATCAACAATACGTCGAATCGAAGTTTATTGTGTTCCATGGCACTTTGCTGAAGTCGGGTTCTCCGGGGATTCAGTATTGGTTGCTGTGCCTTGTGAATCTGCAGTTCTTCTATGGTTTACTGTGCTTTATGAATCTGCGGTTCTTCTTCTATGGATTGCTGTGCTTTATGAATCTGCGGTTCTTCTTCTATGGATTACTGTGCTTTATGAATCTGCGGTTCTTCTGTGGATTACTGTGCTTTATGAATCTGCGGTTCTTCTTCTATGGATTGCTGTGCTTTATGAATCTGCGGTTCTTCTGTGAATTACTGTGCTTTATGAATTTGCGGTTCTTCTTCTGTGGATTGCTGTGCTTTGTGAATCTGCGGTTCTTCTGCTATGGATTACTGTGCCTTGTGAATTTGCGGTTCTTCTTCTGATAGTTTGACGTGATTTATTATGTGCTTGTTGTGTGGAGACCCTGTTTCTTCTTCTTCATCGCTTGTGTTTGTGAACGGCTGTGCTTATCACGTGGGGACCTTGGTTATCCTTATTTGTCTTCTTTTAGTGTTGTAGACTGTGGCTTGGGTACTGTGGAACCGAGTGTGTTGACTGCATATGTGAGACACTGTGGACGGCGCCGGCGAGATCTGTGAGTGATATCAAGATATGTAATATGATATGCTGATATCTGATGATTGAAGTTCCTATGTATTGATATCTTGATCTATATGCTATGTAGTGACATGTATTGATTTGTATCAATTCACATGAATGTTTGTTTGATGGTTCAGGCAGCATAATTATAAAGAAAAAAAAAATCTAACTCGTGTGTTGCCTGGCTATCCATGTGCGTTTGGTGTGGGTGTGCGCAGGAAATAATTATTACACGCATCCAAACTTTTGAGCGCGAGAGTCAGACAGCAAAGCACGCACCGCACACCATCCGTAACATCTGGTGACCCCGTAGTTAAATTTCTTTTGCTTTTGAATTAAAAATCGCCTTAGTGGTAGGATTTATTTTGTACACCTATAATTGCCCAATTAGAAGTAATAGTTCACGTTCACAGACTTTTCTTTTGAACAATTGAATTGTGTTTTATTGTTTTGTTTTATAACTGTTTTTGTCTACTTTCTTTCCCATCTCCAGCGTAACGGGGTATCTCCTTCTGTATAGTTTCTGGAGATACGAGGGCCTAGTTCCCCTAGTTCTTCCTTCCTTTGTGGGCTTTATTTTCATTATCTTCAGTTATCTCTTTGATTATTTCTGTTTCTATCTTTACTTGGGGATTGTGTTGCTTCTTCAGCATTCTTAGGGTTCTTTTTTCTTGAGTGAATGAGTGTGTGAGTGGCTGCCCTGAACCAGTTAAAAATAAATAAATAAAATAACAACAACAATACATTGATTATATTCGTTATTACTGTCATGTCATTGCTTGATTTATACTTGTTGCTGAACATTTGGCATTGATTATCGATTGTGTTTTTCTTTCTCCCCATATCCCTGAAATCCTGTTTCATTGTTTATCTCTATCTTTTGTTGGTTGGGTTTGATAATACTTAGTCTTTTTAAGAGTGATTGTCGTTAATGTTTGTTTGAAAAAAAAATCCTCTTTGGAATTCATATATATATTTTAGTGGACAGGGGTTTCAAACCTTTTTTGCTTGTGATAGCAATTGTTTGTATTTGATCCACTAGTGTGTGTCTCGGGTTTGACAGGACATTATTTCTCATATTTTCATTATGGCACAAAAGGCTAAGGAAGAAAGTCCTGTTGTGTCCTCTATGGACGAGGACAAAGTTTTCGCTAAATATTTACGAGGTAAAGTATGTGGTCTGGAGGGAGAAGATCTGTTGGCCTATGTGGATAAATGCATTGCTCAAGATATGGAAAGAGAGGAAAGAATCAAAATGAAAAGAATGCAGGAAGAAGAGATAACTAAAAGAGAACAAATACAAGAGGAAACAAAAAGAATGCAAGAGGAAACAAAAGAATGCAAGAGGAAGAGGAAACAAAAGGAATGCAAGAGGAAGAGGAAACAAAACGAATGCAAGAGGAAACAAAAAGAATGCAAGAGATAGAGGAAACTAAAAGAATACAGTTACAAATAACTTCTCAGCAGAGTGCGGTCTCAGGACAGGACAGTGAGAGTCAGGGTTCTGGTTTTCCCAGGTTTAACGCCCCTCGTCCTACTTTTCCTAAGTTGCCCCCTTTCAAGGAAAGAACTGATGATATAGACAGTTACTTGTTTCGTTTTGAAACCCATGCTCGTCCTTAGGATGGTCTGAGAGTTTGTGGGTTACATACCTGTCTGCACTACTTGAGGGTTCCGCTTTAACTCTCTATCACAGTCTCGCTGAAAATAATGTTGTGTCTTCCGAGCTTTTGAAAGAGAGTTTGCTGAAAAAATTTCAATGTACTCCAGATGGTTTTCGTAAGCGTTTTCGTGAGGCTAAACCTAGCTCAGATGAACCTTTCGAGACCTTTGCAGTTGAACTTAGACGTTTGTTTGACCGTTGGGTCTCTTTGTCAAAAAATGATAAGTCTTTTGAAGGTCTGGTGGATCTTATCTTGCGTGAGCAGTTTTTGGAGTGTGTCTCTAAGGACTTGGCTACTTTTTTGTGTGAAAAAGATGTGAAAACTTTTGATGAAATGATCAAGTCTGCAGAGTCATACAGACATGCTCATCCCACTAAGGTGCTTTCTAGGAAAGCTGATGTAAACATTTTTGCTTCTGTTGGATACAAAACTCCTGGTCAATTTGATAGAAATCCGTATCCCGGTCAGTCTGATAGAACTCCGTACTGTGGTCAGTCTGGCAGAGGAAACAGATACTCTACTTTTCAAAACAGTGGCCACTACTCTGGTTCCTCAGCTGATCGTGGAAGTAACTTCGGTGGTAGCTGTTATTGTGGTCATCAGAGCTCTGGTTACTCAGCTGGTCGTGAAAATAACTTTGGCGGTAGCCGTTATCGTGGTCGTGGCGCCCGTTATATCTCTGGCAGTAAGAGTTCCTCAGAAAGTGCTTCTGATCAGTTTGCAAGTGTTGTGTGTTTTTTGTGTAAAAAGACAGGACATGTAGCTGCTAGGTGTCCATGGAAGTCAGGTAGAAACCCTTGTAGAATTTGCACCCTTAGCCACCCAGACACGTGTCCTTTTGTGGTTGGTAACTCTACTTTTGTCGAGAACTCAGCTGACAGCAAACAGTCCAGTGCTTGTTGCTCTGTTCTTGATACTCCTTTTGCTTGTCTTGCTGCTGGTGAGTTCACAGGCAAATTACATTTGGAGTCTGGTTCTGTGAATGGCACTTTGAGTTCTGTTCTGCGTGATACTGGTGCTACTATTTGTGGCGTTCGCAAACGGTTAGTTTCTGACAGTCAGATGTTAGGAACCACAGTGAAGTGTGTTTCTTTTTGTGGATGAGTTTCCACTGGCTACAGTTTCAGTCAGTTGTCCTTATTTTGTGGGTGATTTGACTTGTTGTGTCTTGGATAGCCCTGTCGCAGATCTCATTGTGGGTAATGTACCTGGAGTGAGCGATGTGTTTAGTGATGTATCTGGTGAACCTTTCTCTTTAGCCGCCGTTACGAGGGCTAGAGCTAAGCATGTTGTGGAAAAAAAGCCTTTGTGTCAGATTCCTGATGATCTGAACATTTCCCGTTCTGACCTTGTTCAGAAACAGAAAGATGACGCGTCATTGAAGTCGTGCTTCCAGTCAGCGTCTTCTGGTGAGGTGAAGAAGTCAGGTACAACTACCTTTTATTACTTCTTGTCTGATGGTGTTCTGTACAGACATTTTGTCAAAAATGATGTCTCTTTTGATCAGGTTGTTGTTCCTCTTGAACTTCGACCTACAGTGTTATCTGTGGCGCATGATCTGATTTTGTCGGGTCATTGTGGTTCTCGGCGTACTCTGTTTAGAATCCTTAACAAGTTCTTTTGGCCTGGAGTGACTGTGGATGTAGCGAAGTATGTTGCTTCCTGTGATGTGTGTCAGAAGACGGTATCAAAGGGTAGAGTTTGTCCAGTACCCCTTGCGTCTGTTCCACTCATTAATACTCCATTTGATCGTGTGGCTGTTGATCTTGTTGGTCCACTGTCTCCTCCTTCGGAACAAGGTCATCGTTACATCTTGACCATGATTGACATTGCTACCCGTTTTCCGGAGGCTGTTCCGTTGAAGGATATCTCCTCTGTTGCTGTGGCAGAAGCATTGTTGGGAATCTTTTCTCGTTTAGGTTTTCCCAAGGAGATTCTATCTGATCAGGGTACACAGTTCAACTCTGAGCTTATGAAGCAGTTTCATGCTTTGTGTGGTGCAAAGGGCATACGTACATCACCATATCATCCGCAGGCAAATGGTCATGTTGAGAGGTTTCATGGGACTTTGAAGTCCATGTTGAAAAAGATTGTCCGCACTCACCCAAAGGCGTGGCATCGTTATTTGCCTGCACTGTTGTTTGCGTGCAGAGAGTTGCCCTCTGAGAGTACAGGTTTCTCTCCCTTTCAGTTGCTGTTTGGTCGGCAGGTTCGTGGTCCTATTGCTTTACTACAGGAGTCGTGGACTCAGTCAGATGCTCAGGATGTTGAAGCAAAACCTCTCTATTCGTACTTGTTTTGAGCTCAAGAATGTCATTGCTGACTCATGTAAGTTAGCCATGGAGAATTCTGCTGATTCCGTTTTGAAGGGTAAAAAGTACTTTGACAAGAAGGCCAGGGAACGCCGTTTCAAAGTTGATGATGAAGTTTTAGTTTTGTTACCGACTGATTCAAACAAGTTGTTAGCCAGTTGGTCAGGGCCTTTCCCAGTAGTCAAAGTCTTGCATCCAGATTACAAGGTTTTTGTTAAGGGCAAGGAAAAGATCTTTCATGCGAATATGCTCAAAAAGTATATTCGTCGTGCTGTTGTATCTACTTCTGATGTTGTTGTACCTACAGTTGTTCTTTCACTAGGTACTTCAGTGCCTTGGTCAGAGATAGCACCTTTGGCTTGTGAGCAGGAACAGGTTTTTCTTGAGTGTTCTCCAGGAGTTGGTCTTTCTGTGGATCCCTCTCTGGAGTCCGTTTGTACTGTTCATGAAGTAGTTTGTACAGTTGGTGTCGTCCAGGACTGTGATGACGCTTTACCCATTCCCACTTTAACTGTTCCGATGGCGTCTTCTACGCCAGATGAAGATGTTCGTTCTGTACAGTTTGATTGTGCTTTGTCTGACAGCAGTTCCAGGGAGTTGCGTGCAGTCTTTGATGATTTTCAGGACATTTTGACTCCTAAACCAGGTTCTTTCTCAGGTGATGTACTATTAGAGATCCCTCTTACTTCAGATGTACCTGTTAGAAAGAAACGTTATGATATCCCTTTTTTTGCCAAAGAGGTTGTCGAGAGAGATTGGTATCATGTTAGATCTTGGTATCATTGAGCCATCAAATAGTCCGTATGCCTCTCCAGTTGTGTTGGTCAGGAAGAAAGATGGTACATGTCGATTTTGCATTGATTTCAGATCTTTGAACAAGATTACCGTCTTTGATGCCGAACCTATTCCTGATGTTGAGAGTCTTTTTGCAAGGCTGGCTGATGCTCAGTTTTTCACAAAGATAGATCTTGCAAAAGGATATTGGCAGATCGTGGTTAAGCCCGAGGATCGTCCGAAGACGGCTTTTACAACACACATGGGTCTATTCCAGTTTGTCAGGATGCCTTTTGGACTTATATCGGCTCCTGCAGTGTTTGCACGTATGATGCGTATGCTGGCATTAGATCAGTTTTTCTGCCATCAATTTTTTTGACGATATTCTTGTGTACAGTATGTCATGGGATGCTCACCTTAAACATGTGAAGGGTGTGCTCTCTCGTCTGAGGTCTTTCAACCTCACAGCTCGTCCTTCGAAGATCGAGGCAGGCTTTCGTTCACTTGAGTTCCTTGGTCATGTTGTTGGAGGTGGTACTATGCGTCCTGAAGGTAAGAAGGTTGATAAGATTTTGAATATATCCACTCCTACTACCAGGAAGCAGGTCAGGTCTTTGTTGGGGTTGCTCAGTTTTTACAGGAGATATGTTCCTGGGTTCGCTACTTTGAGTGCTCCACTGTCGGATTTGATCAAAGATGCTGATCGTGCTGGAAGGTCCATTTCTTGGACTCCTGAGTGTGCTGAAGCTTTGAAGAAGATTCAGGGTGTCTTGTCTTCTGCACCTGTGTTGTTGTTACCTAGGTTGGGTAATCCTTTTGTTCTCAGGACTGATGCTAGTTCTGTTGGTTTGGGTGCTGTATTGCTTCAGGAGAGTGATGATGTCCTTCACCCAGTCGTGTTCGCTAGTCGAAAGTTACTGGATCGTGAGAAGGCGTACAGTACTATTGAGCGGGAATGTTTAGCCATTGTCTGGGCTGTGCAGAAGTTTGTTAGGTTCCTTTGGGGAGTCAGATTTATCCTGCTGACGGATCATCGTCCCTTGACGTACCTGCGAACGTCAAACTTTAAGAACTCAAGAATTATGAGATGGGCGTTGTCGTTGCAGGAATTCTCGTTTGAAGTCCAGCCAGTTCCTGGTTCGGCGAATGTTTTCGCTGACCTTCTCTCCCGTTCATGTGAAAATCAATTGATCCCTTAGGAAGTGAGGTTCCTTGTGTGAACTGTAGTTTTATGAAGCTGTTTTGATGTATGATTTCTGGGTTAGTGTATTCTGCTGTTTGTTTACTTCTTCAAAAAAACAATTCGGTCATTGTTTTGTTGTTTTTTTTGAGGAGATGGAGTATTGTGACGTCAACGTAAATTATGACGTCAACTTGAAATGACATAAGAACATGATGAAAATAATAAAAATTTTGACGAAAAAGAGAGAGCAAGAACTAACGGCCGAGGCTTTGGTGTCCAGCCTACTTTATTTTGTTTTAATCGTCGTTTTCTCCGTAGTGTTACTATGTGGAGAGGCTGACTTTCAAGTCAGTAGTACGTTGATGTTCACTGTGTATGTGCGATACTTCTGATGACGGTACCAGCGAAATATGTACCAGGAAATTTATTTGTTATAGAAATGTTGTGAATGCTGTGTAGCGGAGAGTGACTTAAAACTCCTGCAAGAATATTTATGTGCTATAATTGTACCACCTCATGTGTGTCGGTGGGCTGAATTTATTGATGTGAACATTGTAATCTCAATACACGGAGAAGCTAATTAATTTTTGTTTTAGATCAACAATACGTCGAATCGAAGTTTATTGTGTTCCATGGCACTTTGCTGAAATCGGGTTCTCCGGGGATTCAGTATTGGTTGCTGTGCCTTGTGAATCTGCAGTTCTTCTATGGTTTACTGTGCTTTATGAATCTGCGGTTCTTCTTCTATGGATTGCTGTGCTTTATGAATCTGCGGTTCTTCTGTGGATTACTGTGCTTTATGAATCTGCGGTTCTTCTTCTATGGATTGCTGTGCTTCATGAATCTGCGGTTCTTCTGTGGATTACTGTGCTTTATGAATCTGCGGTTCTTCTTCTGTGGATTGCTGTGCTTTGTGAATCTGCGGTTCTTCTGCTATGGATTACTGTGCCTTGTGAATTTGCGGTTCTTCTTCTGATAGTTTGACGTGATTTATTATGTGCTTGTTGTGTGGAGACCCTGTTTCTTCTTCTTCATCGCTTGTGTTTGTGAACGGCTGTGCTTATCACGTAGGGACCTTGGTTATCCTTATTTGTCTTCTTTTAGTGTTGTAGACTGTGGCTTGGGTACTGTGGAACCGAGTGTGTTGACTGCATATGTGAGACACTGTGGACGGCGCCGGCGAGATCTGTGAGTGTTATCAAGATATGTAATATGATATGCTGATATCTGATGATTGAAGTTCCTATGTATTGATATCTTGATCTATATGCTATGTAGTGACATGTATTGATTTGTGCCAATTCACATGAATGTTTGTTTGATGGTTCAGGCAGCATAACTATAAAGAAAAAAAAAATCTAACTCGTGTGTTGGCTGGCTATCCATGTGCGTTTGGTGTGGGTGTGCGTAGGAAATAATTATTACACGCATCCAAACTTTTGAGCGCGAGAGTCAGACAGTAAAACACGCACCGCACACCATCCGTAACAGTATGCTACCCGCTTGGGAAGATTTAGTGGTCTCGCTCAAATGGCTGCCACTATGCCATAACATGTGGTCATCATGGTGTTGCTTTCCCTTTTTCTTCCACCTTTGGGCTGAGGGCAGGGGATTGCTGAACCATGTTGAAGAAAATGTTTGTTATTAGATTAATCATAACCCAGCAGTTACTCATATATACATGGAACAATCATTGACACTAGAAAAGAAATTGAGAAAGTCTGTGAGGATGCGTTTGAACAACTTAAATCAGAAAAAGAACTATTCCAATTAGAATAAATGATGTATTTAATACAAGGAAGATTGTGAAAGGCTTCTGACATTGCATATACGTGAATATTGTTTTTTTTTCTATATGTGTTGAAGTGTCTGCATGCACCAGCTCCATTCTCCTGGGTATCAAGGACTTGTTTAAATGTGTCTGCTGTGAATATGTTATGGAGTTAGTTTAAGCCTTTGCAGCTGGAGTTGATTGCCCCCATCCCCATCCCGCCCCTCACCCCCTCCTGATCAGAAATAAGTTATAGAACATAACCCTTTCAGGTAACCCCTATTTATTTATTTATTTATTTATTTATTTATTTATTTATTTATTTATTTATTTTTATAAACCCTGTTTTTTTTCTTGTTGTTTGTTTGTTTGTTGGTTTTATTTTGGCTGGTTGATGAGAATGAGGGTGATGAAGATGATGCTACCGATTTCCGTTTCGGTCTGAGACTGCATGACAGGGCTGCACTCTACGCTTCTCTTCATGATATATCCTAGCGTCAACCAGACGTGAGAGATACATGCACTTGCAGTGTTGGTCATGAAATTTGAGCAACACTCTCAGAGTCGCATCCATTAAGTGGATGAAACTCGATGTGTGGTCCCAGGCTTCCCAACTGAGTCTGCAGCAAACTCAACTCTGGGTAGGAGCCAGTCAGGGAAGAAGAACCCCACATGAGTCTGATGGGAATCGAACCCGCGACCTCCCAGCCGGGAGTCCGTGACGCTAACTACTTCGCCACGGCGGCTGGTTAAACCACGGGTTTTGTTATGATGACCATCAGCAAGGCAGTCAGAATAGCGAGTGGGGTCCTATTGGTAATGTGCCAGAGACTTTGAAGGCAGTCAGAACAGCGAGTGGGGTCCTATTGGTAATGTGCCAGAGACTTTGAAGGCAGTCAGAACAGCGAGTGGGGTCCTGTTGGTAATGTGCCAGAGACTTTGTCACGTTTGCGCCAGGTAAGAGCGTGTCCCGGTTTGTCGATTTTTATAGATGTACACGAAGTGGTCCTTGTAATGTCAGTGTCTAGGTCTACACGGAAATGCTAGAGCCAGCACTGCAGGCCATCAGACACATGCAGCAAGCTGGTGCCACAGTGGTGTCTTCATGCTGAAGCACCGAAAGAAATAATGAAGAAGATATGCTGGCAAGCCTGTGTGTTGAGGAAGAGCAGGGAGAAAACAGCGTGATTTATACAGCGGTTTAAAGCCATCATCAAGTCTCTGTACAAACCATTCCAGTGACACGACAGTTACCACCAGCAGTCATGAAGAAAGCAGATCACCATCTTTCATCTGAGGACTGGGCAAAACAAACTGAACCACCACAGGAACAGTCGCTTCCAGCCTTGCTCCGACCATGTGATGATGCAGACAAGACAACGGAACTTGTCCTTCGGGACGGTTGGAACCACCAGTCTCAAATTAAAATAGATCTGGCTGACTCCTACCGACCTGCTGGACAGATTATGAAAGGCCTTGAGTGATCTGCACAGGAGCAACATTTTTTTTTTCTTGAAAGCTTATCTTGAAGTGTCATGGTGTATTGAAGAGAAAAAATGACCATCTGAAATATACGTTCATGTGTTTGTTCATATAAAGTTGGTGTGTGTGTGTGTGTGTGTGTGTTGTGTGTGTGTGTGTGTGTGTGTGTGTGTGTGTGTGTATAGATGGATAAATAGATAGATAGACAGATAGACACACACACAACCACACCACACACACACACACACACACACACACACACCACACCCCACACACGCACGCACGCACACACACACAACATACATACATACATACATACATACATACATACAGGATACAACGTACGTGATACATATAGCATCATGCATACTGCATACAAGTACATACATACAGACATACATGCATACATCAGCATACATACATACATATACATACAACATGCATACATACATGCATACATACATACCATACATACATACATACATACATACATCATACATACATGCATACATACATACATACATACATACATACACTCATGCATACGTACATACATACATACATAACATACATACATACATACATACATACATACATACATACATACCTGCATACAAACATACATACATACATACATACATACATACATACATACATACATACATACATACATACATACATACACAGATGCATGCTTCAAAATAAAATCAACAAACATACCAACAAACAACGTGAAAGTGCTTGGCACAGAATTGAATCTCCCTCTCCAAAACCATTTTGCAGTGTGAAGGTGGGTGCCACTCTGCAGAGGCATTCAGAAGAAAAACCCTGACGACCAGCTTAGACCAATGGAATTGCTTTGACAATGGTCATAACCCTTCTATCGAAACGACACATGGGTAACAATATGGAAGCCCCACACATACGCATACACGCAGCGCGCGCGGCGCGCACACACACACACACACACACACACACACACACACACAACACACACACACACACACACACACACACACACACACACACACACACACACACACACGACCAAGGTGGCGGAGAGTGCAAACAACGTTTGCACTACGTGAACGTTTTCAAAGTGCATCCGCTATAACGACTAGAAAGACCCCAGGGGAAAGACGTGGACGAGTCTTTGAAAAAGATGACAACGACGAAGACAAAAAAAGTGGCTCAGGGACTGGGGACGTCAGTGGAAAAGCAGGTGATGATGCAAGTGATGCCGCCACTTCCACCTCAACTGTCGCTTCTGAAGATCATTCCGACACCGTGAGAAACACGACACACGTCATGCTCCAGCGACACTACGGTGATCACAAGCGCGGTTAGTGATCTTAAAAACACTATAATGAAAGTGTGTGACAGAATACTGTCCCTAGAAAGAGCTGTTGACGATCAAAAGCATGAAATAGAAAAAGAAACTCAAGTCAATCCAGGATTGACCAGCAAAATCCACTGCCATGTCTACCACACAAACAGAACCCCAAATCATTACCCCTGGCCTTAAATGGTATGTAGAAGCAGCAGGTTCCACTCCTACATCCCCATCTCCATCCAATGTAATTGGGAACAAAAATGGCGTGAAAGGGCAAACAAATAAAAAGAACACTGAAAGACAAGAAAATAAAATATGATGTCATAAAGGCAAATGACGCAACAAGCAAAACGTCATCCAAAGACTCCAATACGAAAAAGAACAATGGCTTTCCTTTTGTGATCGTACTCTCTGATTCCATACTGAAAGGTGTACAAATGAAACGACTAGGCGCTCGTATGGGTTTTCCTCCAAACGACAGAAAACATATGCCACACAAAAACTGAGTCTTCAACTAGTTGATTCAACAAACGACTCAGAAATACTAGACGCTATAGTAATTCACTGTGGTATCAATGATCTGAAAACGCAGGACGCAGAAACAATCAGCAAAGGTTTCACAAAAGCAGTCAAACAAATCAAAGTGAAACACCCATCATCACACATTGTTGTGAGTCTGGTAACTGCAGTAGAAGATGCTGAATTGGATGCTAAACGTGAATTGTTCAATGCCCTTGTAAGAACAGAACTGTTGGCTGACAAAATTATTTCTTTCGTACCACACAATAACTGCTATGACTACGGGAGAGACGGGATGCATCAACCACCAGGGGATCATCGATCCTGGCAGCTAACCTTGGCCGACATTTACGAGACCTCCTTTGGGAAAAGCCCAAGAAACCATCTCGCTGCCTACCTCCCCATCCAGGGCGTTGGGGTCCTCAGATGCTGTATCAGGATGAGAGGGAACCTTGGTAAAACCCCTATGGAATGCTCTAAATGTTTGGGAGCATCTCCCTCAAGTCTCTATATCGATTTAAATCTAGTCATGTAGTGGAGCCCAGTTATATACCTCCACCTCACTTGTTAACGTGACAATTTTAATTTTATTACTGAACGCTATTTAAGCTTATCATTTTGCATTTCTGTTTCATAATTCTTGTTTTAAGTCTTATGGGTGTCGTGTATGTCCTTACCTGTTAATATACGTTAGAAAGGAAACTCAGCCAGTTCGCTTATCATATACATCCTTATTATGACAACAAAAAAGAGACCAACTATAAAGCTTCTCCAATGGAATTTTCGCTCCATAACAAAAATACATCATATTTGAATCAATATCTTGGAATAAATATGTTTCATGTATTATTATTACAGTCACTAAATGTCAACAGTGATAATCTACCACATTTACCTGGATTCTATCCCCCCCCCCCCCCCCCCCCCCCTCACCACCACAGTTTACGAACAACGTGCGGACCGAATACAAACAGCTATCTATGTGCGTGAAGGCATGGATTTTTGTGAAAAAACCTCCACCAGTATCCAGTAACATCCCTTCTGCTTCATGCTTCGCAGCAATTGTTTTAAATTTACTCCTTCTTTGATATTGAACATTGCCTAAGTTTATCTTCCAGAAGAACCTGATGATGTGAACACAGAATGGCTAAAAGGGTTCCAAGACCAATGAGACAAATGGGTTAGTGGAGAAGATTTTAACGCACACCCTCCTGTTTGGGGACCATGGCTGCTCTAATGTTACAAGTAACAGATTATTAGATAACATAACTGATTCTAATCTAATTAGCTAAATGATGGAAATATTATTCGCATTCCAGATCTAGCCACCCATAACCCCTCAGCCATTGATTTAACCTTTACATCTCTATCACTTGTAGTAAACTCAATGTGGGAAACCGGAGATAATCCACTGGGATCAGATCATATTCCAATAATAATATCGTTGAATGACATTTTAGAACAGGAAATCTCATAAGATATCATTCCAAAATATATTTACAAAAATGCAGATTGGTCACTTTTTTTTCGAATCAATATTAACAACATTGACATAGTGTCTTCAGCTAATGAAAATGTAGATGACCAATACACTTACACTGCATTTTGTAAATATGTTTTAGCAGCAGCTGACAAGTGGGTCCCAAAGACAAAAAACACAAAGGCAAAAAACACAAAGGAAATATATGGTGGAACACAAAATGTTAAACTGCCAATAAAAGGAAAAAAGACAGTTTCGAAATTTGTTGTAAAAAGAGATCAGCAAGTAATCATAAAGGAATAAAAAAAAGGCAGATAAAGAAAGTGAAGCTGTTATAGATGATGCAAAGTTGCAGCATTGGATTACATGTCGTAACTCTGAAGTTAAAAATCATGAAGATACTGGTAAAGTGTGGGAGGAACTGAAAGCTATGAAAAATGGATTAACATCGCTACAGTACCCTACAAAATAGATAACAATAATCTTCCTAGTGCTGATGAGAAAGCGGAAGTCTTTCTAAACATGTTCAGTGAGGTACGCTGCTCTGAAAGTCTAACAAGTACTGACCAAATATACAGAGAGGAAGAAGGTAGTAAAGCACATGATGAATCTACCGCAGACGATAGTAACAATATCAATGCTCCTATAACTATCCAAGAAGTGAAAGAAGCCATTAGATCCATGCCATTAAGAAAACCATCTATTGGTTTAGACGCAAAATTTAATTAAATGTTACGAAATTTTCCTGAACATTTTGTAGAGTTTTTTCATAAATGATTTAGTAGTGTTTGAGCAATGGTGTTATGGCAAAAATATGGAAACAGTCGATCGTTGTTCGAATTCATAAACAAGGAAAATCTGTAAAGGATTCTAAGAATTATAGAACCATTGCATTAACTTCACATGTATGTAAACTTTCAGAAAGAATTGTTTGGAACAGACATGTACTTTTCTGCGAAAAATATAACATCATACCAATTCATCAAGCTGGTTTCCAGAAAGGTCGATCCACTACAGACATTTTACTGAAATTATCAACAAATATAAAGAAACAATTTGCCAGACGAAAATGTCTTCTTGCTACCTTTTTCGATATAAATAAAGCTTCGATCAAGTGTGTCATTAACAGCTATTGAACAAACTTAAAAACATTGGAATGACAGGAAATATATACAACTATGTCAGATGTTTTCTAAAGGACAAGGTGAAAAGAACAAGGGTAGGAAACACATATTCCACAAGCAGAACATTTTCAATGGGAATCCCACAAGAGTCAGTACTAGCGTCACTTCTCCTCTCGTTATTAATGCATGATCTGCAAAAGAAATTATTTTTTTTAAATGCTGTTCTTGTCCAATATGCAGATGATTATATGCATGTCGGTAGATGTAACGTTAAAAAAGAAAACCTCACAACGGAATATAAAATTCCTCAAACAGATCTATCAAGGAGAACTGAACAAGATGGTGGATTACATGAAGTTAAATGGAATAAGTCTGTCAACCGAAAAAAAAAACAAGTATAATTCTTTTTAACAGTGGATCTAATCCAGAAAGTTGCCTGTTTTCACATTGGATGATACTCCTCTTAATTACGTAACAGAGATTAAATTTCTAGGAGTTTATTTTACATCTAAATTACCATGAAACTTTCATATCGAATATTCATTAACAAAGGCGAGAAAAACATTAAACTTTCTGAAAATTATTTCTAAGGAAGAGTAGGGGCCAGATACAGCTACTTTGATTACTCTATGTAAATATTTAATGAGATCAAAAATAACTTATGCCCATGAAATATTCTCATACGTGGTTTAATATCTATTACAAAAACTGCAACGTATTGAAATTAAGGCATTGAAATTAGCCCTTGGACTTCCTGTGCACGCATCATCGTCACGAACATGTTATGAAGCTCAGGTACTTCCCCTATATGATTATAGAGATATAACATGTTGTAAATGTGTCATCAAAAGTACAGCTAGAAAAAAAAAATGGAAAAAAAAAAGTTAAATCAGAAATTAAAGTAAGATCGGATTTTGATTTTCCGAAAAGAGCAAAGTCTACAACGTCTCAAATAACTATAGCAACTTATACATCAAAAATAATTTCAGATTCTGGGGTTTCTTTAGAAAAAGAAGCTTTCTCTCCCAGACAATCTTTTTGTCCTATTCCACCCTGGGAACTTAAGAAAGCTCATTTTGATATTGCTCACACCAACCTCAAAAAAGGATGAAAATATCAATATGCTAACAAGTTACACTAAGTGTCGTATTGACGAGAAATACACTAACCAATTAGAAATATACACTGATGGTTCATGTATTCTTTCTACTGATGCATGGGTAAACCATTGACTTCCGGGAATAGGCCGGAGGACGTCCGGGAAAGACCGGAGGACACTGGGAAAGACCAGAACCAAGGGCTCTGTGGGCTGGCTCCCCACTTTGCCTTAAACATGTGGCTACTAAAAATAAAAGGAAAAGATGCTCCCAGGATTCACCGAAAGGGGGAGAGAATGATGAATCCATCGGTGCTCAACCAATCATGACTGCAAATCCCAAACGGACTATGAACATGGACCAAATGGAATATCCATGTGTCTGTGGAAAGCATTTCGCTACCACCCGTGGCATGAAGATCCACAGAACAAAGATGGGATGTGTGAAGACTCATCTGAATGAGCAGCAGCGCACTGCATCAGCAGATAAGACGTCGGAAGACCAAGGCCAGGATTTAAACCACAGTGCCAAGGACATCCACGCTGTTGGTTCGGATGAGGAATTTGCACAGGCCCTCGATGCCAGGCGCCTGAAACTCAACCTGCCACGAGCAAACGAAACTGAAGATTGGGAGAAACTGGATGCAAAAATCGTCCAAAGACTCGATGCACTGATAGGGAAAAGCACCCTGGAACACAAACTAGCCACATATGGGGACATTGTGTATGCCACATGTAGAGACGCCTATGGAGCAAAACTACCCAAAGAGAAAACACCTCCAAAGAAATCCAGACGCCAAGAAAAGATGGACAAGATCAGGGTCCAAAAGAAAAACCTCAAGATGCAAATGAAGACCGCACTGCCAGCTGAAAAACAAGGCTTGGAAAAACTGTGGAAAGACCTGAAAGAAAAACACAGCGCCCTCAGCAAAGCGGAATCTGCGAGGAAGAGGAAGAGCAAAAAGAAGAAGACACAAGAGCGCTTCTTCAGAGACCCCTTCCAGTTTGCCAGAACACTGTTTGAGCAGCCAAAATCTGGGACCCTAAGTGTGGACAAAGGAGTTCTTGAGCAGCATCTGAGGAAAACATACTCTGACCCACAGAGCAAAGCACCACTCGACATTCAAGGTCTGGTGTGGCCAACCAACCCTGAGGAACAGTTCAATGGCAAGCCTCCAACGTTGGCGGAAATCAAGAAGGTGGTCGACAAAGCCAGAGCCAAATCATCACCAGGGCCAAACGGAATACCTTACCAGCTTTACAAGAAATGTCCCAAGGTGCTGGAGTGGCTCCACAGGCTGCTGCGATCGGCTTGGAGAAACCAGAAGATCAGCGGCCAGTGGATGACGGCAGATGGTGTGTACATCCCCAAAGAGCAAAACTCAAGTGACATTAGCCAGTTCAGGCCAATATCACTACTGAACGTCGAAGGGAAAATCTTCTTCTCTGTCATGGCAGCAAGGCTGACCAAGTACCTGATGGAAAACAAGTACTTGGATGTGTCAGTCCAGAAAGGTGGCATCCCAGGCGTGGCGGGCTGTGTAGAACACGCCACAATGATCTGGGACGCAATCCAAAAAGCAAAAACAGAAAAGAGAGACCTGGACGTAGTGTGGCTTGATCTGGCAAACGCATATGGATCTGTGCCCCATGAGATGATACAGTTGGCTCTTGAGATGTACCATGTGCCAAAGAACATCCGCGACATGCTCAAGAAGTACTTCAATGGCTTCTCAATGCGGTTCTCTACCAAGGAGTACACAACAGACTGGATCAACTTGGAAGTGGGTATTGCAATGGGCTGTGCAATTTCCCCAATACTGTTCGTGCTGGCAATGGAACTCATCTTGAAAGCAGCAACAAACAACGCGAGACAAACAGACCTTGGCGATGGATACAAGATGCCTCCTCTCAAGGCCTTCATGGATGACACTACAGTGATTTCATCCAGAGAAGACGAGACACGTCATGTGCTGGAGAGGCTGGACGACATAGTTGCCTCATCCAGAATGAAGTTCAAGCCAAAGAAATCACGGAGTCTCTCACTGAGGAAAGGAAAAGTGGCCGGATCTGTGGTCTTCAGTGTTGCCAACCAGGCCATTCCAACAGTCACAGAAGAACCAGTCAAGAGCCTTGGAAGATGGTATGATGATACGCTGAAAGACACACAAAGAGCAAAAGAAACCAAGCAGATGGCGGAGGAAGGCTTGGAGACCATTGACCAGTGTGGGCTCCCTGGCAAATACAAGGTCTGGTGTCTGCAGTTCATGCTGATACCAAAGCTGCTATGGCCTCTGATGATATACGACATCTGCACCAGCATAGTGGAGGCAATGGAAGCCAAAATCAACAAGTTCACAAGGAAATGGCTTGGTGTCCCACCCTGTCTGACTGACATAGCGCTGTACTGTCGCCAAGCAAAGCTGAAACTACCCCTGAAATCCATCCTGGAGGAATACAAAGCAGGGAAGATCAGACTTCAAAGCATGCTGGAGGACTCAGGAGACAAGGTGGTAGAAGCAATTAAGCCCCAGCTGAAGACAGGCAGAAAATGGAAAGTTCAAGAGGCGATGGATTCTGCAAAAGAAAGTCTCAAGATCAGAGAAATAACAGGACACACACAGACCAACAGACAGGGACTGGGGGTGACCAAAACTGAATGGTGGTCAAAGGCCAAAGGAAAAGCCAAAAGAGACATGATGATTCAGGAGATGAGAAAAGAAGAAGACCAAAAAAGACTCCAAAAAGCAGTCCAGCAGAGCCAGCAAGGGCAATGGACAACGTGGGAGAATGCACTCCAAAGAAGTCTCACTTGGAATGACATTTGGCACATGGCCCCTCTCAGGATCAGCTTCATTCTCAGATCTGCATATGACCTTCTGCCCTCAAATGCAAACCTGGTGAAGTGGGGGAAAACAGACGATCCTGCATGCCCCCTCTGCCATGAAAAACAAACAGTGGAGCATGTTCTAAGCTCATGTAAAGTAGCCCTGGCTCAAGGAAGGTACACATGGAGGCACAACCAAGTGCTCAAAGAAATTGTACAAGTAGTCTGGGCTAGTACCAACACCACAAAAGGGAAAATCAGGACTCCAAAAGCACCCGCAACATTCTTCACGGCAGGAGGCAGCAAATCATGGCCAAGAACAACAGTGCCACTCGAAACATGCAGGCAGAGTCTGCTGGACGGGGCAGATGACTGGGAGTGCACTGCAGACCTCCCAGAATGGAAGAGTCACCCAGAGATCATCAGCAAGGGTGGCATGAGACCAGACATAGTAGTCCACTCTAAGTCAACCAAGCAGCTGATCATGATCGAGCTCACGGTGCCATATGAGAACAGAATGGAGGCAGCTCAAATCTACAAGACTGAAAAGTATGCTGATCTGGCAAACAGCCTGAGGAGAGAAGGCTATCAGGTCAAAGTCCTCACTGCAGAAATTGGAGCTAGGGGGTTTGTAGGAACGTCTGCATACAGCCTCATGAAACAGCTCTCAGTTGCAGGGAAGGAAAAAACCAGAGCCCTGAAAGCAATGGCAGAAGCGGCAGAGAGGTGTTCAAGCTGGATCTGGTCAAGGAGGAACAAAAGTGAACTTCATAAGGCTTAATTTCCCTACAAATATCAGGTGTCCCTGTGGCTCAGTGGTTAAAGCGCGAGTCATTAAGTGGAAAATGAGCATGTCCAGAGGGTCATGGGTTCGAATCCCAGCCATGGCTCGTCCCAAGATGGGAAAAAAAGGGGCAGCAGAGGGACATCCGGAGTCATGAACCGGGTGTGGCCCAACCCCCCTAGAGTGTCAGGAGATAAGGGCCGAAACACTTGCTTGAAGGGGGCTTCTCTTCTGAGGACTCTCTGCTGCCACGCTCTCCACGAGTTTCTTTCTACATTGGTAAGCAAACAAGTTGTGCATTTTTAATCCCAGACTTGAGGGTGGGGAAATCGAAACAGCAATGCTCATGGCTTTGAATTACCTTTTGAATTTCCTCGAAACAATATTCCAAGCTCTGTTTTGTGTAGATTCAAAATCAGTCCAGCAGTCGCTAAAAGATTTCTATTTGCATACTAGGCCTGAAATGATTTTTAAGATAAACGGTTTGATCTTCATGCTTATTGAAGGAGGCAGCCAATTATTCTTTTGTTGGATCCCTTCACACTGTTCCTTTTGTTACAACGATAAAGTAGATAGGGCCGCTAAGTGTGGAGCAAAACATATCTCTGGTTCTGAATATCTTAAACTACCCTTATTGGTACATGAGCAGTGCAGTTTAGTTAAAACACATATTTCGAAAACTTTTACAGATAGAATGATAGAACATGACAATCAAAACCAGTGTGATATTTTCTATATAAAAATCATTCAACATAACTTTAGTTTAAACAAAAATATACTGTCATTGATGTATAGGTGGAACCTTGATGCTTTTAAAACAAAATATGTTAAATGATAGTGTGTTTGTGTAAAAAGAAAATAACACGTGATCATATTGCAACATGCGCGTGCGCGCGCGTATATGTGTGTGTGTGTGTGTGTGCGTGTGTGTGTGTGGTGTGTGTGTGTGTGTGTGTGTGCGTGCGTGCGTGCGTGCGTGCGTGCGTGCGTGCGAGCATGCCTGCGATCCTGCGTGCGTGCGTGCGTCCGTGCGTGCGTGCGTGCGTGCGTGCGTGCGTGCGTGCGTGCGTGCGTGCGTGTGTGTGTGTGTGTGTGTGTGTGTGTGTGTGTGTGT
>CM065735.1:49265698-49273198 GCA_033310375.1 Conus canariensis | reverse complement strand
ATATTTCCATACCACCATTTTTCATGAATAGAAAGATGTCCTCCCTTGCGAAAAACCATTACATTCGTTTTATCCAAATTCACGCTCAAAGTAAGTCTATCAGCTTCCTGTTTTAAAATATTCAACTGATTTTGTAAGCCAACAACAGAATCTGAGAGAAGAATAACATCGTCAGCAAACAGCATCAAAAACATTTCAAGAGCTCCTGGGAGCATCTGTATTCCATGCTTTCCTCTTTTTGATAATTCAATAGCTAGTTCATTTATAAAAAGCGAAAACAACCTCGGACTAAGTAGACAACCTTGCTTAACGCCTCTTGGGCAACTGAAGAAATCCGTGTAAACATGCTTGTCACGCACACACACCAGAACAGTATCATATATACCTCTAATGGCTCTGTACAATTTACCTTTAACGCCACTGTTTCTCAACACATTTCACAATATATTTCTGTTCACCGAATCAAAGGCCTTCTTGAAGTCAACGAATGCAACATACAACTTAGAATATTTATTCAAATACTTTTGGACTAATGCATATAAGGTGAATATATGGTCAATGGTGCTGTAGCCCTCTCTGAATCCTGCCTGCTCTTCAATTATCTTTCCCTCTTTATCTGCCCAGTTAGTAAGCCTTTTGTTTAAGATATGCGTATAGATTTTTCCTATTACACTTGTCAGTGCTACTCCTCTATAGTTATCCGGATTGTTTTTGTCTCCCTTTTTGTATATTGGTACTATAATAGATTTTGACCAGGCTACTGGAAATGTTCCCTTCTCAAAGAGGACGTTAAAGAGATCCACTAAAAAGTCAATAACAGCAGCATTTGCCAGTTTCAACATTTCACTTATAATTTTATCGATACCAGCACTTTTTTCCAGTTTTTAAATGTTTGATTCCATTCATAACTTCACTTTTGGAAATTGGGTCATTGAACAGAGGTTCTTCTACATTATCGTTTTCTTCTTCTGTCATAACATTCTCGCATTGATATGTATCTCCCACCTCATTAAAGACTCTATAGAAATGATCATACCACTGTTGAGAATTAATTTCATTATAAATTACACTTTTTTCTATTTACAGATCTGATGGTTGACCAAAATAACTTTGGGTCATTAATCGACTCTCTTAATTTTTGAAGCCTAATCTCGTCGTATTTCTCTTTTTTCTCCTTTCTCAATTTGTTATATATCTTTCTGTCGTTGACATATAGCTCCTTACGTTCTACCAAGTTCGTTTTTGACCTTCGCCAGCTCCTTAGAAGACCTTTAACAGTTCTTTTCTTTTGAGTACATTCTTTATCAAACCACATATTTGTCTGTCTTTTCACTTTCCCACTTACCCGAATCATACATGCTGCCGCTGCATATAATGCATTTACAAAAACATCGACACATCCATTAATATCATCCTTCAAAATATCTTTCGCTCTCTTCAAGCATTCTATAAACTCGCATGAATCAATTTCATCTTTGTAAATCTTCACGTTTTCAGCACACCACACAATTCTTTCTTCCTCATTTTCTGGCAACACGTTCTCTCCCTTTACATTCTTCTCGTTCTTCCATGTCAACTCAACCGGAAAATGCCAGGAATGTAAACTATCTCCCACACACATGTCACAATTTTTTAACAGTTCTGATGACACAATGAAATAATCAATCACACTACACCCATGCGATGACACACACGTAAACTCACCATTAACATCTCCTCTGCAGCTCCCATTCACCATCAGCAGATCATACATATGTTACAGTAAATTTATCAAATCAGGAAATTCATAAATTTCCTGAACATTTCAGTAAATTTATAAAGTTACTGTTTCACTCAGGAAATTTACAAATTTCCTAAAACAAATTAGGAAATTTATAAATTTCCTGAGTTTTGAAGACATTTTTAAAATGAATTTACTGAAAACTTAAAGTACTTTCAGTAAATTTGTCAAACTTAATAAATTAGGAAATTTATAAATTTTCTGAGTTTTGAAGACATTTTTAAAATGAATTTACTGAAACTTAAAGTACTTTCAGTAAATTTGTCAAACTTAATGCAATACTGATAGGTGTTATCTTGAAAAGTGAACCCACTTCACTTACTGCAATACTGATAGGTGTTATCTTGAAAAGTGAACCCACTTCACTTACTGCAATGCTGATATGTGTTATCTTGAAAAGTGAACCCACTTCACTTACTGCAATGCTGATATGTGTTATCTTGAAAAATGAACCCACTTCACTTACTGCAATGCTGATATGTGTTATCTTGAAAAGTGAACCCACTTCACCAGTGAGAGGACAACTCGGGTGTGAGGCTTTTTCGTGGCAAAGAAATTCAGTCTGCTCTGAGGTGTTTGGGTCAAACGCAATGGCAAGTGATTGTGAAAAAAAGTTTACAGAGGAACTGTTCAAACAGTATCAAGCCAAAAGTTACAATCTGTTCCCGGAATCAGAGTACAGCAAGATTCTACATGATGTGAAATGTGCTGCTGGCAAGGATGCATCAAGAAGCCAAAGGGAATATCATCGTCTCAGAAAGTAAGCATCTGATCCTCTTTTTCACCGTAAATCACCACAAATATTTCTCTCTCTCTCTCTCTCTCTCTCTCTCTCTCTCTCTCTCTCTCTCTCTCGTCTGTCTGTCTGTCTGTCTGTCTGTCTGTCTGTTTGTCTATCTATCTATCTATCTATCTATCTAGAGCCTTTGTCATTATAAATGCGACAAGCGATCTGACACTGCTGTTTTCTTTTTTTATAACGGCACTTTCTCAAACTTCGTGGACGTGGTAAGCAACTTCCGTTTGTGGTTTGTGTGGTTTTGTTGGGCGCTGGGAGATACTGCATGGGGTTGACTGTCAACGCCGACACCTCGGACGTGAAACATGCGATCCCTCTTGTCTAAGCATTGTTGACATTTCTGGGCTGGCTTGGGCTCTCAGAGAGAGATAAAGAGAGGGGTGGGGGGAACGTAAGGTTATCCTTCCCTCTTTGTGTCTATCTGTCTGTCTGTCTGTCTGTCTGTCTGTCTGTCTGTCTGTCTGTCTGTCTGTCTCTCTCTCTCTCTCTCTCTCTCTCTCTCTCTCTCTCTCTCTCTCTCTCTCACATATCATCGTGTGTGCTTTTCAATTACAAGTTTTATAAATAAAATAATCTTCATTACTTGCACAACCTCTCTCTCTGTCTCTGTCTTTCTCTCTCTCTCTCTATCTCTCTCTCTCTCTCTCTCTCTCTCTCTCTATCCCCTGTATCACCTGTGTGTGTGTTGAGCGTGTGTGTGTGTGTGTGTGGGGGGGGGGGGGGGGGTGTAAATGACAAAATCTGAAATTTTAAATCTGCAAGACAACTTTTTAAACTGTAGCTTTGTTCTCTGTTGTCGCAGGTATGAAGTTCTCCAATGTGGACCCGTGGAAAAGCTCATCAAGAAGAGAAAACATGGAGATGAAAACCCTATATACTATGTAACAGTAGAGGAAACTCTTGACGTCCTCAAATGTGCACACATTGCCACAGGTCATGGAGGTCGAGATCGAATGATTAAAGAGACTAAAAAAAGATATGCAAACATCAGCACCAGTTCAATTGAGCTGTTCAAGTCTCTATGTGTGGAGTGCCAGAAAAAGAAAAAGAGACCGAAAACAACCGGTGTTGTTGTTCGTCCTATCATCAGCAAGGATTTTTCGTCGCAGTGTCAAGTTGACCTGGTTGATATGCAGTCCATGTCAAGAAACGGTTTCAGATGGATCATGGTGTACCAAGATCACCTCACCAAATTCTGTGTCCTACGTGCCATCAAGAGCAAACGACCTGTTGAGGTTGCAAGCCAGCTTCTGGACATTTTTCTTTTGCTGGGTGCTCCAGTGATACTCCAAAGTGATAATGGCACAGAATTTACAGCTAACGTCATTTCAGAACTGAAGGAGTTCTGGCCTGCTTTAAGAATGGTTCACGGAAAGCTCCGACACCCCCAAAGCCAGGGATCAGTTGAACGTGCAAATGGTGACATCAAAGACATGCTGGTAGCTTGGCTCGCAGACAACGACACCCAAGACTGGGTAACAGGAATCAAGTTTGTTCAGTTCCAAAAAAACTCCTCCCTCCATTCTGGAATAAAACAATCACCGTATTCAGCCTTGTTCGGAAACGAGGCTCCTGTTGGACTGACAACATCAACATTGCCACATGAAATCCTGAATAATTTAGAGACAGAGGAAGATATTGCAAGACTGGATTTGCCTCAATCTGCCTTCACGTCAGCTCAAACTGCTTCCTCATCAATTGATGCAGCCATCATCACAACTGACTCTACTACTACATCAGCTGAACCTGCTACTTTATCAGCTGACGTGGCCAACGTCACAACTGACGCAGCCATCACCACAGCTACCTCTGCTACTACATCAGCTGAACCTGCTACTTTATCAGCTGACGCGGCCAACGTCACAACTGACGCAGCCATCACCACAGCTACCTCTGCTACTACATCAGCTGAACCTGCTACTTTATCAGCTGACGCGGCCAACGTCACAACTGACGCAGCCATCACAACAGCTACCTCTGCAACTACATCAGCTGGACCTGCTACTTTCTCAGCTGACGCGGCCAACGTCACAACTGACGCAGCCATCACAACAGCTACCTCTGCTACGACAGCAGCGGAGCCTGCTACCCCTGACATAGCATTGCAGTTAACTGACCGCTGTGAAAGAATTAAACAGGCTCGAAAAAGGGCTTTCACTGGTCAACTGTGTCAAGCAGAACGAATGGTAAAAAGAAGCAGGGTGGATTTCAAATGTGGAGAAGTAGGCGACAATGTGACAGTGCCAGTGCCCATGGTCGATCGTGGCAGAGGCGATGCCAGAAACATTTTAGGTGTTATTGTAAACAGGGACTTCAAAACTGACATTTATACTATTGCAGTGAAGGCCGGGGTTTTGAGGGGAGGGTATTCACGAAACCAGTTTGATCTATGCCCTCAAAGACTGCTTTCGGTGACTGATGTCAATCTTGAAAAACAGGTATCTCTGCGATCAGCTGTTGTTGCAGAATCAGCATCAGGGGGTCAAGGCTACACTAAGTGCAACTGTGGGGGTGGAGCGAGAAAGTGCCAAACAAACAAGTGCAAATGCTTCAAAGCAAAACTCATGTGTAATTCTCGATGTCATGGAAACCTCTCTTGCCACAATAAATGAAACATCAACCTGAACGTTTTTATAGGATGTGGTGTGTGTGATGTAAATCGTCAACGTCATCATGTGTGCTTTTTTATTCCCATAATGTTTTAAGAATAAAGCATATTGCATTCAATAAAGTGTATCGTCTGTGGTGTGCAAGGTTTCAGTAAATTTATAAATTTCCTGGCCTTTAAAACCAGGAAATTTATAAATTTCCTAGACTATTTAGGAAATTTGCAAATTTCCTAACCACATTGAGAAACAAAATGTCGTTTCCAGGTATTCTAACATTTTGTTTTTCAAAATGATGGAGAATGTGATCTCCCAAAGCACGGTTACACACCACAATGTACAAACAAATGCCCAGAATTCCTCTGTGTCAGAGGCATGCACTGAAATCAGATTCAGTGAAATGGAATTTTTACCCTGGGATAATCAAGACAATATTGTCAGCGCAGTAGTAGAAACCTTCTCGAGAAATATGAAAGATGTTATGACTGGCGTCTTGTTTCTGATTGGTGGACCAGCCAACGTCATCAACATGGCGGTGTTCTACAAACAGGGCCTTAAGGATCGTGTCAATCTGTGCCTCTTTTCACTGTCCTTGTCTGACTGTCTGTACTTAACAGCGAACATGATTCTCCATGCAGAGAATGTCTATTTAATTTTCAGCTCAGAGGAAACTATCCCTCCCACAAATAAGTTCCTGGCCAACAGCAATTTCATTGGTTTTATGGGCACTTGCTTTATTTCTCAATTTCTGTCAGCGATTATTGCCTGTGAAAGGTGCTACTGTGTGTTTAGTCCGCTGAAGTACCAGAACATGTTGCGCACTAAGACAATGGGTTTTATCATTGTTGCCGTATACGTCATGGTTCTCAGTCTGTATTTCATCGTTGCATTCAGATACAGGGTCGGATGTATTCATGATCCTGAAACGGGTTCAGTCATACAAGCGATGGTGGCTGGAACATTTTATAACAAACACACAGATCTCATTGACTTTCTGGACAGCGTTGTGTTTGGTGTTGGTTTACCCGGAGGTACAATAGTAGTGGTGTTGATAGCTACCGTACTCACTGCCATCAAACTTCGTCAGATAATGACATGGCGTACCGGAACATCGTCATCTCTCTCTGCACGGGAGGTGGCACTGACTAAGATGCTGATTGGCAGCTCTGTGTTTTACAACATCTGTATTTCTCCCAGCTGTGTGTTCCGTGTGGTCAGTCTGTTTTTGCCAGAGATGAGAGTTGGAGGTCGCCATCACAATTTCTATTATACAACGTTGTGGATTGCATTGATTTTCATCCATGTTAACTCCACTTTCAATTTCTTTGTGTACTATGTGATGGGTTCCAAGTACAGAGAAACTATGTGGACGTTATTTCGCAGAAAAGTGAAGGAAAGGAAATATTAAAACTGAGAGAAAGTACATTTAGAATATGGAATGTTGTAAATATAGATCTTTGGTCTTGAATATATATTCACCGAATGTTTGCTCATACGCCGCTTCTTCAGTCAGGGTACGATAATCAAAGCTTCACATCAAGTTTAGAAAAAAGTGTGCGAACGGCCCTCGTGAAAAAATTACGTCTGCTAACATCTACCAGAAATATTGTTGCTGTTGTTGTTTCTTTTTTTTTTCTGATTCATAAGATCGTGTTAGTTGCAGTTTGATGTTATATTTCACAGAAACATGCCCCTGACTTTCAGTTTTATCTCTTTCCACAACTGTCTAAATAAGGTGAAATTTTAAAATTAATGAATTTTCTCTAAGTGAACAGTAAATATGTGGTTTTATCTTTCTTGAAAGGTCTTCTTAATTCCAGCACCATATTATTTTGCAATGTCGCCAGCAGTGGCCATGTTTGGACTCTCTTTCAATTTCAGATCATGCTGTATATGTCACAGTTGACCGCAATGAGGTATATCAGTGTGCGTGTGTGTGTGTGTGTGTGTGTGTGTGTGTGTGTGTGTGTGTGTGTGTGTGTGTGTGTGTGTGTGCGTGTGTGTGTGTGCGTGTGTGTGTGTGTGTGTGTGTGTGTGTGTGTGTGTGTGTAGGTGTGTGTGTGTGTGTGTGTGTGTGTGTGTGTGTGTGTGTGTGTGTGTGTGTGTGTGTGTTGCATGTGTATGTCCATGGCGCATGCATGCATAGGCTGGACGATATCATTTAGACTTTGAAATCAGCCATTACGTTTGGTTGACGTCTTAGAAGAAGGAATATCTGGACATCTGTAATCAAAATGAATGGTCTGAATGTTGAAATTAGTCGAAAAAGACTGGTTCATATTATAGGGTGTGCAGGTAGGGATGGTGTTGGGTTG
>CM065735.1:49258198-49260698 GCA_033310375.1 Conus canariensis | reverse complement strand
TTTCTGATGACCATAGCAGATGAGGTGTTGGGTAATTCATCAATCTCAAAGAATCGGCTGTAGTAGTCAACAGAAACCATGTATGATTTGTTGCTCCATGTGAATAGGTCCACTCCTATCTTTTCCCATGGGCATGAAGGAATAGGATGAGGAAGAAGGCGTTCCATGGGATTTGACCGTGCACTTGGGGTACAGATGTGGCACTTGGCAATGTGTTTTTCAATGTCGGTTGCCATACCTGGCCAAAACAAGATGTTTCTTGCTCGTTGTTTTTTTTTTTTTTCAACTCCAAGATGACTTGTATGAATTTTTTGGATCATTTCTTCCCGGAGAACTGTTGGGATCAGGATCTTCTCCCCTTTTAGGAGAATGTCATCAATGCTTGTCAGTTCATCCCTGAAACTCCAGAATGCGAGGATGTTTTTGTTGCAGTGTTGCCGTCGGTCTGGCCAGCCATCATGGATGGTTGATTGCAATATCTGTAGTTGTTTGTCCTCTCTGGTGGCCTTCCGGATTTCTTGCATTTTGTTGTCACTGATGGGCATATTGTTGAGAACACTGTGGACTTGAAATTCAGGATCATCTGGGATGTCTCTTGGTTCAGCTGGTAGAAATTTTCGAGACAGTGCGTCGGCCACTGGGATGAGTTTTCCAGGAACATGGACTATGTTCAAGTCATATTTCTGTAGTTGTAAGAACATCCGTTGGAGGCGTGTTGGAGTGTTTTCAAGAGATTTTTTTTGCAACGGACTCCAAAGGTTTGTGGTCTGATTCCACTGTGATCTTCTGACCATAGATATATTGATGAAACCGTTTGCATCCAAAGACGATTGCCAGAAGCTCTTTTTCGATCTGTGCGTAGTTCTGTTCAGTTTGAGTGAGAGACTTGGATGCGAAAGCGACTGGTTTTCCTTCTTGAAATATAGCTGCACCAAGTCCGAACTTGCTGGCGTCAACTTGCAGTGTTACTGGTTTGGAAGGGTCAAAATATGCAAGAACAGGCTGGCTTAGGATGGCAGACTTTGCTTGTTTCAGTGCTTCTTGCTGGGGCTTGTCCCAAAGGAATTCTGCATCATCCCTGAGTAGGTCACGCATTGGTTTAGTGACGTCTGACAGCTGTGGGGCAAACTTGGCGAGGTAGTTGATCATGCCGAGTGTGGTTTGAAGTTCCTTTTTGTTGTTTGGATGAGGCATGTCCTGTACTGCCTTCACTTTGGAGGGATCTGGTTTCAGACCTTCGGCTGAAATTACATGTCCGAAGTACTCAACTTCAGTCACTCCAACTTCCAGTTTCTCTGGGTTTAGTTTGAGGTTTTGCTCTTCTGCTCGAATCCGTGCTGCTTTCAGGTTCATGTGGTGTTCTTCTGCAGTTGTTCCACTGATGATGACATCATCGATAAGAGGTGTGACTCCTGGTAGGCCTTCGAAAACTTCCTCCATTTTTCTTTGGAATTCGTCTTGGGCAGATACGATGCCGAAGGGTAAGCGTTTGAATCGATATCTGCCAAAAGGTGTGTTGAAGGTAGTAAGGTATGAAGAATTTTCATCCAGTTTGAGTTGCCAGTATCCTGACTGGGCATCCAGTTTTGAGAAGTATTGTGCGCCCGTTAGTTTTGCAAGGGCATCATCCAGTGTTGGCAGAGGGTAGTGTGGTCTTTTGATGGCTTTGTTTAGGTCTCTTGGGTCTAAACATACACGCAGTTTTCCATTTTTTTTTCAGTGATCACAAGTGAGTTTACCCAATCAGTAGGTTCTGTCACTTTGGTTATCACATCTTTTTTTTTCCATGTTTGCAAGTTCTGTTTTGAGACTTTCTTTTATCGCATGCGGAACCCGGCGGGGTGCATGGACGACTGGTATGGCGTCTTCTTTCATGTGAATATGGAGTTTCACCATCAAGGGATCCTAGTCCAGTGAAGGCTTCACTGTGTTCTTTGAGTACTTCTTCTTTTGTCATTGGACTGGATTCAACAGACATGATGATTTGGATGAGCTGTAGTTGTAATGATGCCTGAAGTCCGAGGATTGGTTGGGAAGAAGTATCAGCAACGTAGAATGATCCTTGGAGAGTGTTGCCTTTGTAACTTGCTTGAAGGGTTACTTTGCCAGAGATGTTTAAAGGCTGACCTGTGTAGCTGATGAGTTTTTCTTTGCATGGAGTGGTTTCTGGTCTGCATGACAGATTCTTGAAAGTTTCAGTTGGGATCACATTGACTTGTGCTCCAGTGTCGATTTTGAAACGAATCGTATCACTTGTTCCAATTTGTATGTCAGCACTCACAGTGTTAGGAGTTTCATATTTGTTGGATATGGTGTTTACATAGAAATTGCTGTCATCTTCTTGTTCCTCTTCAATTGAGTGTACATTTCTTCCTTTCTTCTGTGTTTCATGCCGACTTTTTGCTAGGCATACTTTAGCCCAATGATTTTGTTTATGGCAGTAGTTGCAGGTGGAACCAAAAGCTGGGCAGTCTTGTCTCCTGTGTTTACCTCTACAGTT
>CM065735.1:49228198-49253198 GCA_033310375.1 Conus canariensis | reverse complement strand
GTATTTCTTTCGTACCACACAATAACTTCTATGACTACGGGAGAGACAGGATGCATCCAACCACCAGGGTATCAATGATCCTGGCAGCTAACCTTGGCCGACATTTACGAGACCTCCTTTGGGAAAAGCCCAAGAAACCATCTCGCTGCCTACCTCCCCATCTAGGGCTTTAGGGGTCCTCAGATGCTGTATCAGGATGAGAGGGAACATTGGTGGAACCCCTATGATATGCACTAAATGTTCGGGAGCATCTGCCCCAAGTCTCTATATCGATTGAAATCTAGTCCTGTAGTGGAGCCCAGTTATACACCTCCACCTCAATTGTTAACATGACAATTTGAATTTTATTACTGAAGACTATTTAAGCTTATTATTTTGCATTTCTGTTTCGTAATTCTTGATTTAAGTCTTATGGGTGTAGCGTATGTCCTTACCTGTTAATATACGTTAGAAAGAAAATTCTTGGCCAGTTCACTTATCATATACATCCTTATTATGACAACAAAAAAGAGACCAACTATAAAGCTTCTCCAATGGAATTGTCGCTCCATAACAAAATTATATCATACTTGAATCAATATCTTGGAATACATAAGTTTCATGTATTTATTATTATTATTATTATTATTATTATTATATTATTATATTATTACAATCACTAAATGTCAGCAGTGATAATCTACCACATCTCCCTGGATTCTATCACCCTCCAGTTTATGAACAATGTGCGGACCGAATACAAACAGCTATTTATGTGTGTTAAGGCATGGATTATTATGAAAAAAAAAAAACTCCACCAGTATCCAGTAACATCCCTTCTGCTTCATGCTGTGCAACAGTTGTTAAATTTACTCCTTCTTTGATATTGAACATTGCCTTAGTTTACCTTCCAGAAGAGCCTGATCATATGAATACAGAATGGCTAAAAGGGTTCCAAGACCAAAGAGACAAATGGGTTAGTGGAGAAGATTTTAACGCACATCCTCCTTTTTGGGGGACCATGGCTGCTCTTATGTTACAAGTAATAGATTATTAGATAACATAGCTGATTCTAACCTATCTTAGCTAAATGATGGAAATATTATTCGCATTCCAGATCTAGCCACCCATAATCCCTCAGCCATTGATTTAACCTTTACATAATATATCACTTGTAGTAAACTCATTGTGGGAAACCGGAGATAATCCACTGGGATCAGATCATATTCCAATAATAATATCGTTGAATGACATATTAGAACAGGAAATCTTAGAAGATATTATTCCAAAATATATTTACAAAAATGCAGATTGGTCACTTTTTTCGAATCAACATTAACAACATAGACATAGTATTATCAGCTAATGAAAATGTAGATGACCAATGCACTGCATTTTGTAAATATATTTTAGCGGCAGCTGACAAGTGGATCCCGAAGGCAAAAAAACACAAAGTCAAAAAACATAATAGAAATATATGGTAGAACACAAAATGTGAAAGGAAAAAAGACAGATTTGAAATTTATTGTAAAAAGAGATCAGCAAGTAATCATAAAGGAATTTAAAAAAAAGGCAGATAAAGAAAGTGAAGCTGTTATAGATGATGCAAAGTTGCAGCATTGGATTACATGTCGTAACTCTGAAGTTAAAAATCATGAAGATATTGGTAAAGTGTGGGAGGAACTGAAAGCTATGAAAAATGGATTAACATCGCTACAATACCCCATAAAATAGATAACAACAGTCTTCCTAGTGCTGATGAGAAAGCAGAAGTCTTTCTAAACATGTTCAGTGAGGTAAGCCGCTCTGAAGGTCTAACAAGTACTGACCAAATATACAGAGAGGAAGAAGAAGGTAGTAAAGCACATGATGAATCTACAGCAGACGATAGTAACAATATCAATGCTCCTATAACTATCCAAGAAGTGAAAGAAGCCATTAGATCCATAATATTAAGAAAACCATCTATTGGTTTAGACGCAAAATCTAATTAAATGTTAAGAAATTTGCCTGAACATTTTGTAGAGTTTCTTCATAAATTATTTAGTACGTGTTGGAGCAATGGTGTTATGGCAAAAATATGGAAACAGTCGATCGTTGTTCGAATTCATAAACAAGGAAAATCTTAAAGGATCCTAAGAATTATAGACCCATTGCATTAACTTCACATGTATGTAAACTTTCAGAAAGAATTGTTTAAAATAGACATGTGCATTACTGCGAAAAATATAACATCATACCAATTTATCAAGCTGGTTTCCAGAAAGGTCGATCCACTACAGAAATTTTACTGAAATTATCAACAAATATAAAGAAACAATTTGCTAGACGAAAATGTCTTCTTGCTACCTTTTTCGATATAAATAAGGCTTACGATCAAGTGTGGCATTTACAGCTATTGAACAAACTTAAAAACATTGGAATGACAGGAAATATATACAACTATGTCAGATGTTTTCTAAAGGACAAGGTGATAAGAACAAGGGTAGGAAAAACATATTCCGCAAGTAGAACACTTTCAATGGGAATCCCTCAAGGGTCAGTATTAGTGCCACTTCTCTTCTCGTTATTAATGCATTATCTGCCAAAGAAATTATTTTAAAAATGCTGTTCTTGTCCAATATGTAGATGATTATATGCATGTGGGTAGATGTAACGTTGAAAAAGAAAACCTCACAACGGAATATAAAATTCGTCAAACAGATCTATCAAGGAGAACTGAACAAGATGGTGGATTACATGAAGTTAAATGGAATAAGTCTGTCAACCGAAAAAAAAACAAGTATAATTCTTTTTAACAATGGATCTAATTCAGAAAGTTGCCTGTTTTCACATTGGATGATACTCCTCTTAATTACGTAACAGAGATTAAATTTCTAGTTTATTTTACATCCAAATTACCATGAAACTTTCATATCGAATATTCATTAACAAAGGCGAGAAAAACATTAAACTTTCTGAAAATTATTTCTAAGGAAGAGTAGGGGCCAGATACAGCTACTTTGATTACTCTATGTAAATATTTAATGAGATAAAAAAAAAACAACTTATGCCCAAGAAATATTCTCATACGTGGCTTAATATCTATTACAAAAACTGCAACGTATTGAATTTAAGGCATTGAAATTAGCCCTTGGACTTCCTGTGCACGCATCATCGTCACGAACATGTTATGAAGCTCAGGTACTTCCCCTATATGATTATAGAGATATAACATGTTGTAAATGTGTCATCAAAAGTACAGCTAGAAAAAAAAAATGGAAAAAAAAAAGTTAAATCAGAAATTAAAGTAAGATCGGATTTTGATTTTCCGAAAAGAGCAAAGTCTACAACGTCTCAAATAACTATAGCAACTTATACATCAAAAATAATTTCAGATTCTGGGGTTTCTTTAGAAAAAGAAGCTTTCTCTCCCAGACAATCTTTTTGTCCTATTCTACCCTGTGAACTTAAAAAAGCTCATTTTGATATTGATCACACCAACCTCAAAAAAAATCAAAATATCAATATGCTAACAAGTTACACTAAGTGTCGTATTGACGAGAAATACACTAACCAATTAGAAATATACACAGATGGTTCATGTATTGGTACGCAAACAAGTTGTGCATTTTTAATCCCAGACTTGAGGGTGGGGAAATCGTTTTACATTGGATGTAACATATCCATATTCACAGCTGAATTAACAGCAATACTCATGGCTTTGAATTACCTTTTGAATTTCCCCAAAACAATATTCCAAGCTCTGTTTTGTGTAGATTCAAAATCAGTCCAGCAGGCGCTAAAAGATTTCTATTTGCATACTAGGCCTGAAATGATTTTTGAGATAAGCTGTTTGATCTTCATGCTTATTGAAGGAGGCACCCAATTATTCCTTTGTTGGATCCCTTCACACTTTTCCTTTTATTAAACGATAAAGTAGATAGGGCAGCTAAGTGTGGAGCAAAACATATCTCTGGTTCTGAATATCTTAAACTACCCTTATTGGTACGTGAGCTGTGCAATTTAGTTAAAACACATATTTCGAAAACTTTTACAGATAGAATGATAGAACATGACAATCAAAACCAGTGTGATATTTTGTATATAAAAATCATTCAAAATAACTTTAGTTTAAACAAAAATATACTGTCATTGATGTATAGGTGGAACCTTGATGCTTTTAAAACAAAATATGTTAAATCATAGTGTGTTTCTGTCAAAAGAAAATAACACGTGATCATATTGTAACATGCGCGTGCGCGCGCGTGTATGTGTGTGTGTGTATGCGTGCGTGCGTGCGTGCGTGCGTGCGTGCGAGTATGCATGAATGCGTGCGTGCGTGCGTGCGTAAGTGCGTGTGTGTGTGTGTGTATGTGTGTGTGTGTGTGTGTGTGTGTGTGTGTGTGTGTGTGTGTGTGTGTGTGTGGACCGTCCAATTAAAAACAAGGGCTTTACGTTTTCATGGTGAAGCGAACCCAGGACACGAAGACTGAAGCGGTGTAAACATGCGATCTGACTGCTTTGGCCAGCAGACGGAGCACAGCTGCCTAAATCACTGGACATGGCTGTAACTAGGATAGGATAGGCTGTGGCATGTTTACCTTGGGGTCCAGCAGACGAACTCTGGGTGGTTTGTCTATGACAACCTCAGTGGTTGGCCAATAAAGTACCAGTGAGTGGTCATTTTACAGCAAGTTGACACAAGTATGTTTCAGCTACGCTGATATATCTGCTGGTGGGTGTTGCGTGTTCTGGTGTATAGTTAAGAGAATAAAACATAAACTCGTAAATGTAGAGTTCTAGGTACCTCAGAACAAGAGAAAATAGTATCCTGCTTCTGCAGGAAGACGAGATTTTAAAGGGGTTGAGTTGGATAGAGGAACATTTAAAGAACCTTGGGTTGCCGACAGATGAAGGATGAATCAAGAAAGAGAAAAGTACAGATAGGAAAAGAAAGATATGGAAAAAAAACATAATAGGGACTTAGAGGGAAATTGTAATATGAAACATGTAGCAAAATTTAGAAAGAGAGGGGATGGGTTACCGCCAAAGACACAGACAAACAAGAGTACAGGACAATCACTCCATTTTGAAACATATATAAAATGTGTTTGTGCGTGTGTGAAAGGAATTATGGAATACTGGGGGGGGGGGGGGGTATTTCTGGCTTTTGTTTTTACCTGTATCAAGTGGAGGCTTAAAGGAAAAGGTATTGTTCAGCAAGCGGTTCCTTGAGAGTGAATGGAACGAACATGGGAACACGGGGTGAGATGTTTTGTTTGTGCCTGGATGCAAACTAATGTGGTGTGGGACACTGTTAAGATAAGAACGATAAATGGCTAAGATGTGACGTTTTCAGTCCATTCTGTGGACTTCGATGTAATAACTGTGAAACTGAGAAACACAACTTCTTGCTCATACAATATTATTAATTGGAGATGATATGTGTTTAATGTCTGGATAGAGACAAAAATTCCTGACGTCTAACTTGTCGTTATGCATTAAACAGAACCTAGCTCTACCCCTAACTCTAGATCGCTTCTAAATTGCACCACAAAACCAGTAAAACTGAACAATGCAGTGATCACTCGACAATGTTTATGCCAATTAACTCCAAAACTGACAATGTAATGATTTCCTTCATAGGGAGAAATTCGATTTTTCGTGCATATTTTGAGACCTTCAATACTGAAGTTGCCATAGACAAACACACACACACACACACACACACACACACACACACACACACACACACACACACACACACACACATAGACACACGCACACGCACACACGCACGAACGCAAGCATATAAGCGTGCAAGCACGCACACACGCGCGCACGCACGCGCACACACACATCAAGACATCACATGCATACACACATACGCACACATTTAATCACACATGTGGGCGCGGCCACGAACACACACACACACACACACACACACACACACACACACACACACACACACACACACACACTCACTCACACACACACACACACACCACACTCACCACACACACACACACACACACACACACACACACACACACACACCACACACGCACGCACGCACGCACGCACATAAACGCGCGCGCGTGTGCATGCACACGCGCACACACACCACACACACACACACACACACACACACACACACACACACACACACACACACACACAAACGTAGGAACGCTCGCACTACGCGCATGCAGATACACACACACACACACACATACACACACACACACACACACACACACACACACACACACACACACACACACACGCACGAACGCACGCACGCACGCACGCACTCAGACACACACACACACACACACACACACACACACACACACACACACACACACACACACAAAACACACACGCACGCGCATGCGCGCACTGTCTCTCTCTCTCTCTCTCTCTCTCTCTCTCTCTCTCTCTCTCTCTCTCTCACTGGGACTTGGTGAATTACTTAAATAATTTTGATTTTGTTACTCTAACAGAAACATTCATGGACAAAACTTTTGATATGTCTGATGTTTTTTCCAAATTTTGTTAAATTCGTTTCTCCCGCTTTGAAATTATCTCATCACGGCCATTGGTCAGGTGGCGTAGTTGTAATGATAAAAAAAGAACCTGACAAAATATATTAAAGTAATACAATGTGAATGTGATAATTTAGTTGCAGTCAGAATATGCGGTAAACTTTTGGGCAGTGCATCTGACATACTGTACGTATCTGTGTATGTCCCACCCTATGGTAGCCCGTTTTATGGCACTGCGGAATCCAGTTGTCATACACTGGAAGTTGAAAGGATTATAGGTGATCTATTGGCAGCGGATGCTAATCTGTACTTGCTTTGTAATGGCGACTTTAATGGACGAACAGGTAATGTACAAATCATCAATAGTCCATTTACTCAAAGTTTTTACTCTGATGTTTTTGATAGGTCTACTACATTCATAGACAACAGAATATCATGTGACGTAGCGACAAATGATTTGGGCAAGAAGTTACTTGATATGTGCGCCTGTTATAATTTGAAAATATTAAATGGGTGTCCAGAGCTCGAGGGTTCTGGTAATTTCACATATCTCTCTGAACAGGGTCATAGCGTTATTGATTATTTCCTTACGAGCTTCGACCTTTGTGGCAGTTTTGAACGGATGGTCATAGGAGACAGAATTGAGTCAGACCACATGCCTGTTGAATTATATTGTAAGATAGGTAATTCCATTGTTCAACCCACTGTCAACAATGCTGTCCAGCTAGAGAAGATTATTTGGTCAGAGGATCAAACCCACATGTTCACTGAACACTTAAGATCAGAACATTTTCAGACCCAACTTGAGTTGGCAATTTCTCTGATTGATATGGATCTAGATGAGTCGCTGAATATTTTTACTTCATCATTAAAGGAGGCAGCTGAACCAATGAAAAGAAAAGTGTTAGTAGGTAAACAAAGTGCTCGTAAAGCCAGATGGTTTGATAATGAGTGCTTTTCAAAGAAAAGGGAAGTAATAAGATATCTTCGAAGGGCTAGAAAAACTAAAGATAAAGTTGACTACGTTAAATACATCGGAGAAAGGAAAGAATACAGGACTATGCTCGACATGAACGAGCGTGCACAGAGAAACTTTGATTTGAAAAATCTTTTAAGCTCAGCGGAAAACTCCAGTCAGTTTTGGAATGAAATTAACAAGAATAAAAGAAGAAGTGTTGTTCCAAATGACATAACAGAAAACGAGTGGGTACAGCACTTTGAATCAGTTTTCAACGAAGGATTTGTTAACGGGGAAGATTGCCTAAATGATGAATCAGACGAAACGTTATTTGATCATATATTGGATGGAGAGATAAGTGAAAAAGAAATCAGTAAAGCGATTAAACACATGAAAAATAAGAAGGCAGCGGGTTTAGATGGTATTTTGCCTGAAATGTTGAAGAATGCAGAGCAAATAGTTCTACCTTACTTGAAGAAGTATTTCAAAGCTATATTCTCTAGGAGTTTTTTCCCATCAAAATGGGCGGAGGCAGCAATAATTCCATTGTATAAGAAGGGTGATGCCAACATTCCTGATAATTTTAGAGGCATATCTCTTTTGAGTGTTCTTAGTAAGGTTTTTACACATATTATCAATAGCAGGTTAACTTTATGGGCAGAACAAAACGGTATCATTTGTGAAGCACAAGCAGGCTTTAGAAAAGGCCGCTCAACGATAGATCATATATTCACTTTAAACGCAGTAATTGAAAAATATTTGCAGAAGAGTACGAAACTATACGTGGCCTTCATCGATTTAAAAAAAGCATATGATACTGTGAACCGTAAGGTTTTGTGGGCGGTTCTGCTACGAGCAGGCGTGCGAGGTAGGATGCTAAAAACGATTCAGGCAATGTACTCCAATGTGAAAGCGTGTGTTTTATGTCATAATAATACACGCTACTCAAGTTTCTTTGAATGTTTACAAGGCTTAAAGCAAGGATGTGTTATTAGTCCATTATTATTTTCCTTGTTAATAAATGAACTTGCAAATGACGTAATTTTAAACGGTAAACATGGTGCTACCCTCACATCAGACGAAACTGAGCTATTCCTTTTGCTGTTTGCTGATGATCTCACTCTTTTGGCTTCTACTGCGATTGGGCTACAGCATCAACTGAATATTCTCCAAAGAGAAATAGAAAGACTGCGGTTAACAGTGAATTTAGACAAGTCAAAAATTATTGTTTTCAGGAAGGGTGGTTTTCTCAGCTCAAGGGAGAAATGGTTTCTGAATGGTACCCCGCTAGAAGTGGTTAATTCGTACAAATACTTAGGTCTTACTTTTTCTACTAGACATAGTTTTACACTTGCCATGGAAGAACTAAAACTTAGAGGGAAGAAATGTACTAATGACATCCTGTGCACACTAAAAAGAATTGGGTGTAATTCACCGGATATTTTCTTCAAACTTTTTGATGCACAGGTTGTCCGTTGCTTCTTTATGGCTCTGATATATGGGGGTACAAAGCTTACCCTCAGCTGGAGCAAGTACATCTGTACGCATGCAAAAGATTTTTACATGTAAGGAACAAATCAGCAAGCGACGTAGTATATGGAGAACTTGGACGTTTTCCATTATGGATATCAACTGTTACCCGGTGTATTAAGTACTGGTTTAGATTGTTAAAACAACCGGATACCAGATTTTCAAAGAAAGCGTACAACATGTCACTGTCTATGCATGAGAAAGGCCGTGTAACATGGGCCACACATGTTAAGAATATCCTGTGTGAAAATGGATTTCAAGAAGTATGGATTTTTGGTTGTGGTAATGAAATAGGATTCATAAAAGAATTAAAATTCAGACTATTTAGTAATTTCTGCCATCAATGGCGAAACCATTTGGATAATAGTCCACGGTTGTCCATGTATGGTAAATTGAAACACATGTTTTCTCGAGAAAAATATATCAGTATTCTGTATGTAGAAAATTTCAGGAATGTTCTGGCACAATTTAGAATGGGTGTGTCCCAATTAAATGTACACAGATTTCGCTTTTCACCTACAGCTGAAAACACGACATGCCCTGTATGTTTAAATCTACAAGAAGACGAAATTCATTTTATGTTCAAGTGCCCATTGTACAATCAGATCAGAAATTTGCATAAATTTGACGTGACTGCGGGTGAGAATTTGGAATGCAAATTGATTGGTGTATTTACTACTGAACTGCCCGATCAAATAGTCAACTTGGCAAAATTCTTAGTCTCCGCCTTCAAAATTAGACAAGCCTTCATCGGCAATACAAACATGTGAATCAGAAATATCCTGATTATATAAATCATGTACAGCCCGTGTTATATGTCTGTCCTGTCAGAGTTATGTTTTCTCTGTGACTAGAGTTTTCCCTGTTTGTATGTTCTCTAGAAGTGAGGTATGATTTTGTGTTCCCCCCATGAAAGGGGCTGTTGGCCTATAATCATTAAATTTCAGAGTTCAGAGTTCAGAGTTCTCTCTCTCTCTCTCTTCCTTTTAACTATAATTTTTGTTTCGGTATGGTAAGTATAACTTTACTTCAAATTATGTTTAATTAAACAAAATATTTGTGCGTGTGTGTATGCGCGCGGGCGCACACACACACACACACACACACACACACACACACACACACACACACACACACACAGAGAGAGAGAGAGAGAGAGAGAGAGAGAGAGAGAAGAGAGGAGAGCGAAAATACAGAGAGAAACAGACACACACATGGATACACACACACACACACACCACACACACACACACACACACACACACACACACACACACACACACACACACACACACACACACACACACACACACACCACACATGCATGCACGCGCACACACACACACACACACACACACACACACACACACACACACGCACGCACGCACGCACGCACGCACACCACACACACACACACACACGCGCGCGCGCGCGCGCGCGGTCGCACGCACACACACACACACACACACACACACACACACACACACACACACACACACACACACATGTATATATGTTTGTATGCATGGTCTTTCTGTCTGTCTGTCTGTCTGTCTGTCTGTTCGTGTATGTATGTATGTATGTATGTATGTATACATACACTCACACACCAATTCAGGTTCCCCGGTTATGCAATTTCTTAACTTTACAGATTTTTCATTTGTTTTATATTCTCCTTTGTGTGTTGGTGTGTGTGTGTGTTTTGTGTGTGTGTGTGTGTGTGTGTGTGTGTGTGGTGTGTGTGTGTGTGTGTGTGTGTGTGTGTGTGTGTGTGTGTGTGTTTCTGTTTGGTTGCTTTAGTTGTGTTTTTTTGTCTGGTCCATATACAAGGGGGTAATTAGTCTCTTATAACCTATAACACAAGAAAAGTAATCGTGTCACCAATTGATGTTTACACGGTACGTAAAAGAGATGTCTATTGTAGGCGATGGCTGACAACAAGAATCAATCAACTGTGCGACCTAGATATATACACAAGCTTGATCACACGACCAAATAGGATTTCGTTTCTCTTGTTAGTGTCAGCGTGTGCCAGGTGGAACAGTCACTAGCTTTTCGAGGCTTCGTGGAATTCATTTTCCATTTTGGTACTTTAATTATTATTTTATTATTATATTGGGTATTTATATAGCGCCTATCCTCGGTCACAGACCAAGCTCTAAGCGCTTTACAATAAACACACTACCTCACTCAATCAACGGGCTGCCTACCCAGGTAGAGCCGGCCGAAGAGCAGCCTACTGGCGCTCATTCAGTCGTTTCCCGTACCATTCAAATATCAGTCACTTATTTTCATTTATCTCATTTATTCCTCTAGTTTCTCAGATAGGATGCATGCGATGTTTATACGTGTCCTCCATTTCCACCGGTACACTATGGCACACGATGACAGTAATTGACCATTTTTGTGGCTTGGTAAGAAATACCAGGCGGCTATCTTCAATCTGCATCAATTTTGCCAGGGCAGCGGGGAACCCCCCTGCTCTTTTAAACCGTCAGATCTGCTCTACAGATACTTGCAATGTTTTTAGAACTTTAATTGCGGCGATTGAAAACTCACCTTCACAGAGTGCTTGCTCCACAGTGATCAGTTTGTTGAATAGTGATTTGTACTCTTTTAGGGAAAAAAAGACTGCTTGTCACTTTGGCAGAAGCAGTAGACAAGCTAAGAGACAGAGAGAGAGAGAGAGAGAGAGGAGAGAGAGAGAGAGAGAGAGAGAGAGAGAGAGAGAGATTAACCATTAGTAGAAGAAGAGGATGAAGAAGTATGATCAGAGAGAGAGAGAGAGAGAGAGAGAGAGAGAGAGAGAGAGAGGAGAGAGAGAGATACAACAATGGCAATGACAAAATGACAAAATGTTTAATGAGCCAGGCCTTCGGCCCATGTCAAGGGGAGGGAGAATAAAGGAAAATCTTGTTAGGATACTACATTGAAAATGATAATGATTAACATCCATACTAACCTGTAGACGAAATAGCAAGATTACGGATTTTAAATGCATCAGTTAGATATGCTGCCAGTCTGCACATACATTTAGTGTCACACATCAGTAATGATAACCTGAACGAAGAAAGGTAATTGTAATACTTACTGGGAATGTATTTTTCTCTAACATTTGAGTATTTGGGACAGACGCATATAAAATGAAGTTCATTTTCTGGGACCCTCTCACAAAATGGGCAGTTAGGGGAGACATTATCAGAGTATCGGTACCGATGCGTTCGTAATGCTGAAACACCTAATCTAAATCTGATTAAGGTCTTTTTTCAGTACACACTGTTTTAGGTCGAATAAGTATTGAGATGTACCAAACGATAGTTTGAAAGATGCATAAAATGTACACCGACTTTTATCTCTCAACTGAGCCTCCCATCCTTGAATGAAACAATCGATTAGCCTTTGCTTGAATTCTCTGAGGAAAAAAAAAGAGAATATTTTGAACACCTTGGTGTTTCCATACATGTCCGAATCCAAATTTTGTATAAAGTAAAACATACGGCAGAAACCCAATTGTTCTGATTTTTATAATGAAGAGCTAACAGCATTTTATAAGATTTTAAAGGCAGACGCTTATCAGACATTCTTAAAAGTTTCAACCAATATTTAACACATCTTGTATAAGTATGAACATAAAGAGGATATCTACCACATTCACCATAGACGAGGACATTAGGTGTCTTAACGCTAACATTTAACGATCTTTTCAAAGCAAAGAGGTGTACTTTTTCAATCAAATTCTGATTTGCAATCAATCCTCAAACTTCAGAGCCGTAAGTTAGTATTGGTAGGATGTGACAATCAAATAATTTAAAGAACCCTTTTGGATGCTTTTCACCGAGGGACTACAGCAGTTTTAAGATACATACAACTCCTCTCTTCGCTTTCGCGGCTCTATCTTCCATAGCGTAGGAGAAAGAGAGGGAAGGAGAAAAAAAAATGATACCAAGGTGTTTGTACTGATTGACCACTTCTAGCTTATTGCTACCAAAGAACCATTTTTCTCTCGCTGCAATGTAACCGCCTTTGCGAAAGACGACCACTTTAGTTATATCTAAATTAACTGATAAATTCATTCTATGCGAGGCATTCCTCAAAATATTCAGCTGTCGTTGCAGACCAATAACCGAGAAAGATAGTAACAGAACATTATCAGCAAAAAGTAGTATCAAAATTTCCATTAAATCTGGGGATAGCTTTACACTGTGTTTACCATTACGGGTTACATCAATTGCAAGTTAATTAATAAATAGCAAGAATAAAACTGGACTGCAGTTGTCTCCTTGTCTCAGGAAACCCTGCAATTGCACAAAAAAAGAGCAATAAATGTCTTCACAACAATATTGTATACCAGGCTACTGTGACATCAGAAAATGAAAAAGAAACATACATAGGGATCACTGAAAACCACTTCAAAACCAGATATGCAAACCACAAACAGTCATTCAACAAAGAAAAATACAAAAACCAAACTGAATTGAGCAAATACATTTGGAAACTTAAAGACGCAAAAATAAACTACAACATATCCTGGAAAATCATAAAAAGGGCATCACCATACAGCAATATTTCCAAAAGATGTAACCTATGTTTAACTGAAAAATGGCTAATACTGTGTAAACCTCACTTAGCAACTCTTAATACTAAAACAGAAATAGTGAATAACTGCAGGCACAAATGGAAATCGTTGTTAGTGAACACACCCCGTACAACAACCTGAAAACCAAAAAACACGTGCAACCAACACGCACGTGAAAACAGCTGCAACCGGGCCCCACACGCTATATAACACCGGCGGTGGGCAACCCAAACTCCATCCTGACGATAGCCAAGCGCTAGAAACAAATTTGTAGATATTTTATTTGTAGATATTTTAATACCTCTTTTAATACTTGTCTTAGCTAATGTTGCTCCCCAAGGGGTTGAGCACTTGTAAAATTACTCTAGGCTTTTTAACCACACTGATCTCTCTCTCTCTCTCTCTCTCTCTCTCTCTCTCTCTCATATATATTATATATATATATATATACTACTAAAAACAATTGAAGTACCACCCCTAATTTTTGTATGCAATTTTTAAAAAGCTCTGATAAACCAATTAATATTGATAATTGAATAAACTCTGCTGGATAAGCTTACCCGGTTCTCAAATACTACTCCTCGTGCATTTTTGTTATGTTAAAGTCGGTCAGCAGTTATCTACCGCGTCGCATCTGAGGCAAAAAAATCCTGAGAAATTATCGAACTTGTGTCGCTCCCAGATTTTGACACAGACACAGCAAGAAAAAAAATGTGATGCACGTGAAAGCAAGGTCTTTTCTGAGCAGAATTGCAATCAGTTAGCACATTTGACGGGTATAAAAAGTCGCGAAATTTAGGAAGATTTAACCATGCCTGCGAGACAACGACTAAGCAACACCGACAGAGGAAGAGCGATAGCATGGTACCAAGAAGGTATTGGCTTGAGGGAGATTGGTCGACGGCTTGGAGTGAGTCACCCAGTCATTCTGAGGCTCAGAGACCGTTGGCTTAACACTGGAAGTGTTGAAGAACAGCAGGGACGTGGACGGACGAGACGCACCTCCAGACAGCAGGATCAGTTCATTGTTATCGCTTGTCTGAGAGACCGTTCAGCCAGTGCCACAGTACTCCGAGACCAGCTACGACAAGCCAGCAACGTCAACGTCAGTACCCAGACAGTTCGGAACCGGCTCCACGACGCCAACTTGAGGTCAAGGTCCCCAGCAGTGAGATCAATACTGACCCCAGCGCATCGAGCTCATCGTCGGGCCTGGCAGCATGTCATAGAAGGTGGACAAGAGCTGAATGGGCAACAGTACTCTTCACAGACGAGTCAAGGTTCACCCTCAGGTTCAACGACGGGCGGGTTCGCGTCTGGCGACGTCCTGGAGAACGCTACGTTGACGCTGCCGTCAGGGAGCATGACCGCTATGGAGGTGGGTCCGTGATGGTGTGGGGTGGGTTCAGCCTACGTCACAGGACCCCCCTACACCGTGTTGAAGGCCGCCTGACCGGTGCCACCTACCGCGACACCATCATCCGCCCCCTTGTGATGCCCGCCCTGAGGGCAGTTGGCCAGGGCGCCCAGTTCCAGGACGACAACGCGCCGTGCCACCGCGCCGCCATCGTGAATCAGTTCCTACAAGGGCAGCAGGTGACAAGAATGGACTGGCCTGCCAGGTCACCAGATTTGAACCCCATAGAGCATCTGTGGGACGTGCTGGTGAGGCGAGTGCGGGCCCACAACCCTCCAGCAGTCACCGTGGACCAGCTGTTTCAGTTGCTGGAGCAGGAGTGGCAGGCGATCCCCCAGGACACTCTCCGCCGCCTGGTGCACTCCATGAGACGTCGATGTGACGCTTGTTTGAACGCCAACGGTGGTCATACCCGTTATTAACATCATGACATCTACCATAGACTCTTGTTACTTTTCATTTTGGGGGTATGCCTCTTTAATCAAGTGTAAAACAAAGATAATTTTTTGTCACGTGTTTGAATAAATTTGAATGGATTGAGGAATAATAAAAATAAAATATTGAATGATTAAATTATGTTCAGCTTTGTTTTCTTTCGAATGACAGCAGTTTTCCTAAGTGGTACTTCAATTGTTTTGAGTGTGTGTAGTAGAAAGAAACTCGTGGAAAGTGTGGCAGCAGAGAGTGCTCAGAAGAGGAGCCCCCCTTCAAGCAAGTGTTTCGGCCCTTATCTCCTGACACTCTAGGGGGGTTGGGCCACACCCGGTTCATGACTCCGGATGTCCCTCTGCTCCCCTTTCTTCCCATCTTGGGACGAGCCATGGCTGGGGTTCGAACCCTTGACCCTCTGGACATGCTCATTTTCCACTTAATGACTCACGCACTAACCACTGAGCCACTGGGACACCTGATATTTGTAGGAAAGTTAAGCCTTATGAAGTTCACTTTTGTTCCTCCTTGACCAGATCCAGCTTGAAAACCTCTCTGCTGCTTCTGCCATTGCTTTCAGTGCACTGGTTTTTTCCCTCCCTGAAACTGAGAGCTGTTTCATGAGGCTGTATGCAGACGTTCCTACAAACCCCCTAGCTCCAATGTCTGCAGTGAGGACTTTGACCTGATAGCCTTCACTCCTCAGGGTGTTTGCCAGATCAGCATACTTTTCAGTCTTGTAGATTTGAGCTGCCTCCATTCTGTTCTCATATGGCACCGTGAGCTCGATCATGATCAGCTGCTTGGTTGACTGAGAGTGGACTACTATGTCTGGTCTCATGCCACTCTTGCTGATGATCTCTGGGTGACGCTTCCATTCTGGGAGGTCTGCAGTGCACTCCCAGTCATCTGCCCCATCCAGCAGACTCTGCCTGCATGTTCCGAGTGGCACTGATGTTCTTGGCCATGATTCGCTGCCTCCTGCCATGAAGAATGTTGCAGGTGCTTTTGGAGTCCTGATTTTCCCTTTTGTGGTGTTGGTACTAGCCCGGACTACTTGTACAATCTCTTTGAGCACTTGGTTGTGCCTCCATGTGTACCTTCCTTAAGCCAGGGTTACTTTGCATGAGCTTAGGACATGCTCCACTGTTTGTTTTTCCCCCACTTCACCAGGTTTGCATTTGAGGGCAGAAGGTCATATGCAGATCTGAGAATGAAGCTGATCCTGAGAGGGACCATGTGCCAAATGCCATTCCAAGTGAAACTTCTTTGGAGTGCATTCTCCCACGTTGTCCATTGCGCTAGCTGGCTCTGCTGGACTGCTTTTTGGAGTCTTTTTGGTCTTCTTCTTTTCTCATCTCCTGAATCATCATGTCTCTTTTGGCTTTCCTTTGGCCTTTGACCACCATTCAGTTTTGGTCACCCCCAGTCCTTGTCTGTTGGTCTGTGTGTGTCCTGTTCTTTCTCTGATCTTGAGACTTTCTTTTGCAGAATCCATCGCCTCTTGAACTTTCCATTTTCTGCCTGTCTTCAGCTGGGGCTTGATTGCTTCTACCACCTTGTCTCCTGAGTCCTCCAGCATGCTTTGAAGTCTGATCTCCCCTGCTTTGTATTCCTCCAGGATGGATTTCAGTGGTAGTTTCAGCTTTGCTTGGCGACAGTACAGCGCTATGTTAGTCAGACAGTGTGAGAAAACAAGCCATTTCCTTGTGAACTTGTTGATTGTGGCTTCCATTGCCTCCACTATGCTGGTGCAGATGTCGTATATCATCAGAAGCCATAGGAGCTTTGGTATCAGCATGAACTGCAGACACCAGAGCTTGTATTTGCCAGGGAGCCCACACTGGTCAATGGTCTCCAAGCCTTCTTCCGACATCTGTTTGGTTTCTTTTGCTCTTTGTGTGTCTTTCAGCGATCATCATACCATCTTCCAAAGCTCTTCACTGGCTCTTCTGTGACTGTTGGAATGGCCTGGTTGGCAACACTGAAGACCACAGATTCGGCCACTTTTCCTTTCCTCAGTGAGAGACTCCGTAATTTCTTTGGCTTGAACTTCATTCTGGATGAGGCAACTATGTCGTCCAGTCTCTCCAGCACATGACGTGTCTCGTCTTCTCTGGATGAAATCACTGTAGTGTCATCCATGAAGGCCTTGAGAGGGGGCATCTTGTATCAATCGCCAAGATCTGTTTGTCTTGCGTTGCTTGTTGCTGCTTTCAAGATGACTTCCATTGCCAACACGAACAGTATTGAGGAAAATGCACAGCCCATTGCAATGCCCACTTCCACGTTGATCCAATCTGTTGTGTACTCCTTGGTAGAGAACCGCACTGAGAAGCCATTGAAGTACTTCTTGAGCATGTCGCAGATGTTCTTTGGCACATAGTACATCTCAAGAGCCAACTGTATCATCTCATGGGGTACAGATACATATGCGTTTGCCAGATCAAGCCACACTACGTCCAGGTCTCTCTTTTCTGTTTTTGCTGTTTGGATTGCGTCCCAGATCATTGTGGCGTGTTCTACACAGCCCCCCACGCCTGGGATGCCACCTTTCTGGACTGATACATCCAAGTACTTGTTTTCCATGAGGTACTTGGTCAGCCTTGCTGCCATGACAGAGACGAAGATTTTCCCTTCGACATTCAGTAGTGATATTGGCCTGAACTGGCTGATGTCACTTGAGGTTTGCTCTTTGGGGATGTACACACCATCTGCCATCATCCACTGGCCGCTGATCTGATTTTTCCAAGCTGATCGCAGCAGCCTGTGGAGCCACTCCAGCACCTTGGGACATTTCTTGTATAACTGGTAAGTTATTCCGTTTCGCCCTGGTGATGATTTGGCTCTGGCTTTGTCGACCACCTTCTTGATTTCCGCCAACGTTGGAGGCTTGTCATTGAACCGTTCCTCAGGGTTGGTTGGCCACACCAGACCTTGAATGTCGAGTGGTGCTTTGCTCTGTGAGTCAGAGTATGTTTTCCTCAGATGCTGCTCAAGAACTCATATATATATATATATATATATATATATATATATATATATATATATATATAATGCTGAAGAATTAAGTAGTGGGGGAAAACAATATATATATATATATATATATATATATATATATATATAGGGTAGTACTGAGGATCAGCGTTATATTAAAAAGAGTGCTCGACCAGAGTGGGAGCGGCATTTGCTGTATTAAAAGCAAGTTAAAATCAAGCTTAAAACCTACAGATCTGTTTCGCGCTGTCAGTGCGGTCGTCAGGGTGTAGGGTCAGGGTGTCACTACACCCTGACGACCGCACTGACAGCGCGAAACAGATCTGTAGGTTTTAAGCTTGATTTTAACTTGCTTTTAACACAGCAGTATATATATATATATATATATATATATATATATATATATATATATATATATATTGAATTATAAACAAAGCTTGCTCTTATGTCTTAGATTGAAGAAATAGAGGGAGATAAGCATTCATATCTGCAGTTGCAGATGATTCTGCCTAACTAACAGTATGTGTTTGAGTGGGTGAATGGGGAAAAATAAAATAAATGCTTCTGAAAATGAGCCTTCAGTAAGCTTAGTTAGGCAGAATCATCTGCCACTGCAGATATGAATGCTTATCTCCCTCTATTTCTTCAATCTAAGACATAAGAGTAAGCTTTGTTTATAATTCAATATTTCTTGCAGTCATTGCAACACCAAGCTGCTCTGTAAGTTGCTGGAATGGTGCTCGGTACTTATCCTTGGATTTTATTAGTTTATTGTAATTTAGTCCCTTGCGGATTCATTCCAAGAACTGGCCCTCAGCACTTGTGTCTTAAGAGGTTATCTTTTTATATTTTCTACTTTTCACTAGAAAATTAGCTTGTTTTGCTCTTTCATGATTTTCTTTTGCTTCTTTGGTGGCACCTTTGGTTTTTTTTTTTTTGAAAACTCAACAAACATACTACGGTATTGCACACCAGCCTTTTTCTGGGATAGCATTCTTCTTAAAACCGAAAAGGCAGAGGAGTCAAGTTACCACTTTCCGCGGTCACTGAGGAGAAACAATCAGGTTTCGAAATATTAGTATCTGACCAGGAGTTATATGTTAGTGAGTTTCCTCCCATTGGAGATTGTCTCTCCCTTGGAGACTATAAGCTTACTGAAGGCTCATTTTGAGAAGCATTTATTTTGTTTTTCCCCATTCACCCACTCAAGCACATACTGTTAGGTAGGGAGTATTATCTACAACTGCAGATATGAATGCTTATCTCCCTCTATTTCTTCAATCTAATACATAAGAGCAAGCTTTGTTTATAATTGAATATTTCTTGCTTTAAGTTGCTGGAATGGTGCTCGGTACTTATCCTGGATTATATTTGATGTAATATATTATATATTTATATTATTATATATATATATATTCTTAAAAGGGAAGAAATTCAAAATCGTATTCCGGTTTCTTGTATTGAAAGAAGTCGGATGTGGTGTTGTGTGCATGGCGCATGCTTGTCTCAGTGTGCATGTGAGTGTGTGCATAGGGACTGTCAAGTGACAGTGTTTATGAATACAGTGTAAGTTAACACTCTATCCTATGTGATTTTAAACATGTTGGCTTCATCGCTGTTCTCATGATGACCTCTTCTTTCGTGCCCCCAATAGTTATGTACATTACATTATCGTCGCAAAACTAACTACATTGAGAAACAAATTGTTGTTTCCAGGTATTCTATCTAACATTTCTTTATTCAAACTGGTGGAGAATATGATGTCACAAAGCACGGTTACACACCACAATGTACAAACAAATGCCCAGAATTCCTCTGTGTCAGAGGCATGCACTAAAGTCAGATTTAGTGAAATGGAATTTTTACCCTGGGATAATCCAGGTAATATTGTCAGCGCAGAAGTTGAAACCTTCTCGAGAAATATGAAAGATGTTATGACTGGCGTCTTCTTTCTGATTGGTGGACCGGTCAACGTCATCAACATGGCAGTGTTCTACAAACAGGGCCTTAAGGATCGTGTCAATCTGTGCCTCTTTTCGCTGTCTTTGTCTGACTGTCTGTACTTATCAGCAAGCATGATTCTCCATGCAGAGAATGTCTATTTAATTCTCCGCTCAGAGGAAATAATCCCTCCCGCAAATAAGTTCCTGGTCAATAGCAATTTGATTGTGTTTATGGGCATTTGTTTTATTTCTCTATTTATGTCTGCAATTATTGCCTGTGAAAGATGCTACTGTGTATTCAGTCCGCTGAAGTACCAGAACATGTTGCGCACTAAGACAATGGGTTTTATCATTGTTGCTGTATACGTCATGGTTCTCAGCCTGTATTTCCTCGTTGCATTCAGACCCAGGGTCGGATGTATTTATGATCCTGAAACGGGTGCAGTCATACAAGCGATGGTGGCTGGAACATTTTATAAGAAACACAAAGATCTCATTGACTTTCTGGACGGCGTTGTGTTTGGTGCTGTTTTTCCCGGAGGTACGATTGTAGTGGTGTTGATAGCTACCGTACTCACTGCCGTCAAACTTCGTCAGATAATGACATGGCGTACCGGAACATCGACATCTCTCTCTGCACGGGAGGTGGCACTGACTAAGATGCTGATTGGCAGCTCTGTGTTTTTCATCATCTGTATTTCTCCCACCTGTGTGTTCCGTGTGGTCAGTCTGTTTTCGCCAGAGATGAGAGTTGGCGGTCGCCATCACAATTTGTATTATACAACGTTGTGGATTTCATTGGTTTTCACTTACGTTAACTCCACTTTCAATTTCTTTGTGTACTATGTGATGGGTTCCAAGTACAGAGAAACCATGTGGACGCTATTTCGCAGAAAGGTGAAGGAAAGGAAATATTAAAACTGAGAGAAAGTACATTTGAAATATGGAATGTTTTATATACAGCGGATGATAGACTATAAGATTTTTTTTTTCAATCAGTCTCTTGAAATCTTTAGTCTTGAATATATTTTTCACCGAATGTTTGCTGGTGCACAGCTTCTTCAGTCAGGGTAATGTAAGGTTCACATCAAGTTAAGGGGAAAAAAGTCTGCGAACTGCCCTCGTGAAAAAAATACGTCTGCTAAGATCTACCAGAAATGTTGTTGTTGCTGTTGTTGTTTTGTACTTTTTATGATTCATAACATCGTGTTAGTTGCAAATTGATGTTATATTTTACAGAAAGATGCCCTTCACTTTTAGTCTAATTTCTTTCTACAACTGTCTAAAGAAGGTGAAATTTGAAAATGTAAATTAATTTTCTATAAGTGGACAGTAAATGTGGTTTTATCTTTCTTGAAAGGTCTTCTTAATTCCAGCACATAATATTTTGGCATGTCGCCAGCAGTGGCCATGTCTGGACTATCTTTTAATTTCAGATCATGCTGTATACGTCACAGTTGACCACAATGAGGTATATCGGTGTGTGTGTGCGCGGGCGCGGCGCGCGGCGCGTGTGTGTGTCTGTGTGTGTGCGCGCGCGCGCATGTGTGTGTGTGTTTGCATGTGTGTGTGTGTGTGTGTGTGTGTGTGTGTGTGTGTGTGTGTGTGTGTGTGTGTGTGTGTATGTGTACATGTGTGCATGTGTATGTCCATGGTGCATACATGCAAAGGCTGGGTGATGCTATTTAGACTTTGAAATCAGCCACAACGTTTGGTTGACTCTTGGACGCAGGAATAGCTGGACATATGTAATCAAAATGAATGGTATGAATTTTGAAAATAGTCGAGAAGGACTGGTTGGGTGTGCTGGTAGTATATCGGATGGTGTTGCGTGTGTGTATATGTGTTTAGTGTATAGTGAGTATATTTGAGGGTATTGTGTGTGGGATGGACCAGTTATGCAGTGGGGTAATCATCCTTACTCCTAACTGACCAACCTAGAAACAAACACATGTAAGACTAGAGTGAATGGTGCACATCTACATGTTAACCATGGAGTGAAAAGGACGTAGGGAAGCATTGAAGCAACTTTCAGCAACAATATGCTACCCGCTTGGGACGATTTAGTGGCCTCACTGAAATGGCTGCCAGTATGCCATAACTTGTCGTAATCATGGTGTTGTCTTTCCATTTTTATTCCTCCTTTGGGCTAAGGGCAGGGGATTGCTGAACCATGTTGAAGAAAAAGTTTGTTTCTAGACCAATCATAACCCAGCAGTTACTCATATACTTGGAACAATCATTCACACTAGAGAAGAAATTGAGATATTCTGTGAGGATGCGTTTGAACAACTTAAATCTGAAAAGGAGAAATATCCCGAGTAGAATAAGTGATGTAGTTAATATAAGGAAGGAAATGAAAGGCTTCTGAAATTGCATATACATGAACATTATTTTTAAAATCTGTATTCAAGTTTCTGCATGCACCAGCCCCGCATCAAAGACTCGTTTAGATGTGTCTGCTGTGGATATGTTATGGAGCTAGTCCAAGCCTTTGCCACTGGAGTTGATTGCCTCCACCCCCACTCTGCCCCTCACCCCCTCCTGATCAGAAATGAGTTTTAGAGCATAACCCTAACAGGCATTCCCCTATGTGTTTTGTTAAAAACACACACACACACACACACACAAAACAAAAAAAACGGGTGTGCCTTTGCCATAATGACTATTAGCAAGACAGTCAGCACAGCGAGTGGGGTCCTATGGACAATGTGCCACAGACTTTATCACGTTTGCTCCAGGTAGTGGCCTGTCCTGGTTTGTCGATTTCAAAGATGTACACGAAGTGGTCTTTGTAATGTAAGTGTCTAGGTCTACACAGAACAGCTAGAGCCAGCACTGCAGGCTATCAGACAAATGCAGCAAGCTGGTGCCACAGTGGTGTCTTCATGCTAAAACACTGAAAGAAATAATGAAGAAGATATGCTGGCAAGCCTGTGTGTTGAGGAAGAGCAGGAAGAAACCAGTGTGACTTATACAGCGGTTTAAAGCTATCATCAAGCTCTGTACAATCCTTCAGTGACACGACAGTTACCACCAGCAGTCATGAAGAAAGCAGATCACCATCTTCCATCTGAGGACTGGGATAACAAACTGAACCACCACAGGAACAGTCGTTCCAGCCTTGCTCCGACCATGTGATGATGGAGACAAGACAACGGAACTTGTCCTTCGGGACGGTTGGAACCACCAGTCTCTGATGAAGGTCTGGCTGACTCCTACCGACCTGCTGGACAAAATTATGTAAGGCCTTGAATGATCTGCACTGGAGCAATATATATATATATATATATATATATATATATATATATATATATATTGTATTAAAAACAAGTTAACACCAAGCTTAAAACACCTACAAGCCTGTTTCGCGCTGTGCGGTCGTCAGGGTGTGATGGGCTTGTGCTGCCAGTGCTTATTATATATATATATATATATATATATATTATATATATATATATAATATATATATATATAATAAACAGAGAGAGAGAGAGAGAGAGAGAGAGAGAGAGAGAGAGAGAGAGAGAGAGAGAGAGAGAGAGAGAGCTTGCTGTTGTTTTTTCCCCGTGCTACATGTGTTTCTCAGGTGTTTTTGATTTTATTCACTGATGAAAACTTCCATCTGTGTCTGCAATTGTCAACCATTTCTGTTCTAATATTTAAAGTTGCTAATTGTGGTTTACATAGTATAATGTATTTCTCTGTAAGGCATAGATTACATCTTTTTGAAATGTTATTGTATGGTGCTGCTCTTTTTAAGATTTTCCAAGATATGTTGTAGTCTGTGTTTTTATCTTTAAGTTTCCAAATGTATTTACTCAGTTCTGTTTGGTTTTTATATCTTTCTTGTTGAATGATTGTTTATGGTTTGCATATCTAGTTTTGAATTGGTTTTCAGTGATACCTACATATGTTTCTTTTGCGTTCTCTGATGTTACAGTGGCTTGGTACACAATGTTGTTGTAAAGGCATTTGTTGCTTAGGGGACACTGTTCTTTTTTGGTACAGTTACAAGATTTCCTTTCGTCACCCTCATTTTCCTCTGTTGCTTTTCATTTTATTTGCTGAACCAATGCAAACCATAAACAATCATTCAACAAAGAAAGATATAAAAACCAAACAGAACTGAGTAAATACATTTGGAAACTTAAAGATAAAAACACAGACTACAACATATCTTGGAAAATCTTAAAAAGAGCAGCACCATACAATAACATTTCAAAAAGATGTAATCTATGCCTTACAGAGAAATACATTATACTATGTAAACCACAATTAGCAACTTTAAATATTAGAACAGAAATGGTTAACAATTGCAGACACAGATATAAGTTTTTATCAGCACAAGCCCATCACACCCTGACGACCGCACAGCACGAAACAGGCTTGTAGGTGTTTTAAGCTTGGTTTTAACTTGTTTTTAATACAACAAATGTCGCTCCCACTGTGGTTGAGCACTATTTTTAAAATAACGTTGATCTCAGTACTATCTCTCTCTCTCTCTCTCTCTCTCTCTCTCTCTCTCTCTCTCTCTCTCTCTCTCTCTGTATATATATATATATATATATATATACACTACTCAAAACAATTGAAGTACCACTTAGGAAAACTGCTGTCATTCGAAAGAAAACAAAG
>CM065735.1:49175698-49215698 GCA_033310375.1 Conus canariensis | reverse complement strand
TCATAACGCCATTTCGGCAACTCCTGCGACACTGCTGGTGTTAAGCTGTATCAGCTTTCGTCATTCCCTTGGATCCGCCAGCTGCAGGGAGAAGGGGATGGGAGGGGTCTACTGCTCGGTAAACAATTGATCCTCCATATAACCTTGCCCAGGCTTTGTAGCTCCACTCGAGAGGACACCCCGGCGTCATTGTAAAGTGCCAGCACAACACGGGAAGTGGAAGATACTGGCGATAAGTTCATTTGATTGGCGAGGAAAACCAGCGCCAGGGTCCACTTCTGATGGCGGTAGAGGTCATCGCATCTCATCGGATGGCTACCACCTGCCTCACGCTGGTCATCCCCCAGCCAGTGAGATGCTGTCCCGCCATGGCTTTCCTGCTCCACTGGGTGCGTGGAAGTTAGAGCCATCGAGAAAGGGAGGATGAAACTCTGCATCAGGCAAAATAAACAGTAAAAAAGAAGACTCCAGCTCTTCATTTGGCAAGCTGGAATGGCAGGACCATGTGTACTGGCCTCACAGCTGACCTTCAGCAAATCGACAACGCAAGGAAGACTGCCGTCACTGGCAGAGAACTCATCCGGCTAGACGTCGATGTTGCCAGCCGTCAGGAGACCCGGCTGGCTGACAGCAGTTCTACCAGGGAAGCAAATACACCTTCTCTTGGCGAAGGAAGTCCTCGGATGATCCTCAGCAGTACTGTGTTGGCTTCGCTGTGAAGAACACGCTGGTCGCCTTCACGGAGCCTCCATCAGCAGGCACTGAGAGAATCCACGTCCTTCGGATGCCAACATCCTCAAGCCCAGCCAACATAATCAGCGTGTACGCCTCAACCCTCTGCTCGACCCCAGAGGAAAAAGATCAGTTCTACAAAGCCGTGGATGAAGCATTATCTCGGATCTCCAGCACTGAAGGCCTTTACCTTCTAGGAGACTTCAATGCCAGAGTGGGAGCTGACTATGAGGCCTGGAGCACCTGCCTCGGTATTCATGGAAGGGTGCAAGATCAAAGAGAATGGCCAGCGCTGTTTAAGTTATACTGCGTTCATGGCTGGTGCGTGACCAACACCTCCAAATGCAAGGAGAACATCAGATGTCTTGGAAACACCCACGTTCCTACCATTGACACGAGCTAGACTTACTTAGCATCAGGCGTGTGGAACTTGGCAGTGTACTTCTCAATCGCAGCGATCACAGCGCGGACTGCGATGCAGATCACTCCCTCATTGCCAGCAAGGTGTAACACCAAAAACGTTGCACCACTCGAAGAGGAAGGGACACCCACGCTGAAAACACCTACTGTGCAAGCAATCCAGAAAATGCACTGCAGTTCATCAGCAAACTGGAAGAAACCCTCGTTGAGAAGACGCCTGACGGTGACATCATTGACTCCAAGTGGTCCTACCTCCGAAATGCTGTTCACAATTCACTTATGGCTGCCTATGGAAGAAAAGGAGCGCAGGAATGCTGACTACTATGAAGCCCACCGGGAGGATATGGGGCCTATCACCGAGGCGAAGAGGAGAGTCCCCCTCAAGACTGCCAGGAAAAGCGCCCAGCAGACTGCCCGCCACTGCGTCAGCACATACTGGTGAACCTTTGTAGCAGTATACAGTCAGCTGCTGAGACTGGCGACGCGAGAGTGATGTACGGGGGCATCAAGCTGACGAAAGGTCCAGTCATTGCGAAGTCCGCCCCCCCCCCCCCCCCCCCCCCTCAAATCCAGGATGGGCGAAGTCATCACAGACCATGGAAAGCATCTGCAGTGATGGTTTGAGCAATACCTTGAGTTGTATTTAATCCAAAATGTCATCGCTGACTGCGCCCTCTACGACATCCCGGACCTGCCTGTTAATGAGGAGCTAGACACACCACCTACAACTGAAGAGCTCAGAAAAGCCACAGACCGCCTTGCATGTGGGAAGACCCCTGGGAGTGACGGCATCCCACCAGAAGTCCTGAAGAGCGGGAAACTGCACTGCTTCAACCTCTGCACGAACTCCTCTTCCTCTGCTGAGATCAGGGACCCCCCCCCCCCTCCCCCTCGGACTTGTGAGACACTAGCACTGTAACTTTGTATAAGAACAAAGTAGACCGCAGAGATTACAACACATATCAGAACATCTCCCTCCTCAGCATCGTAGGGAAACCTTTTGCTAGAGTCACCCTGACGCGCCTGCAGATCCTAGCCTCCCGCATCTACCCAGAGTCTCAGTGTGGCTTCCGAGTCGGCCGGACAACAGTAGACATGATCTTCTCACTAGGCCATCTGCAGGAGAAATATCGCAAGCAGCAGATGACCCACTACATCGCCTTCATAAATCTGACAAAGGCTTCTGACCTGATCACCCGGAGTGGATTTTTCAGGCTACTGCAGAAGATTGGCTGCACTCCACACCTGTTTGCATTTTCCACCTCGTTCCACGAGAACAAACACAACACAGTCTGCTTAAGCGGTACAACATCCGAGGCCTCCCCAATCAGCAGCAGAGTGAAACAAGCCTGCGTCCTTGCGCCGACGCTCTTTGGTATCTTCTTCTCCAAGCTCCTCCAGTACGCCTACAAGGATTTACGCAAGGAAGTCTATATTTACACCTGGGCCTATGTCAAGCTGTTCAGCATTGCCCGCCTCCGCGCTGAGACTAACGTCACAAAGGTACTCATCCGTGAAATGCTCTTCGCAGACGACGCAGCCTTGACGTCACACACAGAAGATGGCCTGGAACAGCTTGTCAGTCGCCTCTCCCACTCCTGCGAGGAAAATGTGTTGACCATCATCTGAAGAACACAAACACCATGGCACAGGATGCAGACCACCCCAACCATTGATGGGTACAACTTGGAAGCTGTGGAGAACTTCACCCACCTCGAGTCCACTATTTACAGCCCGCTCTCCATCGATACAGAGGTGAACAGCAGGATTGTCAAGGTAACTTAAAAAATGGCTAGACTGAAAAAGAGGGTCTGGAAAAACCCCAACCTCACTCTGAAGACTATACTGCGCATCTACCAAGCCTGGGTGCTCATCACACTCCTCTACGGCAGTAATACATGGACACCTACACGAGCCATAGGAGAAAACTAAACAGCTTCCACCTGAGGTGCCTGCAACGCATTCTGCACATCCGGAGGCGGGCCAATGTACCCAATACAGAGGTCCTGGAATGAGCCGACATGAATAGCATGTTTGCTTTGCTGGTTTGGCCATGTCAAGAGAACGGAACCCGGCTGTATACCCAAAGACCTCAAGCAGGGGGAACTGTCAGACAGCTCACGACTGACCAGACGCCCACGCCTGAGCTACAGAGAAAGACGTGAAACTGTGCAGCATCAACGTCAGTACGTGGGCAAGCTGTGCAGAAGACCACCCAGCCAGGCGCCTTGCTGTCAGACAGGGCGTACAGAAAGCAGAGGAGGCGAGGAACACAACCCTCGCTCAAAAGAGACTCGGGAGGAAGGAAAGGCAACGACAGCCGGAGCAGACACCATCGTTCACGTGCAGCAAATGCAGCAGAGATTTCACTCGCAAATCGAATTGTACAGCCACTCTCGAAAGTGCAGATAAACCCAACATACGAATGCTACACCATGGTCTCCCGAAAACGGAAGGATACTGTAGATAGATAGATAGATAGATAGATAGATAGATAGATAGATAGATAGATAGAGAGGTAGGTAGATAGATCAGACGAGACCAAACATTATTGTCAAGAATCATACATTTAACACAGAGAGAGAGAGAGAGAGAGAGAGAGAGAGAGAGACAGAGAGACAGAGAGAGACAGAGACAGACAGACAGACAGACAGAGACAGACAGACAGACAGACAGACAGACAGACAGATCGAGACTGAAACATAGACATAAACACAGAGAGAGAGAGAGAGAGAGAGAGAGACAGACAGACAGACAGACAGACAGAGAGACACAGAGAGAGACAGAGACAGAGAACAGAGACAGAGAGAGGACGTTGAATCAGAGAAGATCAGTGATTTTCCGTGTTTGGTTTTCATCGTCCTGAACGTTGTTTGACTTGTCTGGAAAAGCCTAAGAGGTCGAAACGCGTTGTGTTTTGTCTTGTAAATTGTTTGTCCATGGAAACCAGTAGAGTTGCTTAAAATTACTTATATATATATATATATAATATATATATATATATAGAGAGAGAGAGAGAGAGAGAGAGAGAGAGAGAGAGTTAAAAAAAAAGCCAGTGCAGCGGCCCGCAAGGCTCTATTCACTCTTCACTATTCGAAGGACCCATGCAAGGATTGCCAAAGGGAATGAAATGCATGAAAAAAATCATCGTTCCATGAGACTGAAAATGCATCTCTATCAAGAACCCGTGGATCAGGCTTGATCAAAATGTAACATTTCATCAGCCACCATGATGAAGTGTTAAGTATCGCAGACTCTCGGCTGAAAGGTCGTGGGTTGACTTTGCTAGGGCCTCGTTTGCAAAGACTGGGACCACATATTCGAGTCTTACCCACTTAATGGATACGTCTCTGAAAGTGTTGCCCACATTTCGACCCAACACTGCAGGTGTCTATGTTTTTCAGGCCTGGTTGATGCTGGGATATATTGTGAAATTAAGCGTAGAGTACAGTCCTGTCATGCAGCCTCAGACCTGATTGGAAATCTGTAGCATCATGCTCATCTTCCTCGTCCTCATTAAAGCCTCCAATTTTGAGGCCCTTCATGCCCCTGCTCTCACAGTGACCTCAATTTCGATCGTCTCCCCACGTCTAGGTCTCGGTTTGATTCTGTTGGGGTCAACGGTATTGGCAAATGCATGGAGCTGTCGTTGGAAGGACGTGATGGCGCCCTCTGGAGGGGGAGCTCACTCGCGGCAGCTCTGTGGCTGTGCAATTCTTGTCAGTAGGGGGCTTGATAGGTAGCGTACCGCGTATGCTGGATCAGAACTGGTGCCACTGAACACCACTGAGGTGACTCGGCAGCAGTGCAGTATTTCCTCTGGTTGGTTGTCTTTTGACAACTTGACATTGACCTGTGAAAGAAAGGTCGGCATGAGTGGTGTGGGTGCAATGTCACTGAGCAGGCACAGAAGATGGGACAGTAAAAAAGAAATGTAATATTCCATTCGGCCATTGAGTCTGGATGCAAACTGACCAATTGTGGGCGCAACCTTCAATTCTGTAAGCGATGATTGCAATTAATCAGAATCCAGTTCCTATCCAGCATCCATATTTACGCACGGTGATTCTCTTTCAACAACTTTATTGTCACAGCCTGTAACATATGCTGCGCTGACCTAAACAGAACGAGCCACACACTAAATGGCATGTGTGATGGAGCTATAGGAACGAGAGTGACTAGTTCGATCGCAACCTTCCTATGCAACATGGCGAACACAGTTAGTTGGACAATTTTGATCAGCTAAACTTTGGGATCAAACTACTGCGATGAGAAAATCTACACGAAGAAAGTCTAAGAAATCCGGTTCCTCTAATTCCAAGACGCAGGAATATGTGTCTAGTAGTTAAGATCATCATGGAGAATCTCTAGAAAAAGATGAAGGAACTACTGAATCGACTGAAGAGACTACAGAAGGTAAAGGTGTCACCGATGCGCCTCAAGAAATCACACTGGATAGCAGTTTGGAGCACGAGTCAACGTTTGAAGAAGTCCCCAAGACACTTGCCATGCGAGAAAAGGCAAACAAGTTAAACACGACCATCAGCAATCTAGCTCAACGAGTCGAGTCATTGGAAGAACTGGTAAAACGTCAAACTAAGCTGATTGAAGAGTTAGTCAACGGAAAAGCTCTAAAGAAAGAACACCATGGGGTTAAGAGCAATGGCATCCAGACAGACTGTCAGCAAACTAACTCTTACGTCGAAGCAGAAGAACGCCTCCTCTTGACTCCTCACATGCCAAAACAGCACCAGAAAGCCCAGAAAAAAGTGCAAGATCGGCAAAGAGATTAAAGCGAAATCAAGAACAAAGGACGTAATTCCTGAGACGAACGTAAGATCTACCATGACGTCATTCTCTAAAGAAAAAGAACAATTGCCTTCCGTAGTATTCTTACAAGATTCAGTCTTGTCTGGTGTTAAACACAAAAGGCTTGGTGCTTCCTATGGTTTCAGTGCTACATTCAAGAAAGTTTACAAAGTAGATGACATCGAGAGAGAGAGATGAATACTGCATCTTCAACATCACCACCAGATGCAGTAGTGATTCACTGTGGAATAAACAATCTCAAACAGGATCAAGCTGAGAAGGTGAGCAAGAGATTCGTCAACTCTGTCAAAAACGTACGCAAATCTTTCAAGAGCACTAAGCTCGTCATCAGTAAATTTGCGCCAGTCAGGAACGAAGAACTCAACATGAAAAGACAGCTTTTTAACGCTCTAGTAGTGAAAGAACTGTTTGAAGACAAGCAAGTGACTTTTGTTTCGCATGACCAACTGAACACTTATCATCTTCAAGATGCCATTCATCCATCTTTTGAAGGTTCCAGCATCCTGGCGGCCAGTTTGGGGAGACACCTGCGACATCTCTTCTGGACGAAGCCGAAGAAACCTGTGAGAATTCAGCTTTCGTCAGGCAAATGGCATCAACTTCAGGCACCAGGTCCTCCCCATGGTCATCATCGGTTCTTTGGCATTTCCGGTCCACGGTGGAACATGTATGATGTACTGCAGAGATGGGGGTAGCATCTTTCACTAACAATTTCACCTAAAGAGTTATGCTTAAATATGGAACATTCTATCAACCATGTATAATGTATCTGCAGTGGTTCCCAATGGTGTTTCAGGACACATTCTTACTGAGAACACAATCAATTTGTCGACTGATAATTTCATTTTGACCATTTTCTTTTTTCCTCCTCTTCTGCTCAGAGTAAATTAGTTTTTTTTGTTGTTGATATTGTTAGTTTAGGTATTGATTTGATCCCATTACAAGACATGTCTAAATTTTCGATTTTACAATGGAACTGTAGATCATTAAACACCAATTTGGTGTATTTAGAACGTCACTTACAAAATCACTCATATTGCGTATTGGCACTTCAGTCACTAAATGTACAAAGCAATAAGTTGTCAAAGATACAAAACTATTTTTATCCTCCATTACTTCAGGATTGCAAAACATCAACGAAAGTACAAACTGCGTTATACTTAAGACGTGACATGAATTACTCCAAACTATCCTCCACTTACATATCAAATGAAATAGAGGCTGTATACAAGACAGGAGCTGTGATCAAAGTCAACAACAAGCTAAACGTTAACGTTATGTCTGTCTATCTTCCAAATGGTCCAGTAAACGACAACACGGATTGGATCAAACAACTGGATACAAAAAACCAAAAATAGATTATTTTGGGAGATTTTAACGCACATGCCCCGTTCTGGGAGAATGGTTGCACAAAAGTTACAAGTAACCGTCTGATTGAAAACATATCTGATGCAAACCTATACTTATTAAACGATGGTTCTGTCACTAGAATACCAGATGTACCCAATCACAGAGCAACTTCGGTCGATTTATCACTCATTTCACCAGAATTAGCAATTAATTGTACATGGTCAGTGTGCGAGGATAGCTTAGGAAGTGATCACATTCCAATTGAAATAATTTTGGAAGAAAAAGTTGGTAAATATACTGAGAATGCGTGTAGAGACAAAATACCAAAGTTTCAATATAAATTTGCTAACTGGTTGTCTTTCCAAAATATCTTAATGACACATGACATCAGATCCTTTGAAAATGATTGTATTGACACTTTTTATTCTAACCTAACAGAAGCAATTTTAAGTGCTGCTACTGAGTCTATTCCAGTTTTAAAAGGATCATCAAACCCAAAACATAGTGGAAACATATGGTGGACAAAAGAATGTGAAGAGGCTGTGGCACATAAAAAGAATCTTTTAAACTGTGGTTAAAAGCTGTTATAGCAAAACAAAAGGAAATGGCCAAGAAGAAAGATCAGGTCAGTTATTCTTCTAATGATATAGATAACAATATAGAAGAACTTTTTCAAGATATGAAAAGAGCTAAAATTCACACGCAATAAAGTTGTGGCCCGAGCCAAGAAAAACTACTGGACTAACTTTTGCAATACTGAAGTACATGAATCAAAAGATCTACATAAAGTCTGGGCAAAGGTGAAAGAAATTAAAAACGGATTCACGCTACCAATCTTTCCCATAAAGATGGAGAATAAGCAATTTCTAACGTCAAAAGAAAAAGCTGAACTGTTTCTTGACACATTCACTAGCAACAGCTTATCCACAGATCTGGATGCTGAGAGTGTTCATTACAGAAATAAAGAGGAAAGTAGAGATTCCTATGTTGACCTAAATCATGACAATACACACTATCTTAATGCACCAATTCAGTTTGATGAATTTATTGAAGCACTGGAGTCATTTTCTTCAAATAACTCTTCTGTTGGTTTGGATGGCATTTCTTATCAGCTGATTCATTTACCACTTAATGGAAAGAATTGTTATTTTCGCTTTACCAAAAATGTTGGTTAAATGAAGCTCTTCCTAAAATCTGGAAGCAGTCAATTGCAATTCCTATTCCAAAACAAGGTAAACCGAGTTCAGATATAAGTAGTTATTGACCAATAGCTTTAACTTCCCATGCCAGTAAATTATTAGAAAAAAAATATACAGAAAAGATTATTTTATCACTGTGAAAAACAAAATATCATTCCTACATGTCAAGCTGGGTTTAGAAAAGGACGTTGCACAACAGACAACTTAGTTAAACTTACAACTCAAATAAAGAAACAATTCTCCAAAAGAAAAAAAAGTACACTTGCCACATTCTTCGATGTACGAAAAGCTTATGATAGTGTTTGGCATGCACGACTTTTATATAAATTGAAAAAAAAATTGGAATAACAGGTATAACTTATCATTACATTAGTAATTTATTATCAGATAGGTGAATACAAGTCAGACTGGGAAATGTCTACTCTTCAACGAAATGAATTGATATTGGCATTCCACAAGGATCTGTACTAGCTCCATTATTGTTTGATATATTAATTCATGATCTACCAAACTGTCTATCAAAAACAACAAATGTTGTGCAATACGCAGACGATATAGCTATGTGGATCAACACATCTTTGAGAAAACATACTAACAAAAGAACTGTTCATTACGTTCAGAACATATACCAAAGAGAACTCAATAATCTAAATCAATATATGAAAGAAAATGGATTGAAGTTGTCGTATGAAAAGACATCTTATGCTTTTTAATAATGGTGAAAATCCTAAAACTCTTCCTCAGTTAGTATTGGATGGAAACCCTCTTGTTTATAAGCATTCTGTTTATTTTTAGGTGTACATTTAACATCAAAATTAAATTGGAAAGTTCATATTGAATATTTGATTTATAAAGCAAGAAAAAGATTTTTTTTAAATCATAAATAAACAGACATGGAGCCAGAATACCAAAACATTACTACACCTTGCAATTTCTTTAGTTCGATCAGTACTCTCTTATGGGCAAGAGGTGTATTTCAGTGCTTCAAATACTCTTTTAAATAAGTTACAAAGCATAGATAGTAGGGCTGTCAAGCTAGCTCTTGGTGTCCCTATGTACTCTAACACTCACAGAACATATAAAGAGAGCAACATGTTGTCATTAACAGAACATCAAAATTAGCAGTTTCAAAACATATAATCAGAAGTCTATCTGTCGTCAATAATACACAGGAGGAAATATTCTTAAATGCAGAAACAGAATTCCCAAATAGAGCAAAAAACATAACACTTCTTCAGCCTATCAAGAATTTTACTGACGATGTTATGAGTAAAAGCAAAATAGATATTCACAATATTTCAGTCATGCCCATTATACCAATGATGCCACCATGGGAACAAAGAAAGGCAAAGTTTGATATAGAATACAGCAGTTACAACAACAATGAAGAAGAGAATTTTATTAGTGACTGACGTTCGCCTTCATTTAGATTCGAAATATTCAAATCATCTAAAAAAATTTCACTGATGGCTCCGTATTAGAAACGTCAGACAGTGGTGCAGGTTTTGTTATTCCTTCACTCAGAATAGAAAAGTCATATTATTTAGGCAAAGGTGTTTCAATATTTACGTCTGAATTATACGCAATAATGCAAGCTTTAGAATTCATTTGTGATCTACCTTATTCCACTTACAACATCTTACTATGTGTTGATTCAAAATCAGTTTTACAAACGCTCAAGCAAAACAGCTGCAACGGTCGTAACGATATTGTCTTTGAAATTAAGTATTTAATTCATCGTATTGCTATAAAAGGTATTGGTATTGACTTTTGCTGGGTGCCATCTCATTCTGGGCTCTTTTGGAATGAGGTTGCTGATAGAGCTGCTAAACGAGGAGCTTTCAATAACTCTGACATGGTTTCAAATGAGAAATTGGCATTATCAACAGATGAAATGTACTCCTTGTTGGAAAAATCCACTTGTACTAGTCCATCTGCTTCTAGATCTAAAGTCTTGACATATAGTAGACCTGTAATTAGTTTACTGTACAAAATACGACTAAACTCGTGGAAAGCTAAGTACGCAAAAGTTAATTGTATTTGCAATCTTAAACTATCAATTCATCACTTACTATTAGAATGCCCAATTTTGCTTGCTAGATATCAAATGAATAATATGAAGTTTTTTCTGAAGTATGACAACATAAAGGACATTTTGAATGATGAAGAAATTGACATTATTTTAATTGCAAAAGTTATTCTATCCACACCTATTGGAAGATTACTTTGAAGTTTTATTTCACTTGTTCATATTTTTGAAGGGGGAGGGGTAACTTTTGCATGGTGTCTAAAATCACTATCGTTGTGAACAGACATTAAACTAAATATTCATTCATTCGATCGCAATTTATACAAGATTTGGTGTTGTACTCTCTCTGTCTGTCTCTCTCTCTGTCTCTCCCTCTCTCTCTCTGTCTGTCTGTCTGTCTGTCTGTCTGTCTCTCTCTCTCTCTCTCTCTCTCTCTCCACACACACACACACACACACACACACACACACACACACACACACACACACACACACATCACGATCAATTAATGCAGGCACCTGTGTTTGCAATAGATCAGTATCTTCTACACAAACATCATTGTGAGCAAATGGAGAAATCATTGTATTTCCCTATCTGGACAACTTTAACCGAGCTCAAACATCATCTTCCTACTGGACTCCAGCTCAGGTCAATAAGAATTTTCGTGCCCTCTCTCTATGCTGAGAGAAAGTGAGAACAAACCAACCCATGTTAGGCTCCAGTGAGACATTGCTTTTTTTTTTTTTTTTTTAAAGATTTCATGTTATTTAGTCATGAGTATAAAAGTAAATTTCTGGAGTAAAATTACACATAAATTTTGCCAGTTTGTTTGTTGTTCATACATGATTTCATTGTTGACTTTATCTTTAATTCTGTCAGCCACTCAAAGCACAAGCGCGTTTAAGTGCATAATCCTAAGGTGAATTATAATTATTAGACCCTTTTGTGACTGATGATTCGGTGTGTTTTCTAAATACTAACAAGAACAAGTCAGACTCACACACCTAACGACCGCAGGGACAGTGAACTGAAAGAGGCCCACCTTGTCTGGGACAAGGCACGATGGACAGCAGAGACCCTCCCTCCCATTCACCGCTTTTATCTTCCCTGAGGTAAATCAGTTACCCATTGATTTCATTGGATGAGTTGAATATGCATTTAGCTTTCAAGTTCTTCCATCGATTCATCATGAACAAAGCAGAAAATACGCATTTGGTTTCACAATCATCAAAACACAATAAAATGCACAGCTGTTCTCAGCATCGGGCTGGGTACTAGATCTCGTCGAACGAAGTTTAGCATATGATTTGGAATTCTTAGGCATGTTGGTGAAAAAATTATGAAGAACTTAATAGCCTTCAAATGATCGCAAGACTTCAGTTTAGTAATAATGTGTAAACATTTAAAAAAAAATTCTAGCCCATATTTTTTGTGTGTGATGTGATATTTACTGTCAAGTGAGTCTCTTTTCTTAAGCATTTTGTTAAGCTGTTTGTAGATGCAACAGAGAGAGAGAGAGAGCGAGAGAGAAAGAGAGAGAGAGAGAGAGACAGACAGACAGACAGACAGACAGACGGACAAACAGACAGACAGGGAGGCAGACACGGATATCTATTATTATTATTATTATTATTATGAACATTTATGACGCCTAATCAATTGAATGCCCTAGGCGTTTACAATATCACAACAGACATCAAATCACACAATATATAACAATCATACATGAGAAAAAGGCATCAAAATCCAAAGCAAGGACACAAACTCACAAGCATGCATACACGCAAACACACACTCACACAGACACGAACGCACACAAAGCAGACACTCGCATCACACATTGCAAACGTCGGGTCACAGGGAAGACGAAGTTACCTAGGAAACAGATGAGTTTTGAGAAGGCGCTTGAATGTGGGCAGTGAGGGTGAGTATCTGAGAGAGCGAGGCAATTGATTCCAGGTAGTTGGAGCTTGATAGGCAAAGGAACGTTGACCAAAGGTTTTAGTGCGAACAGTGGGGATACTGTAGATACGAGTGTCACATGAGGAACGTAAAGCTCGAGATGGGGTGTAAAGATGTAACAGGTGGGTGAGATACTCAGGACAGGAAGACTCGATAGATTTGAAGCAGAGAGAGGCAATCTTGTAGGATATTCTTAGCTGAACAGGGAGCCAGTGGAGAGAGCGGAGCAATGGGGTAACATGGTTATATTTAGAAGTGCGGAAGATGAGACGGGCAGCATGATTCTGAACTCTTTGAAGTTTGTTGATGAGATGAGAGGGAGAGCCAGACAAAAGAGCGTTACAGTAATCCAGGCGGGATAGAACAAATGCGCAGACAAGAGCTTTTGTTGTGTTTTCTGAGAGAAGATGGCGAATAGAAGTAATTCGGCGGAGTTCAAGAAAGCAAGTGCGACAGACATTGCTGACATGCTGTTGGAAGGACAGGGTTTGATCAAGAGTTACACCGAGGTTGCGGGCAGAATGAGAGAGAGTGATAGGTGAATCAACAAGTTTGATGGAAGTCGGAACAGAAGGGTGGTTTTGAAGTTTTGGTGGGGTGATCAGGATCAGTTCAGACTTATCTTCATTTAGTTTTAGTTTGTTTCGGGTCATCCAGTCCTTAAGGTTGGCTACACAAGACTGGGTGTTTTGGATCATGAGAGGAAGGTCAGAGAGAGGCCCAGAGACATACAGCTGATTGTCATCAGAGAAGGAATGATGCTGAAGTAGGTGTTCTTGGACGATAGAAGAGACAGGATAAGAGTAGAGAATGAAGAGTAGAGGGCCCAAGACAGATCCTTGTGGCACGCCGTAGGTCAGACAAGAGGGATTAGAAGAAAGGCCGTTGACAGAAACTACTTGTTGACGATCAGTGATGTAGGAATGAAACCAACTCAAGACTGTGTCATCAAGCCCAAAAGAGTGATGTAGGCGGGAAATGAGGATAGAGTGGTCAATAGTGTCAAAGGCAGCAGATAGGTCCAAGAGAGTCAAAAGTGATACATTGTTACAGTCAAGGGCAGTCAGAATGTCGTTACAGATTTTGAGAAGAGCAGTCTCAGTACTATGTCCAGAGCGGTAAGCAGACTGAAGGGGATAGACAAGGCTGTTGGAATGAAGGTGGTCTAACAGTTGGTCAAGAACAACTTTCTCTAAAATTTTTGAAAGAAACGGAAGATTTGACACAGGTCTGTAGTTTTTCAAATTGTCAGGGTCAAGAGTAGTCTTTTTCAAAAGAGGTCTTACAATTGCAGATTTGAAAGAAGGAAAGAAGCCAGTTGAGAGGGAGTGGTTGATGATGATGGTAATATGAGGGAGTAGAGTGTCAAGGCAATGGGTGAGGAAAGAAGCTGGTAGTGGGTCAAGTTCACAGGTTTTAATGCCAGATTTCATGATGATTTTCTTTACAAAGACCTCAGAAACAGGATGGAAGGAAGTGAGGAAAGTTCCCGAGAAAGGGGGATCGGAAAATGATGCATGAGTATTAGTCAGGGAGTCCAGTGAAAGCCTAAGATTAGTGATCTTGTTGACAAAGTAGTCAGAGAAAGCCTGTGGAAGGTCAGAAGGTGGGAGATTGGAAGGAAGAGGAGAGGAATCAGTTTTACCAAGAAGAGTGTTAGTAATGTTATACAGCTGTTTGGACGTGGAGCATGCAAGAATTTTGGCATTGTAATAGGCAGATTTTGTAGCGTGAACAAGGCTGTTAACAATTTTGTTGGCAGTTTGGAAAATTTGCTTGTGAACTGTCAGACTGGACTTGAGCCACTGTCTCTCGGCTCTGCGTCTTTCACGCTTGGCTTCTTGCAGCTGAGGCGCAACGGAGGAGAACCAAGGTGATGGTGGCCTCTTGGAGACAAGACGGCCACAGGCAGGAGCGTACTGGTCCAGGAGCCGAAGGAGAAGGGAGTTGAGGTCATCTGGAGTGGTCGGCGGTGAAGTAGACAGGTGAGAATGGAGGACAGCGTTGAAGAGAGTCATGTCGACTGCGGAGAGGTTTCTGGCTTGAACGTACGTTTTGCGAGGTGGAGGGCGGAAAAGGTGGAGATCAGCTACGAGGCAGACATGGTCAGACGGGAGGGTGTGGTCGATAGTGACAGAACTCACCACAGCCTGGTCAACCCTGTGGATCATATTATCCAATGTGTGTCCACGAATGTGAGTGGGAGCGTGGACACACTGAACCAGTCCATAGCAGTCCAGGAGGTCGATGACTTTGGAGGTGGTGGAGTCAGAGGGGCGATCAAAATGAATGTTGAAGTCACCAGCGATGATGTAGGAGCCATGAAGAGAGTTGCAGTAGGACAGCAGATCGGGGAGTTCATCGAAAAAGGTGGAGTCAGTCAAGCGGTTCTTAGGGTTTGGAGGGGGACGATACAGACACAGGAGGTGGAAAGTTTGGTGGGGAAAGGTGAGGGTGAGTTGTGCCAGTTCGAAGGAGGTGTGGGTGAAGGGGAAGGAGGGCTTGGTGGAGAGGAAAGGGGAGAGTGAATCAGCGACGACAAATGCAATGCCGCCGCCGCGGGACTGACGGGGAAAGGAGATGGTGTGGTGGCCGGGTGGAGCGATGTCACGGCACTTAGCTTCGTCACCTTCAGCACGAAACCAAGTTTCGGTCACAGCGAAGACATCAACGTTGTTGTCATGGATGAAGTAGGAGAGGGCAGACCGTTTTTCAGTTCCAGTACCCAGAGCTTGGGCATTGAAAACACATAGGCGGAAAGAAGCAGATCGGTCCAAGAAACGGTTTTCAGCAGAGCGAGTGTTGATGCGAATCAGATTTACAAGATTTCTAGAAGAGGGTTTGTTATGTGGCTTCTCAGTCAAAACAGATGGAGGAGTGACACAAGCGCGAGTGGAAGTTAACACTGGAATGGGCTCACCTTTCTTCAGTTTTCTGCGGCCACCACGAAATGGTCGCCGTTTCTTCTTCCACGAGGGACTCCGTGCAGCGTTCATTAATCCAACATGGCAAAGTGTGTCACAAACTGTTGGGGGAAATTCAGAAAGAACATCCTTGAGCGAGAGCAAGTCTTCTCTACTGTAGTGAATACTAGCGGGCGGCGTGGCGACTGAAACAGTGAGTTGATTTGCACGTGCGAAGTCGCGGATGAATGGGCGGTAGCCAAACAAGCCGGAATGGAGGAAGAGAAACAGAAATGTCAGAAAGAAAAAATGAATGGTAGCACATCTGTCCCTTAACAGAGAGAGACAATAAAGGTACCAAAATGACGGGCGTTCCATAACGAAGAAAATAATACTAATAATCCACACGATCACCGCACAACACAGTCACAAATTTCACATCTATGATAGAGAGGTTCCCTCGAGCCTGTTAGGCGATGGCGAACACCACTCACATCTACAGGGAAAGACAGACTGACAGAGAGAGAAAGAGTGAGTAGCTTATGTATGGGGGAACACACACACACACACACACACACACACACACACACACACACACACACACACACACACACACACACATACACATGTAAAGCTCGTTAATGTGACTGCACTAGCGTGCAATGATGTCTATGCGCACCTATGAATGTATATGATTACGTAAATGTGTGTTTTGGCATGTGGTTGATTTTGTGCGAATAACGGTGATAGCTCCTATCAATTGCATGCCCTTGCATGCAGACACTCTTTAGCTTTATTGTATAATTCATTTATTGTATAGCGGAATGAAGCTGTGCATGCTAAATTAATTAAATTATGTTGAATAATCAGTTTGAGTATCCTTTTTGAGGTCAGGACGAATTTTGATATTTGTTCATCACTAATCACTTAGATATCTGACCAGGTAAGGCTGTTTTTTTTCTCCTCAAAATGTATTGTGAGCATGCTAGTTAGTCAGATTAGCTAGTCGTGTCTGATTTTGCAGAAAACATCGTTCTCCGCTTTATCATCAAGGGATATTAATTAAGGGATGCTAAACAAGCTGAGCATCATAATCAACTGAATCATTGTGCTATCTGCTTTTCCATCTTCTGGGTAAGCGGTATGACATACATAACGGAGGATCCCAGCTTGGAATGGGAGTACGATGTTCATAGTGATGATGACGATCGTTCGTGGTATGACCTGTACAGACCGTATAGAAAAGCGTACAAACTTATTTATAAAATCGGTTATCCTGCTGTGCTTGTGTTTGGTTTCTTCGGAAATCTTATGAGCCTTCTAATCATGAATCGTCTTCCTGGATCTAGTTACAGTGTGTTGTTTCAAGTTCTGGCATGTTCTGACCTTATGGTGTTGATAGTAGGTCCACTAGACTCTTGGCTTGAAGCAGAATTTGATGTGCCGAGAATTAAAACTCTGGGTACTTGGCCATGTAAGGTGGAAAAAGTGATGACATATATGTTGTCTACTTTGTCATCATGGATGCTTGTGACGCTCACCATGCAGAGAGCTGCCTCTGTACTGTGGCCCCATCACGTCAAAGCTGTGTGGACAAAGGGAACGTCACGAGCTATTGCCGGTGTAGTGATTGTGGTTACTTTTCTGATCAACTGTCACTTTCTTTATGGATATGATCGTGATGCTGAGCATTGTCCAGACTCGTGTTGTCGTGAAGCTGTATCAGAAAACTACGAGTGGCTTATGGACGAGATTTGGCCTTGGGTGGACTTAGTTCAATTCTGTTTCCTGCCATCCATCCTGTTGGTATTTAGCAACAGCGTTATTCTCAGGAAACTCGTAGGATCAAGTGGAAAAGACCTGCACCTCCCTGTACAACATTCAACAGAGAAATCCAGACTACAGGAGGCGTTTTCAATGACAGTGACTCTTATATGTATCTCTGTTTCTTTTATTCTTCTGACAACACCCATATCAGTGATACTGATTCTGCCATCTGTTGATAGTGATGACCCAATTGGGTATGGAAAATTCAAAATATTTTGGAGCCTCAGTCATGTCCTGTGGTACATCAATAGCGCCGTCAACTTCTACTTGTACTGTCTAACTGGTCGAAGATTCAGAGCAGAGTTTCATAAAATAATCATTCAGGTTGTGAATAAACAACATGTGAAAGAAAATAGTCGAAAGAGAGCTGTTACTGAAGGTGACTTTTAGCATTTCATCAATTGTTGAATGATAAAGAGGTACCATAAGTGGTATAGACACACTAATGTGTTAGCCCCCCCCCCCCCCCCCCCTTTTTTTTTTTTTTTTTCTTTCTTTTATATTTTTGCTTGAAAAGCGACATGAAGGTACACACAACTGTGTAAGCAAACGCATGCACAAACGGCTTCAATGCAAGAAGAATAATGAGTAATTGTGCATTAATCAGAATTTGACTCTGAAACATGATAGCCAATTGTATGCCAGTTTGAAGTATTTATGCATTGTTTCAAATGAGAGACAAAAAACAAAACAAAACAAAACAAAAAACAGAAACTTTCCGTACAACTCCACACCACCCTCTCCTCCTCCTCACACACACACACACACACACACACACACACGCGCGCGCGCGCGCGCGCGCACACACACACACACAAACACACACACACACACACACACACACACACACAACACACACACACCACACACTACACACACACAACACACACACCACACACACACACACACACACACACACACACACAAGGCTTCCTAGCTATCATTTTGTTTTCTCTATCAATCTCTTTTCTCCGTTCTCTCTTAATTTTATTCCATTATTTCCTTTCATTTTCTGTTTTTGCAAGACTATTTCGAGGGTTGACTGCCAGAACCCAGTATCCCACTTTTTTGTCCATTTTCATTTTTTTTTTACTCTGCGCTATGTTTTCCTATGTGATCTTTCACCTAGTAAACTCTTTGGTCATGGTATTGATTTTTGAGCAGTTATTGATAAAATCAAAACCTAGTATCTCCAAATGTAGGAGAAGCTTTCCCCCTGAAACCCATTAGCTCCACATGCTATGTTCTGCCCAGTTTTTTATGAGCAGCACTTTTCACACACAGTGACTGCCAGAACCCAGTATCTTGAACAAAGGGATCCTGGCTGTCAGAAAACACCACGGATTTGGAAAAGTAAGCTACCACTTATCTGGAGATAAGTGCATTTTGGTGAGATTCCACTAACAAAAGGAACGTAACCGATCCAGGGAAAACCAAGTGTATCAAGCTGTTGGGCTGTCGCTGTTAAGATTGTTTATAGTTTGGCAGGAAGTGGGCCAGTAGCTGAGCTCCAGAGTCTACTCTGTCATGAGAAAACTTACACACACACACACACACACACACACACACACACACACACACACACACACACACACAGCACGCACGCACGCACGCACGCACGCACGCAGCACGCACGCACGCACGCACGACCACACACACACACAACTGTTTTGTGTGTTGTGTGCCCACGCGTGAGTGTGTGTGTGTGTTGCGTGGGGGGGGGGGGGGGGGGGGGGCGTAGCTGAGTTCCAAAGTCTACTCTGACATGAGAAAACTTTACTTAAGTACGTGAAGACTCACTCTTTTCTCCTGTTCACAAAGATTGAAGAAGCATTGCAGAAACACCAACACTGCCATCCCCCCCCCCCCCCCCCCAGAAAACAATAGTACAGGTATGACAATTTTTACTACATTAATACTTTCACATAAGCTTTTGTAATACCGTAACGTCATTCAAGCACTTGAACTTTTTGTTGTTGTTGTTTGTTGTTGTTGTTGTTGATGTTGTTGTTGTACTTTCATGATTATGTTCAAAACGGCGAAAAACTGTTTATATATTCCGCGCGCGCGCGCGAGCGCGAGCGCGAGTGTGTGTGTGCGTGTGTGTGTGGTGTGTGTGTGTGTGTGTGTGTGTGTGTGTGTGTGTGTGTGTGGAGGGGGGGATATCGCGCACTGGCATGAGTGATTGAATGCACTTGTTTATAAGAGAGAAAATGTGAGTATGTTTGTGTGTGCGTGCATGCGTGGGCGCGCATTTGTGCTAATATGCGTAAGAGAAAGAGTGTGTGCGGTGCGTGTGTGAGAATGGGATGGCATAAAACAATAAATGAAACACACACACACACTACACACACACCACACACACACACACACACACACACACACACACACACACACACACCACGCACGCACGCACGCACGCACGCACGCACGCACACACGTTTACCAAACAACTGCATTACAGTGCTGGAGACGGTAATGCGTCGCGGGCCTTAGGTTTGTCCACTCTTTTGGTTTCCGTTGTTCAGGCAGAAAACTAAAAGCTGTGCTGCTTTCACACTCCACCCATCTTCCCTGACACAAATACTGGGAAGTATATTACAAATTATTTATTGCGTTTATGCCACTGACGATGCTCATAGCACTGTCGTTGATATAAAAAAAGGTTTGCATGCTGAATAACTGTTTCCATTGTGAAGATTTATTTTGGTCTAAAGCCTACTTGGCATAGCTTAAGGAACTCGATATTCTACTCTCTCTCTCTCTCTCTCTCTCTCTCTCTCTCTCTCTCTCTCTCTCTCTCTCTCTCTCTCTCTAGTTGTTGGGTGAGAAAGTAGTCTGCCCATCGGACAATGATTCGAAAACAGTGTTTTGTGACAAATTTAACGGGAGTTTATCTTTTATTTTTGATTATTACAAAGTTGGGATGACTTTCAGTCCGGTCTCTAAGTCCAAGTGCAACACTGATGGTGAAGGGGGGTCACCTACAGTGGCGACATTTCAATTTATGAAAGAGCGAGATTGATAACTTTTGTCAACTACATAATCAAGATGACCAGCTTTATACTTCTATGATGTGTTTTTCAAATTCCAATTTAGTCAAGATGTAACCCAGAGTATTCTTTCCATGAAAAAAAAAACCCGTACACAAACTTTCAACAAAATATGTTTTATTTTTTTCACAGTTACTACACTCAAGATGAATCCAGATGATGGCGACAGGTCAGACCTTGATGGGAAATTCTGTCTCTTCCAGTACCCGATACTGAGGCACAGAATGCAGAAAAAACTAATATCCATCACATCGTCTGCCAGTGGTGACTGTGCTTATTATTACAACAACAACAACAACAACAACAACAACAACAACAACACACACACACACACACACACACACACACACACACACACACACACACACACACACACACACACACACACAAAATACAGTGAGTATGCAAGATGAAATGAAGGGTGATAGGATGTCATGCTATAACCGTAATCGTCATCAGAGTCTATATTGTATTTGTTTATAGAGATAATGTGCCCTTGACGGACCCCCAAAAGAGGTGAAGACTTAGACGTTTTGCATCTCTCCATCTTTGCTAGGTGCATACATGGACTGAAACCCGTCCACGCACGCGCATTCATGTGTTTCACGTACACTATGTGCTTTGTCTCGTAATTTGTCCCTGCTGTTTGGCAGACTTACACCTTCTGTGTATTAACACCTTCATGACTGGTGGAAGCTTTCATACCTAAAAACATACTTACGCATTTCTCTCTCTCTCTCTCTCTCTCTCTCTCTCTCTCTCTCTCTCTCTCTCTCTCTCTCTCTCTCTCTCTCTCTCAGTGATAAAGCGCCCACAATTATGTGCGCGCACCCCCCCCCCCCCCGCCACACACACACACACATGCACGCGCACAGACATGGACCCGTGCCCACACATCCATACACACACGCACATGTATACATTCACTACACACATGCATAAAAAGACACAACCAATGTTAGGTAGGCATTCAAGGCTTGACCAGCGCATTTGAGACTACAAAATCCCAGTAGAACAAAAAAAAAAAATCGATTTAGGCCGTCCCATTTGTTAAAAAGAGCCGCCTTTCATGTACCTACAAAGTCCAGTACATCAAAATACGATGTTCTTGTAATTACATTCTGAGCAAATGCTTTCTGTACAAACTTTTCCCCAAACTCGGTACTTTGAGATACTGGTTTCTGGTTGTCCTGACGCTTTACGCTTGTAAAAACGAAGCATCGTCAGTCACTTTGTTTTTGCTGTCTCAACTGGTGGAAATACTTTCAGTACGGTTTTGGCAAAACCTCGTAAATTTGAGATACTGGCATCTGGTTGTCCTTGATCATGGCACTTTCAGCTGTCGAAAACCAAACATCTTATGCATGTTTTGAATTGTATCGTTTATACTTAGCACATAAGATGAACGCGATTTTAAGAAAGAGCTTCCAGCAGAAATATGGGGTAGGTATTGATTTCCTTTGTGTTTAAGTTTTTAGGCGCTTACTTTTCTTTTTCTTTTTCTTTTTTTCATGCTACAGCCGCTGAAAGTTTAAAAATCGTCTCCTGTAAACTATCAGAAAATTAAGATACGTGGTTCTGGCAGTCTACACTATTAAGCGTTTGGTATGTTTTCCGGCTGATCTCTCTCTCTCTCTCTCTCTCTCTCTCTCTCTCTCTCTCTCTCTCTCTCTCTCTCTCTCTCTCCTCTTGGAGTTCACAAAACTTAAGCGGAGTCGGTTGTGTTGAGGTTTATGTCTTGTTTATGGTAAAATTACACGTTTTACCATTTACGTACACTTTTTTGAAATGTGTACAGAGTGCAGCTAACGCATCATGCTAAAGGTGATTCTGAGTTCCAGAGCAAGATGTGGCTCCTTCGTGGCAGTCCACACCAATTTTATGTGTCGCTGTGCCAAAGAAAACATCCTCATGCGATATCGATGTCGGACATTGAGAGTGACAAGCCGAGCGGACGGTGTCATGGTGGGGATGCTCCTCACTGTGATTTTCTTCAGCAACCTTTTGATGCAGTGCGGCGACGTCGAGGCCAACCCTGGACCTCCTAAGAGGGACAGCAAGCAGACATGTTTTACCGGTACCAGTGATGGCCGGAGACTGGGTGTGGAGAGAGGCCAGAGAAGCCAGGGGGACAGTGCACAGTCGTCCATGCAGCAGAGAGTTGATAGTGACACTGTTTTTGAACCAGCCTTGTCCATGCTGTCTTCCATGAGCGACAAGTTTGATAGCCTTCGAGAGGACCTTATCGAAATTAAAGAATTTTTTTGTGAATTTGAAGGAGGAAGTCAAAACATGAAAAGTGAGTTGGCCTCTCTTAGGCAGTCAAATAATTAACTGGCAGAAACAAAACAAAACAAAACAAAACAAAACAAAACAAAATAAAAACATAAAGAGAGTTTGCAAAATTTGAAAATTAAGACCAGTGAATTAGAGGACCGTTCTAAGAGGAATAGCATCACTGTGCACAGTATACCCAGACAGGCCAATGAGACTAGTGAAGATTGTGAACACGTACTGAAAGACTTGATATCTAACAAGTTAAAATTGAGCGATGACATCAGTTTTGATAGGGTTCACCGATTAAATGCAAAATCTCACTCGCCCATTGTTGCTTAATGCACGTTATATAAGAAAAGAGTGAAAATTCTAAAGGGGAAAAGAAATCTCTGAGGAAGCAATGTATTCATCGGCGACGACTTTTCTCTGCGCATCATAACCATCAGGAAGAAGCTGTCTCCTCACCTTAAGGTGGTCAAGGACCAGCAGAAACCGACGACGATGATCTACGACTACCTGCTGATAGACGGAAAGACGTTCGTCCTTAAACGAGCAGGAGACCGGCATCACTGAGCTCTCCTAGAGGTGTGGCCACCCCTGGTCAAGAACCGACGCTATTTTACCCATAGACTCAATGCAAGAAAGGTGGACAGAGAAAGACTGTCACTGGTGTCAGCGAGTGTGACAAGACAGCGTAGCTTCTGTACACGTGGAAGTGTTGAAACATTGTATGCCACTACAGCGAACTCACTGCCACGCGCGGCATGGGGGGGGGGGGGGGGGGGGGGGATGAATATAGAAGAACATGGGAACATAAAATTAAGAAACTATATCATAAATATGAAAATTCTTCACTCGCTGCATGAGGGAACCATCGTTATCCCTCTCGAAGGCAGATCTATTTGTATTGCCTGCTCCTAGGCCTTCCGTCCGCTGGATTGGACTCATCAGGGAGACACGGCTGGTGGTGTCTGTGTTCCTGGCGTCAAATAGAGACACAACACAGTCCATAATACTGTGGCGTTCTCACCACCAAGCGTTCAAAAAAGAATTCAACAGCACCCCCAAAGCAGCCAGCGAAGGGTAGTAAATGAAACAAAACAAAAGAGTGGGGAGGAAAAATGTTGCTGAAAAACTAAAGACATTATGAAAACAGTATAAAATGTAGGGGACAATCTTTTAGCCTACGCATGAGGATCCACTCAAGGATGCAAGGGAGATCAAAAGACAAACATTAAGACGGGCAGAAACAAATACAAGTAGCCTCGATTTAATTGAAACGAAGTTGAAAACAAAATGAGGCAGGGAACTGCAAACAATAAACAAGTAGGGTAACTCTTGCTAACTTTTATTCAAGACTGGAAACAGCCTTTTAAGGTGTGTGTGTGTGTGGTGGGGGGTGGGGGGGGGGTTTCAAGATGAAGAAAATGGGAACATAAAATTAAGAAAATATATCATAAATATGAAAATTCTTCACTTGCTGCATGAGGGAACCATTGCAATCCCTCTCAAAGGCAGATCTATTTGTTTTGCCTGCTCCTAGGTCTTTCGTCTGATGGATCGGACTCGTCAGGGAGACACGGCTGATTGTGTCCGTGTTCCTGGCATCAAGTAGAGACACAACACAGTCCATAATACTGTGGTGTTCTCACCACCAAGCGTTCAAAAAAGAATTCAACGGCACCCCCAAAGCAGCCAGCGAAGGGTATAAATGAAACAAAACAAAAGAGTGGGGAGGAAAAATGTTGCTGAAAAAACTAAAGACATTATGCAAACAGTATAAAATGTAGGGGACAATCTTTTAGCCTGCACCTGAGGATCTACCCAAGGATGAAAGGGAGATCAAAAGACGAACTCAATGACGGACAGAAACAAATACAAGTAGCCTCCCTTTAATTGAAACGAAGTTGAAAAAATGAGGCAGGGAACTGTAAACAATAAACAAGTAGGATAACTCTTGCTCCCATAAGATAAGCTAACACAGAGTAACTTTTATTCAAGACTGCCACAGCCTTTTAAACTTGAATAAAGTCAGACAAATACAAAGACGAACAATTTAATAGTGGGGGAATGTGGTGTGTCTCTGTTTGACGCCAGGAACACAGACACAGTAAATGATTATTTTGTGTCTTCTAATGATTTGTTTGACTATATAGCTAAGCATTGTAGTATGTTTGTTACAGACAAAATTGAATCCGACCATATCTCTTCGGAATTCTGCATGAACGTGTCTGATGCTGGATTAGGTGTTGTTGGAGGTTTTGATTGAAAGGAATATGTAGAAAAAAAACGGTGTGGAATGATGGTAATGCTGTTCATTTTTGTGATATGATGAACTCCGAGCACATTCCTGAAAAGCTTTCATCAGGAACAATGTTGATTGAGGTTAATGTAAACAATGCGTTGCACATGTTCAATGATACTGTGAGGATGTTGCAGACTGTATGAAATAGCGTATTGGTGTTAACAGTTCAAACAGACAGAATGACTGGTACGATACGGAATGCAAGGCAGAGACACTAAAGACGCGCAGACTGTTAAGAATATTTAGGAAAACATCTGGTAAAGAAGATGGGGCAGCTTTTTGCAAAGCGAGGAGAGAATTATAACAATTTATTGCTTAGAAAGCAGAAGTTGTATAATGATCTTCAAGTTATGAAAACACTTAATTCTGTGAACAATCACGAAGAATTTTGGAAATCACTGCGCCCAGTATACAAAAAGAGATCACTGCCTCAAAATGATTTCACTGTTGAGGAATGGCACCAACATTTTAAATTAGTGTTAGAGAAAGATGTCCCACCTCAAGCAATTAAAAATGTTGCAGATGACGTGCATATAAATCACATGGACCAACCTATAACAAGGAAGAAATTTGATCAGCAGAAGATGAAAAATCGAAAAGCTCCTGGGCCCAATGGCTTGATAGCAGAATTTTTTCTAAAGAATTTGGGGGATGTGCTATTGACTTTTTAGTAAAATTGTTCAATCCACTGTTTGACAAAGGAATGTATCGAGAGGGCTGGTCAGAGTTTACAATATGCCTTCATATAAAAAGGTGAAGTCAACAATGCTAACAATTATAGGGTAATTTCATTATGTAGGCTAATATATGAAGTGAACTTTATAGTTCAGTTACATACAGTAGATTTTCAAATTGAGCTGAAATTAATAATATCACTGGTGGACATCAAGCTGGGTTTATAAAAGATTATTCAATGACTGATTTTGAAAAAAAAAAAAGTTTGATCAGATTTCGAGAAAACTTTCACGGCCAATACTTAGAAATAACAGAATAAAAGGAAAACTTACTGCTGTATAGAAAGTATGCAATCAGGATGTCAAAGCTAGAATTAAATGTGATGCTAGAGTTACTGATCTAATAAAATGTACAAGAGGAGTAAAACAGGACGATTTGTGTAATCCCGTCCTGGTTTCATTTTTCAAAAATAAATTTGGCTCAACAAATTAATGAAAATGGTAAACATGGAGTAACATTTGATTAAGTAGAAATATCTTTTGTGCTTTTTGCAGATGATATTGTGTTGTTGTCTGAAACTCCGATTGGTCTACAAAATCAGTTATAGGCGATGGCGGAGAGACCGGAGCTAAAAGTGAACATGGTAAAATCTAACATCGTAATTTTTGGTAAAGGTGGGTATTCAGCGGCACGTGAAACATGGTTATATGGAAGAAGTCTGTGTCTGTTGTGAATGCATATAAATATCTGGGATTGTATTTTTCAACTGAGCTGAGTTTTAGATTTACTTGCCAAGATCTGGTCAGTCGAGCGAAAAAATCTGTTGTTAGCATTTTGTCCTTAATGTATAAATATAAAAAGCTACTCCCCAAGTATATTTTTTAAAAACTATTTGATACACCAGTTCAACCAGTAGCTCTATGTTGAGCCGAAATATGGGGCTTTCATAATAATCAGAAATTGAAAAGGTACATTTATTTGCTATGGACAAAAATACATGTTGATCAAAGGATTTTATATATGCAGAACTATTTACTTAAACGATTACACAGTAGGTGCTGGTCAAAAGTAGTTCAAATCAATGATAGCAGACTATCTGCTCTGGCTTATAAGAAAATGTATGTCCTCGATCATAGAGGTAAACACACATGGGCAGGTAGGGTACGTAAATGGTTAAGTTATTATGGGTTTGGTGACGTGTGGATGAACCAGGGTGTCTGGTGTGCAACACTTTTTTTTGCTAGTTTTAAACAACGTATTATAGATTGCAGGTGGCAGGACTGGGAGTCCCACATTCGGACTAGTGACAGATTTTCGCTGTATAGATTGTTAAAGTCAATCATTTGATTGAACCATACGTTTAACTGTTTTTGTGTAGTTTTGTAAGGGCAGCATTAACCATGTTTAGGTTTGGCGTATCTGATATTGCCGTGCACTCCGAGAAATTTACATACGGCGGAAGTGGAGCTGCCATGTGTCGCTTATGTAGTTCAACAATAGAGGATGACGTTCGTTTTGTGTTTAGCTGTCCAGTGTTTAAATGACCTAAGAAGTAAATTCATTCGATCTATGTTTTGTTGCAGACTATCTAGTTTTCACTTAGTATTGCTATTATCAACGAAAAATGAATATACAATAAGCCGTTTTACAATTTACGTGTATAAATCGTTTCAACGTATCAGAGCTTTTTCTCAATAAGAGCGTGCAAAGTGAACATGTTTGACATTTTACATAGTTTTAATGAAATGATCATTTTGATCTTGATGTTCCCATTGTTGTTTACATCCCATAGATTTGACCCCTTTTAGATTGGGCCTTGGCCTTTTTGAGTAATTCCAGTCATTCATTCATTCATTCTCTCTCTCTCTCTCTCTCTCTCTCTCTCTCTCTCTCTCCTCTCTCTCTCTCTCTCTCTCTCTCTCTCTCTCTCTCATATGCCACAATCTCACTTGCTTTGAAGTCATCCTCTTTAGAACTACTGATAGCGAAAACAAATCAGCAATATTTTGTTATGCTTTCAGATCTTTGTTCCTTGTTTTGTTTTTCCTTGGAGATATCTCCTATTTAAAGTAATAAGAACAAAGGTGTTGTGTCTGTGTCAAGAGCTTATCTTCTATGTTTTACTATATTTTAAAAGAGCAAATTGGTTGGAAAGGAATGATTCAATTAGTTTCTATTATATGTCTTCAATGGATCGATGTCTTTTGCTTTTGTACTATCACAATGAATATAAATATGTTCAACACACACACACACACACACACACACACACACACACAACACACACACACACACACACCACCACCACACACACACAGACACACACAGACAACAACACACAGACCACAACACACACACACACACACACACACACACACACACACACACACACACACACACACTTAGCCCTATGGGTTTGAGGGAGTGGTGTCTGAGATACACGCAAATGAGAAAAAGAGTCCTGCTGGGTTTGGAAATCCCTGCTGTTGTTTATTGATGTAAGGTGACACCCAATGGGTCTACTCGTTGACATTCAGCTTGAACATGTTGAACAAGAAATCTAAGGTGGCATTAAGGATTAAAACCCCTAATTGTGGAACAAGGGCATGATGTTTCACACTGACACAAGCGACTCGCATTCATCTCAACAGCTACTTTCTCAACAGTACTGTCAAGCTAAATGCAACTGATCAAAGCTCACTATTTACACTGGGGGCCAATCCCAACTCCCCAATGAAACATTTCCACTGCTGCTGCGTTGCTGCTTTCGTTTCCTCTGCGCAGGGGTTCGTCGTTTTGGAGAATTTCTGTTGTCGGGCTGCCCTTTGGTGAGCATTGACCTCTACACAGTGTTCTCCAAAGGCAACAACAGATTGCGGTGCAGTGTTCTCTTTTTACTAGTGCCATCTTCGCTCTGGACTTCATACACTGGAATGTCCCAGTTAGGTTGGTCTCAGACTTGGTAGTTTGCTACCACGTATCTCCACAGTGGCACCTCTGACTTTCTTTCATATTGCTTTTTGATGTTTCTTTCAGGCGTAATCTCTGCTGCAGTAGCCAGCTCAAAAGACTCCTTCAAGCGAGAGTGCAGGACCTCCATGTACCTTGTAAAAGGAACTTCATCAGTGTTATTGCAGGTCAGTCCAAAAGCAGCATCTGTAGGTAAACGGCGATTGCTACCAAACATCAATGCAAAGGGAGAAAAGAGATGAGTTCTCTTGCGGTATACAGTTGCATGTAAACACAAGAGGTTCCACCTGGCTCTTCCAGTCTTCTTTCTGTACAGTTTCCAGCGTTCATAGCATGTTCACGAGGGCATCAAATGGTCAGACTTTATACCAAATGAAGAGGCCAGGGAGAGGCCAAACAGCTACCCATGTCAATCACCATCTGCAAACGTCACCTCCACTGGCTGGGTCATGTCTTGAGATTACCCTCATCAAGACCTGCAAACCAGCTCATCCTGGGTCGTTCTTTTCTCTCTGGCCCAGCAGGCCAGAGAAAAAAAGGATGACCCAGGATGAGCTGGCGACAGGCAGTGGAGAGAGATCGCAGGCTCGTTGACAGAGGATGGAGTGACATCAGCAGACTGGCTGAGGACCGTGCACAGTGGACAAACTTGACTGCCTCATGCGTTGCAAAATGCGGGAGCTTCTAAATCTAAGTAAGCCAGTAATTATTCAATCAGGGCCACTAGCTTTAAGATTAAAAAACAAAATTCTTTAGAACCAGCAAAATATCATCCCTTGAAATTGGATAATTCAATGTATTGTCAATGGTATTTTTGTTATAATTGGTATCGTTGTTGACATGGGCATAATCACCGCCTGCATCATCCATAATATTACAGGTATCTGCTTCTTTTTCAAGCATTTTTGTAAGTGTTGAAACGTTTTTTTTGTTGTTGTTTTTTGTTTGTTTGTTGTTGTTTTTCTGAGCTAAAACCGTTGGAAGGCTGTTTACGTTTATTGTGAATTCTGGTTATATACGGAGGATACAATTTTTTTTTTCTGACATGGCCTGGGTAAACTATTTATGTTTTTTTTTTAGTTTTTTTTAAAGTTTTTACAGAAGCTGTTTATAGTGACGTCTGGCATCACAGTAAGAAAAATGATCCGGTGGAAATAACACGAGACGGTATCTGTTTAACAAACTGCGGGTCTTTCTTTTATCAGACTTACACTCCACATCATACCAGTCACCATCATAACCGTGGATTACATTTACGTTGCTCTGTTGTTGTTGTTGTTGTTTTTGTTTGTTTGTTTTGTTTTGTTTTGTTTTTTTCCTGCACGCAGCTGCATCTTTCAAGCAACTGTTAAATATAGACACAGCTTCACGCATATCCACATCAATTACACTGATCGCTATTTCAACTCTTTGCTGAATTTCAGGGATGCAAACTGCATCTCTACATACATTGGTATATATCTCATTCTAAACACACTTTTCAATTAAATGGTTAGAAACATTTCTTTTAGTTTTATTCATGCAGTCATTAGGAATACCGAGCTTTAGCAACAAAGGCATATGGTCTGACTCAATTCTTTCTAGCACTGTAAACTGATTCTGTGTCTGTGTGATCCATGTCAGCCCAGTGTGGCCTGATTCTGCCTGTCTGTGTGATATATGTCAGCCCAGTGTGGACTGATTGTGCCTGTCTGTGTGATCTATGTCAGCACACTGTAAACTGATTCTGTATCTGTGTGATATATGTCAGCCCAGTGTGGACTGATTGTGCCTGTCTGTGTGATATATATCAGCCCAGTGTGGACTGATTGTGCCTGTCTGTGTGATCTATGTCAGCACACTGTGAACTCATTCTGTGTCTGTGATCCATGTCAGTCCAGTGTGAACTACGGCTGTCTGTCTGTCTATCCACGTCAGCCCAGTGTCAAATGTAAAATTTCAACAGCAAGCTAATCACGGGCCAACAGTTTTGTTTGATGATGTCATTAAATCAACAACACGTTGACAACTGCACACGGACGCATGCTCACAAGACAGACAAAGGGACAGACAGACAGACACAGACACACACAGACAGACACACGAACGCACGCACGCACATATGCGTGCACATACGCAGAGAGAGAGAGAGAGAGAGAGAGAGAGAGAGAGAGAGAGAGAGAGAGAGAGAGAAGGGGCGTTTAGCATTTGCATGTTAAAACGTTATTTACGTGGCAATACGAAATAGCCCACGTTACTAGACTCCCTGACAGTTCCTCATTGCATTCGATGTTAGACGTACAGTTTTCTTTGAATGTTACAAGTATGACGTCATTCAATTCTAAACAGTGTAAAAGTAATCAGTTTAGAAAATACATATAAGGGACAAATAATAACGGAACCTTGAATTTCATGATAAGCGTGAAAAGCAAAGACCAACACCACTGTTTTTCACACATCTAGACAGACTCAGCATCCCGACTGCATTTTCTCTGATACACTTGATGTCTGCTGGCAGTCACCTTGAAGCTACAGAGTGAAACATTGCCAACATTTTGCCCTCACAGTCTGCACTCTGATTTTTATCATCTTTACCCCTTCACGTAATCAACTGGCAGAGGAGTAACTCTATTTCGTTAAGTTTCTTCACGCTTTGATGTTCACGACTTTATAAACCTTCACTGGTCCGAGTTCTAAGTCGAAAAACCTTCTTAATTGTTTTACATAACATTGAGCGAGATTTACAAAGTATTTTAGTTCCCAGTTGTTGAAGCTTCACACACACACACACACACACACACACACACACACACACACACACACACACACACACACACACACACACACACACCACACACACACACACACACACACACACACACACACACAACACACACATTCGCACACACACACACACACACACACACACACAACACACACACCCACACACACACACGCCACGCACGCACGCGCGCACGCACGCACGCACACGCACACGCACACACTCACACACACACACGCACGCACACACACACGCCTGCACGCTCGCACATACGCAAGCACACACGCACGCATGAACACACACACACACACACACACACACACACACACACACACACACACACACACACCACTTTTTTTTAAGTACCTTCGTGGTTCACTGCAGTGCAGTGGTTATTAGCAAAAACGGCACATATGAAGTCATCAGTCAAGGCAACACTATTACTTAAAAGGCACAAACTGACCGCTATTTTTTTTCTCCTTTCTTAATTGCTAAGATGGAGCCACTGGCGGCGCTAATGAAATTTGCAGTCCACCTTAGACTTCCCAGAGTTCTAGTGCACTTCTCCCAGAGTAGCGTGGCTGTGGACCAAGTTGCCAACGTTTGATTGTGAAAGTGTGGGAAAATGTGCAGGCCGTGGGCTTCCACGATTGTTGCTGTACTCCAGGGACATGTCACAATGTCTTCAATGGAGCTACAAACACAGGATGCATCAGTTTGCAATGATCAGTTTTAAAGCGCACCTGCACGATGTGGTCTCCTCGGCAGAGGAAATAGAAGATGTCTCTGCTGCTGTATTGTGAATGGTGATGTGGGCAGCTTTCTCTTTCCTCTTCCATGATTTTAATCTCTATGTTTCCGTCTCTGTCTCCCCCCCCCCCCCCCATCTCTCTCTCTCTCTCTCTCTCTCTCTCTCTCTCTCTCTCTCTCTCTCTCTGTGCATGTGTTAAATAACATTTCCCTTGACAGGTCGTAACGTCATGTTAAAATAAATCAATACATCAAGTGATAAATGACTCGGGGGAACTTACGAATGCAAAAAGCAAACAAAAAAGTGTAATCTCGTTACGCCAACCACAACAAACCGCAGTAAATCAGTAGTTCACCACGCCAACCACAACAAACCGCAGTAAATCAAGTAGTTCACACACACACACACACACCACACACACCACATGTGCAAGCTATCGGAGTACATGAACTTTTAAATGCTCCCAGATGATTTACTGATATTTTAGAATCCATAATAGTTGTCCTCCAGCTGTATGTTCTCTTACCGTGACTATTTGCAACTTGTGATACACTGTGTGTGGGGTGCCTGTGATTTGTACCTGTCTCAGAGTTAGTCGTAATATGAACATAACAAATTAGATTTATGAAATATAAACAATCTAAAAACATCTCTTCTCTCTCTCTCTCTCTCTCTTACAAAACACACACACACACACACACAATATATATATATATATATATATATATATATATATATATTCAATTATAAACAATGCTTGCTCTTATGTCTTAGATTGAAGAAATAGGGGGAGATAAGCATTCATAACTGCAGTGGTAGATAATTGTGCCTAACTAACAGTATGTGCTTGAGTGGGTGAATGGGGAAATATAAAATAAATGCTTCTCAAAATGAGCCTTCAGCAAGCTTATAGTCTCCAAGAGAGAGACAGTCTCCAATGGGGAGAAAACTCACTAACATATAACTCCTGGTCAGATACCGATATTTCGAAACATGATTGTTTCTCCTCAGTAACCGCGGAAAGTGGTAACTTGACTCCTCTGCCTTTTCGGTTTTAAGAAGAATGCTATCCCAGAAAAAGCTGTTGTGCAATACCGTAGTATGTTTGTTGAGTTTTCAAAAAACCAACCAAAGGTGCCACCTAAGAAGCAAAAGAAAATCATGAAAGAGCAAAACAAGCTACATTTTCTTGTGAAAAGTAGAAAATATAAAAAGATAACCTCTTAAGACACAAGTGCTGAGGGCCAGTTCTTGGAATGAATCCGCAAGGGACTAAATTACAATAAACTAATAAATTCCAAGGATAAGTACCGCACCATTCCAGCAACTTACAGAGCAGCTTGGTGTTGCAATGACTGCAAGAAATATCAATTATAAACAAAGCTTGCTCTTATGTCTTAGATTGAAGAAATAGGGGGAGATAAGCATTCATAACTGCAGTGGTAGTAGATAATTCTGCCTAACTAACAGTATGTGCTTGAGTGGGTGAATGGGGAAAAAATAAAATAAATGCTTCTCAAAATGAGCCTTCAGCAAGCTTATAGTCTCCAAGAGAGAGACAGTCTCCAATGGGGAGGAAACTCACTAACATATAACTCCTGGTCAGATACCAATATTTCGAAACCTGATTGTTTCTCCTCAGTGACCGCGGAAAGTGGTAATTTGACTCCTCTGCCTTTTCGGTTTTAAGAAGAATGCTATCCCGAGAATGCTATCTTCAATCTAAGACGTAAGAGCAAGTTTTGTTTATAATTGAGGGGTTTTTTTTTGTCTTTTCTAGGGAGTCATAACATTGGAACAAGCTCTCTCTCTCTCTCTCTCTCTCTCTCTCTCTCTCTCTCTCTCTCTCTCTCTCTCTCTCTCTCTCTCTCTCTCTCTCTTTAAACTTTTAAACTGCGTTGTAAACCAGACTTCGTTATTTAAGTGAGGCTATCACTTTTACCACCATCTGTCTTTTTTGTTCATTGGTCCACGATGCAGTAACTAGTTTCCTCTCAGTAACTAAAGCTTCTCTACTACAATTGGCTGAATCAAGAACATGCGCTCCACGTATGTGATCAACTATCCTGTGAACTAAGACACGCTGTGTTATTTGTATGGAAGTTTCGAGTTCCATCTACAGCCACAGACACTACACCTCTCCACACCAGAAACAGTGCACAGAAAAGTCAAGGCCCTGGCAAACGACCTTCCTCAGATAGGTTAACATAATCACTAATAGACAGAGCCACAAAGCTGGGGATGAAATCGTCATAGCCTTAGCTTTAATATGTAAACATTGACAATCATACTCTCGATTTTGGTTAGAAATACATAATTGTCACACATTGTCAACCATTTCTACACTTAATATTACACCTGCTTGTGTAAAAAAAAAAAAAAAAAATATATATATATATATATATATATATATATATAGAGAGAGAGAGAGAGAGAGAGAGAGAGAGAGAGAGAGAGAGAGGAGGGGAGAGTGATTTCTTTTAAACAAATTGAACACACACACAACACACACACACACACACACACACACACACACACACCACACACACACACAGCACCACCACACACACACACACACACACACACACAACACACCACGCACACACACACACACACACACACACACACACACACACACACACACACAACACACCACCACGCAACGCACACACACACACACACACACACACACACACCACACACACACACACACCACACACACACAAACACACACACCACACACACATACATCGCACACATACACGCACAGCACGCACGCTCCACACGCACACGCACACGCACGCACACACACACACACCACACACACACACACACACACACACACACACACACACGCACACACACACATCGCACCACTCACGCATGCACACACACACACACCAACCACACACACACACACACACACACACACACACACACACACACACAACCACGCACGCACGTATACACACACACACACACACACACACACACACACACACACACCGCTCGCGCGCGCGCGCGCACGCGAATGCACGCAGGCACGCCACACACAAAGTGAGTGAAAGCTAACGATTCCTCAGTCATTACAATAATCACACGGAGAGAGAGAGAGAGGGGGGGGGACAGAGACAGAGAGAGAGAGAGGGAGGGGGGGACAGAGGCAGAGAGAGAGAGGGGGGGGAGACAGAGACAGAGACACAGAGAGAGAGAGAGAGAGGAGAGAGAGAGAGAGAGAGAGAGAGAGAGAGAGAGAGAGAGAGAGAGAGAGAGAGAAATGGGAGTTGGGGTTGGGTAGTTTTTGTTTTTTTTGTTTTTTTTGTTTTGGTGGGAAGATGAAGATGGTAGAGAAACGTTAAGGCATAAGGGTATAAATATAAAGTAATTCTCTAGTGGCAGATGAGACTATGTAATTCCATCTTGAAAACAACTGTTCGTATCGCCTGCTCAGAGGCCTTTCGTCCGCTGTTTCTGACTCACCAGTAATACACGTCTGATAGTGTCCGGTACGTTCTTAGCATTAAATGGATATATATCATGTTTTATAATGCCATGGTGTAACCGACACGAAGAATTTAAAGCAGAATCCATCCCCAAAACAGCCAGTGGAGGATAGAAAAATAAATTTTAAAAAAAGCGATGTAAGTGAATGTTTGTTTTTTTTTAAAAGGGCAAAGAGTATTACATGGGTGGGGAGATCTTTGAGGGGTGGGGGATGGAGGTCCTTGTTTAATTAATAACCCAAGCACTGTCAGTCAGGTAATTGCTGATAGTAGCAAGGAATTGTACAGAACAGCCTTTACTTGGATTTCATGTGAGGTTTGATCTCCCACTGATTGACCAAAAATGATTTGTTGAAGAAGATGATATTAGGACAAAAACAAGTGTAGGCTTACACTTCTTCCATCATTCCATTAATGACTCTACAACTTAAAAAAGGGGTAGATTAATGGTCGGAGAAGGGCGTGTGAAAGAAGGAAAAGTAAGTGAGAAATTAGGCTGTTAGATTATAAATGGGAAAATCCTTCATTAGCTGCACAATATATGGACTATCATAGTATATCATAAATACAGAACTATTTATATCACCTGCTCAGTGGCCTTTCGTTCGCGGATTCCGACTCACTGGTGAGACGCGGTTGATAGTGTCGGTGCTCCCATGGCATCAAATGGTATTCTCACCAGCAAGGGTTCAAAATCAGATTCTAACAGCTCCCAAAAGCCGCCAGTGAAGTGGTTAACGTCGACTGAAAAGATTTGCAGGCGCGTGTTGATTCTGATATCTTGATGAATCAATCTGGGAACAACAATGGTTGACAAAGGGGACAAGTTTAAAGAGTTTAAGACCACAGTAGCCTAGATAATTCACAAATTGATACTCAATTGCCGTTCCAACACGAAAACTCTCTCTCTCTCTCTCTCCCTCTCTCCCTCTCTCTCTCTCTCTCTCTCTCTCTCTCTCTCTCTCTCTCAGCAGAGAGAATAACTTATACTTTTGTTCCAAAGAAAGTGAGCAAAGTCCGCTGAATCTGACGAGTGCAACATACATTCCAAAGCATTCCTCCTCTCTCTCTCCTCTCTCTCTCTCCTCTCTCTCTCTCTCTCTCTCTCTCTCTCTCTCTCTCTCTCTCTCTCCTCAGCAGAGAGAATAACTTATACTTTGTTCCAAAAAAGTGACAAAGTGCGCTGAATCTGACGAGTGCATCATACATTCCAAAGCATTCCTCTCTCCTCTCTCTCTCTCTCGTCATCTCTCTCTCTCTCTCTCTCTCTCCTGATCGATCGATCGATCGATAGATAGATAGATAGATAGATAGATAGATAGATAGATAGATAGATAGATAGATAGGTCTAAGATCATCTTGCGATGAAAAGACGTTAAATAAAACTACTGAACTGAACTGAACTGAACTGAACTGAGATAGATAGATAGATAGATAGATAGATAGATAGATAGATAGATAGATAGATAGATAGATAGATATATAGATAGATAGATAAAGATATTAGTCAATGATTACTAAACAGTAGAGTATGATTATCTGCTATTGTGCGTTCATTTTAAACTGAAAGTATTTCACTCACTTTTTTCATAGCAGCAGTCACATAATAAAGTATTCATCCTGCCAAAATACTAAACAGAACTATGAGTGTTTCCGTATATGAATCAATGTGTGTAGATTGGCTAGTGTGTCAATATAATCAATTGGTTTCAGCCTTCTATACCAGAATTTGGCATAACGTAAACTCCTGGATTATGTACGACGTGTGTGTGTGTGTGTGTGTGTGTGTGTGTGTGTGTGTGTGTGTGTGTGTGTGTGTGTGTGTCGGTGCGTGCGTGCGTGCGCGTGAGTGTGTGAGTGACTGTGTGTGTGTGTGTGTGTGCGTGCGTGCGTGTGTGTGTGTGTGTGTGTGGTGTGTGTGTGTGTGTGTGTGTGCGGGTGTGTGTGTGTGTGTGTGTGTGGTGCGTGTGTGTGCGTGCGTGTGTGTGTGTGTGTGTGTGTGTGTGTGATGTGTGTGTGTGTGTGTGTGTGTGTGTGTGTGTGTGTGTGTGTGTGTGTTTTGTGGATCCATCCATCTGTCTATCTATTTATGTATCTATCTATCCATCTCTCTCTCTCTCTCTCTCTCTCTCTCTCTCTCTCTCTCTCTCTCCTCTCTCTTCTATGTATAAAGCCATTTATCCATGCTTCCATCATCCTGCCATCTATATAACTATGCACCTAAGTATCTATGCATCTATGTATCTGTCTAGCCATCCATCAATCCATAAATCCATCCATCTATCCATCTATCCATCTCTCTCTCTCTCTCTCTCTCCTCTCTCTCTCTCTCTCTCTCTCTCTCTCTCTCTCCAGAAACCATTCTTGAGACAAGTGTACCTGTTTATGGATGCAGTGATCACTTCCCGATTTGTTGCACTTCGTCAAAAAAGGGTATCAAAATTCCAAGGTTAAAACATAAAACGATTACCTTTAGAAACTTTTCAAAATTTGATCGTGACAAATTTATCTCTGACCTTTTAAATTCACCTCTAAATATAGTGTATCAATATACAGAACCCAATCAGGCTCTAGAAGCTTGGTACTCCATCTTCTATAGTATATACAACAAACATGCCCCGCTCCAAACCAAATGAGTCAAACATCGGATAAAACCTCCTTGGCTAACAAATGAGATACAGAACGCTATTTACCAAAGAGAGTACCTGTTAAAAGATTGCCCTCGTGAAGAATATAACAAAAAAAAAATAAATAAAGTAACCTCCATCATTAGAGCAGAGAAAAAGAAATATTTGTCAAACTTAATTAGTGAAAAGAAAGACAGCAAGTCCGTATGGAAAGCCATCCATGGATTAACAAATAAACATGTTTCCTCTGCTCCAAACATAATGAATGATATATCTGCCAATAAACTAAATCACCATCTTACAACAGTAGCAGATCAAATAATTCATGATGATAAATCAAATGATAATGACCTAGAAGAGTTACAAAAATACTGCAGGGGAAAAAAATATCCATTCAGATTTAGATATCAGCCTTCTAGATGTTCATTCTGTTTTCGTGTCCCTTAGGCGATTGAAACAGACAGCCACTCGTGGAATTGACGGTATAGACGGTAAAATTCTAAAGCTCTCCGCACCCGTTATCGCAGAAACGTTAACTTACATTTACAACCTCTGTATAGATAAACAATGCTTTCCAGATACCTTAAAAAAAGGCAAAAATCATACCAATATACAAATCAGGAAACACTACTGATCCATCAAATTATAGACCTATTTCGATTTTATCAGTTCTTTCTAAGCCATTAGAAATCCACATCAATAAGTGTCTCCATTCCCATGCAGTAAAATACGATTTAATCCACCCAAATCAATCAGGGATCAGAAAAAAACCCATTTGTGCCACACAATGCTAACTAGACTAATAGATAGATGGTTATTAAACATGAACTGCAAACAATTTTCAGGAATTCTCTTTGTAGATTTCGCAAAAGCCTTCGACGTTATAAATCATGACTTTTTACTCAGAAAACTAACTTTGTATAAACTATCATACAAAACACTGAAACTGATTTCATCTTTTCTGTCCAACCGACAACAAATTGTGTCCGTAAACACATACAAATCTAATTTTCTTCCCAACAAATTTGGTGTCCCACAAGGGTCAGTATTAAATCCTCTATTGTTTTCATTTTACATCAATAGTCTGCCATTGTACTTGAAAATAAACAGCGAAATGTTCGTTGATGATACAACTTTAGACACAAGTAATTCTGATGCCCAACCGGTTTGCCGTGACATCCAAGAAAACATCAATCTTTTGGTTAAATGGACACGATTTAATCACATGGCTATCCATCCTCAAAAAACTAAATTCGTGATGATAACTACAAGACAGAAACGTCAAACTCTAAGCCAGAATCTACCAGTACTTTGCATTTCTAATGAAACCATCGAAGAAGCATCCAGTCACAAAGTCTTAGGAATAACAATAGATAATAATCTAACTTGGTCAAAACAGTTAGAGTCTTTATCTAGAAACGTTGCAAGAAAACTACATCTTCTAAAAAGGATTAAGAACTTCTTAAATTTGCATGAAAGAAAACTATTTTTTCACTCTTATATTCAACCTATTATCCACTGTTCCTCAACACTTTGGGACTCAGCGAGCAAGAATTCACTCAAACCACTAATTAGCCTTCACAAATGAGCTGTCAAAGTAACATTAGGTCAACCATCCTCACTGGTAGATTCAGACTATAAGCAATCAGGCATTCTCCATTTAAAGCCAAACTTCTATACAATACGGGACTCTTTATGCATAAGGTACTCCATGGAAATGCTCCACTTTCTCTAACAAATATGTTCACTTGTAATGACTATCGACATTCACATAAAATAAACCTCCCGTTTGCCATGATTAATCTATACAAGTCTAGTCTGGCGTA
>CM065735.1:49150698-49170698 GCA_033310375.1 Conus canariensis | reverse complement strand
ACGAGTCACAAGACGAAACACAACTAGTTTCGACCTCTTAGGTCTTCATCAGGTGAGACATTAACGAATAAAACAATGAAAATTCACTTAGCTTTGATCGCTTCAGATCACTTGGTAGGGTTCAGCGCAAGGAAGAAGGCGCCTTCTTCCTTGCGCTGAACCCTACGAAGTGATCTGAAGCGATCAAAGCTAAGTGAATTTTCATTGTTTTATTCGTTAATGTCTCACCTGATGAGACCTAAGAGGTCGAAACTAGTTGTGTTTCGTCTTGTGACTCGTTTGTCCACGTTCTCTGGGCGGTTCGCTAACATTTATTTAAGATTTGTTTAGATTTCCGCCTGCAGTCCTCTCGCTTTGCAACTAGATCTATGGAGGAAAGTCGAAGAGAAGTGATTAGTGCTTTATTTGTGCAGCGTCCATCTTGGCCCAAAGACTACACTGAAATTGATGGTATGGGGATGCATTTCGCATGACATAGTTTGACCAATGGTGTTCGTGGAAGGCAGTACGAACAGTCAGAAGTACACTGATGTGCTGAAAAACAACGTTTTGCTTTTTGTTGCCGACCACTGCCCAAACAAACGTTGGTACCTTCAAAATGGCAACGCCTCTATTCATCTATTCACCGCTTGGCTCACACCAAGACCTGGAAGCGACAGCACTGAGTTCCCGTGTTTTTCTGGACCCCACAAAGTCCAGATCTAAATCCGATCGAGAGCGTGTGGCAAGTCCTCAAGACTCATGTGAAAAAACACGCACGCACGCACACGCACACACACACACACACACACACACACACACACACACACACACACACACACACACACACACAAATTCGCTGCGTAAGCACTGTTGTAGATCTACGCTGTGCACTCACCACTTGCTGGAATCAACTGAGTGTTGCCTACCTCCACTCCCTCTACGTGTCTCTCCCAAGACGCTGTCAGCATGTTTTGAGTTGAAGAGCCATATTACCAAGTACTAGCAAGTTCAATCCAGCCCTAAGGTAACAATGATACGTTTTCAGCAACAGGTGCCTGTAGGTAGTCAGCGCCTGAAGTGACGAGGGAGACAGACTTTTGTCCCATGGGTCGAGAAGGAAAACTCTGATCTCAAACCTCTGCAGCCTTGCCACTATATCCACCCATGAGAAAGACTAAGGGGGTAAACCCTGACACGAAATCCAGATACAGAGTCCCTAAGGCAACGTGACATCATAACGTCATTCTGGCAACTCCTGCGACACCGCTGGCGCCAAGCTATATCGACTCTCATCGTTCCCTTGGATCCGCCAGCTGCTGGGAGAAGGGGATGGGAGGGGTCTACTGCTTGATAAACAGTTGGTCCTCCATATCACCCTACCCAGGCTTTGCAGCTCCACTGGAGAGGACACTCTGGCGTCATCGTAAGGTGCCAGCACAACACGGGAAGTGGAAGATACTGGTGATAAGTTCATTTGACTGGCGAGGAAAACCAGCGCCAGGGTCCACTTCTGGTAGCGGGAGAGGTCATCGCACCTTATTGGATGGCTACCACCTGCGTCAAGCTGGTCATCCCCCAGCCAGTTAGATGCTATCCCGCCATGCCTTTCCTGCTCAGCTGGGTGCGTGGAAATTAGAGTCATCGAGAAAGGGAGGACGAAACTCTGCACCAGGCAAAATCAACAGAAAAAAGAAGATTCCAGCTCTTCGTTTGGCAAGCTGGAACGTCAGGACCATGTGTCCTGGTCTCACTGCTGATCTGCAGCAAATCGACAACGCAAGGAAGACTGCCACCATTGGCAGCGAAATCATCCGGCTAAACGTCGATGTTTCCTGCTGTCAGAAGATCCGACTGGCTGACAGCGGTTCCACTAAGGAAGCAAATACACCTTCTCTTGACAAAGGAAGTCCTCGGACGAACCTCAGCAGCACTGTGTTGGCTTCACTGTGAAGAACACGCTGGTCGCCTTCACTGAGCCTCCATCAGCAGGCACTGGGAGAATCCACGTCCTTCGGATGCCAACATCTTCAAGCCCAGCCAACATAATCAGGTGTACGCCTCAACCCTCTGCTCGACCCCAGAGGACAAAGATCAGTTCTACAAAGCCGTGGATGAAGCATAATCTAGGATCTCCAGCACTGAAGATCTTTACCTTCTAGGAGACTTCAATGCCAGAGAGCGAACTGACTATGAGGCCTGGAGCACCTGCCTCAGTGTTCATGGAAGGGTGCAAGATCAAAGAGTATGGCCAGCGACTGTTGGATCTATGCTGCTTCCATGGCTTGTGCGTGACCAGCACCTCCAAATGCAGGGAGATCACCAGATTTCTTGGATGCACCCACGTTCCCGCCATTGATACCAGCTAGACTTACTTAATACCAGGCGTATGGAACTTGCCAGTGTCCTTCTCACTCGCAGCAATCACAGCGCGGACTCTGACACAGATCACCCCATCATAGTCAGCAAGGTGCGTGTAACACCGAAAATGTTGCACCACTCGAAGCAGGGACACTCACGCATCAACACCTGCTGTGCAAGCAATCCAGAGAATACACAGCAGTTCGTCAGCAAACTGGAAGAAACCGTCGTTGAGAAGACGCCTGACGGTAACATCATTGACTCCAAGTGGTCTTCCCTCCGAGATGCTGTGTACAATTCATTTATGGCTGCCTACGGAAAAAAAGCAGCACAGGAATGCTGAATAGTATGAAGCCCATCAAGAGGACGTGGAACCCGTCACCAAGGCGAAGAGGAGAGTCCCCCTGGTGCACAAGTTTGTGCCTAGCTCCAGTAGGCAAGAAGCCCTCAGGACTGCCATGAAAAGCGCCCAGCAGACTGCCCACCACTGCGTCAACACCTGCTGGTGAACCTTTGTAGCAGTATACAGTCAGCTGCTGAGACTGGCGACGCGAGAGTGATGTACGGGGGCATCAAGAAGACAAAAGGTCCAGTCACTGCGAAGTCCCCCCCCCCCCCCCCCCTCAAATCCAGGATCGGCAAAAGACCATGGAAAGCAGCTGCAGCGATGGGTTGAGCAATACCTTGAGTTGTATGTAATCCAAAATGTCGTCGCTGACTGCGCCCTCGACGCCATCCCGGACCTGGGTGTCAATGATGAGCTAGACACACCACCCACAAGTGAAGAGCTCAGAAAAGCCACAGACCGCCCTGCTTGTGGAAAGACTCCTGGGAGTGACGGCATCCCACCAGAAGTCCCGAAGAGTGGGAAACTCCACTGCTTCAACCCCTGCACGAACTCCTCTTCCTCTGCTCGGATCAGGGACACATCCCCCAGGACACATAAGACACCAGCATCGTAACATTGTATTAGAACAAAGGAGGCCACAGAGATTACAATACACACCAGGACATCTCCCTCCTCAGCATCGTAGGGAAAGCTTTTGCTCGAGTCACCCTGACGCGCCTGCAGATCCTAGCCTCCCGCATCGACCCAGAGTCTTATAGTGGCTCCAGAACCAGCCGGACAACAGTAGACATGATCTTCTCACTAGGCCATCTGTAGGAGAAATATCACAAGCAGCAGATGACCCACTACATCGCCTTCATAAATCTGACAAAGGCTTCTGACCTGATCACCCAGAGAGGATTTTTCAGGCTACCGCAGAAGACTGGCTGCGCTCCACACCTGTGTGCATTTTTCACCTCGTTGCACGAGAACAAACACAACACAGTCTGCTTAAGCAATATCCGAGGCCTCCCCAATTAGCAGCAGAGTGAAACAAGCCAGCGTCCGTGCGCCGATGCTCTTTGGTATCTTCTTCTCCAAGCTCCTCCAGTACGTTCCGGCCACGTTCCAGTTCCGGCCACAACCTCTCCCACATGCAGATTGCTGCAGTCTGGCAAAATTCATCTTCCTCTATAAGACGTAAAGAACAAGAGTCCCTCCTTATTCACAAACTTGGCACTATCCACCCAAATGGAATCAATATCAAACACTGACTTTCCTCTATAACAGCCCTTTGTTCTTACTTATCTTGATTTTGTCTCTTAACATTATTATTACTATTTTTATTTACTTTATCCCCCCCCCCCCAGTCCTTCTGCCCTTAACCCATTTCTCTCTTCTTCCCCACCCTGCCCTCTCCTTCTATACACCCCCCCCCCTCATCCCTTCCAACTCTCTCCTTCCTTCCCCCTCAATCCTTGCTGAACACTTTTCATCTTCAAGCAGTATTCACTTTTCAGCTTTTTGGCTGTGCTCACTTCCTCACTTCCCCATTTCTCCCTGCCCACTGTCACCCATTCCCACTTGTCCCTCTGAGCAAAGAAGGTTTTAAACCGAAGCGCCCTCATCCACCTCTTCCTCAAGGACCTGCTACCATACCCCAGGCAAGTTGTCTTATTGATCCAGGTCCTGCAGTCAACCAACTATTTGTGTCCTCCAGTACGCCTTCAAGGATTTAAGCAAGGAGAGACTATATTTACACCTAGGCCGATGTCAAGTTGTTCAGCATCGCCCGCCGCTGCGCTGAGACTAGTGCCACAAAGGTACTCATCCATGAGATGCTCTTCGCCGACGACGCAGCCTTGACGTCACACACAGAAGATGGCCTGGAACAGCTTGTCAGTCGCCTCTCCCACTCCTGCGAGGAAAATGTGTTGACCATCATCTGAAGAACACAAACATCATGGCACAGGATGAAGACCACCCCCAACCATTGATGGGGACAACTTGGAAGCTGTGGAGAACTTCACCCATCTTGGGTCCACTATTTACAGCTAGCTCTCCATCGATACAGAGGTGAACAGCAGGATTGTCAAGGTAACTTCAAAAATGGCTAGACTGAAAAAGAGGGTCTGGAAAAACCCCAGCCTCACTCTGAAGACTATACTGCGCATCTACCAAGCCTGGGTGCTCATCACACTCCTCTACGGCAGCAAGACATGGACCACCTACACGAGTCATAAGAGAAAACTGAAGAGCTTCCACCTGAGGTGCCTGCAACCCATTTTGCGCATCCGGAGGCGGGCCAATGTACCCAATAAAGAGGTCCTGGAACGAGCCAATATGAACAGCATGTTTGCATTGCTGGTTTGGCCATGTCAAGAGAATGGAACCCGGCCGTATACCCAAAGACCTCCTGCAGGGGGAACTGGCAGACAGCTCACGACTGACCAGACGCCCGCGCCTGAGCTACAAATAAAGACGTGAAACTGTGCAGCATCAACGTCAGTACGTGGGCAAGCTGTGCAGAAGACCACCCAGCCAGGCGCCTTGCTGTCAGACAGGGCGTACAGACAGCAAAGGAGGCGAGGAACACAACCCTCGCTCAAAAGAGACTCGGGAGGAAGGAAAGGCAACGACAGCCGGCGCAGACACCATCGTTCGCGTGCAGCAAATGCAACAGAGATTGCCACTCGCGAGTCGGACTGTACAGCCACTCGCAAACGTGCAGATAAACCCAACATACGAATGCTACACCATCGTCTTCCAAAGACGGAAGGATGCTGTAGATAGATAGATGGATAGATAGGTAGATAGATAGATAGATAGATAGATTAGACAACACCAAACATTATTGTCAAGAATCATACATTTTACAAAGAGAGAGAGAGAGAGAGAGAGAGAGAGAGAGAGAGAGAGAGAGAGACAGACAGACAGACAGACAGACAGAAAGAGACAGAGACAGACAGACAGACAGACCGATCGAGACTGAAACATAGACATAAACACAGAGAGAGAGATCACACGATCACACGATCACACACGATCACACGATGTTTATTTACGAGGCCACCAGCCCATACGTAAATGGAGTTACAAGACAAGATGGGACATATATACATATCTACAATATAACCGATAATCAATAATCAGTAGTCAATAATCCATAATCAATAGTTCAGTCGGTAGTTAGCCATCGATAGTTATTCGAACAATATTTGATAGAAATTCTAGTCAACAGTCTAAAATCAATAATCAAAAGTCAATGCTCAAAAACAAAAGATAGGTTTAAACGTCATACATGCTTTCTGTCAAAGCCCTTTAAATTAATACTGCTCTCTTTCCTTCGTACCCATAGGTCAAAAATCAAGAAATAAGAGAAAAAAAAAAAAAAAAAAAAAAAAACAGGAATTAGAACATCGAACATCAAACATCAATCAAAATCAAAATCAAAATCGAAATCAACATCAAGATCAAAATCGGACACAAAATTTGTTTCCCCTTGGTCTATAAACCTGAGTCAGTATATTTCTATTACTCTGGCCTATGCTCTTGGGTGTGATCAACTCTGAGTCTATCCTGATTTACTATGTCCCTGTATATACGTCTGTCTATCATGTATCGTATGTGCATTCATATTGTGTTACCGGATTGTGGGGTGATAAATGTTATTTAGAGATACTAGCTCTTTCTCTTGATAAAAAAGAAAAGAAAAGGGGGTCCCTGCTTTGTCGAATTGGCCTTCACATCTTCTGGTTGCTGTCTTGGCTTTGGGTTGTGTGTTTACATATCTGCTATGCTATTACCCATATACATATCTTACTATGCTGTTACCTATAATAGTGTTTCGATTGTATCTTCTTGTGCTTTAGTTTGTATTAGTTTGTGTAACAACTTTATATTAAGCATTTCTTCTTACTAATTAATGAGAACTCTACTGCTGAACAGCTTTCTTTTAGAATTGCGTCCATATTTTATTTATTACTTAATAAGTCTTCCCTAATGCGCATTGCGTAATAGATGTACATGGCAACGTCTCTGATAATTTCTGTCTTAGTTTGTTGCAGTATTCCTTGTAGAGTTTTGTTAGGTAGGTTCTTAAAATGTTTCTGTAGATACTTCTCCCTTGGTTGCTTATATTTGGGACATCTTATTAAGAAATGTAGTTCGGTTTCTTCGTTAGGACAAAAAGGGCATGTTGTTTCTGCTGTCTTATCTTTATATTTCTTATTTATATTTATTTCGCTTATGCCGAGTCTAAATTTAACTAGTGCTCTTTTAAACTTCGAAATTGTTATGTCTTCGACATACTGTTCTAGCTGGTGTGTTGTTTTGAATGTCCTGTAGCTTATATACCTCTCGCTATTTTCGATTGTGCTATGCCAGTCTTGTCTATAACCATCGATCATTCTTTGTTTGAGTTCTTTAATAAAAATGTTTTCGTTCACCATTCCATTACTTAACCAAACATTTGAGAAGCCGTATATGTCTAGACTATGTTTTATTTTCCTGACCCAATTTGGCGTTCTTTCATCTTCTGTCAGTTCTTTATTATTTCGCTTGTTTTGGTATTCTGTCTGGTGTCATCATTAATAACTTAAACCAATATCTTATAGCCCTTATTGTTGTATCAATAAATAGTGGATACCTACCTAATTCGCCATATAAGGGTGTGTTTGGTGTCTTTTTATATATTCCTAATATTTTTTTGCAAGCAAATGTATGTATGTTCTCTATCACTTTATATCTTGTGAGTCCCCAAATTTCTGCAGCATATAAAAGTAGTGGTTTGATCTGTGAGTCAAATAGCTTAAAATAGACCGTTGTATCCATATATCCTAGACTATACATGGCTTTTTCTTAATTCTATTATTTTTCTTTTCGCCCTCCCTGCATACTCCGCCAATGCTATGTCCATGGATAATTTTGTCGTTAGGGTGAAGCCTAAATATTTATAACTGTTTACAGTATCTATTCTTTCCCCTTTGTAATTCCATTTTTCGTTTTTCCCCAAATACCCTCCCTTCCTGAATACCATCACTTTTGTTTTGTGCAGATTTACTGTGAGCCCTAGGTTATCTGATGCTTGTTGTAGATTCGTTTTTTGATTTTGTAGGCCAACTGGTGTTGACGATATTAACGCTATATCATCTGCAAATAGGAGCAAAAAAATTTCCTTGCCATCTTGGTATAATTGAACTTCGTGTCTGCCTTTCTGGGTCACTCTCTCTGCTACCTCTGCTATTAACAATGAAAAAATTAGGGGGGACAACAGACATCCCTGCTTCACCCCTAGTGGGCAGTTGAAGAATTCCGAGAGACTGGCCCCACTTCTTACGCATGCCTGTACTTGGTTGTATATACCTGTTAACATTTCTAGCATTTTTGTTGAAATACCAATTTTTTGTAGCACTTTCCATGGTTGTTCTCTTCTTACAGTATCGAAGGCTTTTTGATAATCAATGAAAGCTACATAGAATTTGCTTCTTCTTCTACCATATAGGCATCTGTTTATAATTGACATCAATGTATATATATGGTCGGTAGTTGCATAGCCTCTCCTAAAACCTGCTTGTTCTTCACTTATTTTACCATTTTCTTCGGCCCAATCATATAAGCGTCTGTTTAAAATCGATGTAAATATTTTACTTATAATACATATCAGAGATATACCTCTGTAGTTTCCTGGGTTTTTCCTATTTCCTTTTTTATGTAATGGTATAATTATAGATCTAGACCATTCATTCGGAAATTTTCCATCTTCATATAATTTGTTAAATATCTTTGTTAAGAGGGGAGTAATTTTATCTATGAGTGTTTTAAATATTTCAGCTGGTAGCTCATCTAGCCCTGCTGCCTTACCTGATTTCAATTTTCGTATGGCTAGTTTAGTTTCTTCCTAAGTTATTTCGCCATCTAACTCCTCTGTGTGCATATTATAACCATTCTCCTGTCTATCCTGTTGTGATTCTTCCTCCGCTTGGTCGTTATCAGTTTGTGGATTTAGAATATTTTTAAAATATTCTTCCCATTGTTGTATAGTAATAGGTGGAAGTGATTTTCTTCTTTGTCTTAAATTTCGTACTGAATTCCAAAATTTCTGGCTGTCTCTCTGATGTAATATTAGATTTCCATATATTCTGTCCCTATATTCTTTTTTTCTTTTTTCTAATAGTTTCTTGATAATTTGTTCTCTTTTCTTTATACGCCATCCACCTTCTTCCATATTCTTGTGGACTGCTTTTCCTATTTATACTATTGCATCTAGTTAATGCTTGTCTGGCCTCGTTTTTGCAATTCTTGCATTCCTCATCAAACCATTTTTGTGATGTTTTGTTTGGTCCCCCTATGCCTATCATTTTATACATGCAATTCCCTGCTGCAAGTAATAGATTAGACAATTTCTTTATACTTGTATCTATATCTTCCATATTTTCTTCTATCTCTTCTTCTATTTCTTGTAATATATTATTCGCATTCTCTGAATTCATATATTCTACAAATTCCTTTTTTTTTTCTACTGTCCCATTGAAATTTGTTTACATATATTCTTTGCTGTACCTCTTCTTGTTTACTTATTTCTCTGCTTTCGATTACCAAGTTCACTGGCATATGATTGGACTCAATTCTTTCTATTATATCACATGCCTTCACATTTTCGAGTAACTCAGGAGAACATAAGTAAAAGTCTATAGTACTGTTCCCTCTATCCGCATAGAAAGTATAGCCTTTGTCAAAATCTTTCATACATAGTCCATTTAGAGGCAGTAGATTGATTACTGTGCAAAATTCTATCAGCCTTTTGCCAAAACCATTTACATGTGTATCTAATGTTTGTCTTTCATATTCATTATCTAATCTACTCCGCTGCCATCATCATCTTCTACGTTTAAACCCCACTCTCCTATCCTAGCATTCATATCACCTCCTATAATATATAAATAGTCTTGACCTTCATCTGACATCTTTAATATGAATTGCTCTAACATCTCAATAGTATTTGTGTACTCTTTATCTTTATAAAATTTACTGTCTGTTGGGTGATTGTATAACCCGAAAAATAAGACATCATTATCCGTATTCATAGCCTCTTTGGCTATTTTAACACATGTTATATTCTTTATATTTGTTTCTATGCCTTGTGTCCATTGCTCTAATGTTTTCTTTACTAGTGTTATCACTCCCCCCGATGGTTTACCCATTTGTGTTAATTTAGTTGCGGGGCTATGGAAATATACAAAGTCTTTGAAGAAAATATCAAAATCAAAAGAGTTAAGAGTGAAGGTTTCGTTTAAGCAGCATATGTCGAAAGATGTAATATAATCAATGAAATCTGAATCATTAATTTTATTTACTAGGCCTTCTATGTTCCAGATTAAGAGGAACAATTTGGTTTCTTTTGTCTTTGTTTTTTTCTTTTCCTATATATTTTTTTCTATGTTTTCCTGTTTGTGATTGTTTCTTTTGATTTTTCTGTCTTGTTTCTTCTTGTTTCTCTTTATTATCCTGTTCTGATCTCTTATTTTGTAATGGGCTTTGGCCTCTTCCTCATTTTTTTTCTTTTGTTGTGGTTCTGTTCGTCCACTAGATTGTCTCGTGGTACGTTTGCTGGGGGTTTTGCTTTCCTCGGTTGTGGTCTCATACTTAACATCTTTGTCAAAATTAGTTGAGGGCCCTTAGCAGTTATGCTCGCTCTTTTCTCGACCTTGTTTTCAGTTACAATGGTTTCTTCGACCTGGCTCTTCTCTGCCTCATTGACTTGCTCTATATCTGATAGCAAATCGCGAGTATCGATGTAATCTTCGTCGGACATTAATTCTTCGTCTTCTTTATCCGCCGTTGTCATGCTAACCTCTTCTCTTGGTGCGATTTCTACGCTAATTCTGTTTGTTTTGGTTTCTTCCTCTTTGTCTCGGATTATTTCTGAGTTCCCTGTTTTGGGTGTGTCGCGTGTTACGTATAGGCTATCTTGACTGATGACGCTTTTTTCGTGCGCGTTCATTGGCTGTTTTCTACTCGCATCCCCTATGTCGTCACTTAACCTTCGCCTCTGGTCTTCGTGTATGTGCGTGTGCGTGTGTGCGCGCCAATGGTCTGTCTCCTTCTGGGGGTCATGACCTTGTGGTGCTAATGCATTCCCTGCTGTTATGTTTTCCCATTGGTCGGCTCGTGGGGTGTAACCCTCCGGATTATTCATGTTCATTGTTTCCGGGTTCTCCCTCTGCCCATACGGGCTTTCCCTCATCAGTGTTGTTTGACCTCCTACCCCTTTTTCTGTTCCCTTGGCTTTGGTAGTGTCCTCATTTAAATCTTCTTTTAGTCCTTCGTTTTTCATTTTTTCGTTCATTCCTTCTGTCATTCCTTCACATTTTTTCCCTGTTGATTCATATTTTTGCATCCTGCCACTTTCAACCATCATCGATCCAACCATCATCGAATTATCCACCACACCACTCATTCCATTCATATTCATCTCATTTTCTTTTTCATCATTCCTCAATCTTGCTTCTTCACCTTCACCCTCTTCCTCACTTTCTCCATATCTGTTCTCTTCTCCCTCATTCTCATTCCCTTTCTCACCCCCACTTTCTTCTCCTTCATGCACATCACATTCGCTTTCATTAGCTTTCCACTCATAGTCATCATTCCAACTGTTCTCTCCCTCATCCTCTTCATCCATACTTCCTGTCCATACTACTTTTCTGCTTGTCTCTTCCGGATAGCCATCCGTATCAACATATGTATTCCTTCTTTCATTCACTTCTGTTTCTCCATTCATACTGTCATATGCATTCATTCTTGTTCTTGCCTTTCCATTCTCTCTCCCTTCTCTCTCATCCCTTCTTCCACTCTCTCTGTTCATTCCTTGTCTCTTGAACATGGGAGGGGGGTGATATGGAAATCTATATCTGTCGTTCATTTCACCCCTCCTTCCTGCTTTCACTCCTTGTTCTGGGTACTCGTGTTGGGGATCTCTGTCTGTCCCTCTTGCTATTTTCCCCAATATATCTCTTCTATCTACCTCTTTTATTCCCCTCGCTCTGATCATTTCTCTCAGTCTACCCCTTGTTCTCTTTTCATCCTCACCTATCACCCCTGGCCTGACACTCGCATTTTCGCCTCTATCACTCGCATTCGCTCCTCTTGCGTTCATTATGCATCCTTCTATACCTCCCGTTCCGTCCCTTTCACTCTCCACTCGTTCTGGCATTTGTTGTCGCCTCCATCTTCCACCAGTGTCCCTTCCTCGTGGGTAGCCGTAGTTGCTGGGGTAACTAGGGTGCCTGGAGTGTGGGTGGGTATCAGGTTCTCTCACTACCAGTCTTCCTCCCACAAAAAATCCTATCTTCCCTTGCTCTCTAATTCGCCGTAATGCCGCCGTCTGTCTTCTTGTCAGGTCCTGTGCGATTCTTATTCCATCACTACGCATGCTGTCCCTGGCGTCCTTGTTCATGATTATCTTTTTTAGATCTGTCTCTCATTGGAATTTTACTATGACCGGCCTGGGGTATCTCCTTGCTGGGTCTCTGCGACCGATCCTATGGGCCCTTTCTATGGTGTATTCTCCCCATTCCGTGTCAGGTATGTAATGGGTTAGGATCCGGATTATTCTCCCCACGCAATCCTCTCGTCCTTCCTCCTCCGGCATTTCGTCGAGACCCAGAAATCTCGCGTTATTGCGTCTGGAAAACATTTCTAGTCGATCAATCTCGGTCTCCAGGTCTTCAACTTTGTAGTCAGTGGCTTGCTGGGCTCTGCTCATTTCTTGTATTTCTGCCTGATTTCTTTGGGTGAATTTTCTTGTTTCGTGCACTATCTCTGTGAGAGCATGCATTCTCCCCGACAGTTCGGCTTGTTTCACCTCGATCCCCTCTACCTTTGCTTCAATCCTTTGCATGCTTATAGTGTGAGATTTGAGTGTATCCGCCTGTGATGCCATGGAGTTCGATAACCCACTGAGTGTACGTAATACTTCATTCATTTTTCCTTCGATGGCTTCGAATTTTTTCGTCATCGTTTCTTCTGTATTTCCAATGACTTTCGCTATAACTTCTTCTGTTTCTTGGTTAGGGCCGGGATTCATCTCTACGTCATTTGCGAGAATTAATTTCGTCCTTAGATAGTCAGAACTGACTTGAGTCCATGAGGAAGTTTCACTCGTACCTCTCCTCGGAGGGTGTTTGGGAAATATGCCCGTCTCATGTCTTGGAGACATCACGATTCTGCTTGTTTGTAATTGGCATGTTCATTGACATTGTCCAGTTTATCGATTCTGCTTGTTTGTATTGGCATGTTCATTGACATTGTCCAGTTTATCGATTCTGCTTGTTTGTATTGGCATGTTCATTGACATTGTCCAGTTTATCGATGCACTGTTCCTTACTAACCTTGTTTGTGGTACTTTCCCTGTCTCGAACAAAGTTCCGAACAAGGTCCCGTTTTCGTGTCCACTAGTGCTCAAAATTATCCCCTTTCGAGCAGCTCCGGGTGTCTTCCAATCTTGCATATTTCTGTTCAGCGCATGGGGTCCAAAAGCCACTTGTGTTGTGTCCACAGCACTCACTAAACACATTGCGGAAATCCAAAGTCCGAAGTAACACATCATCACTTCCTTCACCCCTGCCGCCATTTTATTCTCACTCGACGCACATTTCGTTTTCATGTGGAGTCCGAAAAAATGTCCTATGCGGACTCTCCACGCCTGAGTATCAATCATGACGGCACTTCTGGGTGCTACAAGTCGTTATGTCACTTTTCGTACACTCTCTTCTTACTAACGGGCACTTTTCACTACATAATTTGCTGAAAGTCTGCGCAGCTCTTCACTCACCCTGTCACCTGGTCGCCATCTTGTCTCGTGCCCCACAGAGAGAGAGAGAGAGAGAGAGAGAGAGAGAGAGAGAGAGAGAGAGAGAGGACGCTGAATCAGAGAAGATAAGTGATTTCCCGTTTTTCGTTTTCATCGTCTTGAACGTTGTTTGACTTGTCTGGAAAAGCCTAAGAGATCGAAACGCGTTGTGTTTTGTCTTGTACGTTGTTTGTCCATGGAAACCAGTGGAGTTGCTTAAAATTACTTTATATATATATATATATATATATAGAGAGAGAGAGAGAGAGAGAGAGAGAGAGAGAGAGAGAGAGAGAGAGAGAGAGAGAGAGAGAGAGGGTAGTACTGAGGATCAGCGTTATTTTAAAAAAGAGTGCTCGACCAGAGTGGGAGTGGCATTTGCTGTATTAAAAGCAAGTTAAAAATCAGGCTTAAAACCTACAGATCTGTTTCGCGCTGTCAGTGCGGTCGTCAGGGTGTAGTGAGCTTGTATTGCCAGTGTTGTGTGTATATATAGCTTGCTGCTGTTTTTCCCCGTGCTACATGTGTTTCAGGTGTTTTTGTTCACTGTTAGGGACTTCCATCTCTGTCTGCAATTGTTAACCATTTCTGTTCTGATATTTAAAGTTGCTAATTGTGGTTTACATAGTATGATGTATTTCTCTGTTAGGCATAGATTACATCTTTTTGAAGTGTTGTTGTATGGTGCTGCTCTTTTTAAGATTTTCCAAGATATGTTGTAGTCTGTGTTTTTGTCTTTAAGTTTCCAGATATATTTACTCAGTTCTGTTTGGTTTTTATATTTTTCTTTGTTGAATGATTGTTTATGGTTTGCGTATCTAGTTTTGAATTGGTTACCAGTGATACCTACATATGCTTCTTCTGCGTTGTCTGATGTTACAGTGGCTTGGTACACAATGTTGCTGTAAAGGCATTTGTTGCTTAGAGGGCACTGTTCTTTTTTGGTACAGTTACAATATTTCCTTTTGTCACCCTCATTTTTCTCTGTGTTATTTTTCATTTTATTTGCCGAATCAATGGCATTTTTGAGATTCGGCATACATGAATATGATAATTTGATGTTGTTTTTATTGAATATCTTAAATAATTTATGGTCTTTTGGGAAGGATGATGTCAAAATTTTAAAGAATTCTTTCCCTACATTTGTTTTGGTTCTTGCATCATATGGGGGGTTGGACCATATGATGTTCCTTTTCCTGTTCTTTCTGCATCTTTTTGTATCGTTGTCTGGATCGTATTGTAGTTTATAATTGTAGCCACTTTTATGTAACGCCTCTTGGTACTCAGCTGTAGCATTGTTGAATACTGTTTCGTTACATGACAAATTAGACAGTCTTTTGTTTATGCTTTTGGGTATTGTTTTCAGTATGGAGGGTGGGTGATTGCTGTTGATGTTTACATAAACAGGCGTGTCATTTGGTTTCTTGTATGGTTTATATGTATGTTGGTTGAGGTCTAACGTTATGTCTAAATAGTTCACTATCTTTTTGTTTGCTTCTATGGTGATTTTTAAGTTTTGGTTGTGGAAAATTTTACACAATTCTTTTTCTTATTTTCGATATTCCTAGGGTTGTCATTCAGAGCTGCAAGGCCGTCATCCCTGTACAGTCCAGTTTGTTTTCCAAGTTTTTTTTTAATATGGGATAATATGAATAGTCCTACAAGTTCGCAAGTTTCGGCACCATCATATGATCCCATCGTGACATCAAAAGTTGAATTCCTGTTTGTGTTTTTAATCCAGGTTTCATTTTTACTGTGCAATAAAGTTTTCTTTGTATGGAAAATGATTTCCATTTCTGACCCTGATATTTCTGTGTACTTGTTGGCAAATTTTATAGCTTTAGTTAGTTGCTTTTCATCTATAGATGGGTAGAAATCTACTATGTCGAATGTTATAAAAACTGTATTTTCTTGTTTGTTGAGTTTTTTTAACCATTGTATGACTTCATGTGTGTTTTTCCAGAGATTGAATTCAGTGTTTTCTTTTATGCTTTTTATGGTTTTCTCTAAGATTTTTTTACTAATTTTCCTTAGCTCAGATTTGGAAGGGTTTATCAATCTACATGTACAGGGATGACTGTACAGGGATGACGGCCTTGCAGCTCTGAATGACAACCCTAGGAATATCGAAAATAAGAAAAAAAATTTCCACAACCAAAACTTAAAAATCACCATAGAAGCAAACAAAAAGATAGTGAACTATTTAGACATAACGTTAGACCTCAACCAACATACATATAAACCATACAAGAAACCAAATGACACGCCTGTTTATGTAAACATCAACAGCAATCACCCACCCTCCATACTGAAAACAATACCCAAAAGCATAAACAAAAGACTGTCTAATTTGTCATGTAACGAAACAGTATTCAACAATGCTACAGCTGAGTACCAAGAGGCGTTACATAAAAGTGGCTACAATTATAAACTACAATACGATCCAGACAACGATACAAAAAGATGCAGAAAGAACAGGAAAAGGAACATCATATGGTACAACCCCCCATATGATGCAAGAACCAAAACAAATGTAGGGAAAGAATTCTTTAAAATTTTGACATCATCCTTCCCAAAAGACCATAAATTATTTAAGATATTCAATAAAAACAACATCAAATTATCATATTCATGTATGCCGAATCTCAAAAATGCCATTGATTCGGCAAATAAAATGAAAAATAACACAGAGAAAAATGAGGGTGACAAAAGGAAATATTGTAACTGTACCAAAAAAGAACAGTGCCCTCTAAGCAACAAATGCCTTTACAGCAACATTGTGTACCAAGCCACTGTAACATCAGACAACGCAGAAGAAGCATATGTAGGTATCACTGGTAACCAATTCAAAACTAGATACGCAAACCATAAACAATCATTCAACAAAGAAAAATATAAAAACCAAACAGAACTGAGTAAATATATCTGGAAACTTAAAGACAAAAACACAGACTACAACATATCTTGGAAAATCTTAAAAAGAGCAGCACCATACAACAACACTTCAAAAAGATGTAATCTATGCCTAACAGAGAAATACATCATACTATGTAAACCACAATTAGCAACTTTAAATATCAGAACAGAAATGGTTAACAATTGCAGACAGAGATGGAAGTCCCTAACAGTGAACAAAAACACCTGAAACACATGTAGCACGGGGAAAAACAGCAGCAAGCTATATATACACACAACACTGGCAATACAAGCTCACTACACCCTGACGACCGCACTGACAGCGCGAAACAGATCTGTAGGTTTTAAGCCTGATTTTTAACTTGCTTTTAATACAGCAAGTATATACACACACACACACACACACACACACACACACACACACACACACAGAGAGAGAGAGAGAGAGAGAGAGAGAGAGAGAGAGTTAAAAAAAAAAAGCCAGTGCAGAGGCCCGCAAGGCTCTATTCACTCTTCACCTTTTGAACGACCCATGTAAGGATTGCCAAAGGGAATGAAATGCGTGAAAAAAGTCATCGTTCCATGAGACTGAAAACGCATTCCTATCATAAACCCATGGATCAGGCTTGATCGAAATGTAACATTTCATCAGCCACTGTGGTGAAGTGGTTAGTATCACAGACTCTCGGCTGAAAGGTCGTGGTTTGACTTTGCTAAGGGCTCATTTGCAAAGACTGGGACCACATATTCAATTCTTACCCACTTAATGGATACGTCTCTGAAAGTGTTGCCCACATTTCAATCCAACACTGCAGGTGTCTATGTTTCTCAGGCCTGGTTGATGCCGGGATATATTGTGAAAGTAAGCGTAGAGTACAGTCCTGTCATGCAGCCTCAGACCTGATTGGAAATCTGCAGCATCATGCTCATCTCTCTCATCCTCATTAATCAGTGTCACATAGTAAAAAAAAAAGCCTCCAATTTTGAGGCCCTTCATGCCCCTGTTCTCACAGTTACCTCAATTTTGATCGTCTCCCCACGCCTATGCCTCGGTTTGATTCTGTCGGGGTCACCGGTATCGATAAATGCACCGAGCTGTCGTTGGAAGGACGTGATGGCGCCCTCTGGAGGGGGAGCTCACTCGCGGCAGCTCTGTGGCTGTGCAATTCTTGTCAGTAGGGGGCTTGATAGGTAGCGTCCCACGTATGCTGGATCAGATAAAGCTGATACCGTGTATACCATCATCCTGTATATTTTACAGTGCCAGGAATCGAGTAGGCTGAAGTGTGTGATGTTGAATTCATTGTTGAGCACACCACCGCATAAAGGATCTATAACTAATGCCAGAAGATCCGAAGTGGCCAGAATTTCAAAGAAAACACTGTAATTAGATCCGGGCAGATGAAGCAAGATCATAATTATTATAACGTTTCCAAATATTCGGAAGATGCACACCATTGGTCTACCAAATCTCCAGATGAGATCTGATGCCTTTAGAAATGGTTCATGTTGATCACTCCAAGTTTCCCTTTTAAGGCGATTTGTGTCATCCATTATTTCATCCAAAGAGAATACTCAAACCTGAAAGATGCTGGAATTACTTCAGTAACTGTGTTTGAGTTTTGATGTATTTTGATTAATGGATGTGGTAAAGACCTGCACGTTGATGCCTGTACTGTCAACACAGTTGGCGCACTCTTGTTTGCCAATCTTAACTGTTACTAGATGTTCACAATCCCATCAGACAAATGTGTGTGTGTGTGTGTGTGTGTGTGTGTGTGTGTGTGTGTGTGTGTGTGTGTGTGTGTGTGTGTGTTGTCGTCGGTTTAATGTCCTTCCACTACAGTGATTCAGACAGTTTTATGTGTGGGTGAATGAAGTATGTAAGTGATTGAGTGTATTAATACCGTTAATGATAGAATATGACACCCTCTCCCCCCTCCCCTTTATCCCTCTTCCATTTAATCAAAACAAACGTAACTGAGTAGAGATAAGATCTAAGGATAAAGGCCAATTGAACTACTTAACAAACATTTGCAAACTGACTCAAGAACACAAGAACTGTTTAAAATATATGGTAAAGGTAAGGAAGTCGATCCATCAGTGTAACCATCAATACCCGAATTTGGAAAGAGTTCTCTTGCTCTTGGGCATTGGATTAGTAAATGACTGATACTTAAGGTGTTCCCACGCATACATTTAACGTTATGACAATATTTTGTTTTCAATGCGTTCAAACAAAATCTATGGATCAAGCTTCTAATCTCCCTAGACGAGAAAGAGACTTGTTTGTACGTTTTCCCCATGTACCCATCACTAAACTCTACACAGTTGTGATAATATTGGACGTCTGAGTTCATCAGTAATGCTTTAACTTTTTCTCTTGACGTTGAATTTATAATCGAAAAACATTCTTTCAAATCTAATGGAATGTTAAGTGGTATTGCGTAATTGACATTTTGAGCTGCTTTTCTTGCAAGTTGATCTACGCGCTCGTTGGGTACAATACCACAATGAGAGGGGATCCAACAAAAAGTAACAGTAATGCCTTTCATGGATAAAAGATGAATGAAATGATGAATTTCCAATACCATATCAAGTCGCATTGAAGGACATGCAGACTTAATCGTGTGGATTGCTGCTTTAGAATCAACACCTATCATAATTTGGGAATTATTTATTGGAAAATTTAGGATGGAATCTAACGACTTAAGTATAGCAATTAATTTGGCACTAAATATTGACAACTGTTTACCAAGATAGAAGAGCTTTTCTATTTTGAAACTAGGGATTATGAAGGCTGCTCCCATGTTATTATTATTATCTAGCACTGAGCCATCTGTAAAAATTTTCAAATGGTGATTGTAGTTACTTTCTAAATGAGTGTAAACAGATGTTCTTAAGGTATGTGGTCAATTCTTTTTTGATACATCTGTATAATCTATATCAAAGGAGGCTTTACTTTGTTCCCATTTTGGAATAGGTGAATACGTGGGCTTTTGGGCAATGTTGTTTTTATCTATTTTGGTATCCTTTAGAAGATCGGAGGAAAACGAGTAAATAGACTTTGTTGACAGTATATTTTGGGCACGTTTTCCGAAACCCCCTCTGATTTTAAACATACTTCTTCTGAGCTAAAATTGTTTTATGAAAAGCTCTTTAAGATAAATTTTAAAGTAGAAAAATCTTAAATAAATGTTAGCGAACCGCCCAGAGAACGTGGACAAACGAGTCACAAGACGAAACACAACGCGTTTCGACCTCTTAGGTCTTCATCAGGTGAGACATAAACGAATAAAACAACGAAAATTCACAGTGTGACGTGATCTGAAGCGATCAAAGCTAAGTGAATTTTCGTTGTTTTATTCGTTTATGTCTCACCTGATGAAGACCTAAGAGGTCGAAACGCGTTGTGTTTCGTCTTGTGACTCGTTTGTCCACGTTCTCTGGGCGGTTTGCTAACATTTATTTAAGATTTGTTTAGATTTCCACCTGCAGTCCTCTCCCTTTGCAACTAGATTTAAAGTAGAAGCTTTTCGAAATTCTGCAAGAGGTAAGATTCCTGCT
>CM065735.1:49135698-49145698 GCA_033310375.1 Conus canariensis | reverse complement strand
AACTCCACAAGATGAAGTCTTGAAGAAGATAGGAGGGGATCATGCAGGGGGGAACATTCAAACTCATGCTACAAAATGCAAATCCCCACAGACCAAATATCAAGCGCAACACATGTCTCCTGGCATTGTGGATTGTAAGGACAGTCCATGCAATAAAAAGAATCATAGATCCCTACTGTAGCACTTATCTAATGACATAACGTCGCATGCGATTTGGGTTTTTAGTCAATTGTAGTTGGAAACCGGAAGCGTTGCTATGACCACGTTGTTCAACGACTGTGTCAAAGAAGTTGATCAGAGAATGTTTTAGTTTTGTTATTAAATATTTAAAACATTGCCTTCGCGTCTGTGTGATGCTTCATTGGTGACCCCGAATCGTGAGTAGACCTTGTAGTGTCCAGCTAATACCAGCTACGACCACTCCTACGCTCTCAGACTCATTTAATCATGTCAGTGACAACACAAGCAATTGCAAATATTCAAAACGTTGCCTTCGCGTCTGTGTGATGCTTCACTACCAACAACAACTGGAGGCTCTAAAGTCCTGACATGGAGGGACAAAAGGACCAACCTGTTCCTGTTTGGGGGCTCTGACATTCTCCTCAAGCTGTATGGACTGTCAGGTGCTCATAAGACACACCCATGTTTCTATTGCAATGCATCAAAGCCACAAATACAGACACCAACACACTGCAATGAAGGCAACATCACACAGGGCACATTGCAGGACACCAATGCAGACTACAGAAAATATGCATAGTCCAAAAAGAAAATCACCAAAGTATACAACAATGTCAACAGGGAGCCCATCATTGATGTTGAGCTGACCTATGTAGCACTCCATATCTGCATATTCTGCTGGGCGTGGTCAAGAAACATCATGACCTGCTGGAAAAGGACTGCCACAGTCTTGACCAAGACATACGACAGTCACTAGCAAACCATTGGAAACAGGTCGGCTCGGACTCTACCGTTTCTGAGTTCGTGAACAACAGAAACAGCTCCTAACAGCTGCAGAAGAAAAACAAAAGAATATTACAGACAAACATTGTTTGCAATGAGCCAGGGAATGAAACAACACCACTTAGTGCTTTCCAGAAAGAGCAGCATGACCTATCAGAGTTGGTGTGGGGAAAAGCAACCGGAAATTTAACTCCAGTCACATCTAGATCTTCCCAAACTAGCCGGCCCGTTGTACCAAGCACTTGGATGTTGTGTTCCAGCAGCATAGAGCACATCCACAGGCCTGCCATGGATGATCGTTTGTTAGTGACCACTGCCACACCTACCTGAAGCCAGACACAACATGACATCTGTGCGACAGTAAAGTGGACAAAACAGCCAAGTTGACACAGTACACAAACATCATTTCGAAGGCTAGGAACATTTGTCAGAAAGTCAAAACGCTGTACACACTGTTCTCCCACGTTCACGCAAATATCTCCTATCAAACGCCCATGACTGACACAGATGAGGTCGACGCACTGGATAGTGACATCAAATAACTCATAGCTTTCTTTCACAAATCATTCCCAGAAACACTTGTCATTCCATAACAGCACAGTCACAGCGTTTCATTCATCTGTTCTCACAGCTTTAGCCTGGCTTTACATGGGGAACAAGGTGTGTGTGTAGGGGGGGGGGGGTGCAGACACACACGCTCGTCAACTAATTGAAAAGATAGGCATTGTCACAAAAAGCACAGGAAGCAAACTGCAGTTGATAAAAAAAAAAAACATGGCCTATACCCCCCCCCCTCCCCTCCTCCCCACGAATCAGAAGTACTTCCCTCAACTATAACATTTCAAGTCCAATAAAAACCCAAATGCTAAAGAGGTGACATGCATTCCTTATTCTATCCCTTACCCAATCTCAAGGAAAACCAATTAATTAATTAAACCAACTACAATTGAGAGAGAGAGAGAGAGAGAGAGAGAGAGAGTGTGTGTGTGTGTGTGTGTGTGTGCATGCTCTCTCTCTCTCTCTCTCTCTCTCTCTCTCTCTCTCTGAGTCGCCATTAATAATTGTCGTGAATTTATTTACATTTTTTCCCTACGTGTACCGTAATTTGTTCTGTTTGATTGTATGTATGCCCCTTCAGAATGGGACCTTGGCCTTACATCTGAATAAATTTTCGTATTCGCATCTCTCTCTCTCTCTCTCTCTCTCTCTCTCTCTCTCTCTCTCTCTCTCTCTCTCTCTCTCTCTCTCTCATTCATACAGATGTTACGAAATTGTGTGACCCAGTCGTGAGTAGGCTTATCATGAAGATGAATGTGCGACAACAATTTTGCATTGACATGTATGTAACATCCACAAAGGAAGAGACAAAAGTTGACTGCAGGGTTCGTGGTGAAAACGAAATAATAATAAAGTTTATAAAAACCTTTTGGTGGTAGTCGAACCCTTTGGAAGGTAGACACTGACGTTTCAAGCCATAGGCCCGTTGTCAAAGTAACATCAGTTTCAAATGGATTATATTCAGTGATTTGAACGGGGAAAGCACAAGATTGGGTAGAAATCACGGCATCGCCTATATGTGGCATCTGCATGTGTAGCATGCTAAAATTTTGATTTGCTAAAAGCATGGCGTGGCTGTGTCAGAAGCAGTATCGATATCGGTAGAGCACACACATAAACAAGCAAAACATTGCCTAGGACATGCTAAGGAAACTGCCGCTGTGTTCCCATTGAAGCTGACCAGTGCCGACAGTGACTGTTGTTGGAACCCTCTACCAGCTGTCAGATAGGCACACCTCGAATGATTCTCTATCAGTTCTAAAGGAAAGATTTGCGTGTCCAATATATTCGAGTTTGAACGTGATAGACAGTGTGTCATAATGAGAAGGCTTCAATATGGTTTAATGTCACCAACAACCGCAACCAACCAAAGGCGAGAAGGCTTCAAGATGGTTAAATGTCACCAACAACCGCATCCAACCCAAGGCGAGAAGGCTTCAAGACGGTTTAATGTCACCAAGTGACATTGCAAAGTGCATCATATTTCACCAAGTGACATTAAATGAATAGTTAAAAGGAGCTGTGTCGAATCTGCAGTGAAGACAGCTCTTGTTGGAAAGCTATATACAACAGTAATTACGATGAGCAAACAAAGCAGACATAAGCTGCAGTATAGATTATATGCAAACGCAGGTAAGATGATAAAACAAAGCAGCCAAATGTTGCAGAGCACAAAACGCATGCACTCCACTGAGTTGAACTTTCATTTCACTTCGTGTGTGTGTTTGTCAATCTGTTTCAATCGTTTGTTATTTTATTTTTATTTTTATTTTATTTATTTATTTTTTTGTCAGCAACTCTTTGTGCTGCTTACCAACAATGCTTACCCCGGCACAAAATATTAATGAAGAAACACAGCACCCTATTTCCGACACACTATCAGCCACACAGCTAGTATCACAGCACTTTTAGGGAGGAAAGCTTGGTAAAGGTTAACGTAAGGGAGGTAACAGCTCTAGGCTGCAGTGCGCCGTTCAATCAAACTGCTGCCGCTTCCATCCCTTTCTCTCGCCCCTTTTCTGCAAACGGTAGGAAATCAGGTGGCACTTCCTTTCTCTTGTAAGTGTTCCTCTGCAGACAAGTGTGCAACACGTGGCTGCTTTCCTTGATCACATCTTATCAATGTTTGCATGTAATGCACGCTGCAACATTTGGCTGCTTTGCTTTATCATCTTACCTACTATTGCATCTAATGTACCTTGCAACATTTGGCTGCTTTGCTTTATCACCTTATCTACTTTGGTACATAATGTACTCTGTAACACTTGGCTGCTTTGCTTTATCAACTTACCTGCTTTGTATATAATGTACTTTGCAACATTTAGCTGCTTTGCTTTATCATCTTGTCTACTTTTAATATAATGTACTTTTTAACACTTGTCTGCTTTGCTTTATCATCTTATCTTTTTTTGTATATAATGTACTCTGCACCATTTGGTTTTATGATCCTGTCTGCTTTTGCTTATAATGTACAATGCAAAATTTGGCTGTTTTGCTCTATCATCATACCTACCTTTGTACTCTGCAACACTTGGCTAGTTTGCTTTATCATCTTATCTACTTGTGCATAATTATAATGTACCCAGCAACACTTGGCTGATTTGCTTTCTCATCTCATCTACGTTTGCATATAATATACAAATGCAAAATGTACCCGCTTTGCTTTATCATCATATCTATGTTTGTATATAATGTACTCTGCAATACGTGGCTGCTTTACCTTATCATCTTATCTGCTTGTGCATATAATGTACTCTACAACACTTGGCTGATTTGCTTTCTCATCTTATCTAATTTTGTGTGTAATGTACTCTGTAACATTTGGCTATTAAGCTTTATCATCTTACAAACGTTCGCATACACTGTACTCTGCAACATTTGGCTGCTTTGTTTTATCATCTTGCCTACGTTTGCATATAATGTACACTGCAACTTATGTCTGCTGTGTTTGATCATCGTAATTGCTTTTGTATATAGCTTTCCAACAAGAGCTGTCTTCACTGCAGATTCGACACAGCTCCTTTTAACTATTCACTTAATGTCACTTGGTGAAATATAATGCACTTTGCAAAATCACTTGGTGACATTAAACCGTCTTGAAGCCTTCTCGCCTTGGGTTGGATGCGGTTGTTGGTGACATTAAACCGTCTTGAAGCCTTCTCGCCTTGGGTTGGATGCGGTTGTTGGTGACATTAAACCGCCTTGAAGCCTTCTCGCCTTGGGCTGGATGCGGTTGTTGGTGACATTAAACCGCCTTGAAGCCTTTTCGCCTTGGGTTGGATGAGGTTGTTGTTTAACTTGCTGACTATGAGATGGTGGTCAGTCCAGCATTCCGCACCGCACATCGATTTGATGACTCTTACATCTTGTCTATCACACTTCCTGACAATGATGTAGTTAATGAGATGCCAATGCCTGGTGCAGGGATGCATCCATGATGCCGTGTATCGGTATAGAGGCAGAAGACTGTGTTGGTGATCTGCAAGTTACGCTCAGCACAAGTCTGGAGTAGCAGAAGCCCGTTGCTGTTGCAGTGGCCTATTTCATGTTTGCCGATGACACCTTCCCAGAAGTCTACTGTCAGAACTGACTCTAGTGTTGAAAAGTATGGCGAGCTTTTCTGCTTTCGGAACAACAGCAATGATAGAGTTACATTCTCATAGAATTTGTCCTTTACGTCATCCGGCCTGGTGATGGTCGGCACGCAGGCAGTGATAATCATCAGGTGCTTCTTTCCAAATGTAAGACAGACTTTCATGGTCATCGGTCTGTCGTTCACTCCCTCTGGAATTCCAGCTAGCTTGCCAACAAGAGCTGTCTTCACTGCAAAGCAGACACCAGCCCCTCATCGCTCTTCACTTCTTCTTCTGCTCCATCTCATAGTCAGCAAGATAAATACCCAATAAGACGGCTTAATGTGACCAAGCTGAAGAACATCAGAACCAAGCAGCTGTTTGTAGACACTGCGAAAGATTGCTTGGAATCAGTTTCTCTGGACAACCAGAATGTGGAAACCAAGTGGTCGACTTTCAGAGAACTGGTCTATAGAATTGCTGCAGAGATCCTGCGACCTGCAGCCCCCGAAACCACAAGGACTGATTTGTTGAGAACTGTGATGCCATCCAGCAGCTACTGGATGAGAATAATCTTGTGCGCAAAGCTTACCTCAGTGACACCAAGTCCACCTCCAAAACAGATGCGTTCAAAAACACACGCAGAACAGTTCAAGAGGTACTACAACAGATACAAGACACATGGCTAGGCAACAAAGCTGACAAGATCCAAGGATATGTTGACAGGCATGATGTTAAGAACTTTTATGGTGCCTTAAGAAAACATTTATATACTTATATCATTAGGATTGTCTCCTCTGCTCAGTGCTGATAGAAACACATTAATAACTGACAAGGAAAAGATCTGGGAACGTTCGGCAGAACATTTAACAGCGTACTAAACCGCCCATCGTCTATTCATGACAAAGGCATTGACCAGCTCCATCAAGTGCCCACCAACACAGAATTGGATGAACCATCAACCCTCCTAGAGACCTTGAAAGCAATATGTTTCCTGTCCAGTGGCAAAGCTCCAGGCTCAGCTGCTGCCTCCAAAGTAGGTGGCACAGCTCTGACCGAAAAGCTTCATCATTTGTTTCTTCTGATGTGACAACAGGAGATGAACCCTCAAAAGTTCAAAGATGCATCTATATCCATTTGTAGAAGCGCAAAGGGAACGCCCAGGCTTGTGACAACCACCAAAGCATATCCGTCCATTCTATAGCAGGGAAGATACTTGTCAGGATTCTGCTGAACCGCCTTATAACACATCTTGAGAAAGAGCTTTTACAGCAGAGTCAGTGTGGCTTTAGAAAAAAAAATGGAGCATTAATATGGTATTTGCTGCTAGATAGCTCCAAAAGGAATGTCAGGTACACAATGCAGTCCTGTTCTCCACCTATGTCAACTTGACCAAGGCTTTTGATACAATCAATACAGAGGGCCTGTGGAAGATCATGACCAAATACGGATGCCCATCGAAATTCATATCTACTGTGCGGTAGTTCCATGATGGAATGCAGTCCTGTATCCAGAACAATGGGAAAATATCTAGCCCACTCCCTGCACAATTGGCGTAAAGCAAGGCTGTGTTTTGGCGCCCACTCTGTTCAGCATCATGTTCTCTGCAGTGCAGACTGATGCCGTCAGAGAAGGAGACGTAGGCATCAACATCAGAGTCAGAACAGATTGAAAGCTGTTTATCCTCAAAAAGCTCCACGCAAAGTCTAAAGTTAAGACAAACATTATCAGGAACTTTCTGTTCGCTGATGAATGCACTCTCAACACTGGCTCAGAAACTGACATGCAGTCCAGCATCAACACGTTCTCTATAGCCTGTGCCAACTTCGGTCTCACCATAAATACAAAGAAGACGGAATCTTCCTGCACCAGGCAGACCCTACCATGAGCCTAACATAACAGTCAATGGTGTGAGACTCGCTACAGTGAGTAAATTCACCTATCTTGGCAATACAGTGTCCCAGATCGTCATCATCGACGATGAAGTGAGCATCAGAATTGCAAAAGCAAATGCAATCTTTGGTAGACTACACGCCAATGTTTGGAATAGAAGAGGCATCAGTCTTGAGACCAAGCTGAATGTGTACAGAGCAGTTGTTTTCACCACACTCCTCCATCCATGTGAAACATGGACGGTGTACCAACGGCATGCCAAGAAGCTGAATCACTTCCACACAACCTGCCTCAGAAGATTGTTAAACATAAAATGGCAGGACAAAATCCCAGACACAGAGGTGCTCGACCTATCAGGCCTGCTGAGCATCCAAACTATCGGTATTCTGTCTCCGCTTCGATGGGCAGGTCATACAGCTCGCCTGCCTGACCACTGGCTACCCAAGAGATTCCACATGGAGGTCAGAAGAAACGCGTCAAAGACACGCTCAAAACATCCCTGAAAGCGTTTAACATCAATCGTGACACATGGGAACAAATTGCTATGGATTGAACTATATGGCGCTACTCTATCTACAAAGGTGCCAATCTATGTGAAGAAAGGAGAACAGTTGCAGTGCAACAAAAGAGACAGGCAAGGAAAGCCCCACCAGCAGTGAAGAGCAGATCTCCCACATTGCCTGTCCAAGCTGTCACCGCACATTCCATGCACGCATCGGCTTGATCAGCCACCTGTATATCCATAAGTCACCCTCCCCCCTGACACCCCCCCCCCCCCCCTTAACCCCTAGATGACTGAAGTGGTCCTCGTCGATTCCACGGACGAACAACATTTGTGTATGTAATGTACTCTGCAACATTTGGCAGCTCTGCTTAATCATCTGAACTACTTTTGTATATAATGCACTCGGCAACATTTGGCTGGTCTGTTTTATTATCTTATCTACGTTTGTATATAATGTATTCTGCAACATTTGGCTGCTTTGTTTTATGCTTTATCATCTTATCTACTGTTTCATTTAATGCCACCTGCAACATTTGGCTTCTCTGCTTTACCATCTTACCTACTTTTGCATATAATGTACTCTGCGACAATTATCTGGCACAATCCCAGCCTGGTGATTGGCTGTTGAATAAGTGGTGTAAATGATCCAACTGATTTTACAAATTTATTTATTTTTTGTCGACCAGCTGAAAACTTATTCTCTCTGTCTATATAATCCATGTCAGCCCAATGTTGACTGCTATTGAATGACAGCAGCGAGCTGATCACAGGCCCACAGCTCTCTTCTGGTGACGTCATATCTGAATTCCTGGCTGATCATCACGGACCCAGGGAGAAGAAACTGTGCAAAAAGATGCAACCACCGTGGATAGAAGACAAAAGGGAAACAATACCCCCCCACACACACACACACACACGTGTGTGTGTGTGTGTGTGTGTGTGTGTGTGTGTGTGTGTGTGTGTGTGTGTGTGTGTGTGTGCATGTGTGTGTGTGTGGTGTGTGTGTGTGTGCGTGCGTGCGTGCATGCGCGCATGCGTGCGTGTGTGTGTATATATATATATATGTGTGTGTGTGTGTGTGTGTGTGTGTGTGTGTGTGTGTGTGTGTGTGCGTGCGTGCTTGCGTGAGTGCGTGTGTACGTGTGTGGGTGCCTGGGTGCGTGCGTGCGTGCGTGCGTACATTGCGTGTGTGTGTGTGTGTGTGTGTGTGTGTGTGTGTGTGTGTGTGTGTGTGTGTGTGTGTGTGTATTTTGTTAAAAAATATTTTTAAAATGAAGTGGTAAAATCTACAAGCTTGTTTCTAGCGTTGCTATCTTCAGGACTTTTTACCACTTCATTTTTAAAATATTTTTTAACAGATGTTGATCCCCAAGGGGTTGAGCACCTTCAGATTTTTTAAGGACTTTTTTTTATATTGTTCATATATATATATATTATATATATATATATATATATATATATATGTGTGTGTGTGTGTGTGTGTGTGTGTGTGTGTGTGTGTGTGTGTGTGTGAGTGAGCACTGTCATCCAAACACAGTGTCCTGTTCAGTGTTGGTATAGCCCAGCCCACAACACAGGGCTCTTCCAGGGCTGTCATCCACGTTAAAGAGAGACACCTTTGGAGCAGCTCCAAACTGCAATGCAAACAGACTTCTAGGGGGTAGGAGGGTTTTCAATAGCCCTGTACTCCTTTGATCCATCCCTGTTGGTATAGGTTCTGATCAAAACACCAACACTGGATATTATTGCTAAAATACTTTTGTATCATGCTTCCTTTTTGAAATATTAATTATCAGTTCAGTGAAAAACTAACCCAAGAAAGGCAATGCAAGTAAAAATTCAAACAAAATCAACACAACAAGTCATGAACGATAGAAAGCCAATCATTGAAACGCTGGCCCAAGTAAAATACAACAAAACAGACAGTGGTAAGTGGTTATTCCATCTGTCTGCCTCATCCCACCATAAAAGATGCTAGACTCCCCCTCTGACCACGCGAGTCTTCAGCAGTTGCAAAGGTTTGAAAGTCCGTTAATCAGACTTTTGCCACCTGTTCTGTCAGCGTCTTATTCTCGCTGAATGTTTCTGGATTTACACAGCTTATGATTTTGCTGCGGATGCTACATTTGTTTGATGGGAAAATATTTCACCGGACATCACAAATAAGAAACTGGAAGAAGAATTTCATAGATGCATATCAGGTAGATATTTCTTCATGCCTGTATATGCAAACTAACAGAGCGCCTGCACGCTGGGTTTGAATGAAAGGGAAACAGAAGCACAGTTAAAACGCAGACAAGAACCACAGCTTCCTCTGTTTTCATCGTCCTGCTAGCAAGTCCAGAGGAGGACAACACTGGTTTTAAATAGCCACTCTTCACGCATTAATATTAAAAAAAAAGAAAACGTGTCCTGCTGGAAGTGCATTTTCAAACTCCACCAGATTAGATGTGTCCAGTGATTAGAGAAAGAACTGTAGAGAAAGGCATCCTGAACTGGAAACTTTACC
>CM065735.1:49128198-49130698 GCA_033310375.1 Conus canariensis | reverse complement strand
ATCCCCTTGATTTATTGTTGTTTTATTAGTATGATTTGTTTGTTTTATTCAAAGAGTGTTGTTAACCAACTAAGTGATATCTTTTTCCACATTTTGATTTTGTTTCCGAATATAACTTAAAAGATGGTGTTGAGAAGAAAATAATCTGCCCCTATGAATTCATAGCCGACTTGATGCGAGACAGAGAAAGGAAGAGAGGGAGAAAGTAAGAGAGAGAGAGGGAGTGAGTGAGAGAGAGAGAGAGAGAGAGAGACAGACAGACAGACAGACAGACAGACAGACAGAGACGAAGACACCCACAGACAGACAGACAGTCACACAAACAGAAACGGGGAGGGGGAAAGGGGTGGGGGGCACGGAGTGACAGAGACAGAGACAAGCGAGAAGTAAAAATAAAGACTGGAAACGATGCTCAATATTGATCTGCAATATGATATGTTCCTACCTCTGAAACACATTGTTGTGCCATTAAACAATTGTAAACACACACACACACACACACACACACACACACACACACACACACACACACACACACACACACACACTCAAATTTATTGTGGTATTTCTACGGGCAAGCCTATGAAAATAGTATGCAGCTTTTTTTTTTTGTTTGTTTTTTAATCACACGGTGTTTGAATTCTCTCTCTCTCTCTCTCTCTCTCTCTCTCTCTCTCTCTCTTCTCTCTCTCTCTCTCTCTCTCTCTCTCTCTTGAATGCGATGAATAAATAATGGTGCTCTTGTGGAATCTCTTCATGTCAATTTTCTGATTAGTTATAATGAATGGCTTTGTGCCGTGCCATGCTTCTTAGATTTTAAAACAAATGAACCGACATGGTTCGTAATCGAATAAATTCATGAATAAATGAATATATACATAAATAAATCAATAGAAAGACAATACACAGATAATAGATGAATAGATAAAAAAGATGAATAAATAAATAAATAAACAAATTGATAGATTGATAAATAACTTAAGTCCGCTGATGGGACTATTGCAACTGAATTAAAGCGCAATTTTTTCGGGTGATTAAAGGGCATTTTGTACTATAGACAATACAGTTTTAGTTTCTACTAGGCTGAGTGTGTTCATCATGCCATGTTATGATCACGTGTTCAGGTTTAGAGGCGATAATGTTGCCTACACCGCACTTGTTCATATAATTCTTTCACACACATCAGAGTACAGATCCGTATAATCGCCGAAAGCAAGCTTCAGCTGAGGAGAGAGAGAGAGAGAGAGAGAGAGAGAGAGAGAGAGAGAGAGAGAGAAGAGAGAGAGACAGACAGACAGACAGACAGACAGACAGACAGACAGACAGACAGACAGAGACAGAGTCAGACAGACAGACAGACAGCAAACAGACAGACAGAATAACAGAGAGAGAGAGAGAGAAGAGAGAGAGAGAGAGAGAGAGAGAGAGTTCGTCTTCAACACTCTATCTATCTATCTATCTATCTATCTATCTATCTATCTGTCAACATATAGTTTTATCCGTCTATCTATCTATCTATCTATCTATCTATCTATCTGTCAACATATAGTTTTATCTGTCTATCTATCTATCTATCTATCTATCTATCTATCTATCTATCTATCTGTCAACATATAGTTTTATCTATCTATCTATCTATCTATCTATCTATAGTTTTATCTGTCTATCTATCTATCTATCTATCTATCTATCTATCTATCTATCTATCTATAGACGCTTCAGATACGTTTTTATTGCCTGCATAGCCTTTATGTCAAGGGGCTATACATAAATATTTGCAGGCCGAAAACAGAAAATGTATGATGCAAAGAAGCATAAATTGCAACGGATTACATAAATGTTAATAATGAGGCTCGAAGCCATGTAGAAAAAAAAGAAAATAATGTCGTGATTTTTCGTCACTAAAAATGAATGATGTATTTTTTAAGTCACAACATGATCATAAACACAAGTGCCTCACCCAGGCACATATGTTCACTGTTATAGATCTTTCCTGCACTGTCACATCTGTCATCGCCGTCCGCTTCACGATTAGCTTATACTAGTGCAGAAAACAAAACCCTTGAGAGAGAGAGAGAGAGAGAGAGAGAGAGAGAGAGAGAGAGAGAGAGAGAGTCATCTTAAACATTCTATATATCTATCTATGTATCTATGTATCTATCTATCTATCTATCTATCTATCTATCTATCTATCTATCTATCTATCTATAGACGCTTTAATCAGAGTAACTGAAAGAATAGTTCTAGTGACTGAGAAAGGCGTTGATTACTTTTTTTTTTTAATCTGACAGAGTTGCTATAAAATCGCCTATTATTCTGCTGACGGGAAAATCCTTTGTATCTGACAGCACAGAGGGAAAGTGTATGTATTTATGGAGCAGGGCGCCATCGCCGTGAGTCCTAATGCAGTCTTGTGGATGTTCTGAATTGTTGCACACACACCTCAGTCATTGCCAAGGAGAGCCAATGCTGAAATATCATGTCAGACATACAAGCCACT
>CM065735.1:49108198-49118198 GCA_033310375.1 Conus canariensis | reverse complement strand
AGGAAGTGTTGAGTCTTGAGAGAAGAATGAGCGATCTATTGTATCAAAGGCAGCAGACAAATCTAGGAGAGAGAGAAGAGAAACTTTTTTTCCATCAACAGCTGTGATGAGATCGTTTACTATCTTGAGAAGCGCTGTCTCGGTGCTATGGCCAGCCCGGTAGGCTGACTGGTTTGAGTACAGGAGATTGTTTACAGAGAGATGTTCAGGCAGTTGGGCGAGAACAACTTTTTCAATCAGTCTGGAAAGAAACGGGAGATTAGAGACAGGTCTGTAGTTCTTGAGATTCTCAGGATCTAAGTTTTGCTTCTTCAGGAGAGGTCTGACAACTGCAGATTTGAACAGAGTGGGAGAACAACCTGATTGCAAAGAGTCATTAATAATGGATGTAAAATATGAGAGGAGATCGTCAAGACAGCAGGTAAGAAGGGATGAGGGGAGAGGGTCAAGTTCACATGTTTTGACCGTGACTTGCTTCGAGATTTTCCGGACCTCTTCTACCGACACAGAGTGGAATTCAGACTACTGAGTGCCGGAGAAGGAAGGATCAGGAACAGCAGGGAAGGAGCAGCATGAGAGTCCAGATTATGGCAAATAGTGGCTATTTTACTATAGGAGAAATCAGAAAAATGCTGGGGGAGTTCTGTCGCTGGGATTGAGGAGGGCAGTGGTGTGGACTTTGATTTGCCAAGTAGAGTATTGGTTACAGTAAACAATTGTTGGGACGTACTACAGGCTAGGATTTTGGCACTGTAAATACAGCATTTGGCACTGTCCAGAATGTTGGTAACTAGCTTATTGGCAGTACGAAAAATTTGTTTATGAACATGTAGTCCAGATTTGAGCCAGCAACGCTCTGCCTGGTGACGTTCTTGCTTAGCCTGCAGCAGCTGAGGTTCGACAGAGGTGAACCAGGGTGAGGGAGGCTGGCTGGAGATCTGGCGGCGGGTGGCCGGGGAGTGCTGATCTAGTAGACTGGACAGAAGCTGGTGGAGCTGGTCAGCTGACAGGTATGAAAGGGCCTCCAGTCTGGCCCGAAGATCAGACTGGAAGGTGACGGTGTTGACAGCAGCAATCTTTCTGGTCTCCATGTACACAGGAAGGCGTGAAGGACGTGAGAGGCGGAGCTGAGCAACAACACAGTAGTGGTCGGAGAAGTCCAGAGTGAAATCTGGGGCTGTGGAATGCAGCAAGTTGTCGTCACGCCGGCTGATGACAAGGCCAAGGGTATGACCTTTCTGGTGAGTCGGGAAGGTGACGGCCTGGTGCAGACCAAAATCGTCCAGCAGACCGGCGAAGCGAAGCGCGAGGGAGTCAGTGGGGACGTTGACGTGAACATTGAAGTCACCAACGATGACAGGACAGCCACTGATTGTATTGCAGTGTTCCAGGAAGGACGGGAACTCTTCAATGAAAAGAGCATCAGACAGTTTGTTCTTTTGGTTGGGGGGAGGACGGTGAATGCAGGAAAGCTGGAGACAGTGCTGACGTAGGGTGACAGAAAGATGGGCAAGTTCAAAGGAGGAATGCTGGAACGGGAATGTGGTGGTGGAGGTGTGGTGGGAGCACAGAGTGTCACGCATGACGAAAGCGATGCCGCCGTGTGTGTGTGTGTGTGTGTGTGTGTGTGTGTGTGTGTGTGTGTGTGTGTGTGTGTGTGTGTGTGTGTTAGTGTGTGTGTGTGTGTGTGTGTGTGTGTGTGTGTGTGTGTGTGTGTGTGTTAGTGTGTGTGTATGTGTGTGTGAACTTGAAATCAGAATTAGGACATAAGGGAAGAGATGCTTCAGCATACTTAATTACCAACTTGAAAATCCAGACCTGATTGAGGCAAGCCATTGGACCATACTAAGACCTGTTATCCACAGTGAAAAAAAGGGAATTGAGGTGGTATGTTCATGTTTCAACATCAACAGGAATTGCCAAACCTATTCTGCAAGGAACAGTGTGATGAGGCAGAAGGAGATCCACACAGAGAAAGATGTTGGAAAACGTCGTCAGTGAATGGACTGGCTACGCACTCAACAACTACTTAAGAACGTCGGAAAACCTGGAGAAGTGGAGGACGATGGCTGCAAAGAGGCTCAACGTCTCCAAGCGCAAGGATAGTAAAGTTGCAGAAGATTTCGGCAATGACCTAGATGGCAGGCGGCCCAAGACACGAGGGGATGACTACAGCAGCATTGAAGAGCAGTGGGAGGCCTTCAGAGATGCAGTCCACTCTACTGCCCTTGAACACCTCGGACCAGCAACACGTAGAAACCAAGACTGGTTTCATGACAATGATGCAGAAGTGCAGACACTGCTGTCAGAGAAACACCAGTTTTCAGAGCGCACCAGAATGCCCCCACATCACGAGCTAAGAAAGATGCCTTTACCAATGCAAAACAAAAAGTGCAGGAGAGGCTTCGTGAAATGCAGGATGCCTGATTCAGCAAAAAGGCCAATGAAATCCAGGGCTATGCAGACAGTCATGGCACCAGGTGTTTCTATGACGTTCTGAAGGCTGTGTATGGACCCGAGTCCTCCGACTCCCCCCTCCGCAATGCAGATAGCTGCTGACAGAAAAAGAAGCAGATTCTGGAGAGATGGGCTGAACATTTTAACCAGATCATCAACCGCCCTGCCTGAATCAATGACGAGGCCACTGCACGCCTACCTCAAGTGGAGATCAGGCAAGACCTTGACAAACACCCCCCCCCCCCCCCCCACACACACACACAGATGAAGGCAGAAATGCAATCAAACAACTTTCCTGTGGCAAAGCGCCAGGATCTGATGCAATCGCTGCCGAAGTTTACAAATCAGGCCTTGTTGTCACGGTCACTAAGCCGGATGGCCCTACCACCCCTACCCACACCTATCACACACTAGGTCAGACAACACAGCACACTAACAGAGCTTTACAATCATGCACACTCCTTTATTCCAACACACACACCATGGCGCCACCACCAGCAATCACCACACCTGTAACCCACAACCGCACACAGGTATTCCACTTCCCCACTGGCCCGCCCTACCCTGCTACAATGACCTGGGGGACCCTCACCTATCCTGGGGACGCAGCGATAGCCCGCACACGTGGTGACTAACTACTAGGGACAAGGACTAACACAAGGACTCTAATCTCTAAACTACTACCACCCACTCCTCTCCCCGGGACCCACCCTTCCTTTTTGACCTGGGACCACTACCACACCGGTCGCTGCGTCCCTAAGGGAGGCAACGACAGGTACCCTATGCCGTATTGGCCACTACGTCCCTAAAGGAGGCAGCAGCTAACACCCCTAACCCTACTGCCCATTGCTACACCCCCTTCCTGCCACAAAACTGGACAACCCTTCCTCCACTGAAGACCCTGCTCCTCGGCGCTCTCTCCTGGGAAAGAGGAGACAGTGGCTGGAGAACTGCCTCACAGATGGCAGACGGCCTGGGTAGACTTCCCCTCCCGGAAGAGCACAGGTAACGGAAGCCGCCACTCACCTGCCACCACGCGGCCGCCGACTGCGGTGATCGGGCCCCAGCCTCGGCACAGAAGCAGGATACCTACTGAAACAACTGGACAGACACACGATCAGCCACACCAGTTCTGCAACTGGCTAAAAGTGGCTGCCAACAAGGACAACACAGAACTCGGCACAGGCCAAGGGCACACCAACCCGACGAGGACCTGGCCCTAACTATGACTCGAAGTCACTCAGCACGAACCAACGGCGCTCCCGCCGCAACTACAAGGAGCACGTCCGCTCCGACGAACACCAGGGACCGAAGTGAAGCTAACCCAACGCATTCTGCCCTGGTCGGAATCAAGTGAGCTTCACTTACAACACAAAGCAACCATTGGTCAGAACAGTGTATCCCTCTGCAGAGCTGACACACCCGACCAAAGGACTAGTTGTTGCTCGTGCAGCAACACGACAATTTACAACTCACTGACTTGACAACACAACAACAGCTGATATCCTGCCCCGCCCTCCCTTGTGTAGAATCAAAGTAACAAAGGGTAACAGTCGGAAACGAAACCATCTTCCTCCTACCACTCCCTCAATAAATGAAGACTGGAAGGCAAGAATACTATATGTCCTACTCCCCCCCCCCCCCCCCACCACCTAGCCTAACCCTCCTATCCAACCCTGAGGAACTTAGCCTAACCCCCACCTAACTAAAACCCCGACCCTACACACACACACACACACACACACACACACACACACACACACACACACACGCACACGCATACACACACGCGCTCGCACGCGCTCGCACGCGCACATGCTCGCTATTCTGAGCTACCACTCTAAACACACGGACGTGCTGGTTAGTACCGCCGATCGGTGACACCAGCCTTGACACAGAAGCTGATGCAGCTCTTCCAGTCCATGTGGAATGAAGAGAGGGTCCCACAACAGTTAAAAGATGCCAACATTCTTTACATCTACAAGAGAAAAGGCAACCGCCAGTCCTGCGACTATCACCGACTCGTGTCCTGCTCAACCACCTTCTACTACACCTTGAGCAGGGTCTCCTCCCAGAAAGCCAGTGTGGCTTTCGTGCAGAACTTGGAACTGCAGACATGATATTTGCTGCACGACAGCTCCAGGAAAAATGCCAAGAGCAGCAAAGCGATCTGTTCGTGGCCTTTGTCGAGCTGACCAAGGCCTTCGATACAGTCAGCAGAGATGGCTTGTGGAAGATCATGGAGAAATTTGGCTGTCCCAGCAGGTTCATTACGATCGTCCAACAGTTCCACGACGGCATAATGGTGAACGTACTGGATGATGGAGACGAGTCAGAGGTCTTTCCAGTGACCAACGGCGTAAAGCAAGGTTGCGTTCTCGCCCATACACTCTTCAGCATGGTCTTCCCCGCCATGCTGACAGATGCCTTCCGTGACTGCCAGGGTGGTTTACATGTCAGATACAGAACTGACGGTGGGTTGTTCAACCTCAGGTGACTGCAGGCTGTTACAAAGGTGAAAGACACCGTCATCAGGGACTTTTTGTTTGCTGATGACTGCGTCCTCAACGCCAGAACAGAGCAGATGATGCAGCGCGAAATGGACTGCCTCTTACGAGCCTGCGACAACTTCGGTCTCATCATCACCACCCAAAAAGACCGAAGTGATGTATCAGCCTGCGCCAAGTAAACCCTACTGGGAACCACACATCACGGTAAAGGGGCAGAACTTACAGGCATTTGACAGCTTCACCTATCTGGGCAGCACACTCTCACGAGCTGTGAACATTGACGCAGAGGTCAGGAACAGGCCTGCCAAAGCCAGCTCTGTGTTTAGGGGACTCTGTGAAAATATCTGGGAGCGGAGATGACTAAGCCTTACCACCAAGCTGAAGGTCTACCATGCAGTGGTACTAACCATCCTCCTGTATGCCAGTGAGACATGGACTGTCTACAGCAGACACGCCAAACAGCTCAACCATTTTCACCTCAGCTCTCTCCTCAGACTCCTACACATCAGGTGGCAGCACAAAGTCCCAGACACTGAGGTCTTGAAAAGGGCCAGCATCCACAGCATCTACATTCTCTTTCAGAAATCCCAAGCCAGATGGTATGGCCACATCGTCAGAATGCCAGATAGTCGACTGCCGAAACAGCTGCTGTACGGAGAACTGAGTCAGGGCAAGCGCAAAGTTGGGGGGATGGGGAGCAGAAGAAACGTTTTAAAGACTGCTTCAAGTGTCCCTCAAAGGCCAGGACATCAACCTCAACACCTGGGAGTCGCATGCCCTGGACAGCTCAGCCTGGCGAAATAGCCCCACAAAGGGTGCATGCACATCACAGAAGAGACGCACAGCAGACGCTGGGAGAAAGCAAGCTGTGCGCAAGGCTAGAGCTACCTCCAACTCCACTGTAGCACCCACCCACATGTGCCCTACAAGTGGGCATTCCTTCCGGGCCCTGATCGGCCTCACCAGCCATCTGCGGACCCACACTCAGCGATCTTCCGTCTGAGATTAACGCCATGGTCATCTTCGAAATCGAAGGACGAGCAGCCACATCAACCGACAATGGGCTGACATGGATCGCACAGGCATGACGATGCAGTCAAACAGAACTGGCGTCAATCAAACAGACAGAAATCTTTCCACGGCAGGCTGACAAAGATTGCATACACTCAGAATGGGTGGGTCCTGTGACTTACATCCATTCAAATACATACATGTGAATGGATGTAAAAAGGTGTCTGGATTGTTTGATACGGAGTAACAACACCAAAGGGGAGGAGTACGTAGGATAAAAAAAAAGTATCGAAAAACACTGAATAACGAGGAAAGAGAGGATTACCGTAAATGCATAAGAGAGTATGAAAATATGATTTTTAATAAAACGATATTGTTTAACGCTATGTTGGTTGATAAATTAGTTTCTAATGTTGGGAAAACTGTACAATTGGCTACTCCATGAAGGAACAAATACAGAATCAGATTTCTATTGAAGAATGGTTTCGACATTTCACAGCAATATTGGAAAAGAACGAAGTAGCTATTGGTCAAAATGATGATGTTTATACACATGATCATTTGTTGCCTTTGATCTGTCTATAGCAGAGGAAGATGTTTTGTTAGCACTACATAAATTAACATCTAACATAGCAGGAGGCCCTGACGGCGTGATAGTGAGTTATTGAAGAATGCACATGTACTGGCAGTTCTATGCTTTGTAAAATTGTTCACTGTACTTATTGACAGAGGTATATACCCGGTCCTCGGGACTGAATCTGTTACCTTGCCATTATTTAAAAAGGGGGATGTTATTCAGCTGGGCAATTATAGATGTAATAGTTTAAGTGATACAGGAAATAAAGTATACGGGACCATTATAACTAGACGACTACAAGCATAGGTTGAAGAGAACAATACCACAGGGGGATGTTAGGCAGGGTTTAAAAGGCGATACTCTACTGTTGACCTTTTTTTTTTTACATTAATGGCTTATGTGCAAAAACAGTTTTCCTCAAATTAGTAAACTTTATGCTGCATTTGTTTTATTTCGAGAAGTGTTCGGATGCTATTAACAGGAACCTCCTATGGACAGTATTGTTAAAGAATGGAATTAGAGGTAAACTATATCGCTATGTGAGAAGTACGCACGTTAGTGCGAAATCGCGTGTGCAGAATGGTGCCATTCTTACAGAGCATGTTCAGTGTTCCTCTGGCTTTAAGCCAGGTGCTATCTGTAGTCTGATTTTGTTTTCGTCCTTCATTAATGAACTAGCTCTCAAAGTCATCGGTAATGGTTGGCATGGTGTTGTGTTCATGCCCGATGCCTTTGAACTGTTTATCCCCTTGTTTAGCAGACGTTGTTCTTCGTTCTGTTGTCGGTTGACAAGCCAAACTTAACAGCCTCAGCAATAAGTCTAAAGGTCAATCTAAGTAAAAGTAGCATTGTCGTCTTTTGAAAGGGGGGTTAGTTAGGTGCGAGAGAAAGATCGATATTTGATGGTTCTGATTCTGTTATGTCTGTGGTAAATGCGTACAAATGTCTAGGTATGTAAATGTCTGCTTGGCTTAGTTTTGTTACTGTGTATACAGATATTTCTAGTAGAGTAGGAAAGCGCTATTGTGTATAATGCAAGGGCTTCGTACTTTGAATAACTATTCGTTAAATGTGTTTTTAAAGTTATTTAATGGTCAGATTCAACTTATGATGCAGTAAGGTTCCAAGATACATGGATTACAAAATGCCTCTGAGCACTGTGAAAAAGTACATCTGTATGCGCTGAAGAATTTCTAGCTGTTGATCTATTAACCTAATGATCTAGCCTGCAATGAATTGAATGGATATCCTATCCCGGTTATTTCGATTGTAAATTGCGTCTGTTATTGGCTGAGATTACTTCAAATGGATGATTACAGGTTACCCCGAAGAGCTTACATATGTGTAAACTTGAAATAAGGATTCAGGCATAAAGGAAGAGATGCTTCGGCATACAACGTTACCAGCTTGGAAATCCAGACCAGGCAGAAGGAAATCCACGCAGAGAAAGATGTTGGAAAACAACATCATTGAATGGACTGGCTACACACTCAACAACTATTTAAGAACGTTGGAGAACCTGGAGAAGTGGAGGAAGATGGCTGCAAAGTCTTCTAGACGCCCCAACGGTCCTCAAAACTCTGGGATAGGTGAGAGGTGGTGGTGATGAGTGATATATAGAGTCATTCTGCTGTACTAGACAGCTGTCTCGTCTGCCTATGTTATTGATATTCTTATATTGCCTTTCTTAACTGGTACTTGACACGTTTGCATTAATGTTTAACCTGCCACATGAACCATACTAGCTATAATGATTTGCAACCTTTTTTTTGTTATTTTGTGCGTGAACAGTCAGCGTTGAAGAAACTTGCGAGCCCGTGATCAGGTCGTTGTCGTCACTTTACATCAATCGACAATGGGCTGACATGGATCCCGCAGGTGTGACGAATCAGTCAAACAGAACTGGCTTCAATCACACACACACACACACACACACACACACACACACACACACACACACACACACACACACACACACATGGAATCTTTCCACAGCAGATTGAAAAAGATTGCATACACACACAGAATGGGTGGGTCCTGTGGCGTTATTTGTGTCCCTGTCAATAATCGCACTGGAATAGTGAAAGCTAAATGTTGCATAATGCACAGTATATAAAAATAGATGCAGTGATAGTGTCAAGAACCCTGTCTTTACTTTGGAGACTAAAGCGATGCGAAAAGTGTGTTGAACAGAGAGAGAGAGAGAGAGAGAGAGAGAGAGAGAGAGAGAGAGAGAGGGAGGTTGTTGGGGGGGGGGGGGGTGGATCAAGTCCACATGCCTCGCATGCTGAGTGACTCATTCCAGCATGATTTGTTTAAGTCTATATCAGCACTTTGAGTGCACCGTGACCACTGTATGAATGACTCAAGACTAATTGCTGATTCATTTTTCGGATGATTCGCCTGCTCATTTTCATGTACAGAGGCCTGGAGATGTTCAAGCTGATTTGTAAACCATCTTTAATTCCATTCTCTCTCCAAAAGGTACTGAAAGCATGTCAGTGGGATGGAGTTAACGTTGTGGGCAGGGAGCACACGAGTTTGCTGCACTGTGACTGATGCCAGCTTGAAGGCCTATGAACACCAGCTGCACCTCTGATATCTTCCTTTAGTGCGCAACTACGTGAACTTGGAATCTACACAATCTTGATCAACAAGCATGGCACACAGGTAGATATGACTCCATCAATATCAGTCGGTCAGTAATGGGTCTTTGAAATTTGATTATTATGTATCTGACAAGTAAGAAACTGCTACGACTACAAGCTACAGTGAACATGTCTTGCGCTCAAGCAGACGCAAAACCCATGAAGATCCCGGTAATTATGCTTTGTTTTGGACAATGGTTCTGTCCAGAAAGTGACCAAGAAAAGTACACATGTCTCTCATCGAACAGTTGAACATCTCTCTTTTCCATTGTCCCCAAAAGGCAGCGGTATTGCCAGCGTAATGGGAAAAAATGCTCAGATATCGCCAGTGTTATGGCATAACAACAACAAAAAGCATGCTTAGGCACTAATGTAAATGTTTACACGATCTTTTCTGCTCTCTCATTCATCATTCAGACTTCCTCAATTCTACATAATGGTCTATCAGCACAGCATCGAATACTTCATTTTCAATTTACTCTTCTCCTAAAAACATGAGAATAAATATTCTGAACAATTTTCACACCCATTTTATGTTTGCTTGAGCATGGGAATAATCTGAGCAGCAAACTGCTGGCTGATATTACATGGGTCTTAATCATCATCAGCCAATCCTGCCCTCGAGATCCAAGCTATTCTATTATTGAAAACAATCTGCCTGGCTGAACATTCGATTCGTTGACACTGTTTGGCCTGGCTCAGCGTGCGAGCTGGTATTCGCAGTATGGTGGCTGTGAGGAAAAAGCCCCTCTGTGGTGAGGCATTGTGGTAATGGTTTGCAATCCATCCGATGCTGT
>CM065735.1:49093198-49103198 GCA_033310375.1 Conus canariensis | reverse complement strand
GATGCTGGCTTGGAGATCTTCAGACTGAACTCTCCACCATCATCAGTTCCAGTCTCTTCCTGAACTGTGAACGAAACATGCCAGTGTGAGCGAGTTAACGCTGCTGACAGAGTGTGCATCGCTTTGCTGCTCCATGATTGTTGTCAACTTACAGGTCTGTCAACACATGCTTCGCCACTGATGATTTCCTTTCCTCCCCGACTGAGTGAATTGGGAATCTGCACCATGTAAGCAAACATAGCGGAAGGAAGACACCATTGCATTAAGATATGTTGGTCTTTGCAATCTGATCAAGATACCGCTGAAAAGTGGAGAGCTGCTATGACTACAAACAACAGCGAGTGTTTCAAAGCAGATGAGAAAAAAAAACAACGACATGAAGATCCCCGTAGTGCATGCTTTTATACAGGATAACGATGCTGTCCTCAACATGAGAAGAAAACTGCATTTGCCTCTCACCAGCCAGTTCAGCACATTTCCTTCCCTTGGCACTGACAATGTGGTGGTATACCTAACATCGTTGAGAAGAAAGAAGCGTGCCCAGTTAGGTTGACATTAAAATATATTTTCAACCCTCTCATGAATCATTCTAACTGGTTCAGGTCACCATAACTGTCCATCAGCAGAACATCAATTTTTTTTTTGTATTAACAAAGTTTCTCTCAAGGAATGTCTATGTTTGGCTGAGGATGAAAATATTCTGAGTAGCGCATTAATGCCTGCTGCTGCATGAACCGTTATCACCAACAGCCATCTCAGCGCTCGAAGTCCGGGCTATTGGATTTGTTTAACACTTTTTGACGGAATGAGCGCTCGATTCATTGACAGATTTTGGCGTGGCTCAGCGTATCACTGACTGCCAGAACCCAGTATCTCACTTTTTTGTCGATTTTCATTTTATTTTTGCACTGCACTGTCTTTTACTATGTGATCTTTCACCTAGTAAACTTTGTTTGGTCATGGTATTGATTTTTGATCAGTTATCGATAAAGCCAAAGCCTATTATATCCAAATGTAGAGGTAGCATTCCCCCTAAAACCCATTGACTCTACATGCTATGTTCTGCCCAGTTTGTATGAGCAGCACTTTTCACACACAGTGACCGCCTTAACCCTGTGTCTTGAACAAAGGGATTCTGGCTGTCAGAAAACACCAGTGATTTGGAAGAGTAAGCTACCACTTATCTGGAGATAAGTGCATTTTGGTGAGATTCCACCAAGAAAAGGAAAATAAAAATTGCCAGGGAAAACCCAGTGTATCCAACTGCTGGGCTGTCGCTGTTAAGATTGTTTATAAAGCAGGAAGTGGGCCCATAGCTGAGCTCCAGAGTCTACTCTGACATGAGAAAATTTCAACACACACACACACACACACACACACACACACACACACACCACGCACGCACGCACCACGCACGCACGCACGCAACGCCACGCACGCACGCACACGCACGCACGCACGCACGCACACACGCACGCACGCACGCACGCACGCACGAACGCACACACACACACACACACACACACACACACACACACACACACACACACACACACGTCCGATTTGTGTGTTGTGTGCCCACGAGCGAGTGTGTGTGTGTGTGTGTGTGGGGGGGGGGGGGGTAGCTGAGCTCTAGAGTCTACTCTGACATGAGAAAACTTGACTTAAGCATGTGAGGTCTCACTCTTTTGCTCCTGTTCACAAAGACCGAAGAAGCATTGCAGCAACACCAACACTCCCTTTTGTTTTTTCTCCAAAAAACAATAGTACAGGTATGACAATTTTTACTACATTAATACTTTCACATAAGCTTTTGTAATACCTTAACGTCATATAACCACTTGAACTTTTGTTGTTGTTGTTGTTGTTGTTGTTGTTGTTGTATTTTCATGATTATCTTCTAAACGGCGAAAACCTGTTTCTATATTCCGTGTGTGTGTGTGTGTCTGTGTGTGTGTGTGTGTGTGTGTGTGTGTGTGTGTGTGTGTGTGTGTGTGTGTCTGTGTGTGTGTGTGTGCGCGCGCGGGGTGTGTGTGTGTGTTGTGTGCGCGCGTGCGTGCGTGCGTGCGTGCGTGCGTGCGCGCGTGCGTGCGTGTGTGTGTGTGTGTGTGTGTGTGTGTGTGTGTGTGCGTGCGTGAGAGAGAGAGAGAGAGAGAGAGAGAGAGAGAGAGAGAGAGAGAGAGCGAGAACGAACGAACGAATGATTTAATGAGTCAAGCTTACAAGGCCCATTCTCATGCAAGGATTACGCTGGGGGAGGGGCTGTTCGAAAATGAAGATCAACAAATGCACACAAACCATAAATGTCAGAAAACAACATCGCGGTGAGGAAACCAAATCACGGAAATAATTAACAAACACCGAACACAGATGTGATTGTCATTGAGACTTCCAAAAAGTTTATCCACTGTCGACAAGATATCCGTCCTCTGAATTGCCGCTGGAAGTCAGTTGCACATTCTCTCTGTTAACAGAATGAACGCTTTCTATGTTTCGTAACATTCCTTGTAGGTACGACATAATGTCGCTGAGAATCACGTTCTCTGGAGGGTCGTTCTGTTGGTCATTCGCTAGTGGCCTGTCCTGATCACAAACCACATCACAGCATTCGTCAACACAGTCTTGATCAGCGGCTGTCTTCACCGAACCAAAATCCAAGACCGACACTTCATCGTGTGCAACTGTCACAGATTCTTTGTCACACTGTTCCAAATCAATCTCTGTCTGCATGTCACTGTGCCGTGTTTCTTCTGCAGGCTCGGGATGGGCATGGCAGAACAGAAAAGGGAGATGGTTGTCACTCCTCACGGTTTCGACGAAATGGTCACTTCGAATCACAATGGAACACGACTTTCGCTGGTTCTGTCAACGTGGTAAAATACACTAGGAGGTGTCGGCAAAAATAAACCGGACGGAGAACATAAATTGTCACTCGCCTTTTTTTTCTTTTGATTGCTTCTGTAAGTCTCTGCTCTGTGCCTATCCCTGTTCAGCTGTGACGGCACTTGCGACGATACGCCATGCTGTGGCTTTGAGTTTGCGTGGCAGGGGGATGTTCGGTACTCGAAGTGAACGACGACAGTTTGTTTTCCTCTGCCCTCAGTTTTGAATGACGACAATGCCATTTCTTCCAGTGCAGCATTGAGTGTGGCTGCTACGTGGATGGGAAACTTTCCACAGGCATGTTGAAAGACTTACAGTTGATACAAGTAGAAATTTACCGGAGCGGCTGAAATACGTCTTACCGGTTGCCGAACAAGGGAGGCCGCTCCGAGAGAGAGAGAGAGGAGAGAGAGAGAGGAGAGAGAGAGAGAGAGAGAGAGAGAGAGAGAGAGAGAAAGAGAGAGAGAGATTCTGCCTGTCTGTATGATCCACACTGGCCTGAATCTGCCTGTGTGGATCAATGTCAACCCTGTGGGGAATGAATCTGCCTGTGTGAATCAATGTCAACCCTGTGGGGAATGAATCTGCCTGTGCGGATCAATGTCAACCCTGTGGGGAATGAATCTGCCTGTGTGAATCAATGTCAACCCTGTGTGGAATGAATCTGCCTGTGTGGATCAATGTCAACCCTGTGTGGAATGAATCTGCCTGTGTGAATCAATGTCAACCCTGTGGGGAATGAATCTGCCTGTGTGGATCAATGTCAACCCTGTGTGGAATGAATCTGCCTGTGTGGATCAATGTCAACCCTGTGGGGAATGAATCTGCCTGTGTGAATCAATGTCAACCCTGTGGGGAATGAATCTGCCTGTGTGGATCAATGTCAACCCTGTGGGGAATGAATCTGCCTGTGTGAATCAATGTCAACCCTGTGGGAATGAATCTGCCTGTGTGGATCAATGTCAACCCTGTGGGGAATGAATCTGCCTGTGTGGAATCAATGTCAACCCTGTGTGGAATGAATCTGCCTGTGTGATCAATGTCACTGTGGGGAATATGCTGTGTGATCAATTCACCTGTGTGGAATGAATCTGCCTGTGTGATCAATGTCAACCCGTGGGGAATGAATCTGCCTGTGTGGATCAATGTCAACCCTGTGGGGAATGAACCTGTGATCATGTACCTGTGGGAATGATCTGCGTGGTCTGTGTCTGCTCAGTGTGGACTAGTTCCACCATTTCGTATAATCCATGTCAGCCCAGTGGGTACTGATTCTCTCTGTCCGTGTGATCCGTGTCAGTCCAGAGCCGATTGCTGTAAAATGACGACAGCGAACTAAACACGGGCCCATAGCTATGTCGGATGTTTCTTCAAAACGACAACCTATTGCTTCAAATCGACAAGCTATTAACAACATCACCACCACCACCACACCACCACCATCATCCATCATCATCATCATCATCATCATTATCAACAACAACAACAACAGCAAAAACAACAACAACAATAACAACAGTAACAACAGCAAAAACACACACACACACACACACACACACACACACACACACACACACACACACACACACACATGCACAGAGAAGAGAGAGAGAGAGAGAGAGAGAGAGAGAGAGAGAGAGAGAGAGAGAGAGAGAGAGAGAGAGAGAGAGAGAGAGTAGTTCAGGAGACTGTACTAGTTTAATTTGATATTTTCAATTAATATGACAACAGATGCTGCTGCTCATTTTCACCCTCCAGTCTTCTCAAGTTTCCAAGCACCTTACAATACCAAAAACATTCATCTTCATTTCAACCTTACAATATCAAAAACATTCATCTTCATTTCAAGATCGGAGTCGTCGTTATGATCTAGCTGTAGTAATGGGGCTGGGGGTGGGGAGAGAGAGGGTGAGAGAGAGAAGAGAGAGAGAGAGAGAGAGTGAGAGAGAGAGAGAGAAAGAGAGAGAGAGAGTGAGAGAGAGAGGAGACAGACAGACAGACAGACAGACAGACAGAGAGACAGGCCGACAGACAGACAGACAGAGATCGATCGAATATTTGATTGATCGATTGCTTGATTGATCGATTGCTTGATTGACTGCATGTTATGTATATTACAAGGGTTACAGATAAACAAGACAATGCTTTTCCCATCTGGCTATTGTGCCAGTTCAGGGACTAGGTATGTAACACATATCACTGTTAAACAATATGAAAAAAGGAACAAGCAGAAGAGTAATGATTCACAGTAGTTGTTGATCATGATATGGTAACAAACGTAAACGTGGATAGGCATCAATAACTATCTTTTCTGTTTCATGTATATCTATGTGCCTACAGAGAATGTGCAAAATATGTGTGCGTTGTTGTGTGTTGTGTGTGTGTGTGTGTGTGTGTGGCGCGCGCGCGCGCGCGTGTGTGTGTGAGCGCGAGCGCGAGCGCGTGTGTGTGAAGGGGGGTGGGGGTGGGGGTGGGGGGTGGGGGGTTGCACGCACTGGCATGTGTGCTTGATTGCGCATGTTTATAAGAGGGAATGTGAGTATGTTTGTGTATGCCAGGGCCCGCTTTTGTGCTAATATCTGAAAGAGTGTGTGTGGTGCGTGTGTGAGAATGGGATGGGATAAAACAGTAAATGAAACACACACACACACACACACACACACACACACACACACACACACACACACACACACACACACCGCACACACACGCACGCACGCACGCACGCACGCATACACACTCACGCGCGTGCGCGCGCGTTTACTAAGTATTGGAACTGTTTGCAACAACAGCAAAAAATATGTATTAATGCTATCTGTACAACCAACTACAACTACTGCTATTACATTTTCTTCTCCTCCTTCTACTGTTTATACTACTAAATCAAATAATGCAAAGCAAAATTATTTTCCTCATCAGAGCCCCCCCCCCCTCCCCCTGTGTGTGTGTGTGTGTGTGTGTGTGTGTGTGTGTGTGTGTGTGTGTGTGTGTGTGTGCGTGTGTGTGCGCGTGCGTGCGTGTCGTGCGTGCGTGCGTGCGTGGGTGTGTGTGTGTGTGTGTGTGTGTGGTGCGCGCGCGCGCTGCGCGCTTGCGCGAACGCGCACGCGTGCGTGTGCAAACGCATGCATGTATGAGTGCATGCATGCTCGTGTGTATCTCTCTGTCTCTGCGCGTGTATGCGCTCGTGAATGAATGTACATAGGTGTACATACGTGCGTTCGTGTCTCCGAGCGTAATCGTAGGTGTGTGTGTGTGTGTGTGTGTGTGTGTGTGTGTGTGTGTGTGTGTGTGTGTGTGTGTGTGTGTGTGTGAGAGAGAGAGAGAGAGAGAGAGAGACAGACAGACAGACAGACAGATAGACAGACAAACAGAGGGAGGGAGAGTCTGTGCTCCCTGGATCTGTGTGCTTTGTGTTTTTGTGGTTGTTGTGTGTGTGTGAGTGTGTGTGTGTGTGCGTGCGTGCGTGCGTGCGTGCGTGCGTGCGTGCGTGTGTGTGTGTGTGTGTGTGTGTGTGTGTGTGTCTGTGTGTCTGTGTGTCTGTGTGTGCATGGGTGTCTAAACCAATGACTTGAAAAAAAATTATATGAAATACGTGCGTGCATAAGTGTGTATTCCTCTCTCTCTCTCTCTTCTCTCTCTCTCTCTCTCTCTCTCTCCTCTCTCTCCTCTCTCTTCTCTCTCTCTCTCTCTCTCTCTCTCTCTTTGTAGGAGTTGTTTGGTGAGAAAGTTATCTGCCCATCGAAACAATAATTCAACAACAGTGTTTTTTTGACAAATATAACGGGCGATTATCTTTTATTTTTGATTATGACAAAGTTGGGAGGTCTCTAAGTCCAAGTGCAACACTAATGGTGAAGGAGGGTCATATGTTTAGTCAACTACATAATCATGATGACTAGATTTATACATTTATGATTTTTTTTTTATTCCAATTTAGTCAAGATGCAGTCCAGAGTATTCTTTCCATAACAAGTACACAACTTTCAACAAAATAATGTATGTAAATAAGACCCGTATAACTGTCTTTATTGAAGGTGAAAATTTGGCAGGAAGTGAGAGATTGATCTGTGAGTATCAATAGTTTGTTGCGGTAAAACCATATGAATATACTATGAGTTTTCTTTCACAACCAGATTAAGTTTCACGTTCGGGTATCAACAATGCCAAATAGAGCTAAGAGGGCACTAATAGTTGTACTTCAGATTTTATACACACTGAATATATGAAAGGTATTTTCTATTTTTTCAAAATTTAGAAAGAGAGGGTGTTAGTTACGCCAATGACATTGACAAACAAAGCACATGACAAGACACGATGCATTTCAACCACTTGGGTCTTCTTCAGGCGAAAAAAATAAATCACATTTAACATTTAAGACAGTACAAACAAAGAACGAAAATGACTCATCTGTTGTTAGTCCATGTGGTGGGGAGAATAGCCGCTAGGCGGAAATGACAAGGGGGATTATGGGAGAGGAAAAGGAGGGGGGGGGGGGGTTGGTGGGGGGAGTGGGGGGGGGGTGTGTATACGATAGGGTTGTGTGTCTAGTTTAGTGGGGTGGTGTGATATCTTTGTGACGGTTGTGATAATGGTGGATTGATAATAATGGTAAGGAGGGGGGGGGGGGAGGCAAACTGGAAAAAAAAATTATATATAGAAGGGGTAAATAAGTACATGAACAGAAGAAACTTAAAAAAAAAAAAAGTTTAGGTGAATAAAATAAATGATTTCGCTGGGTGATGAAAGAGGTGGTGGTAGTTATGCGTGGGTAGTTGTGAAAGGTGTGTGGGTAATGTTAATGAGGGAGGGAAGGGGATGGAAGATAAATGGGTGATAAGGTATGATTGGGATGGGGGGGGGGGGTTGGAAAAAAAAAGGAGGAGGGTAATGTGTGTGTGGGGGGGGGGGGGGAGGGGGAAGGAAGGGGGGCAAGAGAAGGAGAGCTCATATCTCTTCATCCACTATGGGGTGGGGGGTGGGGGTGGGGGTGGGAGGTTGGGAGGTTCATATTAATAGTGTTGTTTAAAAAAGTAAACAATGCTGTGGGATGATGTTCATTGTAACAGGTGAAATAATGTGTTGGCATCAATATGCTGCTGTTTGTTGAGAGAAGATAGCAGTGATCAATGAAAAACAGGGTATCATGTGTTGCACACACACACACACACACACACACACACACACACACACACACACACACACACACACACACAAAGGGGGGGGGGGGACCACATGTAAACAATGTTCTAGGTGAGTTAAGATCGTGTGATCATAATGAGACTAACTGTGGAAAATTTTCACACACATATTCATACACACACACACACACACACACACACACACACACACACACACACACACACACACACACAAAAAAGAGGGGTAAAAATTATTATCATTAATCAGCCCCCTTCCTTCCCCCCCCCCCCCCCACACACACACGTTACCCTCCTCCTTTTTTTTTTCTCAACCCCCCTCCCCCCCCCCATCCCAATCATACCTTATCACCCATTTATCTTCCATCCCCTTCCCTCCCTCATTAACATTACCCACACACCTTTCACAACTACCCACGCATAACTACCACCACCTCTTTCATCACCCAGCGAAATCATTTATTTTATTCACCTAAACTTTTTTTTTTTTTTAAAGTTTCTTCTGTTCATGTACTTATTTACCCCTTCTATATATAATTTTTTTTTCCAGTTTGCCCTCCCCCCCCCCCCAACCCCCCCCCCCCCCCCTTACCATTATTATCAATCCACCATTATCACAACCGTCACAAAGATATCACACCATCCCACTAAACTAGACACACAACCCTATCGTATCACACAACCCCCCCCCCCCACTCCCCCCACGAACCCCCCCCCCTCCTTTTCCTCTCCCATAATCCCCCTTGTCATTTCCGCCTAGCGGCTATTCTCCCCACCACATGGACTAACAACAGATGAGTCATTTTCGTTCTTTGTTTGTACTGTCTTAAATGTTAAATGTGATTTATTTTTTCGCCTGAAGAAGACCCAAGTTTGGTTGAAATGCATCGTGTCTTGTCATGTGCTTTGTTTGTCAATGTCATTGGCGGTAACTAACACCCTCTCTTTCTAAATTTTGCTTCGTTCTCCGCCGTCAGTCACTCCATTTTGAAAAAAAAATTTTTTTTTCAAAGTCATCCGGCTCTCAGGCGCAGCCACTCTGACAATAAGGAGCACCGAGAGAGAGAGAGAAGAGAGAGAGAGAGAGAGAGAGAGAGAGAGAGAGAGAGAGAGAGAGAGAGAGAGAGGAGGGAGGGTCGTGTGGGCCAGGGGAAGAGAGTAAAAGGTGTTTTTTGTTTGTTTGTTTGTTTGCTCTTTTAACTTTATCACTTGTGTGATTGAAACAGTACTACACATTATAACAGTGTTTCAGACTGAACAGAAGTCACTGGTTGATTGATTAATTGATTTTGAATTGTCTGTGCATTTTTTCCAGAATTTGTTTCTACATTACGTACATTGTTTATTGTTGCGGTTAGTATAACTATTACCATTATAGGTAGTAGTAGTAGTAGTAGTAGTAGTAGTAGTAGTAGTAGTAGTAGTAGTATAGTAATAATATTATTAACACTATCATTCTCATTATTGTTTAACCATTATATTACTGTTATCATTATTATTATTATTATTATTATTATTATTATTATTATCATTGCTCTTGTTGTTGTTATAGTTATCATCATCATCATCATCATCATCATCATCACTATCGTTATTGTTGTTATTATTATTATTATTATTATTATTATTATTATTATTATTATTATTATTATCATTATTATTATCATCATTGTTGCTGTTGTTGTTGTTTTTTATATGATGATGATGATGATGATGATGATGATGATAATGATGATGATGATGATGATGATATCTCTGACCTTCAAAAATAGGGACTGTTTATATATCCTGTGTTTCAAGCCCATGTCGACCATTTCAGTGAGCTACCTGTATACCAATCAAGATGTATGATAATTCAGTGAACTGCCTGTATACCAATCAAGGTGTATGATAATTCAGTGAACTGCCTGTATACCAATCAAGATGTATGATAATTCAGTGAACTACCTGTATACCAATCA
>CM065735.1:49073198-49088198 GCA_033310375.1 Conus canariensis | reverse complement strand
AGATTGATATGTACATATAGCTAGAGAGACAGCTCGCTCGCTAGATGAACACACACAAAACACACACACACACACACACGTGTATATATATATATTATATATAAGAGAGAGAGAGAGAGAGAGAGAGAGAGAGGGGGGGCGGGGGCAGAGGGAGATAAAGATATTAAGATAGATATGTAGTAATATATGCATGTGTGTGTGTATATATATATATATATATATATATATATATATATATAAACAAGGTTTGCTCTTGTGTCTTAGTTTGAAGAAATAGGGTGAGATAAGCATTCATATCTGCAGTGGTAGATAATTCTGCCTAACTAACAGTATGTGCTTGAGAGGGTGAATGGGGAATAATAAATGCTTCTCAAAATGAGCCTTCAGCAAGCTTATAGTCTCCAATGGGGAGACAATCTCCAATGAGGAGGAAACTCACTAACATATAACTCCTGGTCAGATACCGGTATTTCGAAACCTGATTGTATCTCCTCAGTGACCACGGAAAGTGGTAACTTGACTCCTCTGCCTTTTCGGTTTTAAGAAGAATGCTATCCCAGAAAAAGGCTGGTGTGCAATACCGTAGTATGTTTGTTGAGGTTTCAAAAAACCAACCAAAGGTGCCACCTAAGAAGCAAAAGAAAATAATACAAGAGCAAAACAAGCTACATTTTCTTCAGAAAAGTAGGAAATATAAAAAGATAACCGCTTAAGACACAAGTGCTGAGGGCCAGTTCTTGGAATGAATCCGCAAGGGACTACATTATAAGAGACTAATAAATTCCAAGGATAAGTAACCAAGCACAATTCCAGCAACTTACAGAGCAGCTTGGTGTTGCAATGACTGCAAGAAATATTCAACTATAAACAAAGCTTGCTCTTATGTCTTAGCTCGAAGAAATAGGGTCCGATAAGCATTCATATCTGCAGTGGTAGATAATTCTGCCTAACTAATAGTGTGTGCTTGAGAGGGTGAATGGGGAATAATAAATGCTTCTCGAAATGAGCCTTCAGCAAGCTTATAGTTTCCAAGGGGGAGACAATCTCCAATGGGGAGGAAACTCACTAAAATATAACTCCTGGTCAGATACCGGTATTTCGAAACCTGATTGTTTCTCCTCAGTGACCGTGGAAAGTCGTAACTTGACTCCTCTGCCTTTTCGGTTTTAAGAAGAATGCTATCCCAGAAAAAGGCTGGTGTGCAGTACCGTAGTATGTTTGTTGAGTTTTCAAAAAACCAACCAAAGGTGCCACCTAAGAAGCAAAAGAAAATCATACAAGAGCAAAACAAGCTACATTTTCTTCAGAAAAGTAGAAAATATAAAAAAGATAACCGCTTAAGACACAAGTGCTGAGGTCCAGTTCTTCGAATGAATCTTGAAGTGTGTGTGTGTGTGTGTGTGTGTGTGTGTGTGTGTGTGTGTGTGTGTGTGTGTGTGTGAGTGAGTGAGTGTGTGCGTGCGTGCGTGCGTGCGTGCGTGCGTGCGTGCGTGCGTGCGTGCGTGTGTGTGTGTGTGTGTGTGTGTGTCTGTCTGTCTGTCTGTCTGTCTGTCTGTCTGTCTGTCTGTGTGGTTCCAGCTTTGTGTTTAAACTGCATAAGTCATTCAGTGAGTCATAATTGTTTTTACCGATTGTTTATGTGATTTGTTAACGAATTCTTGACATTTCCATTATTCATTTCTTGATAGGATGGCGCAGGGGAAAAACAAGGATAGTCGTGACACAAGAATATACATTACAAACTTTGATTTTAAGTCACGGAAATGCCATGAATAGATGCTCTTCTCTCTCTCTCTCTCTCTCTCTCTCTCTCTCTCTCTCTCTCTCTCTCTCTCTCTCTCTCTGATTTATTGACTGAGTGGATGGCTGAAGCCATAGCTTCCATTCACATCTTATAAATGGAAGAAAAACAGATTAAAGATTTGAAAGTCCAAAGCCGAGTATAGTGTCTAATTTGTTTCCCAGATTCTAACAGACACTGTATCATACGCTGACGAAACCGTTCTTGTGATATAAAATCTATATGACGGATCAACATTCCCAAATTTGATTTACTCAAATCTGCATCGCTTGCGCACACTGCTGTGAAGTACAATTCGAAGGTGGAAGGAAGAATGATTTCCGTTCACTCGCGAACAAATGTTTTCTTTGTCAAAGCTATGTTGTCTAAGGTATGTACTTTCCTGTTCACTACTAATGAAGAACATTGAAGGATAAAATGCATGAGTCCAAAAGCGTCAAGAACTCAGCTGAAAACAAATTAATTTGTTTAATACATATCTCATTAATGAATTATAATCGTTGATATTCAACAACTGCTGTTAGTCTACTGCTCTTAGTAATAAAAAAGAAATTCGAAATCAATCGTTGTCATGTCTACACCTGGCTTGTAGTGTTTCTACCGCTAAACATACAGGGCAGGAGTATTTTTTGTAGCATTTTGTTAAATCTCTTTGATTCATGTTTCTCTGCTTCATACTGTCTTTGACGCTGTATCTTTGCGATTACGAAATTCATCCCAACACGTTCTTGTTGTTGTTTGTTGTTGTTGTTGTTGTTGTTGATTGAAACATATGTACCTTATTTTTCCCGTTCAATTATTTCATATCTGTCAGACGTACTTTAGATCCATTTCTAAAACACTGACGTTTGGTCTTTAGAGCCAGCCAGCATTCTTCCATCCACCACATGCTATGCAAGTGTTTCCAAATTTCTTAGCTGCTACGAGTAAAATTTAGAGAAACAATTGTCATTTTGAAAGGAAGCAGCGTTACATAACGGATTTGAAGGTTCCCAGTTTGAAAGTTTATAGTCAGATTTAAGAATTTTGTCTTCAGTATCCGCTGACTCAGTTTGAAAGTGATCATTTCCCAGGCAGCTTCTCCTGTGAGCAAGGCATACTTGATCACTCTTATAGGATATATCTGTTACAAGTCTACTGCACTTCACATGTACGCTGCGGCATTAAGTATTTAGTCATTCATTCATAATGTAAAAGGTTAAAACTGGAAACGACATTATTTTTCTACGAATCTGTTAGAAGTAACTTTAGAGTAGCTAGTGTCCCAGAAGGAGCGTGCTTATTAAAATCTCTGCTTATGTTTCTAACCTTTTTTTCTTTTTTTTTAAAAATAGAATATCTAGCTTGTTTTTATCTATCTTGGGATGGATCACTAGGATATTACACTGATATTAAATTGCACACCGAAATATCTTTAATTTTGTTTATATCATTGTTTGCAAACAATCTCTTTTATTATATGGTTTGCCTGGTCATTGGCTTATAGTTGAAAGTTCTAAATAGCATCTTATATAAATAGCACATTGTACCTTTCTATTTAATATTGTTGTTTGGTTAGTAATGGGTAATAAAAAAAAAGCTCTACATTGAGAAACTGACGTGCTTGTACACAGTAGTTCCCTGTACTTCAGAGGTTTTTAGTTTAATAGATAAATAAAAATTGTGGACATTGATTGTGCAGTCCACTGTAATATCAAAGTGTCACTGAATTGTTTTTTCACAGTTTTCTGCAAGTTGGAGCATGATTACAATTCAGATATTGCTAGTCAAATGTTTAAACTTTTTCTCAGTCATACTGTTTCAAACGTTGAAACGTCTCAATAGAATAGGAATATTTAAATGACGTCGCATCACGTTTGAAGACAAAGATTATTGACTGGTGAAGGTCACCGGGCCCCGTCAATAAATAAAGGTGTGGGAAGGAGACAGACTACAGAGTCCAGCTATTGGTAGGAACCCATAATGCCAGAGAGACCAGGTACTGCTGTTGATGCCTGTGTAGTTTCTGTCTTTGTAGTGGTCTCTGTCTGCGTTGCGGCTGTTTCCAGAAGAGATGGTGCAAATTTTTACGTCGGCCAAGGTTTCCCGCCAGCAGTCTTGCTCATTTGCTTGCTAAATGAAGGACACCTGGAAGGTGTTTATACTTTCAAGTGATATCGTAACCCATGTGTGAAACGATTTTTGTATTCAAGTCAATGATTTCAGAGTTAGTGTGAGCGTTGTAGACGATCCGTTCTACTTCAAAACAATGTGAATTAAGGGCGAGTTCCTTGCTGGCTCCAATATTACTTGCATTACTCTTGTCGCGTCTTTGGTTGTGTATTTATCTTTAAGTGTATGTGTGTGTGTGTGTGTGTGTGTGTTTTGTGTGTGTGTGTGTGTGTGTGTGTGTGTGTGTGCGTGCGTGTGTGCGTGCATGTGTGCGTGTATTGTGTGTGCCTGCGTGCGTGCATGCGTGCGTGCGTGCGTGCGTGCGTGCGTGCGTGCGTGCGTGGTGTGTGTGTGTGTGTGTGTGTGTGTGTGTGTGTGTGTGTGTGTATGCGTGCGTTCGTGCTTGTGTGTGTGTGTGTGTGTGTGTGTGTGTGTGTGTGTGTGTGTGTGTGTGTGTGTGTGATCAATTACTGTTTATGTCCGAATGATTCGAATTTTGGGTAGTTTGGTTCCTTCTGTTGAGAAAATGTCGGGTAGGTTCTACGCTTTTATGTTACATTTGAACAATAGCGCAGTAACTGTGTTTCCCTTGTTAACGTGCATTAAAAACATACTTGTGCAATCTGGTTTAGATTGTGTTTGGAGCAATCGATCTTTTACAGACGTCAATACATTATGTAGGAATGTCAAAAATAGTTTGCAGTGTTTGTGTTTGTTTTTTGTGTTTTGTTTTGGGGTTTTTTTGTTAATTTTTTTTTGTCCAGCGTGGCAACATGAAATTGAAACAAGCAGTAATTTTTTTTCCCTACAAATTTCATAAATCTGATTTTAAGGAGGAGAGGTATATTTCTAGCTTACCAGATGTTGATATTTACCCTCGTATCAAATTTAGATGTTCTAATAATAAATTACCAACCGAAATATATCGTCGATATGCTATTTCAACAGAAGAAAGGTTATCTAGTAGATGTGACATGCCTGCTATAGGTGATGAATTTAATTTTATCATGGAATGTTCATCATACGTTACGTTGCGCAACACGTATTTGCCAAAATGATTTTTCTCCCCAAAATCGGTTTATAATTGTTGTGAAATGATCTCGTCTACTAATTGAAAACAAATGCTTCTATGGTCAAAGTATATTAGATTATATCAAGCGTCGTAAATTATTGTTCTATGTCAGCATTGACTACCAATTCATGTTTTATTTTGGCTTCTTTTTCTTTCCATTTCCTGTTATTTCTATAAATTCATCCTTCCTCTATAACCCAAAAGGGGAAAAAGGAATAAATATTGTCTTGTGTGTGTGTGTGTGTGTGTGTGTGTGTGTGTGTGTGTGTGTGTGTGTGTGTGTGTGTGTATGAAATAATAGAACCAGAAACTTCGAGACTTTGTAAAGCACGTTCTGTATTATTTGACAAATAAAAGAAAACTCTTCCAGTCATTTGCATATATGAGTACATGATCAGGTAACGGTGCAGAAAACACTAGACACCATGTAGAAAATTAGGACACATATTCCATGGTGTAAAATCTTACTGTGCGAAGAATAAAAGTTGATGAAAACGATCAGAGTCCTGACTGAGGTGACCAAAATAAGTATAGGTTTCCGTCGGCAAATCCAAAGGCAATAGCAGTGTGTGTGTGTGTTGTGTGTGTGTGTGTGTGTGTGTGTGTGTGATATAATGATATAATGGCAATATTTCGGTTTATTTCAACCTTTCTCAAGCCACACTGGCCAACTGACAAACATCACACTTAAGATTTCTGTTGTTGTGTCGCTGAAAAAAAGTTCACTGGAAAAGAGTTCATTTAGAACGAAGTTCACTAGAAAAAGTTCACTGGATGATGGGGGATGTGAGGGGACTTGTGGGAGGGCATGGCAAAAAGGGAGGGGAAAGGAGGGAAGGGTGAGGGTGTAGAGGGTAAAACGCAAAGGGTGGGAAGAGGAGGGAAGGTGGTGAAATGAGCTGGGAGGGGGAGAGACAATAAAAGCAACAACAATCATAATAATCATACTAACTGTCACGGCAGTTTTGTTCATTTTTAGGTTTTTTTTTCTCTTCACTTTGCATTAAGGACGGGACAGTTTAATTAGGACAGTATGCCTGTGAAGACTTGGCCAACTAGGACAAACTCACATGCCTAGTTTTGTTCATTTGGGCCTGTGTTTGTGTTTGCTACATGCCTTTTGTGCTAGGTTTGTACTTTGCTATCTGTAATGTGTTTGTTGATTGATTATTGTATGTGAACAATGGTCTGTTAACTTGTGTTAGCTTGCTAGGTAGAGAGGAGTCAGTTGGTGTTTAGTTCCCCTCTCTGCTACAGTCGGGTTGCAGCTGGGGTGGTTAAAGCCAGTCTCTGGTTAATGATTTTTACCTGTTGTTGGACTTTGTGTCCTAGAGGTGAAATAGTTGTCTATGTGTCTATGTTAGTGTTGCAACCGTCTATACCTCTCAGTCGGCAGGGGTAGGCTGCATCTCTGTTCATCTGTGTGGCTGGTATTTAGTTCCCCTCTCTGCTACAGTCGGGTTGCAGTTAGGGTGGTCAAAGCCAGTCTCTGGTTAATGATTTTACCTGTAGTTGGACTTTGTGTCCTAGAGATGAAAATAGTTTTCTGTGTGTCTATGTTAGTATTGTAACCTTCTATACCTCTCAGTCGGTAGGGGTAGGTTGCATTTCTGTTCGTATGTGTGGTGCTTCCAGTCATCAGTGTACAGCACCATGTGTCCTATGTATCCTTGTTTAGTCCAAGGCATGCACACCTATTATTGACTAGCCTGGTTAGGTTGATTGTATATAATAAGTAAATAGCTATACGGCATGGATATTTATGGATAAAGGCTTGTTGTTTGTGTGCAACAGCTCAGACCCATATTGAGGTGCTTTCTGCATGTAAACCTATTTTGGAAATTCTTCCTCCGATCTTGCAAGAAAAAGCATAATAAAGTTTGTACAGATATGACGTAACCAATGATGTAAAAAAAAGAAAAGATTTACGTCATTTTTCTTTTTGTTGTTGTGGTAATCGGGCGTTTTTTAAAGACAGGAGAAGAAACGGACGGGCCTTGTGTCCAGCCTGGCATTGGATTTGGTTGGGGTTTTTTTTTTTTTTTTTTTTGTTTATTCATCCGTTGCTATTTCCATCGGGTGATGTCAATGGTTCGTCTGTGATGGTGTACGTATGGAAATTTGATGCAGCCGGATTCCTTTTGTGGTTTAACGCGGATTACCGTGCTTTATGAATCTGCGGTTCTTCTTCTAAGGATTGCTGTGTTTTGTGAATCTGCGGTTCTTCTTCTATGGATTGCTGTGTTCTGTGAATCTGCGGTTCTTCTTCTATGAACTACTGTGCTTTATGAATCTGCGGTTCTTCTAAGGATTGCTGCGTTTTGTGAATCTGTGGTTCTTCTTCTATGGATTACTGTGTTCTGTGAATCTGCGGTTCTTCTGCTATGAACTACTGTGCTTTATGAATCTGCGGTTCTTCTTCTAAGGATTGCTGTGTTTTGTGAATCTGCAGTTCTTCTGCTATGGATTACTGTGCCTTGTAAATCTGCGGTTCTTCTTTTATGGATTGCTGTGCTTTGTGAATCTGCGGTTCCTCTTCTGATAGTTCGACGTGATTTATTGTGCTTGTTGTGTGGAAACCCTGTTTCGTCTTCTTCATTGCTTGTGTTTGAGACCAGCTGTGTTCTTCTTGGGTTCGACGTTGGTTTCTGTGTTTTGTGGGACTATAGTTCAGTTGTATTCGTGGGTGGCTCGGCGCCGTGTGGGTTCCCTGTTGGTGTTATATGCTGTTATCACCTACATCATTCTTCGTTTTGGAACGTTATTCATTCTTCAGTATCTTCTGTGGATCGCTTCTTTGGTGCGCACTTGAAGTTTTAAATAATTTTATGTCGTGTAATACTATGTTGTTTCATCGGTGCTGCCTCGGGCAGCGCTACGTGGATGTATTTTGTAATTGGAGTGCATGATGCGTCATGATGTTTTGTTTGGGACATGAATGTGTGAATGAAAGAGAATGAAATTCGTGTGAATGATATCTGTTCAAAGATTTCTCATTTAGTTAGTTACACACACACACACACACACACACACACACACACTCTTTACTTATGATTTTTTATTTTGTAGGACAGATTCCTGCCACAGGCAGATTCAATTCAACAACACGACTGTCCAGGGGACCATGGTGCTTTATGTGCTGGAACTGGTCACTCCAATCCTTAACAGACGCTATCACTGCAAAAGACATGAACATTACCATGTGAGTGCGCACGCACAAGCAAACACACACACACGCGCGCAATCGTGTATGCATGCATATACAAGCACGTATTCATAATATACAAGAGCACTTCAATGCAGAGAGAGAGAGAGAGAGAAGGGGAGAGAGAGAGAGAGAGAGACTCACTCATTTCAACGAATTATACAACATCCATACTTGGACACATAAATTAAGAATAATACAGTGATCTAGAGACAAACAGGCTGACAAACAGATATACAAACAGCTAGCTAGCTAGCAAGGTACCTACCAACCTACATAAATACATACATTCATGCATGCATCCATATATATAATATATATATATATATATATATATAACAAACTAATAAATTCCAAGGATAAGTACCGAGAACCGTTCCAGCAACTTACAGAGCAGCTTGGTGTTGCAATGACTGCAAGAAATATTCAATTATAAACAAAGCTTGCCCTTATGTCTTAGATTGAAGAAATAGGTGGAGATAAGCATACATATCTGCAGTGGTAGATAATTCTGCCTAACTATCAGTATGTGCTTGAGTGGGTGATTGGGGAAAAATAAAATAAATGCTTCTCAAAATGAGCCTTCAGCAAGCTTATAGTCTCCAAGAGGGAGATAGTCTCCAATGGGGAGGAAACTCACTAACATATAACGCATGGTCAGATACCGATATTTCGAAACCCGATTGTTTCTCCACAGTGACCGCGGAAAGTGGTAATTTGACTCCTCTACCTTTTCGGTTTTAAGAAGAATGCTATCCCAGAAAAAGCTGGTGTGCTATACCGTAGTATGTTTGTTGAGGTTTCAAAAAACCAACCAAAGGTGCCACCTAAGAAGAAAAAGAAAATCATGAAAGAACAAAATAAGCTACATTTTCTTGTGAAAAGTAGAAAATACAAAAAGATAACCTCTTAGACACAAGTGCTGAGGGCCAGTTCTTGCAATGAATCAGCAAGGGACTAAATTACAACAAACTAATAAATTCCAAGGATAAGTACTGAGCACCGTTCCAGCAACTTACAGAGCAGCTTGGTGTTGCAATGACTGCAAGAAATATTCAATTATAAACTTATTTATAAACAATTTATAAACTATAAGCTTGCTGAAGGCTCATTCTGAGAAGCATTTATTTTATTTTTCCCCATTCACCCACTCAAGCACATACTATTAGTTAGGCAGAATTATCTACAACTGCAGATATGTATGCTTATCTCCCCCTATTTCTTCAATCTAAGACATATGGGCAAGCTTTGTTTATAATGGAATATTTCTTGCAGTCATTGCAACACCAAGCTGCTCTGTAAGTTGCTGGAATGGTGCTCGGTACTTATCCTTGGAATTTATTTGTTTGTTGTAATTTAGTCCCTTGCGGATTCATTCCAAGAACTGGCCCTCAGCACTTGTGTCTAAGAGGTTATCTTTTTATATTTTCTACTTTTCACAAGAAAATGTAGCTTATTTTGTTCTTTCATGATTTTCTTTTTCTTCTTAGGTGGCACCTTTGGTTGGTTTTTTGAAACCTCAACAAACATACTACGGTATTGCACACCAGCTTTTTCTGGGATAGCATTCTTCTTAAAACCGAAAAGGCAGAGGAATCAAATTACCACTTTCCGCGGTCACTGAGGAGAAACAATCGGATTTCGAAATATCGGTATCTGACCAGGAGTTATATGTTAGTGAGTTTCCTCCCCATTGGAGACTATCTCCCTCTTGGAGACTATAAGCTTGCTGAAGGCTCATTTTGAGAAGTATATATTTTATTTTTCCCCATTCACCCACTCAAGGACATACTGTTAGTTAGGCAGAATTATCTACAACTGCAGATATGTATGCTTATCTCCCCCTATTTCTTCAATCTAAGACATAAGGGCAAGTTTTGTTTATAACTGAATATTTCTTGCAGTCATTGCAACACCAAGCTGCTCTGTAAGTTGCTGGAACGGTGCTCGGTACTTATCCTTGGAATTTATTTGTTTGTTGTAATTTAGTCCCTTGCGGATTCATTCCAAGCACTGGCCCTCAGCACTTGTGTCTAAGAGGTTATCTTTTTGTATTTTCTACTTTCCACAAGAAAATGTAGCTTATTTTGTTCTTTCATGATTTTCTTTTGCTTCTTAGGTGGCACCTTTGGCTGGTTTTTTGAAAACTCAACAAACATACTACGGTATTGCACACCAGCTTTTTCTGGGATAGCATTCTTCTTAAAACCGAAAAGGCAGAGGAGTCAAATTACCACTTTCCGCGGTCACTGAGGAGAAACAATCAGGTTTCGAAATATCGGTATCTGACCAGGAGTTATATGTTAGTGAGTTTCCTCCCCATTGGAGACTATCTCCCTCTTGGAGACTATAAGCTTGCTGAAGGCTCATTTTGAGAAGCATTTATTTTATTTTTCCCCATTCACCCACTCAAGCACATACTGTTAGTCAGGCAGAATTATCTACCACTGCAGATATGTATGCTTATCTCCCCCTATTTCTTCAATCTAAGACGTAAGGGCAAGCTTTGTTTATAATTGTATATAATATATATATATATATATATATATATATATATATATACACACACACACACACACACACACAAAAATAATAGTCCAAAAATCGCTGGCACCGCACACATCTGGAGTCTTCAGAGAAGAAGGAATAATAAAGAACAACAAAGAAAACTCAACCACTTTAAGAAAGCTATAGATCAATATTAGTACTGTAAATAATTTCGGCGTCTCTGCGAAGCCTTCTTCAGTACCCTCACGTCACTTCTGTAGAAACGTAGTTCTAGCACTACGTCAATGTTCAAAAAGACGTCAACTCTCCATCTCTCTCTCTCTCTGTCTGTCTGTCTGTCTGTCGCTTTACATGTTTAAGGCACACATCACATCCGAAATACATTCCTTCGCCCGGTCTTCACCATGAAGTGGAAATCCTTTCTTGAATTGAGACCATTGAAAATTGTGCCATGGTTACACTGATACCAAATCTCCTTGCGAAGTAGTTCTTCATCATCATCTGCAGAGTCAAATGCTGTGATCGTGAGGAATGGGAGGTTCTTGTCTTTTGGATGGGGGAATCTGGTTCACATGGGCAGCAAGTCTACACTTCTTGGTTTTCCCCATATTGATGTCCGACTTGTGGTTGGCCCAACAGAGTTTTAAATTGTTGGTAGAGCCCACATACACTTCGGTTTCATGGATAGAGCAAGAGATGGCATACAACACTCTTGGTGTCTCGCAAGTGATGTGTTTGGAGATATGGATTATTCTACCATCGAACAAAGACCTACGACTCCTGGTAATAATGACATGTTTGCATGTGTCACAACGGTCTTTGCAAGGGAAGAAGCCAGGTTCTTCCTTAGGACCATGCTGTCGGAATCTTTGGGGGACAGTGGGCTTGTAAATTTCCCCAATGTTCTTCCTTCTCCTGTCTGCCGAGATCAACATCTTCTTGGGAAAGATTTCTTCGTTCTTCTTGTTGGCATAGAGAATTTTCAAATTTTCATTGATGATTTTTCCTCTGCTGGGCACTCTCGGGTCAAATGTTGTAACCCAAGCCAGTTTTTTTCGTCTGCTTCTTGCGAGGTTGATGAAGAAGTGTTTCTCTGTCCTTGCTGGCTCCCTTAATGAGACGTGAATGGGCTACATCCCACTTCCAACCTGACACACACAGATATTTGGAATACTCTTGTATCCTAGCTGCCAGTTTGTCATCGTCACTGCAGATCATGTGGAGTCGTATTCCAATACCTTCAATGAGGCCCTTGAAGACTCCTGGAGAATGGCAACTACCAGGATGAAGATACGAGTGGCAATGTTTGCTGTTCACGTCTGTGTTGATCTTGCCATCAAGAAATTTCAATTTCACGTCCAAATACTCCACTTCAGTACCATGTATTACTGTCCATTTGATGGATGGTGGATGAAGGGTTTGGAGTTCAGCTTGAAACTGATCAACTGTGGAGGCAAATGGAAGTACAGCAAATCCATCGTCTCTAAATCTGTTCCAGTCCAGTTTCTTGACATCTTCATCTGGACTCGGATGTAGAAAAGAAAGGAGTGGAACTGATGTTGTAGAAACAAGCTTGTGTTCTAGCTCTCCCATGAAACATCTACATAATCACAGGAATGACAGGGTCCCATGGCTGTACCACGATTGGGATTGGCATAGATTATTTTGCTTTCGCCATCTTCATATTTGCAGAAATTGTTGTTCAATGCAATGTCAAGCCCTTCCATGATACAGCGTGTGGGATGTCAAGAGGCGATGGGATCTTTTGCAGCATCTTCTCTGTAGCAGGAACTCCCATTACGTTGTTGACGTTGGGATAGAAAGCAACTATGTCACAGATTGCTGGTGTTGCTGATGGTGGAAGTGGGCTGAACGTCGAGTTTATCCTCTCTATCTTCTGTAGAAACTCTTTAGTGTCCATGATCTGGTATGGTAGATGTTGCGTCAGGTGTTGAATAGCCTTCTGGACAAGCTTAGAAAGTGGCTGCACTGGAGTGCCCGATCCTGTAAGCAGGAGTCTAGTAGGATAAGACTGTTGCTTGTGGGTCTTGGTGAGAGGTTTGCGTTTTCCTGCTTTCGGGTTCTGGATGTCTGTGACATAGTTTGCTATGTCACTTGAGATGGCACCTTTCGATACCCACTTCTTAGCCCATGATTTCATTTTTGCTGTCACCTGTTCAGATGGATTTTGGTCGAGTACATCGTAGTAATTGCTATCATTCAAAGCAGCACAGATCTTTTCATCATCCTCTTCAAGTGATGTTATGACAGTTACCCCTGCTTTATCCGCATACCTGCATGCTGCACCATGGGTTAAAGGGAGATCTTTCTGCTCATTGAGGGCAGTTCTTTGACCTGATGTAAGGTTATCTTTGATCCTCCTGCATTTTGGGGGGTCTACGATGTCATCGGAACACGCTTGAATAAAAGCTTCAAGAGCTGCATCATCTCTGGGAGCTTGTTTATCTGTAGGTTGGTACCATGGTAACTTTTCAAAATCATCATCATCTTCATTACAATTAGAGTCTTTTTTAGCCTCCTTTTTCTTCACATGATAAAACGGTGCCATCTCAAACGTTCAGCCCAGGCATAAGTGCCAATGGTTATATCACATAAATCTACTGGTGATCTTGGGCTGGGGGCAAAACAGTCTGGTAGTTGACAAATGGCTTTTTGATCATCCGTAAGCGTTACGTTTGAGGCTAGAACAATGTGGTCGAGGGTTTGTTTGTCTTCCTCTGATGGCGTGTACTGAGGTTTATTTTTTTGCTTCTTGCATTTTCCCTTTCCTCGTTTACGTTTTACTCTATGGGATCTCACATTCTTATTAGGCTTTTCTTGATCCTTGAGGTAGTTGTCAGACTGTAGTCTAAGAAAACCAGTGTTGTAGATGTCACATGCTTGAGGTAATTGTTTAAGGAGTTGCTTGATTTTCTTACATTGGGTGTTCTTGACACCGTCTATCTTAGTTCAAGTTACCTTTTGAACATCTCCAAGCAACTTTTCGATTTCAGTTCGTCCTAGAACATCAACTGCTCTCTCTTTGGCATCAAGAAATTGTCTCTCTAGAATTCTAGTAGTCTTTGTGCATTCTACGATGAGCGAGTCCAAGATCCTTGATACAGTCTTGTTTCGGATCTCTTCAATCCTAAACTGGACTGGAACAGATTTAGAGACGATGGATTTGCTGTACCTCCATTTCCCTCCCCAGTTGATCAGTTTCAAGCTGAACTCCAAACCCTTCATCCACCATCCATCAAATGGACAGTAACACATGGTACTGAAGTGGAGTATTTGGACGTGAAACTGAAACTTCACGATGGCAAGATCAACACAGACATGAACAGCAAACATTGCCACTCGTATCTTCATCCTGGTAGTTGCCATTCTCCAGGAGTCTTCAAGGGCCTCATTGAAGGTATTGGAATACGACTCCGCATGATCTGCAGTGACGATGACAAACTGGCAGCTAGGATACAAGAGTATTCCAAATATCTGTTTGTGTCAGGTTCGAAGTGGGATGTAGCCCATTCACGTCTCATTAAGGGAGCCAGCAAGGACAGAGAAACACTTCTTCATCAACCTCGCAAGAAGCAGACGAAAAAACTGGCTTGGGTTACAACATTTGACCCGAGAGTGCCCAGCAAAGGAAAAATCATCAATGAAAATGTGAAAATTTTCTATGCCAACAAGAAGAACGAAGAAATCTTTTCCAAGAAGATGTTGATCTTGGCAGACAGGAGAAGGAAGAACATTGGGGAAATTTACAAGCCCACTGTCCCCCAAAGATTCCGACAGCATGGTCCTAAGGAAGAACCTGGCTTCTTCCCTTGCAAAGACCGTTGTGACACATGGAAACATGTCATTATTACCAGGAGTCTTAGGTTTTTGTTCGATGGCAGAATAATCCATATCTCCAAACACATCACTCGCGAGACACCAAGGGTTTTGTATGCCATCTCCTGCTCTATCCATAAAACCGAAGTGTATGTGGGCTCTACCAACAATTTAAAACTCCGTTAGGCCAACCACAAGTCGGACATCAATCTGGGGAAAACCAAGAAGTGTAGACTTGCAGCCCATGTGAACCAGATTCCCCATCCAAAAGACAAGAACCTCCCATCCCTCAATATCACCGCATTTGACTCTGCAGATGATGATGAAGAACTACTTCGCAAGGAGATTTGGTACCAGTGTAACCTTGGCACAATTTTCAATGGTCTCAATTCAAGAAAGGATTTCCACTTCATGGTGAAGACCGGG
>CM065735.1:49055698-49068198 GCA_033310375.1 Conus canariensis | reverse complement strand
AAATTACCAAGAATGAAATCTAATCTCTACCAGGAAAAAATAAATTCTGAAAGCACTCACCAACTATGGTAGAAGCCAGGAGCAGAAGAATAGCAAGACACAGGTAAATTTTCATACTGCCCGTCAACGTTTTCTCCAGTCCTCAAACTAAAGTCAGAGATACAAGGCTCAGAGCACACCTGTTCTTTCAAGTGTGAACAGCAGACACCGACTCCGTATCAAGGCTCCCTGTCTTCTGAGACCTCTCAGTGGCTGACAGTACACTTATAGCACCACTGGTGTCCCCAGCTACCTGTCCATCATCCTTAACTCCTCCTTCAATCCCCCCTCCCCTGCCCTCTTTCTCCACCCTTCTCAACTCTAGTCCATGAGAACAGAGTGCGTGTCAATCATTACCACAATACCACCTGGACTCGCCCGCCTTTGCCTCTCACAACTGACGAGACATCACAGCACCCCACCCCAAGGCAAAGGAGGCTGATTGTAACAATGGGTGGGCGGGAGAGAGTGAGGAAGAGGGGAGAAGTAGAGTGGGATGAGGAGGGATGGCTGAGAGGGATCAGTGGTTTTCCTCTTACTGTTTACTGGTAGGTTCACTGGCTTAAGAAAATCGAAAGCAGCTGTAGCACATGTGCATCAGGTTGGTTAAAATATTTTCTTTTATTCTATTTTGTTTCATCTTATTTTATTTTATTTCATTTTGTTTTGTTTTATTCTATTTTATCCTTTTCTTTTTCTTTTTTTTAATGAGAAAGCATGTGAGTTTAAGACAATAGATAATGAGAGGCTAGGAGTATGAAAAACGTGCACGTTTGTAGAATGAATAACAGTTCTTTGAAATGCATGCATGCATCTCTCTCTCTCTCTCTCTCTCTCTCTCTCTCTCTCTCTCTCTCTCTCTCTCTCTCTCTCAGAGAAACTTCATTTCAAATGAAGTTGAAAAAGCCAAACGAGACTACGTCAGTCAAATGATAACAGATGCCAAAACCACAGTGCCAATGTGTAGGGCAATAAACATTATTGTTCGCAACAAGCGTAAAAATTCACAAAATTCAAGCACAAACATCACTCTGGACGAATTTAATACCCACTTTCTGTCATCATTACATTCTTTACTCAAGCTTCACAGACTATAAGAGCACCAAATGAATATACATGCCTGACTTCCCTAATATCATTTTGCAAACAAAAACTTGGATCCAGTACCTCATTCAAAATTCCCCTTCTTGCTGTACATGAAGTAGGAATACACATAGCACAATTGAAGAATATAAAATCCATGGGTCCTGATAACATACCTGCATTTCATTTCAAATTCGCTCTACCTTACATTGTTGTGTCTCTTACACACATATATAATTTATCCATTGAAACTAATGCTTTCCCTCAGGCGTTCAAAAACGCCAAAGTGATCCCCCTTCCAAAATCAAATTATTTGTCGGATCCAAATAATTTCAGACCTACATCCTTACAATCTATTCTATCCAAACCCCTTGAAAGACACATACATGCACACGTATCTCAGTTCATGGAGAAAAACAGACTGTTTCACACACTCCAATCTGGATTCTGATCTAATCATTCCTGCCACATAGCATTATCATGAATGTGTGACTCATGGCTTTCAAATATGAACCAATCGCAAATGACATGGGGTTGTCTTTCTTGACTTCAAAAAGGCGTTTGATCTTGTTGATTGTTCCATTCTTCTAAAGAAACTGTCTACTTGAACCATACCCCAACAATCTCATTATTCCAATCATATTTGAACGATAGGACTCAGTATGTGGTGCTTAATGGCAAAACCTCTGCTTCAGACTTTGTCAGACATGAAGTCCCACAGGGCTCAGTACTAGGCGCCCTCCTATTCTGCATCTTCATCAATGATTAATTTTACCATCGACCGTATCAGATGAAAAGATCACAGCAGATTAATTTGCTGATGACCCGTCACTCCAAACGAATGGTAGTGATCTACAGACAATAGAAACTTCTCTCCAGCAAAGTCTAAACGGCGTGTCAGACTGGTGTCACTCAAACTCAATGGTCATACACCCAGCCAAAATCAAATCTATGATTATAGCTACCCGCCAAATACCCAATTGACTCCTCTTTACCAAAAACTTCATGAATGGCACTTCTGCCGAGCAGGTAGATGAGCGTTGTGTTTTAGGGTGAACGATAGACAAAGAATTGAAATGGTAATCTCATCTCAATAACTTATGCAAGATAGTCTCAAAACACATTTTCCTGTTATCTCAATTAAAGCACTACATCAACAGTCATATGTTTAAACTTTTCTCCAATGCACACATAATGTCACGTATCGATTACGCTTCAACAGTGTGGGACAGGAGTAGTGACGTCCACAAAAAAGGCTGAATTCTCTCCATAGACGTGCAGCAAAGCTACTCCATCCAGCTGTATCTCTAACAAGAGATGAAGAAAACTAAACACTGAACATACTCTTCTGAGTAAGCAATATGAATTCAACAAGGCATCATTTATGTTTACAATCTTGACAGATACTCTGCCATGTTATATCAATGCCCTTTTTACAAGATCAAACAGCTTTTCTGGCTCAACGAAATTCCTTCTTCCCTACCCACGCGTTGATCTATACAAAACAAGCCTAGCGCACTCTTGACCACATGTCTGGAACTCACTTCCAACGAATCTACAAAATACGGATACTTTAAAAGTTTTTAAGAAACATTTGCATAAACATTTTATGTCTCAGAAATTTAATTATTCGATTAAAATGATTAGCGCCCATTCGCAAAGTCTTCTGTGAACCATACTTTGAATAAATCGTCTAAACATAAAACATACTCCGTTAAAATCGCTCATCCCCACTCCCACTCTGTCTACCATCCCTTTTCTCCTCCCCCTACCTACCATTCTCTCTTCCCCACCCTCCTCTGACCTCTCTCTCTGTAGTTTTGTTTTTGTTTGTTTGTAAGTTTCCTTCTGTTTCACCATTCCCCATCTCATTAGTACTTTTATGAATAGTTTGCTTATCATTGTAGAATGAGATTACGATGTTGCTATGTTGAGTTGTCAGTATGAATGATATGTGTTGAAATAATGTATGCATGACAAGGACAAATTGTAAGACTAGGCTTTGGCCTAAAATCTTTATCCTTGCATATTAAAGATCAAGCAATCAATCTCTCTCTCTCTCTCTGGCCGTGAGCGCGCGTGTGTGCATGTGTGTGTGTGTGTTGGGGGGGGGGGTGAGTGTTTGTGTGGGGGTGGGGGTGGGGGTGGGGGTGTGGGTGTGTGTATGCAGGGGGTCGGAATGAGTGCGTGGTCGTAATCTAAATAAGGTTCGATTTGCCTAAATTTCATATCTGGTCTACATCTATTGTCGGAGGTTTGACAAAGTATGTATGTGCAAGTGCACGTGGATGTGTGCATGTGCATGTGTGTGTGTGTGTGTGTGTGTGTGTGTGTGTGTGTGTGTGTGTGTGTTGGGGGGAAGGGGGGCGTGTGTGTGCACGCATAACAAATGTACCTCCTCGCCTGTGTGTGTGTGTGTGTGTGTGTGTGTGTGTGTGTGTGTGTTGCATATGTGTGCGAGCGCGCCCGTGTGTGTGAGGGGGGGGGGGGGGGGTGTCTGTGCGTGCGTGTGTGTGTGTGTGTGTGTGTGTGTGTGTGTGTGTGTGTGTGTGTTCGTTCGTTCTTCAATTTAACGTCTATTCACATAAAGTGATTTTTAAAAGATTTTTTTTTTTTTTTTTTTTTGTGGCATCAGTTATCGGATCAATGGAGCACCTAAGGCGGTCATTTTCTTTCTTTCTGTCTTTCTTTTTTTCTCCCTAAGGCCAAAATCCAACTCTTCATTTTTTGGTGCTTCACACTGTCCTCTTCATTTGCCAAAAAAAAAAGCAAAAAAAACAAACACAATTTCCACTACTAGTTTTTTTGTTGTTTTTTTCCAACCAGTCCCATACACACCATGCTTAGTCTGTTTGTTAATTTACAAATGGACATGTTTTTTGCAGATTTTAATGTTTTGGCGTTTGATACAAAGTGTCTGGGTTTGTTAGTGTTCTAATGTGTGGTGAACTGGCACACTCACTCTGACAATGTGTTGCTTGTACAAAGAAAACAACATGGATTAAACAAGAGACTTAATTATTTTCTTTCATTTCAGTTTTTCCCAAGTAACGAGAGAAATGAAGAATATCTGCTAGCTTCTTTTTGTGTTGCACACACACACACACACACACACACACACACGCACACGCACACACACGCACACACACACACACACACACTCTCTCTCTCTCTCCCTCTCTCTCTCTCTCTCCTTCTCTCTCTCTCTCTCCCCCCTCGCAACCCCCCCCCTCTCAAACATGATAACAATGGTAGTTAAATATAAAAAGGCTCGGTATCAAAAAAAAAAAAAAAAAAAAAAAAAAAAAAAAAAAAACCCATAAGCGACCAAATCCGTATGTACACACTCCTGAAAGGATATGGTTGGTCCCAGTTGCCAAGACGGGAACAGACCTCCCCATCCTGTCACCCTCACGTCACGCCACCACCACCATCACGACCACCGCCACCCACCAAAAAAAAAAAAAAAAAAAAGAGAGAGACAGACAGACAGACCCGACAGGTAGACAGAGGACAGACAAACAGTCGGACAGAGACGGCGTCAAAGAGAAAGAGAGGGAGAGAGTGGGATGTTGCGGCGGGGGAGGGGGGGGGGGAGGACGGGGGCGGGGAGGGGGGCGGGGGGGGGGGAGGACAGACAAGCAAACAGGCATACACACTCACATACAGAGATAGATAGAAAGAGAGAGAGCGCGCGCGTGCGAGAGAGAGAGAGAGAGAGAGAAAAGGAGAGAGAGGACAGACAGACAGACAGACAGACAGACAGAGAGTGAGAGAGAGACAAGCAGACAGTCAGACAGACAGGTAGATAGACAAACTAGTGAGCATGCAAAGACCATTATAGAAGAGTCATTCTCATGCCCTAACAGAGAGAGAAAGGAGAGATGGAGCAAAGGACGGGCGGACAGACACATTGACAGGCAAGCAAACAGACGGGCCGACAGACAGACAGACAGACAGACAAACTGAGAAGGACAATTTCAGAGAGAGAGATAAAGAGATGGAGGGGAGGAACGAGGGCGAGAGAGACAGAGGAAGGAAACACACAGGCTTCCTAACATACTTCTCCCAACGGTAGCGGTAACTGTTTCTGTAAAAAAAAATATGCAAAGTAGTTCTGCATCAGATAGCGTGTTTCTAGTCTACTTAAAGGAGAGGTGATGTTTTCTAATATTTAACTCTTTTTCGAAAATATGTTGTAGAGAGAAGACAGAATTGTTTTTTTTTAAATACTAATACACACCTTAGCTAAAAGAATCATGTAATTAATGAATCTGTAATTCGCAAGTTTGAGATCAAATTTGTTTATACCAAAAAGTATGTCCAGAACTGATAGCTTTAGTCTTATATCTGTTTTTACGTAAATAAAATCCTCGATAAACAACCAAAACATTTGCACAGGTGGACAATCATAGAAAAAAATGCTCAATATAATAAATTGTGTCAGGACAATACGAACACTTATTATTTTCTTTTACTTGCATTTTACTTACAAGAATATTTGTGGGGTAAATATTATGCAGGATTTTCCAATGCTGGACTCTTAATCTTGTTTCTGTTGTAACGTCTTTCGCTCTTGACCAAATAGATGTATCTAGTCTGACACCAAATTTTCTGAACCAAAATTGAGACGCACATGGAGTCACTGGTTTTTTGTCGTTACAGACTAATTTCCTAATATCCTTTACTTTCCTATTGAACTGACTCGCCTCGCATTTCTGACTTCCATCTTCTTTTTCGCCGTTCTGTATCCACTGAACCCATGTCTTTGGAATAGTGTTAATTAAAATGTTATAATCTAGTACGATATTTGCTCTGTTTTGTCCTATCATGTCTTGTAATTCCTCCAGAGTGAGTAAACGGTTTTTTCGAGAATGAATAATCTGTTTAATAGTTTCAATTCCTTTCTTTTGCCAAGTTGGAAAGAACAACGTTTTGTGCTTGTAGGTGAGTAGTAAATTATTGAAGATCATTTGACTTTGAAAATTGTTGCAATTAATATCTTCCATCTTAATGACAGATTTGTTCTCTAAATAAGTCGTTAGGACCTCTTTCCAAAATTCATTGTCTATTCTTTCAAGTCCTTTAATATCTTTTCTTTTACAGTTGATATGGAAGATTCTATCCCCTTTTGCCAGCTTTTCCAAATGCCATCTTGGAATAAAACTCCACTTATGTTTTTCAGTCGCGTCAAACAGTTTTCCTGCCCATTGTAAATAAAAGTATTTTTGTAGCTCAAGCATGTTTAACATTTTAAGACCCCCCTCTCCATACTCACCTTCCATCACTTTTCGTTTTACTTTTTCAAATGCCCTCCGATTACTTTGTTTTTTTCTGCCAGAGGAATGTATACAGTATTGTATTTATTTTATTTAGTACACTATGGGGAAGACCTATAGATTGTATTACGTATATAAATTGGCTGATCAAAAAGGTCTTTATAACCACAACTTTACCTTGAATACTCAGGTCCCGTTTACTCCATTCCTTAATGATGGAATTCATTACATCTAATCTATGAGACCAGTTGTCTTCAATGTCTCGTGCCATTTTGTTTGTTTCAAAATAAATGCCCAATATTTTCATTTTACTGACCAAAGTAAATGGAATATTTTCATCTTCATTCTTATTACCCATTCTCAAAACCTTAGATTTTTTGTGCATTTAATCTAAGGCCAGAAATTCTTTCGAACTCAGTATTTCTAAAGCTGTAAGCATGTCTGTTCTGTTTTTCAGAAAAAAGTGTTGTGTCGTCGGCCATTTGTTTTATTTTAATATGAACTGGGCTTGTGCAATGGGGAATTGGAACTTAAATGCCCTCTATTGAACTGTTTCTAATTTTGATAGCAAGCAGCTCTACAGCCAGTACAAACGCGAGAGGTGAAAAAGGGCAACCCTGTCTGATACCACAGGAAATATCAAAAGGTTCGGAAATCCAGCCTCCATGATTAATACTGCTTGAACTACCGTTGCTAAGAACATATACCCACCTTTTAAAGTCCACACCAAAACCAAAAACATCAAATGCATGTAACAAAAATTTTCTGGATATTGAATCGAAGGCTTTACAGTAGTCTACTGCTAGTAGATATCCACCCTCATTATGTGTGTTTATGTAGGTTATTACATCATCAATGGACCTTACAATTGTTGCAATATTTCTACCTTTCAGATAGCCAACCTGATCGTTGTTAATTAATTTATGAATAACGTTACCCAGTCTTTCTACTAGAACTTTTGCAAGGATTTTATAGTCTGTATTAGTCAAGGTGATTGGTCTCCAGTTTGTTAACTGTTCTCTTTCTAAGTATTTTCCTTTGTGTAATAAAGTGATGATTCCTTGTCTTTCAGTGTATGATAATTCACCTTTATGAAAAGATTCAATAAAAGAGCTTGTTACCAATTTACCTAATTTACTCAAATTTGTTTTAAGAATTCTACTGTAATTCCGTCACAACCAGGTGCCGACCCATTACGTAGTTTACTAAGCGCATTTGTTGCTTCCTCTAAGGTAACCAGTCCTTCACATAAGGCCACGTCATCATCATCTAAACGTGGAAAAACTTCTGATTCTATGAATTTATTAGTCTCCTCTACAACATTTTCTGCGACCGTTGTTTGGCTGTATAGATTTTTATCAAACGAGACTTGCTCTTGTAAAATATCACTTTGTTTAGTTAATACTTCTCCTGTTTCTCTACGCAACCTTGTTATGACTTTTCGTTTACCCCTAGCTTTTTCTAAATTGCAGAAATACTTAGTGTTTCGTTCCCCATCTTCGACCCATCTAACTCTCGATCTTATCTGTGCCCCCTTTGCGTCATGCAGTTGTTTGAATTCTAATTTATGCTTTAAATGCATATATGTGGCTTGTGACTCTTCAGGGGCATCTAAATATTAATCATGTTATAAATAAGATTACTGAAATATCATCCATATTATCAAATTTGGGCAAACATTTTCACATATTTGGTTTTTCAGAATCCCATTTATCTCCTTTCATATCTAATAGTGACCTTTCAATTCCAGGCTATAATATAATTCGTAAAGACCCCATTCAAAAAAAAGAAACTGGCATAATAGTGTATGTCCATCAGTCAATTAAAGTTGAAAGAATTGATTACCTTGAACAGCATCACGTAGAAACTATTTGGTTCGAAATACAACTGAAGTATAACAAGCCCATACCTCTATGTTTTCTATACAGGAATCCAGCCGAACATGTCGACTGGATCGACCGCTTCATTTCAATGTTGGAAAATGCTAATGATAATTACAAAGATGTCATAATATTAGGTGATTTTAATATTGATTTATTCAAAACTGATAATCACTGGACTCAAACTTTTGAATCATTTGGTTTGACACAATTAATAAAATCAGCTACCCGTGTAACCAATTCTTCTGAAACATTAATAGATCATATATATGTTACCAATTCAGAAACAATAGTAGAATCAGTTGCTCCTGCTTATGGCTGCAGTGACCATTTTCCGATTTGTTTTACGTGGACCAAAAAGGGTGTCAAAATACCCAAGTTAAATCATAAAACGATTACATTCAGGAACTTTTCTAAATTTGATCGTGACAAATTTCTCTCAGATCTTTTAAATTCCCCTTTAAATGACGTGTATCAGTATACTGACCCCAATCAAGCTCTGCAAGTATGGTATAACATCTTCCATGACGTATACAATAAGCATGCCCCTCTTCAAACTAAAAGAGTAAAACATCGGATAAAACCACCTTGGCTTACAAAAGAAATACAGGACACTATATACCAAAGGGATTATCTGTTAAAAAATGGCTCTCGCGAAGAATTCAAAAAGTACAGAAATAAGGTGACCTCCCTAATACGATCAGAGAAAAGGAAATATTTCTTGGACCTTATTAATAGAAAGAAAGACAGTAAATCTATTTGGAAAGCTATACATGGCTTAACCAAGAAAAATTCTGACCCTGTATTAAACTTAACAAAAGACATATCTGCAAGTGAACTGAACGCCCATTTTGCAAGTATAGCAAATCAAATCATACGAAACGATGAATCAAAACGTAACGATCTACAAGAATTACTGAAATACTGCCACCAGAAGAACATCCATTCAGCTTTGGATATTAGTGCCATGGATGTCCACGAAGTTTTCTCTTCTCTTAGACGGTTAAAACAGACAGCAACTCGTGGAATTGATGGAATTGACGGGAAAATTCTTAAGCTATCAGCATCTGTTATAGCAGAAACTCTCACATATATTTATAATCTCTGCATTGATAAGCATTGCTTTCCTGATGCTTTTAAACAAGCTAAAGTCATACCATTGTACAAATCAGGAAATATGGCGGATCCTTCTAACTATCGACCTATCTCTATTCTATCAGTTCTTTCAAAACCATTAGAACAACACATAAAAAAGTGTCTTCTTTCTCATGTAAAACAATTCGATCTACTACACCCTAACCAATCCGGATTTAGAGAGAATCATTCTTGTCAAACAGCTCTTACCAAGATAGTTGATCGATGGCTTTCAAACATAAACAACAAACACTTTTCCGGAGTACTCTTCGTGGATTTTGCTAAAGCTTTCGATGTCATTAATCATGAACTTTTGCTCAGAAAGTTAACTATTTATCGACTAACTTCCGACACTCTAAAACTTATTTCATCCTTCCTTTCCAACAGGCAACAATTAGTATTATTAAATGATTGTTATTCTACTTTGATTCCCAATAACTTTGGTGTACCACAAGGCTCGGTGCTTGGTCCACTGCTCTTCTTATTCTATATTAATGATTTACCATTAACCTTGACTTCTCATTGTGAAATGTTTGCCGATGATACCACTATCGACACTAATAACTCTAATGCTCAGCAAGTCTACCTTGATATTCAGAAAAATATCAACCTTCTCGTTAAATGGACACAACTCAATCACATGTCTCTGCATCCTCAAAAAACGAAATTCGTGTTGATTACAACAAGGCAAAAACGTCAAAATGTAACCGAAAACTTGCCAATCCTTTATATTGGTAACGAAAAAATCAAAGAGGTTTCAAATCACAGAGTCTTAGGAATAGCAATCGACAACAACCTATCTTGGTCGAAACATTTAGAACTTCTTTCCAAAAATCTTGCTGTAAAACTGTATCAGCTCAGGAAAATAAAAAACTTTTTAGATTATCACACCAGAAAATTATTTTTTCAATCTTATATTCAGCCAAATATTGACTATGCCTCGACACTCTGGGATTTAGCTAGCAATAAGTTGCTTAAACCATTGACTAGTATATACAAGAGAGCTGTCAAAATAATAATTGATGAACCCTCGCTAGGGCACCCTGATTATGAACGAGCAGGTATCCTTCCATTCAAGACCAAACTATTGTACAATAAAGCACTCTTTATGCATAAAATACTGCACGGCAGTGCTCCTTCCTATTTAATGAATATATTTACTTCTAATGATCATCGTCATTCGCATAAAATAAATCTCCCTTTCCCATCAATTAATTTATGCAAATCAAGCCTTGCTTTTCTGGTGGGTGGCTGTGGAATAATATCCCAGAAAAACTGAAAAACGAACCAAACACTAGTAAGTTTAAATCCAATCTTTTTACGTACTTGATGTATCTGTCTGATCTTACACCACTTTACCCAAAGATGTACCAATAACTGTTCTGTGTAAATATTTCATTTTCCTTATCAGTTCTTCCTTTTCTTCCATCCCCCCTCCTCTCATTTTTAATTGCCCCCCATCCCATCCCATCCCACTCCCACCCCCACCGTCTCCCACACCTGTCGGTGTTCCCTCTGTACATAGATTTTGTATCCTTTTGTATTTTCGTATTTCATATTTAAGAATGATTTTTCATTATTTTATATTAATCAATATTTTTGTGTGTTTTTTTCTTTTCCTTTCTTAAATTTTCTTTGGCCCCGGAGGGCTGGATGTAAAAAAGCAGTGATGCTTATTCCATTACCCTCTGAAAATAAAAATTCGTTCGTTCGTTCGTTCGTTCGTTCGTTCATTTGAAGGGTCTTTAATGAGCTTGTTTTCAATTTCTGAAATCTGTAGGTCTAACTTTAGTGAATCGTTTTTCTTTTGGCATGACAATTCTTTTCCAAATTCGCTACAAAAAATTCTTATTTCAATTTTCAACATTTCCCATTTATCAATACTGGACAAATTGTCATTAATATTGTCGTTAAGCTCTTTATCTAATAGACTATTCAATTTCTGTACAAAATCATGTTTTTTTAAATAACTGTTGTTGAATTTCCAATAACTTGGACCACGAATGTATTCACACTGATTCAGCTCGACTGTCACAGCCTTATGGTCCGAGTTTGGAATGGTCAGATGTTCACATGATACACAATCACTTAATACGTCATCTGTTGTAAAGCAATAGTCAAGCCTACGTGCTATAAATGGACTGCACCTGTGCCATGTATAATCATGTTCATTAACATGGAATACTCTCCAGAGATCATTCAGTTCTAGGTCTTTCGTTAACTTATTAAGACCTCGAACTTCATTTTCACGGTGGGGCTTGCCCGATATTATATGAAGAACATTGCTATGAACACAGTTAAAGTCTCCAAATAACATAATTTTTTGTCACTGTACTTTTTACATTTTCTTTCAGAAATTTGAAAAAGTCCACTTTTTCAGTACTATTATTTGGAGCATATATGTTTGCTAAGTAGAAGTCATATTTATCACATTTGACTGAAACAATCAAGATTCTATTTTGTTCCATTTCTAACGTGACTTTTCCCGGAAAATGTTTTGCAACCAAAATGACTTCTTCCTTGCTCCTGTTGGTACCTCCATTATAAACAAATTTACCTCCCCATTCTTTTTCCCATATAGATACATCACTGTCAGTTATATGAGCTTCTTGGAGACAGATCAAATCAAACTTTCCGTTTTTTAAAGAAATGAAAAATTGACGTTCTTTTATATTTGTTTTTTAGTCCTCTACAATTCAGTGACGTTATCCTGATTTTATGCATTATATGAAAAATGTATTTGTTCTTTGCCTGCGAATTTTACTAAATTCGTAGCGAAAATCATCATATTTTGACATAAACGGGGGTTTTCAAACTCACAATCCATTTTTAAGCGATACATCATCACAGTGTAACAATCTAATCAATACCAGACGTTAGCGCCGCTCGTCTACACCGGAACGAGTGTCGTGTGACGTTTCGTGGCGGCGGGAACGCCCTCCCCCTTGTTTCTGTTGCTTGTTTTTTTCTCTTTTGTCAGGAGGACTGGCGCCCTCTCGAGACCGGCGTCGCTTAGGGGTTTCCGAGCGGTGGCGAGGCGGACTGTGCAGCTCCAGGGAGGATCCCAACGTAGCTTGACGTGTGC
>CM065735.1:49038198-49040698 GCA_033310375.1 Conus canariensis | reverse complement strand
TTCTTCCATCATTATAGTAATGACTTGGCAAAGATCTGAAATTTTATAAAGAGAAAAAAAAAATTGAAGATGAAGAAAATGTATATCATGAATATAAAAACCCTTCACTAGCTGCTAGAGAGAACCATCGCAATCCCTCCCGAAGACAGATTTTAGGCCTTTCGTCCGCTGGATCAGACTCATCAGGGACACACGGCTGATTGTGTCTGTGCTCTTGGCGTCAGATAGAGACATACCACAGTCCGTAATTCTGTGGTGTTCTCACCACCAAGGGTTCAAAAAAGAATCCAACAGCACCCCCAAAGCAGCCAGCGAAAGGTATTAAATAAAACAAAACGAAAGTGTGGAGAGGAAAAAAGTTGCTGAAAAACTAAGAACATTATGCAAACAGTATAAAATGTAGGGAACAATCTTTGAGCCTATGCTTGAGGATCCATTTAAGGATGCAAGGGAGATCAAAAGATATGGAACAGTCTGAGTGGTCAGCTCTGCTGTTCAATAACCCAAACATTGTCAGCGGCTAAGAATTGAGCAGAACAACCTTTACCTGGATCTCCTAAGAGATGCAATCACCCACTGGTTGACCAAACAATATAATGCTGAACAATTAAGTAGTGGGGGAAAACAAGTGCAGGTTAACAATTCTTCCATCATTATAGTAATGACTTGGCAAAGATCTGAAATTTTATAAAGAGAAAAAAAATTGAAGATGAAGAAAATGTATATCATGAATATAAAAACCCTTCACTAGCTGCTAGAGAGAACCATATTTCAAATGCATGAAAAAAAAACAACAAACCCTTGAAAATCACACCATCTGCCTTGGAATAGGCTAGTGCCAACAAGCAACCTGCTTTACCAGTTTTATCCAGATAATTCATTACATTGTCAGTGGATATAACTGTTGAAATATTTTGTTCCCTTAATGTATCTTACTTAATCTTCGTTAACAAGATTTTTTTTTTACTTTACCTTACTTATCTACCAGTACTTTAGCCAGAATTTTATAGTCTGTATTTGGTAACATTGTAGGTATCTAATTACTTAAATGTTCTCTTTTGAGGTCTTTGCTTTATGAAATAAAGTAATAATGAATCGTAGTTCTCCTTTTCTGTAAATTTCAATGAAGGATTTAGTTACATGTCGAACAAATTTTCACTGCAAGAATTTGAAAAATTAAGTTGTCAAACTATTGCTCCCTAGAGCTGAATCTCTTTTTTATGTTTTTGAGAGCATCTGGCGTTTCCGTTAAAGTTATTATGCCTCTGCATAAAGCAGCTTCAGTTTCTTTTCATCGGGACAGATTTTCATTGCAAATAAAGTGATTTGTGTCTTGATGCATATTTGTATAAACTTCTTTTTCTAATTATATAGCGATTTGTGATCAAGAAACCTGTTTCTCTAAGACTTTCTTTTGGTCAGTAGTAACTTCATCTGACTCCCTTTTCAATCTAGTAATAATGCGTTCTTTTCTCCTTGCTTTTTCAGAGCTTAAAACACATTTTGTATTTTGTTTGAGCTTCACTCCACTGGATCTTTGATTTTACTTGTACTCTTCTAGCATAATTCATATCAGTCAGTTCTAATGTGTTCTTTACTTGCAAGCAGTCTGTCCGGTTATTCTTATTTTGATGATTTTTCGCTAGCTATTGTTCTAGTTCTTGAAGGTTGAGTTGTTGCTTCAGCGATTCATTCCTATTCTTACAAGCCAACGTTTTTCAAAACTCAACATAAAATTCCTGATTTCAACTTTGCATAACTCCCATTTTTCTACGTCATTCAGTTCTTCATTTCTTTATATTCTAATAGAAAAACGTCTAACACTGCATTTATATCGTTCATATGTAAGTCATTTTTTATGACAGCTGTTGTTAAATTTCCATCAGCCGGGGCTCTTAAAAAGATTTCCTCATTAATTTCTAATACCACTGCTTTGTGATCAGTATGCGGACTGATTATATGTTTGCAGGATACACAGAATGGCTGTAAGTTTTCACTAAGGAAGCAGGAATCTAAACGACGTGCTTTGAAGGGATTATGTCTATGCCACGCAGCATCTGTCTCTATCAGGTGGCAGAATCTTCAAGCATCAGTAGGACGTAAGTTCGTTACTGTCTGTATTAAGGACTCGACTTCACACGTATTATGAACATGGCCTGAAATAATACCCAGCTTGTTATTTAGGACACAGTGGAAATCTCCAAGGATCTCCAAGATCACTGTCTACAAAATCAGAAAAAAATGTTCAGTTGAAAAAAAAAATCCCTTGATTCATTTGGGGCCATTATATTTGCAACTATGAAGTTCTGCTTTCCATTCGATACACATAATATCAGCAATATTCTTGCTTGCATCATGACTAACTTAACCTCACCCAGGAAAAAAAGAAGAAACGTGAGATCAAGATGAGCTCGCCTCTACTTCTGTTTGAGCCTCCATTGTAGAACATTTTACCTCCCTATTCCATTTCTCCATAATTCAATTTCAGATTTAGTCACGT
>CM065735.1:49002182-49038098 GCA_033310375.1 Conus canariensis | reverse complement strand
TCGAAATTCAAGGGGTCACTCTCATGCCCGAGTGGGAAGTAGGCAAGGGAGATGGAGAGTTAAAGCTTTACCAAGTAGCCTATGTGCCTTGATGACTCGGGTAGTAGCAACACTACAGTAGTGGCCTACAGTTGTGTCAGCAGGTATCCTGTTCCGTCCTGAGGCTGGGGCCAGACCACCGCAGTCTACTGCCGCGTGCCGGCAGGTGAGCGGCGCTTTCCAGTACCTGTTGTTTTCCCGGGAGAGGGAGACCACCCAGGCCGGCTGTCTTCTGTGGGGCAGCTCTCCTCCAGCTACCGGTGCTCTTCCGGGAGTTCTCCGGCACTGGTTCCTCTTCCCTGTTCAGGCGTCCTGTGAGAGGGCGCTGCACCAGGCCTTTTTTTCACCCTCAGTGTCCGACGGGGCCTTCAGAGGAGGAGGCGTCCTACGAGCCCCGGACCCGTCGAGAGGGCGTCTGGTGTGTGTGCGTTGGGTGTCGTGCCCATCGCGGGGAGGAGTCAGACTGCGGGAGGCCACGGTCAGCGCCGGGGTGCAGAGTCTTCGGGGAGGGTGTCGGCCCGCGGAGGAGCCACGGACAGCGCCGGGGTGCAGAGTCTTCCGGGGAGGTGTCAGCCTGTGAGGGGCCACGTACAGCGCCGAGGACTGGAGCTTTCCGGGCCGGGATGGGTTGTCCCATGTTTGTGATAGAAGGGGTGTAGCGTTAGGTAGTAGGGTTAGGGGTGTTAGCTACTGCCTCCTTTTAGGACGTAGTGGCCGGCACAGTGTAGGGTACTTGTCGTTGCCTCCCTTAGGGACGCAGCGACCAGTTTGGTAGTGGTCCCGGGTTAAAAGAGAAGGGTGAGTCCTGGGGAGAGGTGTGGGTGGTAGCGGTCGTTAAGAGATTAGAGTCCCTTTGGTAAATCCTTGTCCCTAGTAGTTAGTCACCACGTGTGCGGGCTATCGCTGTGTCCCCAGGTCACAGTGATATACCGCAACTGGTGTTTTAGGTTAGGTTAAGGTCTTCCAGGTCTTTATAGTAGAGTAGGGTGAGTCAGCGGGAATTGGGATACTTGTGTGCAGTTGTGGATGTGCGTGAGTGGTGGCGCCATGGAGTGTGTGTGAAATAAAGAAGCGTGCGTGATTGTAAAACTGTGTTAGTGTGCTGTGTTGTCTGACCTAGGGTGTGATAGGCGTGGGTAGGGGTGGTAGGGCCGTCCGGCTTAGCGACCGTGACACAGCAAGTGCTTTATTTATTGTCAGTTTGAAGGAACTAAGTTTAGCTGTTATTAGTTGAACCATAGCTGTGTGCTTTTGGAGTTTAGCTTTTATTTTTTTGCTGACAGCACTTACAGCTAATGAACACAGGCCAAGAGTTAAAGACACACCACCTAGAGGTATAGCTACCGGTGCACCTACGCCTGTTGCTAAGAGACCTACACTTGTTCCTGCTGTTAAAGCACTAACCGCCGATGCTCCAGTATTAACATATGTAACAGCATTAAAGACAGCAGAATACCTTCGTTTGGTTTTGCTGTATTTTGAAAGGTCCTGCTCTAGTTTTTGTTGCATTTGTGTAATGTTGGTTAATCTGAAAGTTTTTATGTCTACAGCAGCAGAATTGCCTACTATCTCTTCTTTGGGCACTTTTGGATAAGTCGTAACAGACATGCTTTTTTAAAATAAAAATAATTTAGTATTGGATATCTTTCAATCTGTTATCTTGAATATTCAGCTGCGCATCATATATTAAAAACAAATGTACATTAAGTGGTTTATCACTCTCTTTTTCTTTATCAATTTGAATGTTTATTACGTCTTTAACTGTTCTCCCACTCCCATGCAACTGATTATCCTCTGTTGACCTTAGGTCAATCCATAAACCGTATTTCGTTGTTAAATATTCATCAAGTCTAACACTGTGAAGGTGTAGATCTTTAGACACAAGGTCTACTGTTGGACTTCTAGACCTCCCGCCTCCAAACAATTTTCTTATTTCATCAAAATGATGATAAGGTTTAAGCCCGCTACCGTAGACTTGGTTAGGACTACCCTCAATTGAACATTGTACTTTCGTTATTTTAGGATTGATAAACTTTTCACTTTGTCTTTGGTATGGTTCTTTATCATCTTCACACAGCAATAAAATACCTTTAAGTGATCGTGCTGCGGCGCTAAAACTAAAATTCCATATAGTGTCTGCTCTGCTTTTAGGATATTTTGAATGATGAATCACTCTTTCGTAATATATTGCTAATTTTGACTGATATTGTTGCTCAATCAGCCTTGCTAAGTTAGGGTTGCTAACAATGTCAAACTCTAACGAGATGTCGAAAATGCTGTACTTTGCGTCAGTGTCTGTAGATTTAATGACACGTTTGTATTCATTAAAAGTTAGTTCATATGACAATCTGTCTTTTAATGCTCCTTGAAAGTATGGCGCATGCGCTTTTAACAACTCAAAATCTAAGGGTATAGAAAAGCGATTTCCATAAGCAAAACTTACAGCTTCATACTTGTTGCCGGCTTTAGCATCTTCGGCGTCTATTCTGTGTTTTAGTGCTTCGTTATTTTCGATTCCTTGAAACGCAAGATCGGCCCTTTCATTCGCGGTTAGCCATAGATCAGAATAGATTAGAAATATGTCTGCATTGTGTAAAGAAAATATTTCTTGCCCCTCAAGTTTTATAGAAATTTTCTTAACGATTGCCCGTCCCAGATTCTGTACAACTGTCCTGTTTGCGTCTGTTGCTGATTCGAGTTCTATTTTGAAAGTAAGACGTGCAGATCCCGGCACAATCACTTCATCTGCTCCTAGGTCTGGAAATTTAACAGTAAGAATTTGATCTGAATCAATAGTAGATGGATTATTTGGAACAATAATATTCTGTTTATTTCCCTTCACGCCAAAGGGCTCTTTCAGTCTTCTATGCGGGTCAAGAATCGAGCCATATGCTTGTGACATTTTTTTATAAAACAAAATAAAAAGTTAATTATTTAAAAACATGGCAGGCATTGAAGGTGAAGAAGATTATGATGTTTTTGATCCTGGAGACGACATGAGTGAAATGACTCCTTTGACACAACCATCGCGCTCAGTGCAGCGTGAATTAACAGAAGAAAGGGCTGAAGCATTTTACAAAAGTTTAGGCCTAGAACGTCCCCAATTTATAGACCCTGATTTTGAATTAAAAGATGGCCATTTGTTTGTAAAAAGTGGCCCCGACCGAGAACAACTTGTTCAGCTTACAGATAAACGAGACAAATTTAAGTTTATAGGCATGAATACAATCAAACAAAGACTTAGGGTGGAAGATCAAAAACGCCTTGGCATTGTTAAACCAAAATTACATGGGGAAGCAGTTGCTAAACTTCAAAACACACTACAAAAACTCCCAACAGAAAACCAAATTCAAAACATACCCCTTAAAGATTTAAGCCCAACAGCAGACGAAATAATACAAGCAGAAACCAGTTTTTCAGAAGAAACAGCATTAAAAACTATAAACGATCCGCCGCTACCTATGAGAGAAATAACGGCCCTTGATCATGCTTTGAGAAGCATCAGAGGCGAATTAACAAACAATTTAGCAAAACTGGGTGAACTAGATGAGCATATAAAAAGAGAAAAAGAAAAACTAGTTGAGGCTGATGACTACAACTTAGGACCTGGTGTTAAAGAAAGAATAACACAAAGACTAAAAGATCTTGAACAAGAGAGATCAGCAAGACTAGAAGTGTTGTCTACTAACCGAGAACAATTACGAACTCAAGTGAGCAGAATAAGAGAAACTATCCAAAGAATTTTATATGAAGACACAACGTTAGCAGAACGAATAAGAACACTGTTTAGAGAGCAAGGTGTCACATTAGCAAGTGTTATAACAGCCTTAGGATTTGCAATAAGTACACTGGTGATGGCTCTTACAGGCGGCGGTGGTGGGGGAGCAGTGCCACCAGGCCCGCCAACTCCGTCGTCAGATAAATCATGGGTAAAAAAACAACTCGATCACCTTGCAAACTTACTAAAAAAATTAGCCAGTAAAGCAATAGATTCTTTGCCTAGTATAATAGGAGGGATCGTTAGCTGGCTTTTGTCTGCCGCAAGTAAAGTAGTTGGCTTTATGGCTGAGCACTTATGGGCATTAGTTGTCTTAATAGTTGGGTTACTCTTTAGTAAGATAAAGACCAAGTAATCCTAGGGCAGTTAATCCAATAACAAGTGCCGTCTTTTCATATTCATGGTCATCACGAACAAAGTCCGCGTCTTCAATGGCCTTTGGGCTTTGGGCCTTGGGGATTGGATGACTTAATCTTGGGGGGCCATCTTGTTTTTTTATTGTTTGTAATATTACTGGCTCAGAATTTATGTCGTTTTGTCCAACCTTCTGTTCATTTCCTGCAACAAGGATTTCATTGTTGTAGTTTATTATTGTTCCTACCTGGAGCCTGAGGTCAGAAGGTAGCATGTATAAACCAGTGCCGACAGCAAAGTCTACTTTCGATCTTGCAAATTGTAAAACATTTTGGTACCTTTTAATACTTGAAGGCAAATCAATTGCAGAATTAATGGCGTCCTCTAAATTTGCTAAATACTGTTTTTGGGCATCAAAGCCAGTAGAAGGATCAGTTATGTTAGATCTTGCCTGTGCTTGCGAACCTAGCAAACACCAAACATAAGTACGAATAGAGTCGTTTATTCGTTCTATTCCCGCTCTAGTTAGGCCCTTAGAAGTATCCAAAATAAATGTTGTCCATGCTGTTTTATGCTCTTGCTCTATGGACCCGAGGTGAACAGTTGTGCCTGAAGAGAAAGATGTGTAAGGAGGATTCCAATCATAGTTATACTTTCTGTGCACGCCCCAAAAATAAAGGGTGCCTAAACCATGATTAAGATCCAACTTTTGTCTAAAGTCTGTCTTTGGGTCAATATCAAATTCGTTACAGATCCTTTCAAAAGCCTTGTAATCTATTCTGTTGCTGAATGGATTAAACGTTTTGTCATTTGGTAATGGTGCTTGCAGTTCAGATAAAATACGTCTGAAGGTGTAATAAAAATGAAATCTATACACTGACCTCACCAAAGGATCAGGATGATTTAAATGATCAGCATACGACACTCCACACCCAGTTGATGCACAAAACACAGCAAAGTTTAACTGGTTCTGATAAAACTGCATCGGATGACTGAACCACACTTTCGGGATGTAGTCGTTTTTGATAGGAGGGTTAAGATAACGATCCAATGGAGTACTAACCTTTACTTGAAAGGCGTCAGTCTGAGTCACAGAAATGTCGAGGGTATCAGTTGTTATATCTTTAGGACTGTAGTGCGGTCCAACAGAATATTTTGCATTAGTATATTTGAATGCACTCATTTTTAAATTTGTTTTAAAAATGTTTGTAACAATAACAACTCAAGACAGTCCTTCGTTTTTAGAATATGCTATTGATAATAACTGCGGAACCCAAAGGGTCGCACTCCATGAAATTTTTTACAAAGTCGTATGGTTTAATATAACTGAATCCAAGGAGAATAATAAGATTAAAAAATTTGATAATAGAGGAAACTTAGTTAGCCAGTTAACCATACCTGATGGTTATTACGGGTTTTGCTCGCTAAAAGAAGCAATGAGTAACTTCGACATTACTCTCAAACTTAACAATGCAAATTTGAAAATAATGTTGACATTCAAACCTGAAGAAGAAGTAGACCATTACCTTTTTGATGTAGAGCTAGCTAAAATGTTAGGCTTTGCAACTGACAATCATGATTTTAGAGTTACATCAGACAAAACTACTTATGAGGGAGAAAACCCGCTCGATCTTGCATTACATTCATTACTCTATGTTCATTTGGACGAGCTGAGCACTGATGAAAACTTATATGATGGAAGGCCCTCAACTGTTTTAAGAGCTCTTCCATCAGGGAAAGCTGCATATTGCGATTATGAAATTATACAATTCCCTAATTTACAGTTTAAAAGATTAGCTTGTGGGAGGGTCAGATCATTTAATATAAAGATCACAGATAAAACAGGGAAAGTCGTGAAATGTGATAACCTGCACATTGTTTTAGAAATAAAATAATACGTTGTTTTAAAAAATGTCACGTGGACCAGACGATTCGGGGGTCACATTAGCGCCTGAGAGGTGTGTAACTTTAGAATTAAAAGACCTTGCAGACGTTGAGGACTTTGAACAAAACGGTGAGATAGGCACTTTATATGGTTTTGAGTACACTAAAGATGGTTATTATAAGCGCAAAGAGGTTGACGACAACAAAAGGTTTCCTAAACTAGAACAACTACGCAATGTAGAAGCAAATAATGCGGGTCAGTATGAATATAAAATAGTTCGAAAAACTGACAACAAATGGCACTTAGAACCATATTTAGAATGGGACATAAAATTTGAATTCTTAAGCCCATTTACATTTTTTGACCGTCAAAAAAGTTTCAGAAAAGCATTGAACTCTGGCCCTTTACATGTAAGTCTTATGCCAGAGGACAACAGTCGGAAAGAGATCGAAATAAAGCCGTTTGGGGACAAACAGTACATCCTCCACAGAAGAGAATCGGTTTTAAAGAAAGCTTCTACAAAATTACAGTTCATTCCACGCACAAAATTAGGAGACACGTTCACAATGATATTTAAAATTTCTGTCTTAAAAGATGAGGCGAGAAATGGAGCTCTGGGCGTCAGTGACAATCTTATGAAAGGAATTCTTATTAGCTGGCAAAACTTAGACGTTGACAAACTTAAAGTTACTGTCGTTGTTCTTTACAATGGCGAGGATATTAAGGTCATAACAACAAGCAACAAAATTGATATTAGTTTAAATAGAAACGATCTTACAGAACTGAACTGGATTAATCTTACACATTTGGGCCTTATAGGGTTTTATTATACTGAACAAGTTTTGACAGAGAGTATGATAAAAACAATAACTGGATTAGATTAAATTCTGTTTTAAAACTATGGAGCAGACAACTTTGGTGTCAATGCCGATGTTAAACTTTATGACAAAAACCCCTCATTGTTCATTGATTTGTGGACAGACTGGTTGTGGAAAAACAATATTTGTCCTCGACCTATTACAAACAGTTTATAGTTATAATTTTGATCATATTGTAATTTTCTGTCCGACACTTAAATGGAACAAAGCATATCACGACAGAAGGTTTATATGGACAGATGATGAAATCTATTTAGTTGATCCTAGCAATAAACTTAGCGAGTGCTTAGAACACTTTTATAGACAGTTTGAAGGAACTCAGACACTATTTATTATAGATGACTGTTCGGCAGAAAGAGACATAGTTAGAAAAAGAAATACTTTATCAAAACTGGCTTTCAGTGGAAGACATGCTGGGATAAGTGTGTGGATTTTATGTCAAAAATATAACTCGGTTTTAAAAGACTTTAGAGAACAGTTAAAGACTGTAGTTTTATTCCACATGAAAGACAGAGACGCATTTGATGAATGTATGCGTGAAAATGATGTTATTGAAGACGATCAAGAAAAACGAAGGATTAAGCAAAAACTTAAGTCTCAAAAGTTTTCTAAATTAGTGTTAAAAACAGATAATCCTACACATTATGTATGTTTGTAAAGTGTTTACTATTAGAGAACTATAAAATAGGCATTCTGGGTAAGCCGGCAGAGCAACAGCGAAACCGGCTTCAGCCGGTTGGAGCTGGCGGAGGTGGGTGAGCCAGAATGCCTATTTTATAGTTCTCTCTCTCTCTCTCTCTTCATACACAAACACACACACACACACGCACGCACGCATCCATGAACGCACGCACGCATGCACGCACGCACTCACGCATGCACGCGCGCGCACACACACACACACACACACACACACACACACACACACACACACACACACTGCAGTCGTGGGGAAAAAATCAATAACTTAGTAAGTCAAAGCACAGGGGTGGGGGACGGAAGTTGTAAGGAAATTAACACAGAGAACAGTTGCTGAGTTCTTAAGTGAAGGAAACACTGAGAGAAAAATGAGGATTCCTGCAATGACACAAAACTCAGTTAGCATGCAGAGAGAGAGAGAGAGGAGAGAGAGAGAGAGAGAGAGAGAGAGAGAGAGAGAGAGAGAGAGAGAGAGAGAAGAGAGAGCACAAAACCTGTTGTCTGCTTCGTAGGGAACACAGTCCATGTTGATAGGACACACAAAGTGACCTAGACACGGGACTGGCTTACTGAGATGGCAAGAGACATGAATGTCACCACTTTAACCAGCCCACGTACAGCCTTTCAGTGGCTTGTTGCTGAAATATGACTTTGATAGCTTAATATTTGAAGCTTTCCTGTCAACAACTTCTCAGAGTGGTCTATACATCCAAAAGACCAACTTTTAACTGTTGATATTGTCAACAACCCCCCAAAATGCTTGAATTTGACTTATCCCAAAGAAGTGGCAGTTTTCCTGTTGTTCTTACTGACGGTGATGGCATTCTGAAGATTTGGACAAAGGTGATATCCTGTCTACTTCTTTACAGAGCTGTGACTATATGAAAACCGCAACGAGCAAAGACGATGAACACAAGTATCCAAAACACTCTGAAATTTGCACTTTTATCACAAAGTCTGCAGAGAGAACATCACACTTGGCAATGGCGGATAGCGTTTCCCTTCTTTGACTGACTGTGGGGCTTGCATGTGCGCGCGCATCCAGGGACTGGTGGGGAGCAGGGCCCTATCGTGTGCCCTATATTTAGCCACAGGCCTATTAAAAAAAATAATAAATTAAAAAAAAAAAAAACATCCAGCCCTTTCTAACGGGAGGCGAAATGTGGGGATCTCGACTGTGCTGCCCTGAACCCTGCACCTGCCCCCTCACATGTAAAAAAAAAAAAAAATCATTGGTGGAATCGCCGGTTTTGGCTGCTGGCAGGCAGGAAGGGAGTAGGAAAGTGGAGGTCATAAAGTGCAACTGCGAATCAATGAGATAAAGGCCCACAACTCGCCAACGTTTCTATGAAGCTTATCACAGATGTTATTTCCCCTCGACTCTCAGGGTGAGCCGTTGTCAAAATGTTAACAATCTTTGCCTACCAATCTCATGATTGTTCGTATGAATTACAGTTCATTGCTGACTGCGGTCATTGGGCTACGGGAACATAATCTTAACTGCACCTTTTCTACAGGGGGAAGTTGTTTTCTGATCTCTGTACAGATAGACAATGTAGCAGGAAACAAGTTTCCTTACCTGATAGAGAGAGTGAATGTACTGATTATTCTTCATATCAGTCAGAGGACGTTGTTGTTGTTGGTATATGAGGACATGTTTAATGGTCAATGATAAATTGGAAAGGTACATGGGGACATATTTAATGGTCAATGATAAATTGGAAAGGTACATGGGGACATGTTTAATGGTCAATGATAAATTGGAAAGGTACATGAAGACATGTTCAATGGTCAATGATAAATTGGAAAGGTACATGGGGACATGTTTAATGGTCAATGATAAATTGGAAAGGTACATGAAGACATGTTTAATGGTCAATGATAAATTGGAAAGGTACATGGGGACATGTTTAATGGTCAATGATAAATTGGAAAGGTACATGAAGACATGTTTAATGGTCAATGATAAATTGGAAAGGTACATGAAGACATGTTTAATGGTCAATGATAAATTGGAAAGGTTTCCTTTTGACCTCTCACCCTTTCGGACAACATTTATCTCGTTCAGATTGAAGATCAGTTCGATTGGTTTTGTGTGTGTGTGTGTGTGTGTGTGTGTGTGTGTGTGTGTGTGTGTGTGTGTGTGTGTGTGTGTGTGCGTGAGTGTGTGTGTGTGTGTGTGTGCGTGCGTGCGTGCGTGCGTGCGTGCGTGTGCGTGCGTGCGTGTGAGTGTGTGTGTGTGTGTGTGTGTGTGTGTGTGTGTGTGTGTGTGTGTGCGCGCGCGCGCGCGTGTTTGTGTGTGTGTGTGTGTGTGTGTGTGTGTGTGTGTGTGTGTGTGTGTGTGAACATGTTGTTCGATCGATTGTGAGTATCAGTTTTATTTGGTGATGCTGCTTTATGTTGTGTTCATGTTATCAGTATATGTTCTGTTATGTATAATTACTGTTTCCATGGGGGTGTCAGAAAAGACCAGTGGCAAAACTCATACTTAAAAGAAACTTGTCAGGATGAATTGCGATATTTCTTCTTGTATGCGTTGTGTTCTCAAATCACTTAATAAAGGTCAACGCAAAACAAAACACAACTCATGTCCATTTCCTTTTTTGCAAACAGGGCAACGTAAATCAAGCTCAGTGTGTTTCTGGTAACGATATGACGTACAGCAATGTCTGAAACACCACATTTAAACCTTGCCATAATACAGTTCAGATGTTTGTGTAAATCTGTCTCAAATACGGCTTGATATTACTGATGGTGAACAATGTCCTATGTACATCCGATCTCTGTTGTTGATGTGGTAATCACAATCTTGCCATTAACATGGAATCAGTCTGATTTTAAATTCGTGTAAAAACATTTAACATTCTGAGCGCCTTGGCTTCCCCATACATATCCAAGACCAAACAAATACAGCTTCCACCAGTTTGACAACCAGTTTCTTTTGCCTGGTGTATCTAGATCAAATAATTTGTGAGCCTTCTGTGGCAATCTGCTGTCATCCATTGTCACTATTGTTTTTAGCTAGTAATGGATACGAAGTTTTGCAGTTTACATAGGCTAAATCGGATATCTGTTGGTTTCGCCATATACAAAGTCGTTGGGCGTCCACAGTTTACCTCCTTAACTCTTCTATAAGGAAACAAAAATGCCCTTCAAATCATGAAATTGGGCCAGCAGCTTTTTGTGTTTTATCTTTTTTAAGTGCAGACGTAATTGTCTCTCTCGAAAGCGTTCTGTTGAAATAGTTTTTGTACTCTCACCAAGACCCACCTGCTCTTTCCAAGAGATTTTTTCCCAGTAGTCTTTTAAGGTATTAAAAACTAATCATCAACAGAAATATTGTTATCAACGTGCTTTCTCTTAAGTTAAAATTAATGTTCATAATCACCAGAATTGTTTCTGATTTTTATTTAAAGACAAGCTGATCTGCCAGAGCCTTGTGGAATTACTTTCATGATGCTTTAACAAATGCTTGAGTTATGTTTGTACTGTGTAAAACGCATTTTGTTTCCACAGTGTCACTGGTGCGACTGGCTACTTTGTACAGCATTCTAAGCTTAGCTCCTGCTGCTCTGCATTCTTTGTCAAACACCGCCTCCATTCTGATCAGATCCTGATAAGATCCTGTTTCTTCGTTATCTCTATAAATGATGAAGTCTTCTTTATCTCTATAAGTGAGGGGGTTTTCTTTATCTTTGTACTGAGGAAATCTTCTCTACCTGGTTAAGTGTCAAGTATTCTTTAGCTTTATAAGTGAGGAAATCTTCTTTAGCTTCATTAGTGAGAGAGTCTTCTATATCTCTGTAAGTGAGGAAGTCTTCTTTATCTGGTTTAAGGCCAAACATTCTCGCGATTACAATCTCAGTCAATAGTTTTTTTCAAGCAGAGTAGCTTTTGCGTCCAACCATGTTAACAGATTTGCTTCATTCCGTGTCCTTCTTTTCTCAACCAGAGCGTTGAAAGTATACACAAAGGGTTTGAGAGCAGAGTTCAAGGGCAACAAGAAGATGGCAAAGGCAACGTTGACCTCTCCAGGAATGGGGATTCCCAGCAAGGCCAGGAACCCGCACAGTCCAATGGGGAACCAGCACAAGAAGTCTGTGACAGCCACGGCAATCAATCTTCGAGCGATGGTCATGTCCTGTGAGATTCTAGTCGTGTCACAAGTCAAGGTATTCTCCTTGATTGACCAGTAGATAAACGTTTGACAAGCTGAAATCAGCACAAACAGAAAACGTTGAACATAATCAACACGCTGAAGGAATACAGGTGTCCTTTAAATTCCTGTCTGGTGACTGGTAGTGGAATACAGATTCCTGTCTGGCTGTAAAAATCCCAGTGGGATGTAGACGGAAGAAGCGGCAACACTGCAAACAGCACGCCCATTGACCAAACAGACACACACGCCATAGAGGACGATTTTTTCTCAAAGCGAAAATTCCCAAACGGGAAACGAATCACAACAGCACGATCAATAGAAATGAGACAGATGATCATGGCGGACACTTCACTGGACAGAAGAGACAGGAAGCCAGCTATTTTACACGTTACACTGCTTACCCAGGTGTCATCATGGAATAGATAATCACCGCGGTAAATTTCATCAGCAGCTCCAATGATAGAAAGATAGACACCCATCAGAAGGTCAGACATGCTTAGATTACTGACAAATAGACTGTAGCTACCCATAGAAGTTTTCTGCGCATGCAGGCGTACCACGAAACAAAACGTATTTCCTGCCACAAACATGGAGCTGACCGGCCACAGAAACGCACGGTAGATGTTTGTCGGCAGCAAATCCTCACAGGATGAGATCTCATCACCAGCAGCGCTGCAAAACTTTTCGTTAAAATGATCTGGTAGTATATCTTTGCAGCAAAATTTGTAGAGTTGTGCAGACACCGAACTGAGACGAGAGAGCTCACTGAATATACCAGGTGGAATCGTTTTTATAGGAATGCCTTCTATTGACAGAGAACTTAAATCAGATATAGACCGAAATCCATCTGGTCCAATTGTATGGATTGAAGTGTAAGATAGATTGAGGACTCTGACGGACAAAAAAACTTGAAATCATGTGACTATCAAATACAGTTAACTTCGAAAGTGACAGATCCAACGTCTTCAGGTTAGTGTGGTAGGTCGCAGAAGATGCTTCATTGCTTAGTAAAGTGAAAGGATTTTTAGCCAGGCACAGCTGTTGTAAATGTTGCAGAGGAACAAATACAGCCATGTTTATATGTTCTAACTTATTGTCAGACAGGTCTAGATAATACAAATTGTGTAAATTTATCGCAGATATAGTTGTTAGCGAACAACCCGCCAGCGACAAACGAACCAGATAGGCATTGTTGGACAGCTCAGACAGCGTCATTCCTGACCCTGCTCCATCCAGGTAGCGGAGCTGATGGAAGAGAGGAGCATGGAAAGGCTGCAGACAGCGAAAAGCATGCCCATGGCACGTGCAACCGTCAGGACACGTGACGTCACACAGCAGTTCATCGTCATGCAGAGGACAGTGAGGCCAGCCGTCACACACATGGACACTGTGAACACACACAGTGTGGGATCGACATCGGTAGAATCCTGGACACGTCATGCCCTCGCAGTCTTCTTCATCCTCATGGCCCAGGCAGTCATACATTCCGTTACAGTGGCTGTAGACAGGCAGACAGTCGTTGACATCACTGGGGCAAGGGAAGTGGGACACGGGGCAGGGATCCCCTGGGGTCATTTTGGACAAAACCATGTCCATCATCCCATCGAAATTGACGAGTACTGGTGCAGGCAAGTATTGGTGTGACAATGTTCCAAAATACCTATAATGCTCACAATCCATTTCATCCGAGTCGTCGATGCAGTCAGACATTCTGTCACACCGTCTGTTGAAGGACACACACTGACCACGGTTGCACGTGAAACTATCACAGGAAGGGTGCGTACAGAAAGACTTATCAGCCTTATCTTGGCAGTCTGGCCTGAAATCACACACAAAGGTGTGCGGCAGTTCTAGGTCTCCGTCATCACAAAAGAACATTAACACAGGTTTACTGGCTATGGTCACCGAGTCATGATAGGTACCTGAAAACTTGTCACTGTAGAAAACACACGAAACTGTGTGTCCTTTGTGACAAACACTATGCAAACCACACCATAAGAATTTATATGTCACTTCACCATTCTCACAAGTCGTAAACATTTCTTGTGTCAAATGCACACCAGACACATTCCTCAAACGTATAGACGCTGGCTTAGTTCGTTTATGCCTTTTAAACTCACACATTGCTTTCTTCTCTTTGGAATTCCGAACTCCACATCGTGTAATTGTCACCCGTTCACCATCCTGTAAATACGAGCACGATCTGTCCTCCATCGAGCCTCCAACAGGAGGGATGCCAGAGTGGTAGAGCACCGTGCTGGCATCAGCCAGGGAGATGTATCTATACAGGTTGGGTATAGACAGGTCGCCCGAGGACACGCCTAGAGCCACCCAGCTGTGAACGAACCTTATGACACTTCCGTACTGCCATACTGCCGTACTGGGTTTGAAAGTACTATCATGGATGATAAGTTGAGTGTGGATTTAAAACAAAAAATAAACGTCTAATATCATCTGGCGATGAAAAGACATTAAATAAACAACTGAACAGAACTGAACACTGTGGGGTTGTTTATTTAATGTCTTTTCATCGCCAGATGATATTAGACGTTTATTTTTTTTTTTAAATCCACACTCAACTTATCATCCGTGATAGTACTTTCAAACCCACTTCTGATATATGCATATTTACATAAGTGAAATACCGCAGTGGTGCACAACACTATTGATCTTTACAACAACAACAAATTGGCAACTTGTGATTGCGAAATAACCATGGCAATTTCAACAACATATGATCCATATACGATAGTATTGACAATATCAACTTTATTCATCCCTATACCTTTCTCCTGATAGAGCGAGATCAACACTGAGCATTTAAACAAAAGATGATGCACAGAATGTTGCTTTTTTTCTGCAGACACAAGTAATACCATGAGAATCTTTAGTGGTCCAAGTATTCAGCATTAATTTATGAATTATTCTAACAATGTACCTTTGGCACGATGGTAAACTAGCCATTCTTTGACTAAAACTCTGCCCATGTATATACTTGTCCATAATATGAATTAGTCTGAATTCTCCCACTGTGTCCTGTGGGGTGGGGGTGGACAGAGGCACAGTGGGAAACATGCTCAGACAACATAATCCTACAACAGCGGGTCAAGTTTCTGGTTCTGGGCAGACTCAGGATGAGATACGTGCCCATCCAACACTGTCTCATTTCAGCGAGCAAAGAGTCTGGTTTTCGACAGAGTAGTTGGGGGCCAGAATAGCTCGGTGGTGGTGCACCGGATTCGTAATCTTGGTGATCCTGGGGTTATGGGTTCGAATCTCCGCCGGGCCGTTTCGGTAAATGGGGATTTTTCCCTCGGAGTTAACGTTGGTTTATTTCCCATACAGTCCTTCGAATGTGACTATAAACCGAGGTTCCGTGTGTCAATGCACGCATAACATCTTGCACACACGTAAAATCCCATCACCAACTTTCGGAAGAGGAGGCTAGTTTGGCCGTCGGTATGGATGACGTTACATATAGTATGCACCTTCCCCGAAGCTGGAGTATAGTTGCCTTAATGGCGGGATGAAAAAAAGGTCATACACCCAAAAGTCCACTCCCTTCGTTGGGTAGACGTGATTAATCCTTGCCTGTCTATGCAGGGAGTGTCCCCAGGAATATCATCCTGCGTACACGGAAAAAAAGAAAGAAAGAGTAGTGGTAGCATACGTACCCATAGAAGACAATCTTATAATAGCGAATAAAAATTTCTGGTTTGGGACAGAGTCATGATGGGATAAGTGCTCATACCACACAGTCCTAAAATAGCGAGCAAAAATGCTTGTTTTACCAGCTGCCATTTGGCAGTGTTTAGGGTCCACACTTGCAGACTGGAATGCTGTGGTTCACAGTTCCATTAGAAGCCTTTGTCTACATGATTATCTGGCGCCAGACCGCCTCTACGCAGAGTTAAGTATCCTTGGTTTTTGTTATCGTTGTTGTTATTGTTGTTTTGTTTGTTATTTTTTGTCTGTTTGCATTTCTGTTTTTGTTTTCGCATTTGGTGGATGAGTTTCTCACAGTGCTATCCACATTTTCCTGATAAACACTGCAGGTGCCTGTATCTCCTGGTCTTGGTTGATTCCTGGATGCATCAGACAAGTGAGAATGTATAGCATAAAGGCGTCCATGGCATCATCGTGAGCTTCGTCATTCACACTGACCGTCGTAACACGAACTAGAGTAAACCAGCGTAGCCCTTCATTCTTTGGTTTTTGTCACCTGTCTTCACTTCTTGTTTCCCCACGCCCATGGTCAGTCTTGGTCATTGACCAGTCAGAATATTCATCCATGCTGGCTGCCTCTGCGATGACGCAAACGTCTGTTTCTGTTTGTTCACTGTGTCTCTCTCCAGTTCCAGAGTTTTGAACAACCCACAGCCTCTGCGTAAGGTCAAGAATATTGTGAGCAGCTCAGAAACCAGGTGCTGAATGACTAATACAGTTGTCCGCCCACACACACACACACACACACACACACACACACACACACACACACACACACACACACACACACATATATATATATATATATATTATATATATATATATATATATATATATATCAGCCGTGACTCCCTGACGAGTTCTATCCTATCCAGCAGACGAAAGCCCTTGGAGCGGGCGACTCGAATGGATGTTTCTCCAAAAGGGTTGATAATGTTTCCTTTATGCTGCTAGTGAAGGGCTCAATATCTATAACTTTACCTGACAAGAAAACTCTCCTCCATTTTTACAGGGCCCTAATCCGCTTCAAACTGGATTACGGGTCTGCAATGTACGGCTCGGCCAGACCATTCTACCTGAAAAATCTGGATTCAATCCACCATCAAGGGCTTCGATTGTGTCTGGGTGCATTCCGCACCGCCCATGTTTATAGCCTGTATGCTGAGGCAGGCGAACCATCCCTCTCAAATCGTCAATTAAAACTTGCCTTGAACTACTGTCTGAGTCTCTCTTCTAAACCTCAAAACCCTGCATAAGACTGTTTTGACCCCAAGTTCCAAAATATTTGATGACAACCCCAGAACCATTCCACCCTAGGGAATTCGCATTCTTCCCCATTTGAGCGATTTGATTTGGCCTCATACCGCAAAGATTCCACTAGTTCCTTGGCATACACGTCTTTTTTTTTTTCTTTTTTTTTGCTGAACTGCGTTCCAAGTTTCCATCTTTCAAAAGATGTTTTACTGACGGTTCCAAATCTGAGGAGGGAGTTGCCTCTGCTGTGTTGTGTGCAGTCGATCCCGCTCAGAGATGTACTGAACACATCCCCACCGATAGCTCCATCTGTACTGCTGAGCTGACATCCTTGGTCCTGGCTCTTAAAACGGTCTGTAAATCCAAACATAGAGATTTCCTCATTTTATCAGACTCCCTTTCTGCTTTGGAGGACATTCCCGGCCGTAATCCCAAACACCTCAGCTGCTGAAAGTTTTCGAACTGTACACCTCTCTAAAATCAAATGGATACAACATAGTTTTTCCTTGGGTTCCCAGCCATGTGGGTATTCGAGGCAACGAGGTGGTTGATCAACTTTCCAAGAGTGCCCAAAAAGAAAAGTTGAGCAGGTTGTCTATCCCTCACACTGATCTCAAACCCAAACACAGGCTTATGTCAAAGACCTCTGGCAAGAGGAATGGAACTCGCAGACGATAAAAAAAGCTATTTAAAATCCGTCCAAACCTAAAAGAGTATTTACCATGTCCCAGAGGCGACCGTAAAGACGAAACATTTTTGTGCCGTTTGCATACAGGCCACTCGTTTTATACCCATTTTTATCATTTAAAAGATGAAGAAGCTCTGTGGTGCATTCCTTGTCAAGTACCACTCAGAAAAAAACATTCTTTAAGAGTGCTGGGACTTGCACGATGTGAGACATAAACACATTACAGCCGACTCCATGAAAACCCTCTTCAGACATGTCCCACCTGACGTGATCTTTGAATTTCTGAAAGAGATAAAGATATTTCATCTGATCTAAGATTTCACGGAAGAAACATTTTTAACGAAGTTTCTGGTGCATTTTTAGAAGATGTATTTTAAAGATATGCGTGATTTATCTTTTTTTTTTGGGAGGGGGGGGGGGGGGGTATGACTTGTGGGTTACATTCAACGTGGTGACAGTTCTGATATGGCCTTTTGCGTTCGGCTGGGCTATAAGCAACATTACCTTACCTTACCCTATATATTTGTTCCCATTTCCTGCCTTCCTTCTCTCTCTTGCCAAATCGTATGGAAGCCTAACAAAATCTTGGTTTCTCGTATTGTGTGAAGTTGCTGTACAATCGCAATTCAAACGTAAATACCTGTAAATCACACGTTTTAACAGTCTTTATTCGTCTTTTATTCTGCGTATTCTTCATGCTTTCCTGGTAGAAACATACTAGGTTGTGGGGGATCATTGTTGATCGAAGCAAACCTTGATGAACAGGGGATTTTGGACTGCCACCATAAGATGTTGGTAACTATCCATAGGGAATTGTAGTCGGGGCCCTGTATTAGCGACTCATCACAACGAAACCGATGTTTAAAGCCATCGTGGCCACACTCGTTACAGTGCGACCTGAACTTCAAAGAAACATTACTATGCCGCCGGACAAAAAAACAAACTAACAAACAAACAAACAAATTACAAGAACAAAAACAAAAGCAACAACAAAAAAGAAAAACACGACGAGTTTCGACCTCTCTGGACTTCTTCAGGCAAGGCAAACAACATTTAAGGCCATGGGGAAAAAAATCGAACAGTCATTTATCTCCTCAAAATGCACGCAAAATGGATGTGCAATTGGCACGAAACTGCTGGGAAGGAGACAGTGCGGATTAAAATAGCAACAATAACGACGACAACAACAACAACGACGATGACGACAACAACAACAACAATAGTGATGATAATAATAGTAATACTCATAATGATGATGATAATGATGATGATGATGATGATGATAATAAGACTAATAATAACAGCAAGAATAGCGTTGATGATGATGACGATCATGATGATCATGATCATGATAGTGATTATATGAATAGATCAACATCTAAATAAATAAATGGACAAATACATGAATAAATACATAGGTTACCACTACTCTACTACTACTACTGCTGCTGCTGCTGCTGCTGCTGCTGATGATGATGATGATGATGATGATGAGAGAGAAGAGAGGAAGGAGAAGGTAGAGGGGATGGGGGTGGACAGGAAGCTCAAAGAGGAGGAGGAGGAGGATACAGATCATGGGAACGATAAAAAGATAAAATCTGAGAAGTATATCAATAAGTATATTGATAATTATGATAATAAAATAATGATAGAAATGATATAGGAAATCAGAAATATGCTACGTTGAAGTGTAAGAAATATACTAAAGCATAATGATAATATTAATAATAATAATAATAGTAATATAATAGTTGCAACAGCTATGAATAAGCAAGGACAACAGCTATCATGACGATGATAGTAAAAATACTACAATTAACAACCATAATAATAATATCCATGATAGTGATAATAATATGATGATGATGATGATATGATGATGATGATGATGATATGGTGATGATGATAGTGATGTTAATGTTGAAGTAGTTGGTCAAGTAATTAAAGTACAGTTTGAATAGATTAAAATCACCCTGTATTTTTGGAGAAAAAAAAAGGAATGCAAAACAGACGATTTTATCCTTGAAATTTTGGTCAGTAAATTAGTTCAATCCATATGTAAGCAAGGACAGTAGAATTATGCTTTTGAACCTCTTGTTTCTACGGCATTGGTAAAGCACAAGCATTTGAGGGTGAAAAGTCTGGCAGACGACAAGAAAACGAAGGGTCATGTGGATCGTGCTGTAATTTTTAAAAAAAATGCAGACACTGGATCTGCCTCCGAGTCAGACACAGCAGGGGTCACGGACCGGACCGTGCGATGAATATGTTTTGCTAATGGCTGATCTCACAAAAACCAGGTGCCGTTTTCAGTATAATTCAGAACATATAACATTTAAGGCCTAATCCGTAATTGCGGACTCGGACTTCAATAACCTCTAGCAGCAGCCGAGGAGACAGGCATTAGAGGGGAGAGGAAGGAGGGAAGAGTTATGGGCTGGAAAGCAGACAGTGGGAGGTGGTCAAGGGGGGGGGGGGGGGGGCAGGGGGAAGGCAGTAACTTTCTGTACTGCCCATACGCCACAATTGGGATTTTGCACTAAAACTCTGTATAGTCCATGTAAGCGTTTTGAGGTCTGCCATAAATTCAAGCGAGCATTTGATAATAAGCTGATAATTGAACAACTCCCCACCAACAATTTTCCTTGTTGGGGGGGGGGGGGGGTGTTCACCGATGAAATCACGAACAATTTTCAAATTCATGACCTTGCCCTTAGTTGACAACACAATTCAGGCCTTTGCACTCAACTGTGGCTCTATCGCTGCACAAGGTGGTTTCCCCAAAATAGTCCCATTGCTTTGATTTTGATCTGTCTGCTTGAAACTACCTGGCCTGTACATTGATGGCCATATGAAAGAAAACGAGGAGAATCAACTTTCAGACACAATAGAAATTCTCAAAACAATCTGATTGCGCCAGTCTATAAATATTCGACTCCTTAAGCAAGGCCTCAGCGCTTGAATTTCTGGTGTGCTGCCACAGCGTCCAAAGTCCCAGGTCAGTCCACAGAACACAAGCGTCTGCCGTCTGGGACTCTGGCACCGAAGCCTTCACATGGTCGGCAAGATTGGGGAGACAGGTCACCCGGAAGACGGGAGATGAAAAGGGTGTCAGATCACACTGTGCGCCTGGTACCTGGTTTGGGTATCTGAGAACTTCCAGGAAATGTGTACACTGTTCACTGCTGTTTTAAGTAGACTGCAACAGTCAGAGTTACGTTGGTCGCTTGTGTCATTCAAAAGAAGAGAGAGAGAGAGAGAGAGAGAGAGAGAGAGAGAGAGAGAGAGAGAGAGAGGACGACTAGGTTTTCACTATTTTATGTTTCAGATTCCAGAAACAGGCACAACACAGTAGACAGTATCATGACCTACCATACTTCCAAATCTCCAGGTGAACAACTGCCATTTGTGCAGCAACCATCTCGAAGTGTCGCAGTTCACCACACTGTAACGTGAGATGATGCACTTGCCACACTCTTCACAGTTCATATCCCATTATCTTCTTTCTTTCTTTCTTTCTTTTTATTTATTGTCTTTTTTTTTTTTGTTTCTTTCTTTGTTTCTTTATTTTCTTTCTTTATTTCGTTCTTTTCTTTATTTATTTCTTTGTTTCTTTCTTTTCTTTCCTTTGTTTCTTTCTTCTTATTTGTTTGTTTCTTTCTTTCTTTCTTTCTGTGTTTCTTTTCTTTCTTTGTTTTCTTCTTTCTTTCCTTCTATCTTTTCTTCTTTCTTTTTGTCTTTGTTTTCTTTCTTTTCTTTCTTTCTTTCTTAGTTTTTTCACTTTCTTTCGTTTTTTCCTTCCATCTTTCCTTCTTTCTTTCTCTCTTAGTTCTCTTTCTTTCTCTCTTTGTTCTCTTTCTTTCTTTCTTTTCTTTCTGTTTTTCTTTCTTACTTTTTTCCCGGTCTTTCTCTATATTTCTTCATCAAAAGTACTCATACGGCACCTATCATCGATTAGCAACCAAGCTCTAAGCGCTTTACGATCCACGTTCTCGTTTTCAGAACAGACTGCCAGACTCGGTCGAGCCAACTGAAGAGTTGGTGATGGGATTTTATGACTCTCTCTCTCTCTCTCTCTCTCTCTCTCTCTCTCTCTCTCTCTCTCTCTCTCTCTCTCTCTCTCTCTGTGCGTGCACAAACAAAATCTCGATTCATAAACTCTAAAAATGTTTTAATTAAGTTATGTATCCGCCAAACATGAACAAACAAATCACAAGACAAAACACGACGCGTGTCGACCTCCTAGGTCTTCTTCAGGCAGGAGAAACGACACTCAGGACAACGGAAATGAAGAACGAGCAATCACGTCTCTCATCAAACTCGATTTTTAGTTTTTTCGACTCAGGTAACAAGTCGAAAGCCTTTACTTTGCAGTAGATGATTCACAAATCAGTATGACCACTACAATGTGAGTTCCTCTCCCTTTGATCACTCTCTAAAATCGCACATTGCTAGCATTCACATAGCATTCTAATCTCCTTAATCGACTTTCCCAATTCTAATTGTTTAAAGTTTCTGTAATCGGAATTTCGCTAAATACGGCGCAACAAAGCCAATTAACGTGCAGGAAATAGTATAGAATGTTGGAGAATCACGACGTCATTTAGCTAATCAAAAAGACATGCATCTAGTAAAAAAAAGAAAAAAAAGGAGGCTCTGGGGAAAAGGTAATGCAGAAGAAAATGCTTGCACATCCAATAAAGATACCACCAGGACAGATTACAAAAAAAAAAAGAAAAAAAAGGGGGAGGGGGGGGGAGAGTATCGGATATGACCTGAGGCCAGACTACCTCCAGTTCGGTAGTGGGACGACCATCCCCAACTCAGTGGGTCGCAGGTGGCGGATGGCAAAACGGCCTCAAGATGTGGAGGTTAGCTGTGAATAATCCAGGCTCGCCTGAACGAATAAGCAGCCCCGGACCAACTGGCGGTGTTCTTATCAGGACGGGGTGGGTCAGTAAGTGGCACTGCTCTCCTCTCGAAATGCCCCAGGTGTCCACATGGGAACATCATGCAGTTAAGAGGCGCATTCGAACCTCGAGCCCCCTGAGATCACAGTGTAGGTCCTTGGGCCATGAGCTAAGGCTGGGGTAACCCTGACAGAAACGCAGAAGGTTGAGAACAGCGGTACCAGGCCAGAGCGCACCTTCTAACAAACCATGGTACCGTGCATAATTCGCCGTTATGTCTACACGACCAGCTCGTTCCACGAAGGGTGTTCGTCTACCGAGGTCCCTCCACGGTGGTGCAACGCCAGGCTCTGAGCTACTGGAGGTCCAAGTCCTCCACTATATGGCGCCAGAGAGCGAGAATGAAGAGCTAATCACCGCACCAAAGTACGAAGAGCTCAAGAGAGCAGGGTCCTTTCATGGTCATGCACTGGAATTCTGAAAGCGTACTGAATAAATCACACACACACACACACACACACACACACACACACACACACACACACACACACACACAACAGAGTTGGAGCATATCCTGCAAGAAAAGTATGTGCAAGTCTGCTGCAACAAGGAGGCTCACCTGCAGAGCCACAAGTCCTTCGAAGTGAGAGGCTACTAGTGCCTCAGGTCCGATAGAACAGACTGTCGCAAAGGAGGAATACTGACCCTTGTCAGGAATAACATCAATACCTGCCATGTCACAACACACATGGAGGACTCAGAGTATCAGGAGCTGAAACTCCAGGCTAGCAATGCACAACTTCAGCTTGTGAACTTCTACTGCCCAAATGACAGGTCTCTATCTCTTGACTCCATTGCTACAGCTGATTCCAGCTTTCTTGTAGTTGGTGATTTCAACAGCCACTCTCAAAGCTGGGGATATGACCATATGGATCAAAGGGGTGAAGAGGCAGAAAACTGGAAAGATGACATTCATTCATTCCTGATCAACGGTCCTTTTGACTGTCCCACGTTCTACTCCAGAAGTGGCACACCACTTCTACTCCACGTCTGGCCTTCTGTACAGAAGACATTCACAAGTGTGTCAAGCGAGAGTTTGGAGAACAGTTGGGTGGCAGCGACCATCGGCCTGTGTTCCTGCACTTGAATCTTGGAGACTGCACCGAAGCCACCTTCACCTGGTGGAACCACAAGAAAGCAAACTGGATGGCATTCAGCCACTGAACCAGTGCTCTTACCCAAGACATTATATGTCCAAGGGCAAGACATCAGCCTGGTCGTGAAGGACTTCAATGAATGCATATTAAAGGCTGCCCATGAAACCCTACAAAGAAGCGCCAGGCAGAATTACAAGCCATACTGTGGTACTGAACTTAAGGCCCTAGAAGATGAATTTTCAGAAGCCAGGAGGGCAGCAGAAGACTCCCCGTCTGATAAAAAAACCCATAAAACCCCAGCAGGCTAAAGCCAAATTTCTCAAATACAAGCTGCAAGCAAGCAGAAGTTGAAGGGATTAAACCGTTTCCCCGAATTTTGAGAAAGACAGCTGGAAACTCTGGAGACTAACCAAGCAGCTCAATGATGAAGAAAATAGAGCAAAAACTACGCTGGAAGAAAATGGGAACATGCTAACTGGGAAACAACCTACGGAGCTGAAGAACAAGTCCTCCTGCAGGCTGCCTCCATCACCAGCATACAGACAGTAATACTTGTCAGGTTGGCTTCCTATCTGACGCCCTCTCTGTCCTGCAGGCACGTCAGAACAGCAAACTCAATAGCCTCAGTGAAGTACTGCAAAAGGCAGCTGCTAACAGAAGAGTGGTGCTCTAGTGGATTCCAGCCCACTGTGGGATACCAGGCAATGAGTTGGCTGATCAACTAGCGAGGAAGGGTGTTCAAGGGGAGCAGTATGATAACAGCATCGCGTACAGCGAGATGCGAAGCATCATCCGGACTTTCACAACGCCCAGGATATCCAAGGATGATGATCATCTGTTGTCTAAAGAGCAACAAAGTGTACTGGTGAGACTCTGCACTGGGCACAACAGACTTAACAGTCACTTGTGCCGGAAGCTCAAGGTGGTGCCTTCTCCAGTCTGTCCTTGTGGGCAGGAACAGAACAGACAGCACAGCATGTGCTCCAAAGATGCTCTTTACATGAAAAGCCAGGGAGAGAGGTGTGGCCAACAGAGACAGCTCTAATAACGAAGCTCTACGGCAACCTACAAGAGTTCATGAAAACGGCACTATTCATCACAAGGCCCGGACTTACCCGTGTAGACCAAGGCGTTTGCAAAGAAGAAGAAGAATCGGATATGATCATTAAAAAAAAAAATCTGCATGAGAACAACACACGTGTTTTCAGTCCTTCTTCATGTTGAAGTCATACTGCACCGTAAAGAAGAAATAGGGCCGTTTGCACACAGGCCACTCCTTTTACATCCATTTTTGTCTTTTAAAACGTGAAGAAACTCCATGATGCATTCCATGTCATGTACCACTCACAGTGAAACATATTATTTTTGAGTGTTGGGGCTTGCGTGATGTAATACATAAACACTTTACACCAGACTCCATGAAAACCTTGTTCAGAGACGTCCTACCGGATGTGATCCCTGAATTTCTCAAAGTTCATCTGATCTAATAAGATATTAATAAAAATTCCTAGTGTGTTTTAAGAACATGCATTTTACTGACTTGTGTGTATTTTAAAATTCAATATGACTTGAGAGTGGCTTCAACGTGGTGACAGCCTTGATATGGGCCTTTATGGTCGGCTGGGCTATAAGCAACATTATGTCTCTCTCTTGTCCTAGCCCTGCCCACCAGCTGATGGTCAAGCGTTAGGAGGACGTCTTCAGCTTCAGGTGGTGAACAGGGATTCAGAACATTCAACACCTAGCAGTTCACACTTCATGACGCTGCTATACCCTGAGGACAATACCTGATGTCTCAAGCAGCTTCGGGCAGGGGGTGTGTGTGGGGAGATGTCAGGTATTAGTGAATCTCTCGTTGAGGTTTTGAAAGCAACAGAGCGGAACTGCAACGAGTGAGGCTGCGGATGCACATGTCAGTTGCTTGACCATTGCGTTTTTCGTTGGTAGGCTCTGCAGTCATGACATATAGGCTGGTACACCCATGGGAACACTCCCGTGGAGGTTCTGTCGTGTTACATCCAGTGACTATTATCATCTGTTAGGGAGCAATCATGTCCCTTGACGTCTTTATGGAATGCCTGTGCGTACCTGCACCCTATGTGAACACAGCGAAGGCTTGCAAGGGTGGGTGCAGGATTGCTCCCAGCTGGTTGGTTCGGCAGTTGAGGACAGTACTTCTCTGAGTCCCACCCGCGCTTTTGGGTGTATTATTTTGTAGTCTCTAAGTCTTTCTAGTGATTCAGAACATTCACCACTGAGCAGTTCTGAAGGCACTTCGTGACCCCGGTGTTCCATGAAAACAATACCCAAGAGCATCAAGCAGCTTTGGACAGGGTGCAGGGGGGAGGGGGGGGGGGTGGGGGACGGGGGGAGGTTCAGGCATCAGTGGATCTCTCTTGAGGATTTTGAAACAAAAGAGAGAGCGAGTTGTTTATTGCCAGGAAATGCAGTTGATTCAAGCTGGAGTGGCTCAGTTGTAGAGTGCCGGACTCGTAATCTTAGTGATCCTGGGGATGCGGGTTCGAATCTCCACCAGGCCGGTTCGGTACACGTGTCCCTCAGAGTTAACATTGGTTCTGACTCCATTTCCCATACAGTCCTTGAATGAGACTATAAACGAGGTTCCGTGTGTGAACGCACACATAACATCTTGCCCACACGTAAAATCACATCACCAACTCTCGGAAGAGAAGGCCAGTTTGGCCATTGGTATGAATGACACGTTACACAAGCATGCACCCTGCGTGAGAAATGGAAAGAATGAAGGAAGTAAGGAAACTGAGTGAACGATATTGAATGAAATGGACTGGATGACACCGGAAACGACTGAATGAAGTGCCAGCTAGCAGTTCTTTTGTCGGCACTATCCAGGTAGGCAGCCCGTTGTGTAAACGAGTGTGGATTGTAAAGCGCTTAGAGCTTGGTCTCTAGCCAGGGATATGCGCTATATAAGTATTCATAGTAATTATAATAATTCAGGATCTCATCATTGTGGGATAACATCTTAGAACACTGTCAGTGCATTAACTCACACTCTCCATTACTGCGTTATAGCAGTTCAGTTACAGCAGACACAGTTTCTTTGGAAAGCTGATCTGTTTGTATGTTTGTTTGTTTCTTTTGTTACATTTTTTTCAAACAGCTTCTTTATATAGCGTTCACTCTGTGCAGGCTAATAAAGAAATCGAATTGGGCTCGTGCCAGGCAAGTGCACATTAATGACACATGTTGTATATTAATCCAGCGACAGGAGGAATGATATACGTGGTGTGACTGACATTCCCGTACATATGACCTGTAGACACAAGAGAAACTTTCTTTATGTAGGTGACCAGTCAAGAGAAACTTGTTTACATAGAGAGCATATAGCCACACGAGAAACGTTTCTATAGGCGAACCAGTCAGGAGAAACTCAGTTTCCATAGGCGACCACAAACGATGTTTACGTAGGCGGTCAGTCAAGAGAAACCATGTTTACATAGACGGCCAGTCAAGAGAAACCATGTTTACATAGACAGCTAGTCAAGAGAAACGATGTTTATGTAGGCGGCCAGTCAAGAGAAACGATCTTTATATAGACGGTCAGTCAAGAGAAACGATGTTTACATAGGTGGTCAGTCAAGAAAATTCTTTTACATAGGCGACCAGTCTAAAGAACATGTAGACACAAGAGAAACTGTTTTCTACGACCAGTCAGGAGAACATCTGTTTACATAGGCGACCACAAACGATGTTTACGTAGGCGGTCAGTCAAGAGAAACCATATTTACATAGACGGCCAGTCAAGAGAAACGATGTTTACATAGATGGCCAGTCAGGAGAAACAATGTTTACAAAGGCGGCCAGTCAAGATAAACCGTGTTTACATAGGTGGCCGGTCAGGAGAAGCGATGTTTATATAGACGGCCAGTCAGGAGAAACGATGTTTATATAGACGGCCAGTCAAGAGAAACGATGTTTACATTGGCGGCCAGTCAAGATAAGCTCTGTTTACATAGGCGACCAGTCAAGACAACATGTAGACACGTGAGAAACTGTTTTCTATAGGCGACCAGTCAGGAGAAACTCTGTTTACATAGGCGACCACAAACGATGTTTACATACACGGCCAGTCAAGAGAAACTATGTTTACACAGCGGACAGTCAAGAGAAACAATGTTTACATAGACGGCCAGACAGGAGAAACGATGTTTACATAGACGGCCAGTCAAGAGAAACCATGTTCACATATGTGGCCAGTCAAAAGAAATGATGTTTACATAGGCGGTCAGTCAAGAGAAACGATCTTTATATAGACGGCCAGTCAAGAGAAACGATGTTTATATAGGCGGCCAGTCAAGAGAAACGATGTTTACATTGGCGGCCAGCCAAGAGAAACGATATTTACATAGGCGGCCAGTCAAGAGAAACGATGTTTACATAGGCGGCCAGTCAAGAGCAACCAGGTTTACATAGGCGGCCAAACAAGAGAAACGATGTTTACATAGACGGCCAGTGAAAATAAACCATGTTTACACATGCGGCCAGTCAAGACAAATGATGTTTATGTAGACGGCCAGTCAAGAGAAACGATGTTTACACAGGCGGACAGTCAAGAAAAACGATGTTTACATGGCGGCCTGTCAAGAGAAACGATGTTTGCATAGACTGCCAGTCAATAGAAACCATGTTTACAAAGGCGGCCAAACAAGAAATACGATGTTTACATAGGCGGCCAGTCAAGAGAAACGATGTTTACACAGGCGGCCAAACAAGAAAAATGATGTTTACATAGGCGGCCTGTCAAGACAAACGATGTTTATGTATGCTGCCAGTCAAGGGAAACGATGTTTGCATAGACGGCCAGTCAATAGACACCATGTTTACAAAGGCGGCCAAACAAGAAATTCGATGTTTACATAGGCGGCCAGTCAAGAGAAACGTTTTTACATAGGCGGCCTGTCAAGACAAACCATGTCTATGTAGACGGCCAATCAAGAGAGTCGGTGTTTACACAGGCGGCTAGTGAAGAGAAACGATGGTTCCATAGACGGCCAGTCAAGAGAAACGATATTCACATAGGCGGCCAGTCAAGATTAACTATGTTTATATAGGCGGCCAGACAAAATAAAACATGTTTACATCGGCGGCCAATCAAGAGAAACGATGTTTACATAGATGGCCAGTCAAAAGAAAGGATGTTTACATAAGCGGCCAGTTAAGGGAAACGATGTTTACACTGGTGGCTGGTTAAGGAAAACGATATTTACCTAGGTGGCCAGTTAAGAGAAACTCTGTGTACATGGGTGGCCATTCAACAGAAACGATTTTATAGGAGCGGCCAGTCTAGAGAAACGATGTCTCGTGGATGTTTAGTGAAACTATGTTTACATTGGTGGCCAGATCACGCAACCATTTAAAGTCAGTGGCAATGTGTGTGCGTAAGTCCTATTCCCTGTCACCAACCTCAGAAGGTATTTAGTGATTCAGCTACGGCAATATGACTCGTTTTCGTAATGTTACAGTGAATAAACCAACAGCAATATGACTCGTTTATATAATATTACACTGATAAACCAACAAGACTATGGCTCGTTTACATTAATTTACCGTGAATAAACCAAGGGGAATATGGCTCTTTAACATAATGTTACATTGAATAAAGTAACGGCAATATGACTCGTTTATATGATATTACAGCGAATAAGCCAACAAGAATGTGATCGTTTACATAACATTACAGTGAATAATCCAACGGCACTATGACTCGTTTGTATAACATAATAGTGAATAAACCAACAAGAATATGGCTCGTTTACATAACGTTACAATGAATAAACCAACGGCAATATGGCTCGTTTATATAATGTTACAGTGAGTAAGCCAACGGGAATATGGCTCGTTTAGAAAATGTTACAATGAATAAACCAACGGGAATATGGCTTGTTTGCCTAATGTTACAGTGAATAAACCAACGGGAATATGGCTCGTTTACGTTATGTTACAACGAGTAAGCCAATTTGAATATGTCTGGTTCACATATGGTTACAGTGAATAAACCAACGGCAATATGACTCGCTTACATAATATCACGTTGAATAAACCAACAAGAATATGGTTCGTTCACATTATGTTAAGTGAATAAACCAACAGGACTATGGCTCGTGTACATGATGTTAAGGGGAATAAGCCAACGGCAATATGACTCGTTTATATAATATTGCAGTGAATAAGCCAACAAGAATATTGCTCGTTTACATAATATCACAGTAAATAAACCAACGGCAATATGACTGGTTTATATCATGTTATAGTGAATAAACCAACAAGAATATGGCTCGTTTACATAATATTACAGTGAACAAACCAACGACAACATGACTCGTTTATAATCTTACAGTGACTAACCAACGGGAATATGGCTCGTTTACATAATATTACAGTGAAGAAACCAATGGCAATATGGGTCCTTTATATAATGTTCCAGAGAATAAACCAACGGCAAGATGGCTCGTTTACATATTGTTACAGTGACTAAACCAACGGGAATATGGCTCGTTTACATAATGTTACAGTGAATAAACCAACGGCAATACGGCTTCTTGGCAAAATGTCACAGTGAGTAAACCAACAGCAATATGGCTCGTTTACGTAATGTTACAGTGAATAAACCAACGGGAATATGACTGGTTAGCATAAGGTTGCAGTGAATAAACCAAACCTGGTGTTTGGAGTCACTGTCTGAGTAACCGCAAAACTTCAGGAAGGACTAATTTTGATAGCAATTTAAAGTAAACCCGCCAGTTCATCGCCTAAGTCTTCTTCAGTCAAGATCAACAACATTCAGGACGATGAAAACGAAAAACGAGCAATCACCTATCTTGTCAAATTCTGCACAAGATGGGCGTTGAATGAAAACAAGGCCGTTAGGAAGGAGACAATGCGACCTGAAAGTGGTAATGATGATAACAAGATGAAGGACGTTTCAATATACCAAAAGGTTAGAAGAAATACGAACCAAACTTGCTGTTTTAATCTTTTTGTACTCCCAGTTCTTTGTGTGTGTGTGTGTGGTGTGTGTGTGTGTGTGTGTGTGTGTGTGTGTGTGTGTGTGTGTTGTGTGTCTGTGTGTCTGTGTGTCTGTCCGTGGTCAAAATGTGTTCCACTCGCTCCAGACAAAACTACTTGGCCGACCTTTCTGAAAATTTGTAGGTATGTTCATTATGGGTCACGGATAATGCCCGATGTTTTATTTTACCGTTATATCCGCTACTAACGGCTATAACGGTCCATAACGGTTTTTCTTCTTTATGGAATGTCTCAGAAAGTACTTGGCCAATCTTTCTGAAAATCTGTAGGTATGTTCATTATGGGTCCCCAATGATGCCCGATGTTTTATTTTACCGTTATATCCGCTACTAACGGCTATAACGGTCCATAACGGTTTTTCTTCTTTATGGAATGTCTCAGAAAGTACTTGGCCAATCTTTCTGAAAATCTGTAGGTATGTTCATTATGGGTCCCCAATGATGCCCAATGTTTTATTTTACCGTTATAGCCGTTACTTACGATTATAACGACCCATAACGGTTTTCTTCTTTATGGAAAATCTCAGAAAGTACTTGGCCGATCTTTCTGAAAATTTGTAGGTAAGTTCATTATGGGTCACAGATGATGGCCGATGTTTACCAGAATAGCCGTTACTAACGGCTATAACGGCCTAAAACGGTTTTTCCTCTTTATGGAATATCTCACGCGTATTCAAGATAAACTGGGAGTACGTTTATATGCTTTACATCTTGTTTCTCCCGTTGTAATTGTTGCGATGAGCTAGCTGAGATTGTACTGTGTCCACTTCGCGACCACAAATCCACCTGAATGACGAATCTGTTGTAAATCCAGCGCTCACTCACTCCAAGTCACTTCGAATAACTGAGTCACAAACAAAACCAAACAAGTTGCACTTTTTCACTTTCACTTTCCTTGACTTTATACTTCAAAATAATTGTGTTTATCTTACCGCCAAGAGAAGCGTGGACAAACGAGTCACAAAACAAATCACGACGCGTTTCGACCTCTTAGGTCTTCTTCAGGCACGACACAAACAAATAGGACAATGAAAATGAACGAGTTTGTCACTTAGCTTGGGTCTCCTCGTGATTTGTTTAGATTTCCGCCTGCAGTCGTCTCCCTCTGCAACTAGCTGTGTTTGTCTTGTTGGATGATCATTAAAATATGCTGAAACTGGTCCGCATACCTCCCCTTGAAATGTACCTAAATGGATTCTGGATGTTTCTTTTGCACTGAATCACTGCATCCTATCAGAAGGCAAATGATTGCTCGTTCTAAGAGGACGAAATGTGTCACGTTTTGTTTTGTAACTTGGTCGTTCTTCTTTTTTGGCGGACTCACTGAGAATTATTCTGAAAATGTGTTTCCATTTCCACATTCAGTCACAAGGGAACTAACTGGATCTGATATGTCATTCATTTTGACTGGATCTGATATGTCATTCATGTAGACTGGATCTGGTATGTCATTTATTTTGACTGGACCTGATATGTCATTCTTTTTGACTGGATCTGATATGTCATTCATGTTGACTGGACCTGATGTGTCATTCATTTTGACTGGATCTAGTATGTCATTCATGTTGACTGGATCTGATATGTCATTCATTTGACTGGACCTGATATGTCATTCATGTTGACTTGACCTGATATGTCATTCATTTTGACTGGATCTGGTAAGTCAGTCATTTTGACTGGATCTGATATGTCATTCAAGTTGACTGGATCTGGTATGTAATTTATTTTGACTGGATCTGATATGACATTCATTTTGACTGGATCTGATATGTCATTCATTTTGACTGGATCTGATATGTCATTCATTTTGTCTGTATCTGATATGTCATTCATGTTGACTGGATCTGGTATGTCACTCATTTTGACTGGATCTGGTATGTCATTCATGTTGACTGGATCTAATATGTCATTCCTGTTGACTGGACGTGATATGTCCTTCATGTTGACTGGATCTGGTATGTCATTCATGTTGACTGGATCTGATGTGTCATTCATTTTGACTGGATCTGATATGTCATTCATTTTGACTGGATCTCATATGTCATTCATATTGACTGGATCTGATATGTCATTCATTTTGACTGGATCTCATATGTCATTCATTTTGACTGGATCTAATATGTCATTCGTGTTGACTGGATCTGATATGTCACGTACGATCAACAGTTACGCCCAGTTTATGATGGCACAACAAGGAGTAGTCCATTGCATCGCACATACTTTCACTGCTGTGTCTTTTTTTTCGAAGTGGCTCCATCATGATTTGATTTATATTGGCAGAGCACAAAGAACATGATTACAAAACAAAACATCCATTATAGCGACATGACACAGGGCATTTGACAACAAGTATCATTATTTTTTTGTCTGGATAGTGAACAGCTATATACCTTCAATCAATTTCTAATAGCGCTTCCTTTATAAGTTGAGACACAAATGCCGTAATTTAAAAAGCTTTCTCAAGGAATAGAGCAAGCCGAACAATTAATGTTTTACTCTCTGAAGCAAACAGCATTGCTAATTTGTGCTGTGATGGACAGTTGTATACTTAGCTGGAATATACTGTTCCCTTAATCCTTGGTATTTTGGACAGTGAAATACAAAGTGCTTTTCTGTTTCAATTTGAAACTCACAGAACGGGCATAACAAATCAGTTTCAGTTACATTTCTCTTAAAGCGCATTTTGTGCACATTTAACTGAGACACACCTAATCGAATTCTGACTAGGCTGATTCTGGCCTGTATATGATTCACCATTGGTAAGTACGAGGATAAAATCAGGTCACTTTTAAATGTTCTGTATAACTGAAAACGTTCATTGTGCTCAATATCTGAGAGCCAGTGAGCTCTGTAGTCATTAACCAGTTTATTTCTTAAGGCTTTCAAAAACGCGACTTCGTTACCGACTCCTTGATTTTCCCAAACTTCTTCAAATCCATGTTGGTACAGAAAGAAGCAGACAGAAGATGCCCAAGTATTTTTGTTTTTCTCATGAAAAAATAACATTTTGTAAGCTTTCTTAGGTAAACGATACGACGGCATCTTCAATATCCTTAACCAGTACTTAATACTCTTCAAGTATAAATTTACATACAATGGAAATCTACCTAACTCTCCATACACCATCACCAGAGAGAGAGAGAGAGAGAGAGAGAGAGAGAGAGAGAGAGAGAGAGAGAGAGAAGAGAGAGAGACTGAAGGGAGATAATTCATAAGGTTGTGAAAATTGGAAACAGACTTGTATAAATATTTTAACTATAAAAACATAACATTCCCTATGAAACCAAGTACGGAATAAAAAAGAACAAAATTTCAATACCAAGGAATTATATCACAAAAGTATGATTGTTTAAACAGTAAAAAGTAGACAATCAAAGATTTGTAGTAAAAAAAAACAAGGCTTGGATGGGGGGGGGGGGGGGGGGGGGAGGGGTTGAACCATTGAATAACTTCATTTGTGTTCTTCCAGAGAAACAAAAATCAAACTCTGAATACAATCTCTGGAAGAACACAAATGAAGTTATTCAATGGTTCAAAAAACTCAGTAAACAAAGCAATACAGTATTCATCGCATTCGACATAGTGGATTTCTACCCATCCATAGATGAGGAACTACTCACCAAAGCTCTGAAATTTGCTAGTAACCATACAGACATAACAGGGTCAGATATGGAAATCATATTCCACACCAAGAAAACATTACTGTACAGCAAAAATGAAACCTGGATCAAGAAAACGAACAAAAACTCAACATTTGATGTAATCATGGGATCATATGACGGTGCAGAAACATGCGAACTGGTCGGACTATTCATGCTATCCAACATCAAGGAACAACTTGGAAAACAAGTTGGATTATATAGAGACGACGGCCTTGCTGCACTAACCAACCCAAGAACCATTGAAAACAAGAAAAAAAGAACTATGTAAAATCTTCCAAAGCCACAACTTAAAAATCACCATTGAAGCAAACAAAAAGGTAGTAAACTACTTAGACATAACACTTGATCTCAACAGCCACATATATAAACCATACAAGAAGCCCAATGACACACCTATCTATGTAAGCATCAAACGCAACCACCCACCATCTGTATTAAAAGCCATACCCAATGGCATAAACAAGAGACTATCAAACTTGTCATGCAATGAAAGAGTATTCAACAATGCAGCAGTAGAATACCAAGAAGCACTGCAAAAAAGTGGGTACAACTACAAACTACAATACAACCCAGACAACAACACAAATAGAAATAAGAAAAACAGAAAAAGAAAAATCATATGGTACAACCCACCATACGAAGGGAAACTCAGAACAAACATAGGGAAAGAATTCTTTAAAATGTTAACAACTTCGTTCCCAAAAGAACACAAACTATATAAAATATTCAACAAAAACACCGTCAAACTATCGTATTCATGTATGCCCAACCTCAAAAATTTAATTGACGCATCTAACAAAATGAAAACCAACACAGCAAAGAAGGGTGAAGAAAGGGAATCTTGCAATTACATCAAAAAAGAGCAGTGCCCCCTAAGCAATAAATGCCTTTACAACAACATTGTATACCAAGCCACTGTGACATCAGAAAAGGAAAAAGAAACATACGTAGGGATCACTGAAAAACACTTCAAAACCAGATATGCAAACCACAAACAGACATTTAATAAAGAAAAATACAAAAACCAAACGGAACTGAGCAAATATATCTGGAAACTTAAAGACGCAAAAACAAACTACAATATATCCTGGAAAATCATAAGAAGAGCATCATCATACAGCAATATTTCAAAAAGGTGCAACCTATGTTTAACTGAAAAATGGTTAATACTATGCAAACCACACTTAGCAACTCTAAATACCAAAACAGAAATAGTAAACAACTGCAGGCATAAATGGAAATCGTTGCTAGTGAACACACCCAAAACAAAAACCTGAAAACCTCAAATAACACCTGCAGCCAACCCGCACGTGCAAACAACCGCAAACAGGAGCCCACACGCTGTATAACACCGGCGGTGGGCAAAGCAAAATCATCCTGACGAGAGCGCAAAGCTCGAAACAAATTTGTAGATTGCCTTTTAAACCTTATTTTTAACAAATGTTGCTCCCCAAGGGGTTGAGCACTCTCAAAATCGTTTTAGGAATTTTGAATATATATATATATATATATATATATATTATTATATATATATATAGGGGGAGATAAGCATTCATATCTGCAGTGGTAGATCATTCTGCCTAACTAACAGTATGTGCTTGAGTGTTAGTTAGGCAGAATGATCTACCACTGCAGATATGAATGCTTATCTCCCCCTATT
>CM065735.1:48987182-48997182 GCA_033310375.1 Conus canariensis | reverse complement strand
CCCAAGTACTTGTAAGCATTTACCACGGACATTTGCGAACTTCCATACGACCACCTTTCACGCGATGCTAAGAAACCACCCTTTCGAAAAACTATAATGTTTGATTTACCCATGTTTACTTTCAAATCCAGTCTATATGCTGCAGAATGCAAATTATTCAATTGGTTTTGTAATCCTACGACAGTTTCAGAGAGCAAGACGATATCATCTGCGAATAACAATATAAATAATTCAATCAAGTCAAAAGTGACACCGTGTCTTCCCTTCTCAATAATTTCTAGTGCTAATTCATTAACCCGTTCGCTGCTTGAAGCTGCTTGAAAATGTTACAAACAAAGGCTTTCCCAGTGCCAGGGAAATCTAATGATTTGGGGGTAATAATTAACAAAAAATTCTAGCTCAGAAACTACAAAAGATATAACAATGAAATATATATGATTTTTGAAGGAAATTGAATGAAGATTTTGAATCTGGGCTTCTTTTGTTTTAATTTTGATAATAAAAAAGTATTTAGACAATTAGATTTGGATAGATTTTTTTGCACGATCAAAAGCATATGTATTTACCACTACATCTTCACATCCAAACAAGAACACAAAGCAAAAAAGTTGAAAATAAAGTTTGTATTGTCACACTACACCTGTAAATGAAAGTAAAACAGTTTAGAAGTCTATCAAGACGCTCACACTCTATGCAGACAGGTCAGTCCACGACCACGCCCCCCTCTCCCCACCACGCCCCTTGCTGGACTTCAACCCTCTCTTTCACTGCTCCTCTTCCCCTACCTTTCCCTCTGCCCTGTGCCGCGCCGCGAGCAGGCCGCGCTCCCCTCTCACGCTGACTACCACGTCACTGACCACTGGCACGCAGTGCAGAGTACACACTAGGCGAGCTCGTTCGACGCTGGCAAACCAGTCAGCTGAACACACATTGAGGTCACACAGCCCGACACAATAACTGACGAATACGGTTGGCAATTCCATCACTATCATCATCTCACCTTCATGCTCGAGTGAGTTGTTGAATAAAAGATTATTGTCTTTGTCAAAAATCATTAGCAGAGCCTGCTCAGCTGTGTAAATACATTGATTTGGTCGCTGCGCTTGTCGAAGGTTGCGCCGCCATCTTTGCAAGCGAGACGAAGTGCTGGCTGGTCATCCAGTCAGTGATGAGAATAAATGGGCTTTCCCCTCACGTGTGGTCATTTACATATCATTTTAATACTACAGACATATAAGGCTTACTACGCACACTCTATTTAAGTCCGTTGATAGAAATAGTAACGAATGAAAATTCAAGAAAAATGCATGACGTCAGTGGACGGCCCATAGGCACTGGGAAAGCATTTTTAATGCGGCGTCAGCTGACGGCTTAAAGGCACTCTACGGGTTAATATACAATGAAAATAATACTGGGCTGCAGACATCCCCCTGTTTAACACCCTGAGTACATCTGATATAGTCACTAAATTTTGCCCCACATCTTATCGTAGCTTTAACATCTTTGTACATGCATTTTACACAATTATATAATTTACCTTTGATTCCATTTTTTGTAAGTATCGGCCACAAAAGTTTTCTTGAAATGGAGTCAAAGGCCTTTTCAAAGTCTATAAAGGCAACATAAAGCTTACGGTTATTAGAAAATTGTTTCTGGACAGCTGCTAACAGAGTGAACATATGATCAATTGTACAAAAGTTTTTCTTGAACCCTGCCTGGTGGTTACCTGTTATATTGTTTTATTTCAATCCATTCTGACAATCTCTTGTTAATTATAGAACCAAATACTTTACTTGCAATATCAGACAAGGAAATTCCTCTGTAATTGTTAGGGTCATTCGTATTACCTTTTTTAAAGAGAGGGAGAATAAATGATTTGTGCCAATCTTCAGGATAAATTCCATTGTCAAACAAATTATTGAACAATTTAACCAAAAAATCAGTTCCAACATTACCAACATTTTAAAAAAACTCACAAATCATGCCATCTGGACCAGCTGCCTTTCCATTTTTTAGCTTTCTTATTGCACCAACAACTTCAATTTTGCTTATAGGACGATCATAATATTCTATATATCCGTTGTCGCATATTATATCATTTTCTATAATTTCAGTTTCTGTCGTAGAATCCTTATCCAGCACATGCTTAAAATGATTATACCATTCATCTATAGTGATTTGGTTTTGATTATATACTCGCTTTTTAAATACTGTACGTACATTTCTCCAGAACTCTTGCTGACTATCAATACTTGTGATCACTTTTTCAAACAGTAAATCGTTGTGTTGTTTCTTCTTTCTTTGTAATAAATTCTTATACTCACGTCGAGCTACACAGTACAGATGTCGGACATCGTTATCTAATGTGTTGCAAAATGTTCTTAACAATTTTCGTAAATTTTGTCTTTCAATTTTACATTCGGCATCAAACCAATCATTCTGTCGTTTCACTCTGTTTACACAAACTTTACGTTTCATACCGTCAGCAGCTCTTTTTACAGAACTGTTAAACAAGTTAAGTGCATCATTTATATTTACATCTACTAAATCCATAGCACGAAATAACTGGAATTTGATTTCCTGTGAGTTCATTGTGTCTATGAAATTCAAGGCATAATCCTTATCCCACACAAACTTTTCAATATACTCTCTCCTTTTTTCATTTTCATTCACACCCACATTTGTTCCTAGAACATTTACGCTAAGTTCCAAAGGCATATGATCAGATTCCAATCGTTCTTTCACACACAATTTACAAGAAGAATTTATAAAGTCAAAAAGTTCACATGATGCTATAAAGTAATCATTCACACTACAACCTGATTCACACACATATGTAAAGTGACCGCTGATGTCACTCGAACAAAGACCATTAAGAATGTACAGACCCAAAGCATTACAGATGTTTAACAGACGTTTACCATATTCATTCAACACCTTGTCTTGAGACTGTCGTTTAACTTTAGACGAATCAAATTTGTCAAACATGAAAACGTTTTAATATTGTCATCACATTCTGGAGATATGTCTGCTGTTCGACCGTTAAAGTCGCCACACATCAATATTGACATCTTATCACTGAAACATATATTATTTACAATACAGTCCTCAATTTGACTGATCCCATTATCCACGTTTAACACAGAATAGTATGGCGACTTCTCGGGTGGAACATATGTACATAAATATAAGATATCATGTGATAAGCAGAACAAAATTTTATCAAGAACAAATAATAACACATTATCATAATGAACAACAACTTGTTTCACAAATTTCACAAGACTATTCCTGATTAAACATATTACTCCCCCTGATCTCCTTCCTCGCTCAGTAAATCGTAAAGCTGGCTTTACAAACACAGCATGGTCACTAAACACAGTAGACTGGAAATCATCACCAAATGTCTCAACAAGACAGACAAAATCAAAAGATGACACATAATCAATGAAATCAATATTAGAAAGCTTCGACAATATACCGCCTATGTTCCAATGGAGAAAAGAATAGTTATTAATAACGGGCGTATTTATTGTAACTGGTGTGAATACAGTGGCTGGCATGACCGTAGTGGTTAGTGAATTAATGTTTATTTGTGGATCATAAACCTCATCTGTCATTACAAGCTGTACAACTGGAACACAATCCTCACAGGCACGCACATTTTTATTGACACATTCACAGCCACGCTCACAACTTGGCACGATTTTTTCATCACTCAAAGGTACACGAGCACCAGAGACATCCTTCCTGTGAGAGGTCGACCCATCTGTCGTCACGGAGCACGAGCTCACCTTGTCCACAATACCATTTGTATTTTCACGTGTTGAGTTCAGCCCAGCTTGCCGTTTTCTTATCACCGGTGTAGCCCTATCAAAAATATCCCTCTCCAGTATACCCCACTCAAAATTTCTACCAGGGGCATACACGTTGTAATTCGCATACTTATTTCCATATAGAGGCCGGCCGAATCCCTAGACTTCTACAATATTTTTCTCATCACCTGTCAGGACAAACTTTCTGCCATCAATGAACAAGTGGTCAAAGACCATGGTGGCTCTTTTCCTCTGGTCTCTGGCAGCCTTAAGATGAGTTAGCAGCAACTTTCTGACAGCCCGCACCCTCTGGGAAAAGTCCTCCCCCACAAACACGCCGATGCCCTTCAGCTTTGACTTTGCCTTTAAGATCTTCATTCTGTCTTTGTAGAGGGTGCATCTGGCTATTATGGGAGAGTCTTTCTTAGAGTTCAAGCGATGCACTCTATCCACAGGACATTCATTTAGTTCCAGTTTGTCAGTTATCATCTCTCTCACAGATTGTTCACATTCATCAGCCGTTTCGTTATCACGCCTGGGAATACCATGTATAATGATATTATTACGTTTTGAACGACATTCCAAGTCATCTGTTTTTGCCTCTAATTTTCTCACATCTTGTTGAAGTTTTTGATTTGCTTCTGTAAGGATCCTATTAGACTCTTTTAACATGCACACTTCACTCAAGGATCTAACCTCATTGCTCAGATCAGAAAAAGATCGCCTTATCTCATTAATATCTTCCTGCATGTTGTCAAACTTTGTATTCAATGAGTTCATGTTTGTACTTAACTTGTTCAGCACAGTCATCATGTCCGTCATTGTCGGTTCGGCCATTACAGACCCACTCCCACCAGTTCCTTGTCTCTCCGTCTGCAAGTTGTCCCGCTGCTCGACTCCATGTCTGTCCAGACTCGCTCTCCTAGAGTCACTCGTGCTCGTCAGGCGGCTCTGCTTCACGCTGGCACTCTTCGGCGGCCCTGGATTTTTCTTTATATCATTGCACTGCATCAGTAAGTTACTGAAAAAATCACAGTGAGGGTCAGTGAGGAGGGGAGAGAGAGAGAGGGGGGGGGGACAGAGAGAGAGAGAGAGAGAGAGAGAGAGAGAGGGATTGATCCGGGTGGGGAGGGGGGGGTGGAGGGGAGGCGGTATGAAAGAGTGAGGATCAACAAATTGTGGTCATTTGCGAACACCTCAAAGAAAGTATAGACTGCGGCAAGCCGTGCCGTTGCGACAATCCGTGCCGGGATGTTAGACACAAACTGTCGCATGAGACAATCCGTGCCATTGCGACAATCCGTGCCGCCAGGTCCGGCACGGGTTGTCGCATTCGTGTATTTGCGACAATCCGTGCCGTTGCGACAATCCGTGCCGCCACAGGCCGTTATATGGCCGTTAATAACGCTATAACGGTAAACTAAAACATCGGGCATCATCTGTGACCCATAATGAACATACCTACAAATTTTCAGAAAAATCGGCAATGTACTTTCTGAGATATTCCATAAAAAAGAAAAATTGTTATGGGTCGTTATAGCCATTAGTAACGGCTATAACGGTAAATGAAAACGTCGGGTATCATCTGTGACCCATAATGAACATTCTTACACATTTTCAGAAAGATCGGCCAAGTACGTTCTGAGACATTTCATAAAAACGAAAAACCATTATGGGCCGTTACAGCCGTTACTAACGGCTATAACGGTAAACTGAAACATCGGGCATTATTCGTGATCCATAATGAACATACCTACAACTTTTCAGAAAGATCGGCCAAGTACTTTCTGAGATATTCCATAAAGAAGAAAAACCGTTACAGGCGGTACAGCCGTTAGTAACGGCTATAACGGGCTAAACTAAAACATCGGGCATCATCCATGACCCATAATGAACGTACCTGCTAATTTTCACGAACATCGGCCAAGTACTCTCTGAGATATTCTATAAAGAAGAAAAACCGTTACAGGCCGTTACAGCCGTTAGTAACGGCTATAACGGTAAACTAAAACATCGGGCATCATCCGTGATACTTAATGAATATACCTATATTTTTTTTAGAAAGATCGGCCCAATAGTTTTGTCTGGAGCGTGTGGGACACATTTTGACCATGGACGGACGGTCGGACACACACACACACACACACACACACACACACACACACACACACACACACACACACACACACACAAGCATTTCTTCCTTCCCATTCTAAAGAACTCCCAGGTCTATAATAACTGGGAGTACAACAAGATGCAAAGCATATAAACGTACTCCCAGTTTATCCTGAATACGCGCGAGATATTCCATAACCAGGAAAAACCGTCTTGGACTGGTGTAACCGTTAGTAATGGCTATTCTGGTAAACATTGGCCATCATCTGTGACCAATCATGAACATACTTACAAATTTTCAGAAACATCGGCCAAGAACTTCCTGAGATTTTCCATAAAGAAGAAAACCATTATGGGCCGTTAGTAACGGATATAACGGTAAACGTAAACATCGGTCATCATCCGTGACCCATAATGATCATACCTACAAATTTTCAGAAAGATCGGCCACGTACTTTCTAAGATATTCCATAAAAAAAAGAAAAACCGTTATGGGTCATTATAGCCGTTAGTAATGGCTATAATGGAAAACTAAAACGTCGGACATCATCCGTTGCCCGTAATGAACATACCTACAAATTTTCAGAAAGATCGGCCAAGTACTTTCTAAGATATTCCATTAAAAAAAACGTTATGGGCCGTTATAGCCGTTAGTAACGCTATAACGGTAAACTAAAACATCGGGCATCATCCGTGACCCATAATGAACATACCTACAAATGTTCAGAAAAATCGGCAATGTACTTTCTGAGATATTCCATAAAAAAGAAAAATTGTTATGGGTCGTTATAGCCATTAGTAACGGCTATAACGGTAAATGAAAACGGGCATCATCTGTGACCCATAATGAACATTCTTACACATTTTCAGAAAGATCGGCCAAGTACGTTCTGAGACATTTCATAAAAACGAAAAACCGTTATGGGCCGTTACAGCCGTTACTAACGGCTATAACGGTATACTAAAACATCGGGTACCATTCTTTACCCATAATGAACATACCTGCTAATTTTCACAACGATCGACGATGTGATTTCTGAGATATTCCATAAAGAAGAAAAACAGTTACCAGCTGTTACAGCCGTTAGTAACGGCTATAACGGTAAACTAAAACATCGGGCATCATCCGTGACCCATAGTGAAGATACCTGCTAATTGTCAGAAAGATCGGCCAAGTATTCTCTGAGAAATTCTATGAAGAAGAGAAACCGTTACAGGCCGTTACAGCCGTTAGTAACGGCTATAACGGGGCAAACTAAACATCGGGCATCATCCGTGGCCTTTAATGAACATACTTGCTAGTTTTCACAACGATCGGCCAAGTACTTTCTGAGATATTCAATGAAGAAGAAAACCCGTTACAGGCCGTTACAGCCATCGAAAGAGTTCAGCCCAGTTTTATGTGAATATCCATGTGTCTGTGGAAAGCGTTTCGCTACCACCCGTGGCATGAAGATCCACAGAACAAAGATGGGATGTGTGAAGACTCATCTGAATGAGCAGCAGCGCACTGCATCAGCAGATAAGACGTCGGAAGACCAAGGCCAGGATTTAAACCACAGTGCCAAGGACATCCACGCTGTTGGTTCGGATGAGGAATTTGCACAGGCCCTCGATGCCAGGCGCCTGAAACTCAACCTGCCACGAGCAAACGAAACTGAAGATTGGGAGAAACTGGATGCAAAAATCGTCCAAAGACTCGATGCACTGATAGGGAAAAGCACCCTGGAACACAAACTAGCCACATATGGGGACATTGTGTATGCCACATGTAGAGACGCCTATGGAGCAAAACTACCCAAAGAGAAAACACCTCCAAAGAAATCCAGACGCCAAGAAAAGATGGACAAGATCAGGGTCCAAAAGAAAAACCTAAAGATACAAATGAAGATCGCACTGCCAGCTGAAAAACAAGGCTTGGAAAAACTGTGGAAAGACCTGAAAGAAAAGCACAGCGCCCTCAGCAAAGCGGAATCTGCGAGGAAGGGGAAGAGCAAAAAGAAGAAGACACAAGAGCGCTTCTTCAGAGATCCCTTCCAGTTTGCCAGAACACTTTTTGAGCAGCCAAAATCTGGGACCCTAAGTGTGGACAAAGGAGTTCTTGAGCAGCATCTGAGGAAAACATACTCTGACCCACAGAGCAAAGCACCACTCGACATTCAAGGTCTGGTGTGGCCAACCAACCCTGAGGAACAGTTCAATGGCAAGCCTCCAACGTTGGCGGAAATCAAGAAGGTGGTCGACAAAGCCAGAGCCAAATCATCACCAGGGCCAAACGGAATACCTTACCAGATTTACAAGAAATGTCCCAAGGTGCTGGAGTGGCTCCACAGGCTGCTGCGATCGGCTTGGAGAAACCAGAAGATCAGCGGCCAGTGGATGACGGCAGATGGTGTGTACATCCCCAAAGAGCAAAACTCAAGTGACATCAGCCAGTTCAGGCCAATATCACTACTGAACGTCGAAGGGAAAATCTTCTTCTCTGTCATGGCAGCAAGGCTGACCAAGTACCTGATGGAAAACAAGTACTTGGATGTGTCAGTCCAGAAAGGTGGCATCCCAGGCGTGGCTGGCTGTGTAGAACACGCCACAATGATCTGGGACGCAATCCAAAAAGCAAAAACAGAAAAGAGAGACCTGGACGTAGTGTGGCTTGATCTGGCAAACGCATATGGATCTGTGCCCCATGAGATGATACAGTTGGCTCTTGAGATGTACCATGTGCCAAAGAACATCCGCGACATGCTCAAGAAGTACTTCAATGGCTTCTCAATGCGGTTCTCTACCAAGGAGTACACAACAGACTGGATCAACTTGGAAGTGGGTATTGCAATGGCTGTGCAATTTCCCCAATACTGTTCGTGCTGGCAATGGAACTCATCTTGAAAGCAGCAACAAACAACGCGAGACAAACAGACCTTGGCGATGGATACAAGATGCCTCCTCTCAAGGCCTTCATAGATGACACTACAGTGATTTCATCCAGAGAAGACGAGACACGTCATGTGCTGGAGAGGCTGGACGACATAGTTGCCTCATCCAGAATGAAGTTCAAGCCAAAGAAATCACGGAGTCTCTCACTGAGGAAAGGAAAAGTGGCCGGATCTGTGGTCTTCAGTGTTGCCAACCAGGCCATTCCAACAGTCACAGAAGAACCAGTCAAGAGCCTTGGAAGATGGTATGATTATACGCTGAAAGACACACAAAGAGCAAAAGAAACCAAGCAGATGGCGGAGGAAGGCTTGGAGACCATTGACCAGTGTGGGCTCCCTGGCAAATACAAGGTCTGGTGTCTGCAGTTCATGCTGATACCAAAGCTCCTATGGCCTCTGATGATATACGGCATCTGCACCAGCATAGTGGAGGCAATGGAAGCCAAAATCAACAAGTTCACAAGGAAATGGCTTGGTGTCCCACCCTGTCTGACTGACATAGCGCTGTACTGTCACCAAGCAAAGCTGAAACTACCATGAAATCCATCCTGGAGGAACACAAAGCAGGGAAGATCAGACTTCAAAGCATGCTGGAGGACTCAGGAGACAAGGTGGTAGAAGCAATCAAGCCCCAGCTGAAGACAGGCAGAAAATGGAAAGTTCAAGAGGCGATGGATTCTGCAAAAGAAAGTCTCAAGATCAGAGAAATAACAGGACACACACAGACCAACAGACAAGGACTGGGGGTGACCAAAACTGAGTGGTGGTCAAAGGCCAAAGGAAAAGCCAAAAGAGACATGATGATTCAGGAGATGAGAAAAGAAGAAGACCAAAAAAGACTCCAAAAAGCAGTCCAGCAGAGCCAGCAAGGGCAATGGACAACGTGGGAGAATGCACTCCAAAGAAGTCTCACTTGGAATGACATTTGGCACATGGCCCCTCTCAGGATCAGCTTCATTCTCAGATCTGCATATGACCTTCTGCCCTCAAATGCAAACCTGGTGAAGTGGGGGAAAACAGACGATCCTGCATGTCCCCTCTGCCATGAAAAACAAACAGTGGAGCATGTCCTAAGCTCATGTAAAGTAGCCCTGGCTCAAGGAAGGTACACATGGAGGCACAACCAAGTGCTCAAAG
>CM065735.1:48962182-48977182 GCA_033310375.1 Conus canariensis | reverse complement strand
ATGTCCTCTGCTTTCGACTTTGAAATTTGATTGTGTGAGCGAGTCACACAAAAGAAATAGACTGTTGTAACCCGCCGATTTGTAAGCAGCGCCGATTTGCGAGCGCTTACAAATCGGTGCACACTGCATGACTTGTAAAATCGCCGATTTGTAAGCAGCGCCGATTTCTAAGCAGTGCTTACAAATCAGCAGGGGCCTAGCCCGCCGATTTTTAAGCACTCTACAAATCGGCACTGCTTACAAATCAGCGAGTTACAATAACCACAACACACACACACACACACACACACACACACACACACATTCTTAACCTGTTATTTTTATTTTGTAGGACAGATTTCTGCCACGGGCAGATTCAATTCAACAACACGATTGTCCAGGGGACCATGGTGCTTTATGTGCTGGAACTGGTCACTCCAATCCTCAACAGACTGATTCACTGCAAAAGACATGAACATTACCATATGAGTGCACACGTACAAGCAAACACACACACACACACATACACACACGCGCGCGCGATCGTGTATGCATGCATATACAAGCACGTATTCATAACATACAAGAGCACTTGAATGCATACAGAGAGAGAGAGAGAGAGAGAGAGAGAGAGAAGAGAGAGAGAGACTCACTCATTTCGACGAATTATACAACATCCATACTTGGACACATAAATTACGAATAATACAGAGATCTAGAGACAAACAGGCTGACAAACAGATATACAAACAGCTAGCTAGCTAGCAAGGTACCTACCAACCTACATGCCTACATAAATACATACATTCATGCATGCATGCATCTATATATATAATATATATATATATATATATATATATATATATTATAGATAATGGTGGCAAGTGCCAACAGAGATTTTAGAAAAATGCTCAACCGCACTGGGAGCAACATTTGTTAAAAAGGAAAGGTTTAAAATTTTACCTACAACGTTGTTTCATGCATGAAACCGCATGCGGTTGCAATCGTCAGGATGTGGTGGGTCTGTGCTGCCGGTGTTTTATAACTGCTTGTGTTGTCTGTCATCACGTGCTGTCTGTGTTTTTCGTGTGTTTCTGATTCTTGTTCACTGATAGGAATTTCCACTTGTGCCTGCAGTTGTTAACCATTTCTATCCTGGTGTTTAAAGTTGCCATTTGTGGTTTGCATAGTATTATGTATTTTTCTGTTGAGCATAGGTTACATCTTTTTGAAATATTGTTATATGGAGCAGCACCATATAACAATATTTCAAAAAGATGTAACCTATGCTCAACAGAAAAATACATAATACTATGCAAACCACAAATGGCAACTTTAAACACCAGGATAGAAATGGTTAACAACTGCAGGCACAAGTGGAAATTCCTATCAGTGAACAAGAATCAGAAACACACGAAAAACACAGACAGCACGTGATGACAGACAACACAAGCAGTTATAAAACACCGGCAGCACAGACCCACCACATCCTGACGATTGCAACCGCATGCGGTTTCATGCATGAAACAACGTTGTAGGTAAAATTTTAAACCTTTCCTTTTTAACAAATATATATATATATATATATATATATATATATATATATATATATATAATAACAAGTTGGGTATTTTTTGCTCCCATAAGAAAACCTAACACAGAGTAACTTTTATTCAAGACTGGCACAGCCTTTTAAACTTGAATAAGGTCAGACAAATACATAGACGAACAATCTAATAGTGGGGGAAAAAAACAAGCGCAGGCCAACAACTGAACTATCTTCATAGTAATGACTTGGCAAAGATTTGGACTTAAGGAGGGAGGGAGGGGGGGGGAGGCGGGGCGGAATTTGAAGATGGAGAAACTGGGAACATGAAATTAAGAAAATATATTACAGATATGAAAACTCTTCACTAGCTGCATAAGGGAACCATCGCAATCCCCTTTGAAGGCAGATATATTTGTATTGCCTGCTCCGAGGCCTTTCGTCCGCTGGGTCGGACTCATCAGGGAGACACGGCTGGTTGTGTCTGCGCTCCTGGCGTCAAATAGAGACACACCACAGTCCATAATACTGTGGTGTTCTCACCACCAAGAGTGCAAAAAAGAATCCAATAGCACCCCCAAAGCAGCCAGCGAAGAGTAGTAAATGAAACCAAACGAAAGTGTGGGGAGGAAAAAAGTTGCTGAAAAACTAAAGACATTATGCAAACAGTATAAAATATAGGGGACAATCTTTGAGCCTACGCTTGAGGATCCACCCAAAGATGCAAGGGAGATCAAAAGACAAACACACAGACGGACAGAAACAAATACAAATAACCTCAATTTGATCAAAACAAAATCGGAAATGAAATGAGGCAGGGAACAGTAAACGATAAACAAGTTGGGTATTTTTTGCTCCCATAAGAAAACCTAACACAGAGTAACTTTTATTCAAGACTGGCACAGCCTTTTAAACTTGAATAAGGTCAGACAAATACATAGACGAACAATCTAATAGTGGGGGAAAAAAACAAGCGCAGGCCAACAACTGAACTATCTTCATAGTAATGACTTGGCAAAGATTTGGACTTAAGGAGGGAGGGAGGGGGGGGGGGGGGGGGGAGGCGGGGCGGAATTTGAAGATGAGAGAACTGGGAACATGAAATTAAGAAAATATATATACAGATATGAAAACTCTTCACTAGCTGCATAAGGGAACCATCACAATCCCCTTTGAAGGCAGATATATTTGTATTGCCTGCTCCGAGGCCTTTCGTCCGCTGGGTCGGACTCATCAGGGAGACACGGCTGGTTGTGTCTGCGCTCCTGGCGTCAAATAGAGACACACCACAGTCCATAATACTGTGGTGTTCTCACCACCAAGAGTGCAAAAAAGAATTCAATAGCACCCCCAAAGCAGCTAGCGAAGAGTAGTAATTGAAACCAAACGAAAGTGTGGGGAGGAAAAAAGTTGCTGAAAAACTAAAGACATTATGCAAACAGTATAAAATATAGGGGACAATCTTTGAGCCTACGCTTGAGGATCCACCCAAAGATGCAAGGGAGATCAAAAGACAAACACACAGACGGACAGAAACAAATACAAATAACTAAGAAACTGTGAGAACACTACAGTATTATGAACTGTGGTGGGTCTCTATTTGACGCCAGGAGCGCAGACACAACCAGCCGTGTCTCCCTGATGAGTCCGACCCAGTGGACGAAAGGCCTCGGAGCAGGCAATACAAATATATCTGCCTTCAAAGGGGATTGCGATGGTTCCCTTATGCAGCTAGTGAAGAGTTTTCATATCTGTAATATATTTTCTTAATTTCATGTTCCCAGTTTCTCCATCTTCAAATTCCGCCCCGCCTCCCCCCCCCCCCTCCCTCCCTTCCTCCTTAAGTCCAAATCTTTGCCAAGTCATTACTATGAAGATAGTTCAGTTGTTGGCCTGCGCTTGTTTTTTTCCCCCACTATTAGATTGTTCGTCTATGTATTTGTCTGACCTTATTCAAGTTTAAAAGGCTGTGCCAGTCTTGAATAAAAGTTACTCTGTGTTAGGTTTTCTTATGGGAGCAAAAAATACCCAACTTGTTTATCGTTTACTGTTCCCTGCCTCATTTCATTTCCGATTTTTTTTGATCAAATTGAGGTTATTTGTATTTGTTTCTGTCCGTCTGTGTGTTTGTCTTTTGATCTCCCTTGCATCTTTGGGTGGATCCTCAAGCGTAGGCTCAAAGATTGTCCCCTATATTTTATACTGTTTGCATAATGTCTTTAGTTTTTCAGCAACTTTTTTCCTCCCCACACTTTCGTTTGGTTTCATTTACTACTCTTCGCTAGCTGCTTTGGGGGTGCTATTGGATTCTTTTTTGCACTCTTGGTGGTGAGAACACCACAGTATTATGGACTGTGGTGTGTCTCTATTTGACGCCAGGAGCGCAGACACAACCAGCCGTGTCTCCCTGATGAGTCCGACCCAGCAGACGAAAGGCCTCGGAGCAGGCAATACAAAGATATCTGCCTTCAAAGGGGATTGTGATGGTTCCCTTATGCAGCTAGTGAAGAGTTTTCATATCTGTAATATATTTTCTTAATTTCATGTTCCCAGTTTCTCCATCTTCAAATTCCGCCCCGCCTCCCCCCCCCCCCCCCCTCCCTCCCCCTCCTCTAAGTCCAAATCTTTGCCAAGTCATTACTATGAAGATAGTTCAGTTGTTGGCCTGCGCTTGTTTTTTTCCCCCACTATTAGATTGTTCGTCTATGTATTTGTCTGACCTTATTCAAGTTTAAAAGGCTGTGCCAGTCTTGAATAAAAGTTACTCTGTGTTAGGTTTTCTTATGGGAGCAAAAAATACCCAACTTGTTTATCGTTTACTGTTCCCTGCCTCATTTCATTTCCGATTTTGTTTTGATCAAATTGAGGTTATTTGTATTTGTTTCTGTCCGTCTGTGTGTTTGTCTTTTGATCTCCCTTGCATCTTTGGGTGGATCCTCAAGCGTAGGCTCAAAGATTGTCCCCTATATTTTATACTGTTTGCATAATGTCTTTAGTTTTTCAGCAACTTTTTTCCTCCCCACACTTTCGTTTGGTTTCATTTACTACTCTTCGCTGGCTGCTTTGGGGGTGCTATTGGATTCTTTTTTGCACTCTTGGTGGTGAGAACACCACAGTATTATGGACTGTGGTGTGTCTCTATTTGACGCCAGGAGCGCAGACACAACCAGCCGTGTCTCCCTGATGAGTCCGACCCAGCGGACGAAAGGCCTCGGAGCAGGCAATACAAAGATATCTGCCTTCAAAGGGGATTGCGATGGTTCCCTTATGCAGCTAGTGAAGAGTTTTCATATCTGTAATATATTTTCTTAATTTCATGTTCCCAGTTTCTCCATCTTCAAATTCCCCCCTGCCTCCCCCCCCCCCCCCCCCCCCCCCCCCCCTCCCTCCTTAAGTCCAAATCTTTGCCAAGTCATTACTATGAAGATAGTTCAGTTGTTGGCCTGCGCTTGTTTTTTTCCCCCACTATTAGATTGTTCGTCTATGTATTTGTCTGACCTTATTCAAGTTTAAAAGGCTGTGCCAGTCTTGAATAAAAGTTACTCTGTGTTAGGTTTTCTTATGGGAGCAAAAAATACCCAACTTGTTTATCGTTTACTGTTCCCTGCCTCATTTCATTTCCGATTTTATATATATTTTGTTAAAAAATATTTTAAAAAATGAAGTATTAAAATCTACAAGCTTGTTTCTAGCGTTGCTATCTTCAGGATGTCTTTTGGGGCACGCCAACGATCTTTTATGGCGTGCGGGACTTGATTTCAACTCTGTGTGTGCAGGCGGATCTCATTTGCTGCACGTGCGGCCTGTGGTTCTTATTGGGGCCTGTTCAGATGGAATGTGCTAGCAAAGATTTCCACTTGTGCCTGCAATTGTTTACAATTTCTACTTTTGTGTTCAGAGTTGCTAAGTGTGGTTTGCATAATATTAACCATTTTTCTGTGGAGCATAGATTGCATCTTTTTGAGATATTGTTGTATGGTGTTGCTCTTTTTATGATTTTCCATGATATGTTGTAGTCTATTTTTTTTATCTTTGAGTCTCCAAATGTATTTACTCAGCTCTGTTTGATTTTTGTATTTTTCATTTTTGAATGACTGTTTGTGGTTTGCGTATCTGGTTTTGAAAGTGTTTTCAGTAATCCCTATATATGTTTCTTTTTCATTTTCTGATGTTACCATAGCTTGGTATACAATGTTGCTGTGAAGACATTTATTGCCTAGGGGGCACTGTTCTTTTTTAGTGCAGTTGCAAGATGTCCTTTCGGCACCCTTCTCTTTTATGTTGCTTTTCATTTTGTTAGATGAGTCAATCATGTTTTTGAGGTTGGGCATACATGAGTATGATAGTTTAATGGTGTTTTTGTTGAATATTTTGGACAGTTTGTGTTCTTTTGGGAATGATGTTGCCAAGATTTTAAAGAATTCTTTTCCTACATTTGTTTTTACTTGTCCATCGTATGGTGGGTTGTACCATATGATCTTTCTTTTCCTATTTTTCTTATTTCTGTTTGTGCTGTTGTCTGGACTGTATTGTAGTTTGTAATTGTAACCACTTTTTTGTAATGCTTCTTGATATTCTGTTGCTGCATCATTGAATGCGTTTTCATTGCATGACAGGTTGGATAGTCTCTTGTTTATACCATTGGGTATTGTTTTTAGTATAGATGGTGGGTGGTTGCTTTTGATGTTTACGTAGACTGGTATGTCATTGGGTTTTTTGTATGGTTTGTACACATGGTCATTGAGGTCTAATGTTATGTCTAGGTAATTCACTACTTTTTTGTTTGCTTCTATTGTGATTTTTAAGTTGTGGTTTTTAAAGATTTTACATAATTCTTTTTCTTGTTTTCAATGGTTCTTGGATTATTGTTTAATGCAGCGAGGCCGTCATCTCTGTATAAACCGGCCTGTTTTCCAAGTTGTTTTTGGATGTTGGATAGCATGAATAGTCCGACTAGTTCACATGTTTCGGCACCATCATACGATCCCATGGTTACATCAAATGTGGAGTTTTTGTTCGTTTTTTTTAATCCAAGTTTCATTTCTGCTATGGAGTAAGGTTTTTTTGGTGTGGAAAATAATCTCCATTTCTGACTCTGTTATATTTGTGTATTTGTTGGCAAATTTCAAAGCTTTGTTGAGTAGTTCTTCATCTATGGATGGATAGAAGTCTACTATGTCAAATGTAATAAACATTGTATTTCTCTGTTTGTTGAGTTTCTTAAACCATTGTATGACTTCATAGCTGTTTTTCCAAAGGTTGTATTCGGTGTTTGATTTTATATCTTCTATAGCCTTTTCCAAAATTCTCTTGCTTTTTTTGCCCAGTTCGGATTTAGATGGGTTTATTAGTCTACATGTTGGGTTGTTTTGGAAGTTAGGCTTGTGGTCTTTAAGCGTTATGAAGGCTTCTTTTGTTGCTGTTGCCTCTACCCTATCACTTAACTCCATGCGGTGTGCAAGCTCTTTTTCTTTTTTGCGGATGTTGCTATGTGTAGTTTTATCAGCTTTCTTGTAGTTTTTCTGGATGTTTTTGTTTAAGAGTTGAGAGTATTCGTTTGGTTCCATTTTGTAAAAATTGCTCGTTTTGTCAGCCTTTACGAATATCTTTTTATCATTTTGGATTTGTTTTATATCATTTGCTAGTGATGTTTGAAAGTTGTTATTTGATTTTTTGAATTTAATATTGGCTATCAGTCCCTTCATTTTGTCTTCAAAAGGTTTCATTTCATCTATTGCCGGAGGTGAACGCCATGATTTGAATCCATATGTATTTTTGTCTTCATTCTTTGCATTTGGGTTTAGGAAGAAGAACGCCTTCCATCTCATGTTGCGCACAAATTTCTCGGTTTGTTCTATCAGTTTTTTAGTGTAAATTTGTGGGTTTGAAAATGGTATGTTTTTAGTGGATTGCCTAAAGTTGATTTTCTCCATTTTAGATTTTGTCAGACCACAGTGCTCAACGTGAGGAGCGATTATTATGAACAATATAAAAAAGTCCTTAAAAAATCTGAAGGTGCTCAACCCCTTGGGGAGCAACATCTGTTAAAAAATATTTTAAAAAATGAAGTATTAAAATCTACAAGCTTGTTTCTAGCGTTGCTATCTTCAGGATGTCTTTTGGGGCACGCCAACGATCTTTTATGGCGTGCGGGACTTGATTTCAACTCTAGTGTGTGCAGGCGGATCTCATTTGCTGCACGTGCGGCCTGTGGTTCTTATTGGGGCCTGTTCAGATGGAATGTGCTAGCAAAGATTTCCACTTGTGCCTGCAATTGTTTACAATTTCTACTTTTGTGTTCAGAATTGCTAAGTGTGGTTTGCATAATATTAACCATAATATTTTTTAACAGATGTTACTCCCCAAGGGGTTGAGCACCTTCAGATTTTTTAAGGACTTTTTTTTTATATTGTTCATATGTATATATATATATATATTATATATATATATATATATATACACACACACACAACACACACACACACACAAAATAATAGTCCAAAAATCGCTGGCACCGCACACATCTGGAGTCTTCAGAGAAGAAGGAATAATAAAGAACAACAAAGAAAACTCGACACTTTAAGGAAGCTATAGATCAATATTAGTACTGTAAATAATTTCGGCGTCTCTGCGAAGCCTTCTTCAGTACCTTCACGTCACTTCTGTAGAAACGTAGTTCTAGCACTACGTCAATGTTCAAAAAGACGTCAACTCTTCTCTCTCTCTCTCTCTCTCTCTCTCTCTCTCTCTCTCTCTCTCTCTCTCTCTCTCTCTCTCTCTCTCTCTCTGTCGCTTTATATCTTTAAGGCACACATCACATCCGAAATACATTCCTTCGCCTGGTCTTCACCATGAAGTGGAAATCCTTTCTTGAATTGAGACCATTGAACATTGTGCCAAGGTTACACTGGTACCAAATCTCCTTGGGAAGTAGTTCATCATCATCTGCAGAGTCAAATGCGGTGATCGTGAGGAATGGGAGGTTCCTGTCTTTTGGATGGGGAATCTGGTTCACATGGGCTGCAAGTCTACACTTCTTGGTTTTCCCCAGATTGATGTCTGACTTGTGGTTGGCCCAACGGAGTTTTAAATTGTTGGTAGAGCCCACATACACTTCGGTTTTATGGATAGAGCAGGAGATGGCATACAACACTCTTGGTGTCTCGCAAGTGATGTGTTTGGAGATATGGATTATTCTGCCATCGAACTAAGATCTAAGACTCCTGGTAATAATGACATGTTTCCATGTGTCACAACGGTCTTTGCAAGGGAAGAAGCCAGGTTCTTCCTTAGGACCATGCTGTCGGAATCTTTGGGGGACAGTGGGCTTGTAAATTTCCCCAATGTTCTTCCTTCTCCTGTCTGCCAAGATCAACATCTTCTTGGGAAAGATTTCTTCGTTCTTCTTGTTGGCATAGATAATTTTCACATTTTCATTGATTATTTTTCCTTTGCTGGGCACTCTCGGGTCAAATGTTGTAACCCAAGCCAGTTTTTTCGTCTGCTTCTTGCGAGGTTGATGAAGAAGTGTTTCTCTGTCCTTGCTGGCTCCCTTAATGAGACGTGAATGGGCTACATCCCACTTCGAACCTGACACAAACAGATATTTGGAATACTCTTGTATCCTAGCTGCCAGTTTGTCATCGTCACTGCAGATCGTGCGGAGTCGTATTCCAATACCTTCAATGAGGCCCTTGAAGACTCCTGGAGAATGGCAACTACCAGGATGAAGATAAGAGTGGCAATGTTTGCTGTTCACGTCTGTGTTGATCTTGCCATCGTGAAGTTTCAGTTTCACGTCCAAATACTCCACTTCAGTACCATGCGTTACTGTCCATTTGATGGATGGTGGATGAAGGGTTTGGAGTTCAGCTTGAAACTGATCAACTGTGGAGGCAAATGGAAGTACAGCAAATCCATCGTCTCTAAATCTGTTCCAGTCCAGTTTCTTGACATCTTCATCTGGACTCGGATGTAGAAAAGAAAGGAGTGGAACTGATGTTGTAGAAACTAGCTTGTGGTCTAGCTCTCCCATGAAAACATCTACATAATCACAGGAATGACAGGGTCCCATGGCTGTACCACGGTTGGGCTTGGCATAGATTATTTTGCTTTCGCCATCTTCATATTTGCAGAAATTGTTGTTCAATGCAATGTCAAGCCCTTCCATGATAGTGTGTGGGGATGTCAAGAGGTGATGGGATCTTTTGCAGCATTTTCTCTGTAGCAGGAACTCCCATTACGTTGTTGACGTTGGGATAGAGAGCAACTACGTCACAGATTGCTAGTGTTGCTGATGGTGGAAGTGGGCTGTACGTCGAGTTTATCCTCTTTATCTTCTGTAGAAACTCTTTAGTGTCCATGATCTGGTATGGTAGATGTTGTGCCAGGTGTTGAATAGCCTTCTGGACAAGCTTAGAAAGTGGCTGCACTGGAGTGCCCGATCCTGTAAGCAGTAGTCTAGTAGGATAAGACTGTTGCTTGTGGGTCTTGGTGAGAGCTTTGCATTTTCCTGCTTTTGGGTTCTGGATGTCTGTGACATAGTTTGCTATGTCACTTGAGATGGCGCCTTTCGATACCCACTTCTTAGCCCATGATTTTATTTTTGCTGTCACCTGTTCAGATGGATTTTGGTCGAGTACATCGTAATAATTGCTATCATTCAAAGCAACACAGATCTTTTCATCATCCTCTTCAAATGATGTTATGACAGTTACCCCTGCTTTATCCGCATACCTGCATGCTGCACCATGGGTTAAAGGGAGATCTTTCAGTTCTTTGAGGGCAGTTCTTTTACCCGATGTAAGGTTATCTTTGATCCTCCTGCGTTTTGGGGGGGTCTACGATGTCATCGGAACACGCTTGAATAAAGCTTCAAGAGCTGCATCATCTCTGGGAGCTTGTTTATCTGTAGGTTGGTACCATGGTAACTTTTCAAAATCATCATCATCTTCATTACTATTAGAGTCTTGTTTAACCTCCTTTTTCTTCACATGATAAAAACGGTGCCATCTCAAACGTTCAGCCCAGGCATAAGTGCCAATGGTTATATCACATAAATCTACTGGTGATCTTGGGCTGGGCGCAAAACAGTCTGGTAGTCGACAAATGGCTTTTTGATCATCCATAAGCGTTACGTTTGAGGCTAGAACAATGTGGTCGAGGGTTTGTTTGTCTTCCTCTGATGGCGTGTACTGAGGTTTATTTTTTTGCTTCTTGCATTTTCCCTTTCCTCGTTTACGTTTTACTCTATGGGATCACACATTCTTATTAGGCTTTTCTTGATCCTTGAGGTAGTTGTCAGATTGTAGTCTAAGAGAACCAGTGTTGTAGATGTCACATGCTTGAGGTAATTGTTTAAGGAGTTGCTTGATTTTCTTACAATGGGTGTTCTTGACACTGTCCATCTTATTTCTAGTTACCTTTTGAACATCTCCAAGCAACTTTTCGGTTTCAGTTCATCCTAGAACATCAACTGCTCTCTTTTTGGCATCAAGAAATTGTCTCTCTAGAATTCTAGTAGTTTTTGTGCATTCTACGATGAGCGAGTCCAAGATCCTTGATACAGTCTTGTTTCGGATCTCTTCAATCCTAAACTGGACTGGAACAGATTTAGAGACGATGGATTTGCTGTACCTCCATTTGCCTCCACAGTTGATCAGTTTCAAGCTGAACTCCAAACCCTTCATCCACCATCCATCAAATGGACAGTAACGCATGGTACTGAAGTGGAGTATTTGGACGTGAAACTGAAACTTCACGATGGCAAGTTCAACACAGACGTGAACAGCAAACATTGCCACTCTTATCTTCATCCTGGTAGTTGCCATTCTCCAGGAGTCTTCAAGGGCCTCATTGAAGGTATTGGAATACGACTCCGCATGATCTGCAGTGACGATGACAAACTGGCAGCTAGGATACAAGAGTATTCCAAATATCTGTTTGTGTCAGGTTCGAAGTGGGATGTAGCCCATTCACGTCTCATTAAGGGAGCCAGCAAGGACAGAGAAACACTTCTTCATCAACCTCGCAAGAAGCAGACGAAAACACTGGCTTGGGTTACAACATTTGACCCGAGAGTGCCCAGCAAAGGAAAAATCATCAATGAAAATGTGAAAATTTTCTATGCCAACAAGAAGAACGAAGAAATCTTTTCCAAGAAGATGTTGATCTTGGCAGACAGGAGAAGGAAGAACATTGGGGAAATTTACAAGCCCACTGTCCCCCAAAGATTCCGACAGCATGGTCCTAAGGAAGAACCTGGCTTCTTTCCTTGCAAAGACCGTTGTGACACTTGGAAACATGTCATTATTACCAGGAGTCTTAGGTTTTTGTTCGATGGCAGAATAATCCATATCTCCAAACACATCACTTGCGAGACACCAAGAGTTTTGTATGCCATCTCCTGCTCTATCCATAAAACCGAAGTGTATGTGGGCTCTACCAACAATTTAAAACTCCGTTAGGCCAACCACAAGTCGGACATCAATCTGGGGAAAACCAAGAAGTGTAGACTTGCAGCCCATGTGAACCAGATTCCCCATCCAAAAGACAAGAACCTCCCATCCCTCAATATCACCGCATTTGACTCTGCAGATGATGATGAAGAACTACTTCGCAAGGAGATTTGGTACCAGTGTAACCTTGGCACAATTTTCAATGGTCTCAATTCAAGAAAGGATTTCCACTTCATGGTGAAGACCGGGCGAAGGAATGTATTTCGGATGTGATGTGTGCCTTAAACATGTAAAGCGACAGAGAGAGAGAGAGAGAGAGAGAGAGAGAGAGAGAGAGAGAGAGAGAGAGAGAGAGAGAGAGAGAGAGAGAGAGAGAAGAGTGAGTTAACGTCTTTTTGAACATTGACGTAGTGCTAGAACTACGTTTCTACAGAAGTGACGTGCAGGTACTGAAGAAGGCTTCGCAGAGACGCCGAAATTATTTACAGTACTAATATTGATCTATAGCTTCCTTAAAGTGGTCGAGTTTTCTTTGTTGTTCTTTATTACACACACACACACACACACACACACACACACACATATATATATATATATATATATAATATATATATATATATCGAGAGAGAGAGAGAGAGACAGAGAAATACATGCTTGCATAAATAGATACATAAATATATTGACCAATCTGCAGACTGACAGATAACTACGTAGATAAATAGACAGATTGACAGCCAGCCAGACAAATACACAATCAGATAGACAGAGATAGACAGATAGATAGCCAAACAGGCAGACAGACAGACAGATGGACAGATAGATATATACATACATGGATAGACATATAGACAGGCAGGTAGGTAGACATAGGAACAGATAAATAGATCGATCGATCGATAGATAGATAGATAGATAGATAAGGTTTATAGACTGCTAGATATATAAATAGATCGATAGGTACATACGTACGTAGATACATACATACATAGATACATATATATATACAATACACACATAGATGCATAAATACATAGATACATGGATAGATTAGATACATAGGTAGATTGATAGATAGATAATAGATAGATAGATAGATAGATAGATAGATAAACACAAGTGGATTGACAGGTTGCATACAAACTCGCATAAACACACACACACACACACACACACACACACACACACACCACACACATACACACACACTCACTCACTCATTCACACACACACACACACACACACACACACACACACACACACACTCACACACACACCAACACACACACACACACACTTACTTGCATTCTGAGTGGCTTACGCATCTTCCACCAAGGAAATGAGTACAGAGGCAATTACCGCTGTTACAGGAGGAGCTGGTGGGGCAACTGGCCTGTGGGCTGAAATGAGCAAACACTATTTTCAAAATGGGTGTCGAAAAACAGATAGCAACTGGACAACTGGAGCGGCATGTGGGCACACATTCAGTTTCTTACACAGCGCAAAAGAAAACAGCAACAAAGAAAACAACAACAACAGCAACAATAGCTCCAACATCTCTCTCTCTCTCTCTCTCTCTCTCTCTCTCTCTCTCTCTCTCTCTCCCTCCCTCCCTCACACACGCACGCACGCACGCACGCACGCACGCACGCACGCGCGCGCGCATGTACGTATGCACGCAGACACACACACACCACACACACACACACACACACACACACACACACACACACACAAAATCACATACACGTGTGCGCGCACAAACACACACATACAGAGAGAGAGAGAGAGAGAGAGAGAGAGAGAGAGGAGAGGAGAGAGAGAGAGAGAGAGAGAGAGAGCCACACACACACAAACACACACACCCTCACTCACACTGTGTGTGATGGATGTGATATATGCATGCGTGCGCACACGAGCACAAACGCACAATCATATATTTATACAAAACAAATATAAACACAATACTGACACATATTGACAGTCAGACACACAAACAGCCAACAACAAACATGCGCAAGATCGCACGAGGGTGATACACACACACCCAAGTGCATTGGCGGGCGCGCGCTTAAACGCACACTCAAGTTTCTATACAAAACAAATATACATACTATACCGACATTCAACTTGACAGTGAAACACACTAACAGCCAAAAACGCACATGCACAAGATCGCACGTATGCTCGAACACACACGCGTGCGCACTCAGACGCCCCCCCCCCCCACCCCTCCTCCTACCCACAAATACAAAGACACAAGCACACATACATGCAGAAACTGGTGAAAGATGTTAAGGTCACCACACACACACACACACACACACACACACACACACACCACACACTTATGAGATGGCTCATAAATTACTTAATACCTGCACGCATAAAAGAAAACCATGCTTAACCAGGTCAGAGTCAATTAAGTGATGATAAGTCAGTATAGAATATGTGCTAGCAAATCAATGTCAACTTTGAAGGCCGTTTATGCTTGAACGGCATTTTATACCGCAAATCACAGTTTCCCCTCGTTAGCGATCTCGGCAACCTTGTCTTTGTTCTTAATTGCTCAGTTGGTCGGTTTGCAATCGAATGTTGGCGAGGTTAAGAGTGAGCGGACAAACAGGGGGTAGGGGGTGGGGAGTGTGTGGGTGGTGGGGGTTGTGGTTTATCGCTCAACATGTTTTGTGAACTATTTTAGTTGACACAAATGGAAGTAAACACATGCAATGTAAAGTGTTTAGTGGTGAACAAATCAGATGTTTCGTATTTGCTATAATCGGAAGAACATTAACACAGTAACTACCACATTCTACCAAGGGCAAACATTCAGAAGACTCTTCTATGGTCTCCAATCACTGCATTTCATGCACATAGCCCCTTTGATCAATTTCCTTGAAGTCTTGAGATTGTTGAGATTACTAATGTCTTGTTTTATGTAGTCTATTAATCAATCAAACAATCTCTCTGTCTTTCCATCTATGTATCTATCTATCTGTCCATCCATCAATCTATCTACAC
>CM065735.1:48957182-48959682 GCA_033310375.1 Conus canariensis | reverse complement strand
TTCTTGATAACATTCCGTATGCACGTACAGTTTTAAGCGCTGAACAATGTTATGCAAATTTTACGAACCAAAACTTAACATTGACCGTTAAAAACCGTTATTTTCTAAATTTACACCGCTATTGATAAAATTCGGTATGCGTATGTCCAGTAACTGTAAGTAATTTTGCAACATGGATGGGACAGGGTAGGGGGATGAAAAGGGAGGAATGAGAGGGGCCAGAAAAATGATTGTACAGTGCAATGCCTGATACAGTATTTTTTCATTGGACACAGACCCGTTAAAATAAACTACTTTTGCCCAAAGTCTATTCCTACAAAATTAAGGGCAATCAGAAGAATGGGAATGGGAACAGTGAGTGCAGGCGGAAAATCGAGCGAGAAAAGCATCTCGACATGCTAGGGAAGATCCAGAGAGAGAGGGAGACAGAATGTGTATTTGTGTGGGGGGAGGGGGTGGGAAGATGTTGGGGGGGGGGGGGGATTGATTGTAAATCAAAACAATTAATACATGTTTGCCGTCACGTGAGTATCGCAAAGAATGTTCATATCCCGGGCAACGCCGAGTGCCCTGCTAGTATATATATATATATATATAACAGAGAGAGAGAGAGAGAGAGAGAGAGAGAGAGATCTAACCTTATAGTCTCGGTTTTATCACGAAGCGCTGAATCTGAAACAATAGGTAAATGAATATGAGTGGGGAATGAAAGGAAATGTAACGTTTGGATGATAGAATTAAGAAGCAGCGAGGCAGACAGACAGACAGTCACACAAAGTTACAGCTTGATTTATATGTTGAAGTAGCGAATAAGCCACTGAAATGGAGGCGATTCATTCGTATCTGTGTTGGGAGTTCATAGTTTTGGAACTCCCTTGTCATGTTTCCAATCTGTTGAGTGCTTTTTGTGACAAGTAGTGGTGGCAGATATAGTTCTCTAAGGAAAAGATTTGATTTGTTCTCTATTAGAATTATTATTATTAGTTTTTACGTCAAACCTTACCTCTACCCTCTCTTATTAGTGGTAGAAGATGCAACTTCCTGGTACCAGACACTAAAAGATTTTTGTTTCACTTGGGAGAGCAAAAAATACCAAAGAGGAGGAGGTATGGGTGAGTTATGAGATTTTTTTCCCCAGTGGCATTTTACCTCCAGACAGCAGAAAATATTTAAGTCAAGCACAACTATTGATGGTGGTCACACTAAGATACGGGTAATGCAATGTTGCTTATAGCCCAGCCGACTGCAAAGGCCCATATTAGGGCTGACTAAGATACAGATCAGTGTGGACATGGAAATGTAAGCAAGACTGAAGAAGGAAAAGAAAGACTTCAGCCCCCCCCCCCCCCTCCGACCCCCCCCCCCAAAAAAAATAAAATAAAATAAAATAAAATAAATGAAAACATTTTAAACAGTTAAAAAAACTGCTACAGAACAATTCAGCTAAGCAAGAATCCAAGGATAGGAAAACTAAATTACCAACAATGAAATCTAATCTCTACCAGGAAAAAATAAATTCTGAAAGCACTCACCAACTATGGTAGAAGCCAGGAGCAGAAGAATAGCAAGACACAGGTAAATTTTCATACTGCCCGTCAACGTTTTCTCCAGTCCTCAAACTAAAGTCAGAGATACAAGGCTCAGAGCACACCTGTTCTTTCAAGTGTGAACAGCAGACACCGACTCCGTATCAAGGCTCCCTGTCTTCTGAGACCTCTCAGTGGCTGACAGTACACTTATAGCACCACTGGTGTCCCCAGCTACCTGTCCATCATCCTTAACTCCTCCTTCAATCCCCCCTCCCCTGCCCTCTTTCTCCACCCTTCTCAACTCTAGTCCATGAGAACAGAGTGCGTGTCAATCATTACCACAATACCACCTGGACTCGCCCGCTTTGCCTCTCACAACTGACGGACATCACAGCACCCCACCCCAAGGCAAAGGAGGCTGATTGTAACAATGGGTGGGCGGGAGAGAGTGAGGAAGAAGGGAGAAGGAGAGTGGGATGAGGAGGGATGGCTGAGAGGGATCAGTGGTTTTCCTCTTACTGTTTACTGAGGTTCACTGGCTTAAGAAAATCGAAAGCAGCTGTAGCACATGTGCATCAGGTTGGTTAAAATATTTTCTTTTATTCTATTTTGTTTCATATTATTTTATTTTATTTCATTTTGTTTTGTTTTATTCTATTTTATCCTTTTCTTTTTCTTTTTTTAATGAGAAAGCATGTGAGTTTAAGACAATAGATAATGAGAGGCTAGGAGTATGAAAAACGTACACGTTTGTTGAATGAATAACAGTTCTTTGAAATGCATGCATGCATTCTCTCTCTCTCTCTCTCTCTCTCTCTCTCTCTCTCTCTCTCTCTCTCTCTCTCTCTCTCTCTCAGAGAAACTTTGTTTCAAACGAAGTTGAAAAAGCCAAACGAGACTACGTCAGTCAAATGATAACAGATGCCAAAACCACAGTGCCAATGTGTAGGGCAATAAACATTATTGTTCGC
>CM065735.1:48929682-48932182 GCA_033310375.1 Conus canariensis | reverse complement strand
CAAGAAACCTGTTTCTCTAAGACTTTCTTTTGGTCAGTAGTAACTTCATCTGACTCCCTTTTCAATCTAGTAATAATGCGTTCTTTTCTCCTTGCTTTTTCAGAGCTTAAAACACATTTTGTATTTTGTTTGAGCTTCACTCCACTGGATCTTTGATTTTACTTGTACTCTTCTAGCATAATTCATATCAGTCAGTTCTAATGTGTTCTTTACTTGCAAGCAGTCTGTCCGGTTATTCTTATTTTGATGATTTTTCGCTAGCTATTGTTCTAGTTCTTGAAGGTTGAGTTGTTGCTTCAGCGATTCATTCCTATTCTTACAAGCCAACGTTTTTCAAAACTCAACATAAAATTCCTGATTTCAACTTTGCATAACTCCCATTTTTCTACGTCATTCAGTTCTTCATTTCTTTATATTCTAATAGAAAAACGTCTAACACTGCATTTATATCGTTCATATGTAAGTCATTTTTTATGACAGCTGTTGTTAAATTTCCATCAGCCGGGGCTCTTAAAAAGATTTCCTCATTAATTTCTAATACCACTGCTTTGTGATCAGTATGCGGACTGATTATATGTTTGCAGGATACACAGAATGGCTGTAAGTTTTCACTAAGAAAGCAGGAATCTAAACGACGTGCTTTGAAGGGATTATGTCTATGCCACGCAGCATCTGTCTCTATCAGGTGGCAGAATCTTCAAGCATCAGTAGGACGTAAGTTCGTTACTGTCTGTATTAAGGACTCGACTTCACACGTATTATGAACATGGCCTGAAATAATACCCAGCTTGTTATTTAGGACACAGTGGAAATCTCCAAGGATCTCCAAGATCACTGTCTACAAAATCAGAAAAAAATAAACAGTAAACAAGTTGGGTATTTTTTGCTCCCATAAGAAAACCTAACACAGAGTAACTTGTATTCAAGACCGGCACAGCCTTTTAAACTTGAATAAAGTCAGACAAATACATAGACGAACAATCTAATAGTGGGGGAAAAAACAAGCGCAGGCCAACAACTGAACTATCTTCATAGTAATGACTTGGCAAAGATTTGGACTTAAGGAGGGGGAGGGGCGGAATTTGAAGATGGAGAAACTGGGAACATGAAATTAAGAAAATATGTTACAGATATGAAAACTCTTCACTAGCTGCATAAGGGAACCATCGCAATCCCTTTTGAAGGCAGATATATTTGTATTGCCTGCTCCGAGGCCTTTCGTCCGCTGGGTCGGACTCATCAGGGAGACACGGCTGGTTGTGTCTGCGCTCCTGGCGTCAAATAGAGACACACCACAGTCCATAATTCTCACCCCCACTATTAGATTGTTCGTCTATGTATTTGTCTGACTTTATTCAAGTTTAAAAGGCTGTGCCGGTCTTGAATACAAGTTACTCTGTGTTAGGTTTTCTTATGGGAGCAAAAAATACCCAACTTGTTTACTGTTTATCGTTTACTGTTCCCTGCCTCATTTCATTTCCGATTTTGTTTTGATTAAATTGAGGTTATTTGTATTTGTTTCTGTCCGTCTGTGTGTTTGTCTTTTGATCTCCCTTGCATGTTTGGGTGGATCCTCAGGCGTAGGCTCAAAAATTGTCCCTTACATTTTAAACTATTTGCGTAATTTCTCTAGTTTTTCAGCAACTTTTTTCCTCCCCACACTTTCGTTTAGTTTCGTTTACTACTCTTCGCTGGCTGCTTTGGGGGGTGCTATTGGATTCTTTTTTGCACCCTTGGTGGTGGAGAACACCACAGTATTATGGACTGTGGTGTGTCTCTATTTGACGCCAGGAGCGCAGACACAACCAGCCGTGTCTCCCTGATGAGTCCGACCCAGCGGACGAAAGGCCTCGGAGCAGGCAATACAAATATATCTGCCTTCAAAAGGGATTGCGATGGTTCCCTTATGCAGCTAGTGAAGAGTTTTCATATCTGTAACATATTTTCTTAATTTCATGTTCCCAGTTTCTCCATCTTCAAATTCCGCCCCTCCCCCTCCTTAAGTCCAAATCTTTGCCAAGTCATTACTATGAAGATAGTTCAGTTGTTGGCCTGCGCTTGTTTTTTCCCCCACTATTAGATTGTTCGTCTATGTATTTGTCTGACTTTATTCAAGTTTAAAAGGCTGTGCCGGTCTTGAATACAAGTTACTCTGTGTTAGGTTTTCTTATGGGAGCAAAAAATACCCAACTTGTTTACTGTTTATCGTTTACTGTTCCCTGCCTCATTTCATTTCCGATTCAGAAAAAAATGTTCAGTTGAAAAAAAAAAATCCCTTGATTCATTTGGGGCCATTATATTTGCAACTATGAAGTTCTGCTTTCCATTCGATACACATAATATCAGCAATATTCTTGCTTGCATCATGACTAACTTAACCTCACCCAGGAAAAAAAGAAGAAACCGTGAGATCAAGATGAGCTCGCCTCTACTTCTGTTTGAGCCTCCATTGTATAACATTTTACCTCCCTATTCCATTTCTCCATAATTCAATTTCAGA
>CM065735.1:48900360-48929582 GCA_033310375.1 Conus canariensis | reverse complement strand
GCACTAACACAAAAAGAGTATTTGTTAATCCAGAGTTTTCATATGCAATTGGTCATTGGAGGACATTTGGTCAAGCGCAATTAGATACTCAGTAATTTCTTTATCCAGTATAGCTGGATTATTTGTGGTTGTTGTTTCAAGATTTTTGATTTTTTCATAAATATTAGGATCAATGGGTAGTTTATTCTTTATCATTGTTTTAATAATAAATCTATACGCAAATAATTTTTTTTGAGCTTCCATTTTAACTCAGAAATGTATTTGCCTAAATTAACTAAGCGACTGGAACTGTGTCTGGAGGGATTATCTGCAGTTCTTCCTTCACAAAAGATCTTCGGGGGCTGGTCGTTTTGTTGTGTCAGTTTCTCGTAAATAATACACGGGCGGATTCATTTTCACAATTTTTTTTATCTCATATGGATCAACACTCCAAACTGGATCTGTTGCCCTGATGCGAGTGTCCCCTTCCGCTTCTCCCGGCGAATAAAGGTATCTCACTTTCAAACCAAATGGTAATAGTTTGCTTGATGAAGACTCTCCTTCAACAACATTTATTGTTTGTTTTCTGATTGCTTGTACTGGTTTTAGACCTTTAAATTCTTCATTATTCATTGCGCGCAAAACTGAGGGCAGTCTTCTAACCCATTCTGTGTTGCGAGAATTGTCAATCAGCTCTCTGTGATACTGGTAGGAGAAAAGTCTTTCAGATAACTGTTTGTTAAAGTTTTCAACCAAACCCTGTGATCTGTGAACACCCGGAATGCCTCTTTTAATGGTAACTCTATGTTTTAACAATAATTGATTCACTTGACCTTTAAATTCTTTCCCATCATCGACTTGAATCATGCGAGGATAAGTTAAGGGTCCTCGTTGATATATCAGTTGTATAGCGACAGCAACAGCAGAAGCACTCTTTTGTGTTAATGGTTCAGCATCTTTGTATCTTGAAGCTATGTCAATGACTGTAAGTGCGTACTTAAATCTTTTTCGTCTAATCGTATCATGGGGTAAATATAGAAGATCCATTTGATGGGTGTCGTTCGGTATTGTGTTGACAAAGTGTGGTCTTTGTATTCGTTTAGGCGCTGGTAAATAAATTTGCCAAATCGCTTGTTTAGATAACCATTCTTTTGCTGTTTGTTCACTGACTCCCGCTGCTTGGCTAAGCTTTTTAATTGCTGTTATTCCCTTCCAATATCCTTTTGGAGAATAATAGATTTTGTACATTTTTATTCAGCCAATACTTTGTGCAACAAAATACACAGCGGTCATGCCAAAGACAATAAACAATATTTCTTGCATCTTTTGTTTTTCTGATGGTTGATAAAAGTCGCTAAATTTTGGTGGGGCAATGTTTCAACTTGTTTGCCTGTTACTAGAAAATATTCTTTTATTGCCTGGTCAACATCTTTAAATGTGTAAGCTGCATGTCCCTGTTGTTTAAGTCTGTCGTTAATAAAATCTAACTGCTCCATTCTTTGCTTTTCATAGGTGTCTTGTGCAGCGGCTAGTTGCTCCATAGCTCTGTTATGTCTTTTTCTCTCATCGTTATTTTGTAGTTTACTAAACACGTAATTACTTCCGCTAAAAGCAAGCGCATTAACCACAGCGCCGCCTATCATCATTACGAGTGAAGCCATTTTTATAAATGTATTTTTTTACATATTTATATTTTCTGGAATTATTCCTTGCTGAACTAGAAAGTCTTTCGTAGCAAATGAAGCTGTAATAACAGCTATCAGCTTTGCTGAGTCTTCAAAGTCTAGTTTGCCAAGATCTGCTGGTTTTATTTTTAACAGGCTTTTACCAAGCATTGTGTATCCTACACTTAGGCCCCAATAACAGCAGAATGGTATACAAGGTTAGTAATAGTTTTTTCGGTGCTCATTTTAAAAAAATAAAATAATATTTATTCATTAATAAAACATGAACTGCGATGATTTACTTCCTGAACTTACAAATGATCAAGTTGATGACCAAGCTATTATGCGCCAAAAGGAAAGGCTGTATTCTTTGGTGGCGTGTGGAAAAACAAAACAGTACCTCGGAAATGAATTCAGCATAGAACAGATTCAACAGATGTCGCCGCAAGACATTGTAAAGTATCACAACAGGTATGAAGCGCAACTGGGGTCAAGAATGGTAAAAAGTGTTGGGCAAACGGTTCTTAGTTTGTACACTAAACTAGTTAGTAGATTTGCTCCCATTGATTCTGAACAAGATTTTATGTATGATTTAACACAGGATCCAGTTTTAACAAAGTCATTAGAGTCTCTAGGATGTGATCTATATTACAGATTTGGAACATTGTTATCGCCATTAATCATGGGATTAATTACTTTTAATCATATAGATTTTGTTTCCCTTCAAAATGACCGAGCCAGAAAATCAGCAGAATCAGAAAACATTGAATCAGGTGGAGAAAGTGACCAGTAAAAAGCCTCCTCATCCTGGGCGTGTTGCAGCAGGAAAAAAATTAGCAGAGTGGAACAAACAAAAAAAATTAATGTTGCAATCACAGAATATAACTCATAATGAAAAAACACCAGTTGTGCCAGAGCCACAACAAGAACAAGTTGTTTCAAGTCCCGCAACATCATCATGGATTATTTGGATTAAAAGAGTTAGCATTTTTGGCGTCATTGCTGTTGGTGGGGGTGGTTATTACGTTTATAAAACATATAAAGAAAGACAGCAAAAACCAAAGCAGCCCAAAAAATCACAGCCACTAAATACAAAATCTGAACAAAAAAGAATACCAGAACCGCCAACAACAAAAGATCATTTTGATCCATTTGATATGCAGTAATATTTCAAGAACTTAATAAATAATTATAAGTGACTTGAATAAGAACTTGATAACGACTTCATGACGACTTGATGAAAACTTAAATAAGAACTTGATAAGAACTTGAGGTAACTTGATTAAAAACTTAAAGTAACTTGATTAAGAACTAGATTAAGAATTTGGGTAACTTGATTAAGAACTTGGGGTGACTTAATTAAGGACTTGGGGAAACTTAATTAAGGACTTGGGGTGACTTAATTAAGAACTTAATTAAGGACTTGGGGTGACTTAATTAAGGACTTGGGGTGACTTAATTAAGGACTTGGGGCGAAAAGTGGAACTGGTAGGACCACTTCTCATTTGATATGTCAGCCACTTGCTTTGTGACTGAACAGGATGTGCGTGGGCGCTGTGCAGTGATTCGTTGTCGGGCTGGCCTGCAACTACTAGTTAAGCGCGATGAAGAACAGAGAAAGAGGCAGCTCACGCTATAGCAAAGAACGTGTTAGCGCACGCCCGCTGTGCGGACAGACCTATCATTTGGTGAATAGTTGACCGACCTTCCCTGACTGACTCAACACTTTAAACATTGCTGTTGTGTGCGCGCTGCTGTGTGTGTGTGTGTGTAAAATAGTGTAGTAAAAATGTGTAGTCATTTGAAGTACTCCCTTCGTTGGATTAATAAACTAAGAAAGACGACAGAACTCTTTGAAAAATATCCGGAACTCGCAAATCTGACAATTTCTATTACACAAGCCATCGCGTTGACACCAAAGATACATGCTGCTCTAAAAACCCACGCCGGTGTGGCAGCTGACTGGATGTGAAGAAGGTATGTACATTGTCAACTAACTGACTGTGTGCTGTGTTCTGTGTAAACAAAGGCCTCTTGTCTGTGTTAAGTCGTAAACCCCACACACCAACAAACCGACACGCACACTGAAAACAGCGAAGTGGTGGCTTCCCATTCGAGAATGTTCAAGAACATTTGTGACAAAGCGCGCCGCGAGCCCGGTGAGAAAAGAAACGCAGTAGGCGCGCGAGGCGTGTTTTATTGATAGGGAGGCACACAGTTTGTAAACAGGACGCTCGGCCTGCTGACTTACTGCGTCGTTATAATTGTGTTGTCTTGGTCTTGCAAAAAAGCTGACAGTCAACCGACTGGTAGTACAGACTGTTTGGGGGAACGCAGACACTATTTATTATAGATGACTGTTCGGCCGAAACTGGCTTTCAGTGGAAGACATGCTGGGATAAGTGTGTGGATTTTATGTCAAAAATATAACTCAGTTTTAAAAGACTTTAGAGAACAGTTAAAGACTGTAGTTTTATTTCACATGAAAGACAGAGACGCATTTGATGAATGTATGCGTGAAAATGATGTTATTGAAGACGATCAAGAAAAACGAAGGATTAAGCAAAAACTTAAGTCTCAAAAGTTTTCTAAATTAGTGTTAAAAACAGATAATCCTACACATTATGTATGTTTGTAAAGTGTTTACTATTAGAGAACTATAAAATAGGCATTCTGGGTAAGCCGGCGGAGCAACAGCGAAACCGGCTTCAGCCGGTTGGAGCTGGCGGAGGTGGGTGAGCCAGAATGCCTATTTTATAGTTCTCTAAAGGTAAAAGAAAAGTTAATTTGAATGGCCTGACCAGTGTGATCGGTGTCGCTGGTGGCTATAGACGTAGGGCGATTATTGGTTGAATGGACGGACGTTGTCCATTGGTTAAATAACCAAGGGCTGGTAATGCGTAGAGTTAGACGAGTACTCACTGAATGTGTACTCAAAAAGAGCGCAGGAGGGAAAAATAAGGAATAGGAAGGAGATGGCTTGGGGACACTGACCAGACAGGTTGTTAGAAGAACGAGTTCCACCTGCAATTCACCATTACCAGCCCTTCCCGGTGCTGTGGCAGTACCGTAGTGGTACAGGCAACTGTGGCAGTTGTGTGACAACAGTGCTTTGGCAGCACCTAAGTGCGAAGAGGTCGACGACTGTCGGAGTCGTGAGAGACTTTAAAGAATTTGTCATGTTGACCCTCAAAGATTTTTAATTGTTCCCCCTTGGATCAGGACTCCGATGAAATTCCTATATTTTAAGCCATCTTTTTTATTCTTTCTTGAAAATATAAATATTGTATCTCCGGTGAGAAGGAGAAACCGTTAAACGATATATGTATGTATTGCTATGTATAATGAGATGAAATTTGGTCCCAGCTAGTGGATCTGTGGAATGTCTGTACCTCCACTGGAGTGGAGGAACATATGATTGAAAAGTTTGAAGAGTTGATTATTGTTTAGTAAATTATTCCCCGGAGAGGAGGGGGAGAAGAAGAGTATCGTAGTGCGCCTTCTGGTTGTTTGGAGAGATTGCATGTGCACGGAGTGAATGCTGGGCTGAGTGCGGGCATGACAAGCACAAGTGGTGTTTTTACGTCTTTGAATTAATGTCTTTAGAAGAAAAAAAGGAATACACTGTTATGGATGGAATGGGGCGTGTCTAAGGGTGTCCGACTGTCTGACTCCACACAGAAATTATGGATGCATGCACGACTTTTCTAATTCACATACACACACCCACTCACCCGAACATTGACAGCCAGACAACAGAACAACACTTTGTTTTGTTTTATGCTGCTAAAGCCATCAGACAAACATAAATAATAAATATAAGTACATCAGTAGGTCGGCACGCCAACCATAAGGCGTACACACAAAGTATATCTATATAATTGGCTATCTACTAGCGCTGCTAGTGCTGTCCGCGTCCGGTCCAACACAGTTCTCTGAAGGGCGCAGGGTTCCAGTGATGACGAGGAGAATGCTGAAGACGACGAAGACGACGAAGACGATGAAGGACGTCTACAGAGTCATGTCCGACACAGGACTATTGGAACTTCACAGAGCTGTGGCTCAAAATCACTACCACACTGACAGCGTCTCTGCCGACGACAAGGCGACAGTCTCACACAGGAGCTGTGGCTCACACACAAAACACAGAATGCAGCTACGGCCTAGCCAACAGGTCGCTGGATCAAATCTCGGGAGCAGCGCTCTGGCTTGGCAGCAGCAGCGTCTCTGGCCCACTTGGCTCAGCGGGTAGTCGGCCCTGGGCGCAGTGGCAGTAGGGTAGTTGTCGGCACTCAGGCTGGCCTCTCCACACTGACACAAGGCGGAGAACAAGGGGGTAGAACACAACAATGGCCAAGACCCTCAAAAAGTGGCAGCCAGTCCCCTTCAGACCAGGGTACACTTCTGCCTGGGGGAAACTGATTAACTGCCTTGATTATCATGGCTACTATTCATTACAATCACGACTACATTCATGTTCATTAGCCACATCACATTCCACTAGAACTTGGGGCAAACATCAGCATATTCTTTGTTCATAACACTACAACATTCCCTTTTCCGGAATCATAACACTACAACATTCCCTTTTCCGGAATCACAACACTGCAACATTCCCTTTTCCGGAATCATAACACTACAACATTCCCTTTTCCGGAATCATAACACTACAACATTCCCTTTTCCGGAATCACAACACTACACAGGAAAGGGTTTCAATATAAACCTTTCAAAATCTAGTTTTCCAAATTGGGGAAATGATTCCCACCTAGACTCTCTTCAATAAACCATGAACACAATCATTACACACAATTAATGATTACTTCTCATCAAACTATGAATGTCTGATTCATCTACTTCAATATATGTAAGGGCAAGATTTCCACACACTCTTGTTTACCAACACACAACTATTCAATATTCATATCAAGAGTAAGTTAAGTACCCCTCCACATCAAAAATCAAAACCAGCATATATGATAGTCTCTGTCGCTCACTTTGGGAGCTTATTATCCATAGCATCAAAACTCTCCCTCTTCTCGCAAAGCCTCGCTAAACCACATTGGAATAATCAGCATCTTTTTTTCATCATGAAGTTCATAACTCGTTAAGTCACAGAATAAACAAAATCCTTTTTTTTTTTTCCCCTGAAGACCACTTCCTTAACACTCCCTTCATCTATTCATGTTTTCCGAAATAATTTCGTTTTGCTACCCTGTAAAGTCATAGGATAACAGACCAGAATAAATACTTTCTTTTCTAGGCAAAACCTTCACAGTGCGCTGAGGAAGTTTCAGTCGCTCCTAAACGGGAATACGGCCGCGGTTTGCTAATAAATAAATATTGAATGATAAATACCTGACTGCCACCAAAAACAGATAGGAGTCCCTCTTCGGCTTCTGGGTAGTTGCGTTGCCGGAATCACTGCAGAGCCTGCCTAACCGTTTCAGCTCACCTGGCTTAAACAGAGCGCAGGTGAGCAGCAGTCAGGTACACTTTTCAACAGGCTTTCGGACGACTACCTTTCAGTTAGCACGGTTGCTCAAAAATTTGTGACTGGACGGGAAACGGTCCGTCACAATACTCCCCCTCCTCAAAAACAAACAAACAAACAAACAAAAAACAAAAAAACAAAAAAAAACAATGACTTGTTTTTACTAAGAGGAAGTACACACCTACAGGTCACAAAATTCCAGAAAAAAAATACATGAAAAAGACATCAAAACTGGGATGTACACAAACCAATGTCTAAGGAACAGACTGGTTCTCAAAAGAGCGTGAAAGAAGATCAGCGAAAATGTTCGATGATCCTGGAAGTGGTTCCACTTCAAACGCGAATTCCTGCAGAGACAATGCCCAACGCATAATTCGGGAATTCTTAAAATTGACGTTCGAAGGTACATCAAAGGTCGATGATCTGTTTGTAGGATAAACCTGACTCCCCAAAGGTATCGATCGAACTTCTGAACAGCCCAGACAATGGCTAAACACTCGTTCGATTGTACTGTGTCCGATCCAGTGAATGAAAGGCCTAGATGCAGGCAATACAAATAAATCTGCCTTCAAGAGGGATTACAATGGTTCCCTCATGCAGCTAGTGAAGTGTTTTCATATGTATAATATTTTTTTTCTTAATGTTATCTTCTCACTTTCTTCCTCTTCACCCCCCCCCCCCCCCCCCCCCGTTTTTTTTTTCTTTTCTATTTTGTTAAGTTCAAATCTTAGCCAAGTAGAGAAAGATTAAACGTGCCTTCTTGGCCAGCCATCTTATTTCGCCCGCAAACCCCCTTTTCACATAATCAAATTCTCTTAACCAAAAAAATAGCTAAAAACCTACAAAATTAAACAAATCTAATCGCCCGCAAACCCCCTTTAGCTATTTTTTGGTTAAACAAATCTAATCGCGTGAAAAGTGGGGGGTTTGCGGGCGAAATAAGATGGCTGACCGAGAACCGCACGTTTAATCTTTCTCTCTGATTAACTAACAGGCACTGTGTTTGGTGGGACAACTTGCAACTCTTCGCGAACAAACGAACTTTTAGGGGCAGGCTTTTTAGACGTAGTAGCACCGCTAGAAGAAAGAGTCTCTCTTAAATAATACACGGGAGGGGCTGTTTTCATAATTCTTTCAACTTCATATACATCTACGCTCCATATAGGGTCTGTGGCTCTAATTCTAACATCTCCCTCTGCTTTTCCAGGAGCATACAAGTATCTTACTTTTAGTCCAAACGGCAAGAGTTTTTGACTGCCTTGGGCATCTTCGGTAATATTTATTTTTTTCAATTTGATCGCGTTCACTGGCTTAAGGCCCGTTGCTTTAAATTCTTCATTGTTCATGGCGCGTAAGACTGCTGGCAGCCTTCTGACCCATTCTGTGTTGCGTGTTTTGTCCATAAGGTCTCTATGATATTGATAGGTAAACAGACGTTCAGCTAGATTCTTATTAAAGTTTTCTACTAGGGCCTGGGAGCGATGGTTGCCCGGAATCCCTCTCTTAACTGTAACCCGGTGTCTTAAAAACAGTTGGTTTACAGCTCCTTTAAACTCTTTCCCATCATCAACCTGGATCAATCTAGGATACTTTAATGGACCTCGCATGTATATTTGTTGTAAAGCCACAGCCACAGCAGTTGAGCTTTTATCTGTTAAAGGCTCAGCATCTTTATACCTTGAAGCCATGTCAACAACAGTCAGAGCATACTTAAACTTTTTTCTTCTAACTTTGTCATGTGGAAGATACAACAAGTCCATCTGGTGGGTGTCATTAGGAACTGAGTTAACAAATCGAGGCCTTATTATTCTTTTTGGGGCAGGCAGATATATTTGCCAGATCGCTTGTTTTGAAAGCCAGTCTTTTGCTTCTGATTCAGACACCCTAGCAGCTTTACTCAGTTTATCAATAGCAGCCTTTCCTTTCCAATACCTTCTAGGAGAATAATATATTTTGTACTTCGTATCGTCCATAAGAAGGGACTGTTTTTTATTACATTTTTAACAATTGTTTTAGATTGAATATGCCAGAAGAAAGATTGCTCCCATAGCACCTATAATAAAGCCTATTTCTACCATTTTCTGATCCTCAGATGGTTCATAAAAGTCAGACAGCTCTGGCGGCGACGATGTTAGAAACTTCTTTCCTGTCACTAAGTAATATTCATTCATTGCTTCATCAACGTCTGTAAATGTGTGCTCTGCATGTCCCTGTTCTCTTAACTTTTTATTAATAAAGTCTAAGTGAGCAATTCTCCTTTTTTCGTAAGCGTCTCTTGCCTTAGCTAAATCTTCCATTGCCTTGTTATGGCGTTCTCTCTCTTCATCAGACCGCAATTTACTAAACATATAATTGCTGCCAGAGAAAGCCAATGCATTAACAATAGCTCCTCCCACCATCAGAACTAATCCAGACATCTTTTATAAATGAATGAATCTTTTTTATAAATCAATATTTTTTAGAATGAATCTTTTTTTTTTATAAATCAATATTTCTATGCATTAATCTTTCTATGCATTGATGTTTTCTGGGATAATTCCCTGTGTAACAAGAAAGTCTTTTGAGGCAATCCCTGCCGTTATTACAGCTATAACCTTAACAACATCCTCAATGTCTAACCTTCCTAGATCAGCCGGCCTCATCTTAAACATGTTTTTTGCTAACATGCTATATCCTATACTAAGACTGCTGATTACAGCAGAGTGGTAAATAGTATTGATGATCTTTGCAGTGCTCATATTTTTTATTAACTAAAAAAATAATTAAAATAATCATAATATGAAAGACTGTCTATGTGCTTTTTAATCAGATAATCTTTTGTTGCTAGAGCTAAAAATAAGGTTACAACTAGTTTCGGCGAATCTTCTATCTTTCCCATGTTGGGCGGTTTTAACAAACCTTTTGCAAGAGTTGAATAAACTATAACACCGACAATGGGCACTGCATAATTAACCAGCGTTAAACTCATGTTTTTTTTTTTTTTATTGCTTTTAAAAAGAGTTTAAAAATGGATTGCGACGAGCTATTAAAGTGTGAGGAGGCAGCAGACCTCTGCCATAAAGAAAGATTATACTCTGGCTGCATGTGGAAAAACCAGGCAGTATTTAGGCGTTGAACTAAGTATTGAACAGATTCAGCAATTGTCTACATCAGACGTTGAGAAGTATTACGCTAGGTACGAGGCACAGCTAGGGTCAAAAATGGTTAGATCGGTGGGGCAGACAATGATTAGTTTATATGCTAAGTTAGCAGGTAAGATAGCGCCGATTGATTCAGAAGAAGATTTAAAATATGACTTAACACAAGATCCGGTTTTAACCAAGTCCCTAGAATCTCTTGCATGTGACATGTATTATAGATTTGGGACGTTGCTATGTCCATTTATCATGGGATTAATTACTTTCAATCATATTAATTTCAATCATATTAATTTTAATCAGACTAAAAAAAATGAGCGAGCAGGAGAAGACTCCACAGGCGAGTGCCCCACAAGTGAATTCTCCACAAGTGAATTTACAGGCGAGTGCCCCACAACTGAGTGTCCTGCAACTGAGTGTCCCGCAAGTGAGTAGTGTTACTAAAGCTAAAAGTGCTGGCCGTGTTGAGGCCGGTCGTAAACTAGCTGAATGGAACAGACTGCAAAAAGCAAACCAAGCAGCAAAACAAAAATTATTAGATAGTAATACAACATCAGCACCAGCACCGCCACCGCCGCCAACAACACAATCAAACTATAAGATGTTTATTATGTGCTGGGGAGTATTGTTGTTGGTGGAGGGCTTTTAGCATACAAGCGCCTAAAGCCATACTTAGCAGCAAAGTCACAAACCCCCACAAAAACAGTAAAGGAACCAACTTCTGCAAAAAAAGTACAACCTCCTGCTGTAGACGCATTTTTAATAAATTAGTTTTTTAATGTGTTGTTAAGTACTGGTTAAGTACAAGCTAAGTACTGGTTAAGTCAGTTATAACAAGTTAAGTGCAAGTTAAGTGCAAGTTAAGTGCAAGTTAAGTGCAAGTCATGTTAAGTACTAGTTAAGTACTAGTTAAGTTCTTAAGTAAAGTACTAGTTAAGTACTAGTTAAGATCTTAAGTTAAGTACTAGTTAAGATCTTAATTTAAGTCGGCCAAGTCGATTCTCCAGTGGTCTATAGCGTATGAAAACTCGGGGTTAACGGAAGTTCGCTTGCTATTGGTAGAGTCTAGCGACTTCTTATTAACAGCAGTTGTGTTTACTTGATGAAGAGTAGAGCGCAGATTAACGTTTGTGTGATAAATACTTTGCGCTCAAAGAGAGCCTGCTTGTAGTCGTTGTGACTTTTTTTTTTTGACAACTTCTTTACCTATACCCTTAGCTTTCTTCATTACAGAAGTCTGGGTAGCAATGCTATACATCTTTGCCCGTAAGCCAACATATTCTAGTATAATCGTCCCATTAAGTTCATCCTTCATCTTTCCAATCACTTTCTTATTCACGGCTGAATGTAAAGGCGAATCTTTTGGGTAGTCGCAGTGTCGTACCATCCGTCAGCTCCTTTAGCTACCTCCGATTCTAAATCCTTATAGAAGTCTTCAGTTGGGATGTCCATAATAAAACTATCAGTGTCTGTGTAAACGACATTTGATTCTGGGTATAGCGGCTTAAAGTAATCGTATAGAAATTCTAGCATCAATAACTTTGATGGCTCTAGCACGGCAAACCCGATAAACACCGGCTTGTCCAACTTCACATTCTGTTTCTTCATCATAACTCCAACCAGGCTGTCACTAAACCGTCTAAAGTCTTGGTAGTTAGGTTTAGAGACCAGCTTAATTGCTTGTTTTTCTTTCGTAACTAATCTTACATCTTTACGATTGTGTACGTTCTCCATCGTCTTGCCAAAACAGCTGTTGTTCATCAACTTAAAGAAGTCTTTTTCTGAAGCGTCCGTGGCCGCAGTCTAAGATCAGTGTTTTTTCATGATGTATGGCCTCATGAAAGGCTCTTGGTCACAGGTAATTATTCTGTGAACAGCTGTCAGCTTTAATCCGTGTCTTAAGTAAAACTGTAAAGCCTGTAATGACAGACATATTTAGTCTTGTGTCGAAGATTAGGCACGAGTTTGGGCGGTTCGGTGGGACTCATCTTTAATCTTTCTCCCGCTAGAGGATAATCATTATGAAGGTCATGCAACTCTGCGGGATAATCTAAGTCTACCTCTAAGATTAATCCTATTGGATTATCGGGCGTAAGCTGTGATAGCATACTCAACACGGCAGTAACCTCATGAGGCCCGTTTATCATTTTAAAGTTTCTTAATGGCAGTGCCTGGCTCATGGCCCACCCATACAGATTGTTGGCGTCTAAGTACATCAGATAGTTGGATGGTTTAGTTGGATCATAATCGTCTAAATACTTGTTGTTGGCTCTGCGGTAAGGATGACAGGCCATGCTAATGCCTCCCCTCAGCCCGTCTTCAACCATCTGGAGTGTATCCAGATCAGATATTAAGTCGATCTGAATGTTTGTAGACTTCAAGAATGCATCCCAAGAAAGGCCCGGGGCAGAGATGTACTGTGATGAATCTAGACCGTAGTGTTTCATGCAAGTAGCTCTGTAATTTTCAAACACATCTGCCAATAAACACACATCGGCCTTCAAGTATTGGTCATGATAATCGCCCATCGTTTTGCAGTGTAATTCTGTCCAGGCTTTCTGTGCATATTCATAGTCAGCGTCAGATATGCCTCCACCTCTAAGACGGCTGTAAAAGTCTTCCTTAAGCGGCAACACTGGCTCGTCAAAGCTCTCCCACGAGTCCATGTATTCATAAGGATAGACACCTTTACGTACTAAAGATGGGTCAAAACATTGTTTAGTTATTGGACAGTCGTGTAGAGATCCTGCTAACTTACTTAAACTCCCCATCAGATGCTGGGCAGAATCATAGAAGGATAAACAGTCTACAGTAAAGGTCATGTACTTTTCTGATGACTGTGCAATACAGCTGACCCTCTTACATTCAGAAGTTATTGCTTGCATGATAAAGTGAGAATCGTAGCCCCGTAAGTTATGAAAGAAGATTGGCAGTTTCCATTTTTTGGGGTCAACCTTTAACTGAAGATTGCAGCTGTTGTGCGCAGCCCCCCTGAATTTCCCAGTAATGTGATCATGGTCTCTCACTGTTGGGTTTGCTTCCGCTGCTGTCGCGTCTTTACTGTTGGGAGTTAGCTCTGAGCCGCATATCCAGCAGTGGGTGGCTGATTCGTAGCGCCTTTGGTCTTCGGGGTCATCTTAATGTCTGAAAGGTTCAGCTGATTGGAGATTGATTGCGAAGGTGTTTCATCTGCTCCAAAAATCGGCCGCTGCGTCGGGGCCTCTGTAAATCTCCGGCTTGTGTGTCCGTCATCTGACCTAACAGCAACAAATGCATAAGAACAGATCTGATGACGGGACAATAAGATGTTTTTTGTTCTTGTTGAGGGCCGCAGTACTGCGGCAAGATCGCTTCAAAGTCGGCATAGACTACGTATGGGCTCATCTGCATTTTGTGTACATTCTTAAAACTAACTTAGACCCGGTGGGGTGTAAGAAGTTTGATTTTACAGTCTACAAAACTTTTACAATGCTTCTTATGTTCAGCAGCTGCCTCTATAGATGGGATTCTGACCAAACACCTTCTACAAAGCTCTTGTTTAAATTTGTTCATTGTAGTATAAGCCAGAAGTCTGCTAATTGATCTGATTAATACATAATGGCTCTTGGAACCGTCTGCAAACAGAATCAGGTCTACATGATTCTCAAGTGACTCGCCTAAAGTAGGGGCGTTGGGAGAAATCCTCAGAGGGGCTAGATTGTCTACTGGATTCCATGTGTATACGCTTACGGTTATTGGTTTGTTTTGCTCTTCAAACTGGTCGATACTTTCTACGCTCACTGGAAAGGTTATGTTATTTAAGTTCAGCTCATTTATATACTGCCTATAATTAGAAACTCTGTTTGCATGATTTTTAACGTGATGTAAATGTGCCAAAATACACCACATGAAACACAAGTTATCTGAATTATGTATATTTAAGACTGCTCGTTTTAACTCTAACTCTCTTGGGAGAGGAAGGTAAGAATTGCCAGCTATAGGAGAGTATTTGGCTTGTTTTAGTCTGATTTCAAGGACTGTTCCTTCAGACCAGCCGGAGCCGCGCAATTTCGCTTCTTCGCTTGCATGATTAAACTGTGTAAGCATGTAATCAGCCCAGTCAGAATTAAAGTCGTGATAACTCATTACTTCTTTCTGTCTAGTTGAAACCCAGACTAGTATACTACTATCATCGGGGGTTATATATTCAATCTGAATGGCCAACAACACTTTTACTGGCGGGTTAAATTGAAGAGACTCTGGGATTTTAGAGATAGCATGTGTTATGCTTTCTTGAACGCTTGAGGGGTTAATGATGTCCATGGCTAGTTCACTGAACATATTGCCCACTGGTTTAGCATCCAACGCCTTTGTGGCCATCATTTTTAAGGCCAATATATAGGTAATACAAAAAAAAATAAATACTAAAATTTAGCTAATATTTTCTAATTTGAGGTAATACAAAAAAATAAATACTAAAATTTAGTTAAATTGAATAGCTGCTCCTTCAGAGTTAGTAAAAATAGACAATTCAACGTCATCAGGAGTCATAATATTAACTAAAATTGCAATACACTTTATAACTGGGTTGGGCAAAGAATCTGGCATTTTACTGATTACGTTAGTTACACTTTCGCGAATATCTGTGTGCTCAAAAAGATCCGTAATTAATTCGTCAAATTTGTTTCTTAACTCTTCTTCATTAGCCCCCTGCTCCATCATTAACTCTAAGGCGCAGCATATATTTTTAAACTCTGTAACTACTTTGGTCGTCATTTTTAAGATCAAATATATAAGTAATACAATAATTAAATCAGGCTCGTGTTTGGGTTTGCAAGGTTCTGCTTTGCAATGTTCTTTCTGATTGCCTCAGCGTCTACCTGTTGTGAAGTAAAAGTCTTTCTCCATTTCTTTTGAAGATCGATCTTTTGGTGTCTGTAATCATCACCGTTAGCCATGGCTCGTTTAAATTCTTCGTCTGTTACTTTTCCATCCAGCAATGTATCGCTTATAATCAGCCTTAATGAATGAAGTTTTGCTGTTGCTAGGGCTACAATGGCAGTGTGCTTTTGTAATTTAGGCGTTAGCTTTTTTAAAACAGCACTTACAATCGTGGACACGGCGCCCAGTCCTAAACCAACACTCCCAAAAGCTATCGATATCGGTGTCCCAACTCCAGTAGCTAAAAGAGCGACACTAGACCCAGTGCTTAAGCTGGCTACAACCGATGAGCCGGTGATTATATAAGAAAGGACATTTAAAGCTTTAGCATATTTCTTTCTAGTAACCCTATACTTGTTCAAGTCACTTTCTATTTCTTCTTCAAGCTCAGCCATGTGCTTTAATCTAAACTGCTGACCGTCTTCCATTTTAAAACAAGATTATTTTTTAATCTTGTACATATCTTCTTATTAACCCTTCTGGCAGCACTTCATCAACAGAGTAAAACGCAATAAAATCAACATACTTAATAAAAATAAAATCGAGTACTGTTAGTTTGTCTTTGTCAACCATCACAGTAACTTTGTCAGAAGATACAGAAGTGTTTATTTCATCCCCGTTTTTAGTAATAACAATAACAAGCCTAAGAGGGCCGCCCAAGTTTTCAGACTTTATTTGTATGCCTCTGATTAACGTGTGCTCTGGCAAACTAGGATCAGCCTCCCTTGGAGTAATAAATAAGCGAAAAAGCATCGTCATTTTTCTAGGCAGTGATTCTAGTTTTGGGTTAAACTCTAAGCCGACGGTGTCACCCCCCACTTCAGCTAATGACTTCTTTCTCCGCAGCATATATTCAGAGCCCTGCTTAGTTATTTCAATCTGCTTTTTCTGTTGTAATCCTGGGACTAGGCTAGCAAGAAGGCGTCCTTCATTCAAAGCTTTTCTAAAATTGTATTTCTTATCAAAGTATACATAGGGGCTTCGTAGTTCAAACTTTAAATTCCAGTTAATGTCAGGAAGCAACGCCCAGGCATTCTCTCGTTTATGAAGTTTGTATTCGTGTTTGCCAAAATCGTTTGCCCTTAGATTTCTTATCTCTTCCAGGGTAGGATATTGCTGTCGTTTTTTATCTTCAATTTCTATTCGTTTGTAAACGCCCTCGTCGGTGTACTCAAATCCATAAACATTTCCTGCCACTCCTATTAGATCAAAGTCAGTTGTATCTGCTAGATCTTTTAGCTCTACTGCAACGCATTTAGGAGCTAACTCCATTTTTGATTCTGGCCCTCGAGACATTCTTTTTAATATAAACAATTTATTATAAATAATCTGTAATAAACAATCTGTAATAAGCAATCTATAATGAGCAATCTATAATGAGCAATCTATAATAAGCAAACGTATTGAACTGGTGGGTCAGTCCGCAAGCATAGTTTAGCGTGCTTAGATTTTTCTAACTGCTCTTTTATTTTTTTTAGTTCATCCTTGTCCCTGATTATATAATTTTCACTTAAAACATTCTTCAAAACTATCTCTGTCCTTAGTATAGAATAAGATGACTGATTTTAACTGCGATCTAAAGTCTTTTAAGACAGCATTGTATTTCTGAGTTAAGAGCCAAACAGAAACTAATGCGTGTCTTCCGCTAAAGGCCAGCTTAGACAGAGTCCTTCTTTTTTTAACAATGTCTTGCTCAGCTGAACAGTCATCAATAATAAACAGCGTTTCGGTTCCCTCAAATAGCCTATAGTAATGTTCTAAACAGTCACTTAGCTTGTCAGTAGGATCAACTAAAAATATATTCTCGTCTGTCCAAACAAACTGCCTTTCTTTGTAAGACTTGTTGTGCTTAATGGTTGTGCAGAATATAACAATGTACTCGTAATGAAACCTGTAGACTGTTTGTAACAAATCAAGCACGAACACAGTTTTCCCACACCCAGTAATCCCACAAATAAGCGAACAGTGCGGGTCTTTAGGCAAAAAGTTCAAACTATCCATCTGTTTTAATAGGCTATTTCTTTAAGTCTATTTTCTTCAATGTTCAGCTGGGCGTCATAAACCACAAAAACGTGCATTTGTATCTGGCCATTCTCCTCCTCTTCCTTATTAATCTGTATGAGTATGCCATCTGACCCTACCCTTCTTCCACTCCCGTGCAGTCTGTTGTCATACGTGGATCTAAAATCCAGCCATAGTCCATATTTGTCTGTTAGATAATCTTCGAGTCTTACATCGTGAAGGTGAAGTTTTTTACACACATGATCGGCTGTGGGGCTTGTCTGTCTGCCTCCGGCGAATAACTTTCTTATTTCATCAAAGTGTTGGTCGGGCAAAAGTCCAGCTGAATACAACTGAAAAGGCTTGCCATCTACTGTGCAAGATAACTGCTCAATTTTTGGGTTGTAAAACACCTCAGATTCCCTCTGAAAAGGGGTCGGGTGTTTAGTAAATAGCAAGAAAACCCCCTTTAGGGACCTTAAAGAATTGCTTATAGCTATTTCCCAGACGGTGTCTTGCTTGTTTTTAATCGCTAGACTGTGGTGTAAAACTCTTTCAAAGTAAACAACCGCCCTACTTTTATACTGATTTAAGATTATTCTAGCCAGTTCAGGGTTAGTAACAACGTCAAAATTAAGAGAGATGTTACTGACAGTGTATCTGGCTTGAGGGTCATCTGATAGAATAACAGACCCGCTGTCATTAAATGCCAGTTCGTAAGTAAGTTTGTCTCTTAGTGTGCCTTGGTAATATGGCTGATGGGTTTTTAACAGTTCAAAATCTAGAGGGATGCAAAATCTGTTCTTAAATGCTCGCGCTATTGTCTGGTCTCCCTCATCTTCCTTTGCATCTGCAGCATTAAGCCTGTGCTTAAGACCGTTTGGGCTCTGGATCCCCTGAAAGATTTTGTCTTTTCTTTCTGTTCTAGGCAGCCACAGATCAGAATAGAGATTAAAAATGTCTGCGCTACTCAGTGAGAAGACTTCTCTACCTTCCAGTTTAATTACCATATTTTTAATGATGGCCCTGCCCAGGTTAGCAACGACAGTAGCATTAGGATCCGCCGACTCAATATCTATTTTGAATGACAGCCTGGCAGTGCCTGGCATTATAACATCGTCAGGCCCGAGGTCGCTAAATCTTACTGTTAACATTTCATTGGGCTCAATTGTTGATGGATTATTTACAACGCGCACGGTCTGTCTTATGCCTTTTATGCCATGGGGTTCCTTCGCTTTTCTGAATGGATCAAGGTCGCAGCCGTATGGATTCATTTTTTATAAAACAAAAAATAATAAATATATAAATATGGCTGATGAAGATTTTGACGCGATTAGTCCTATTGAAGAAGAAGAAGATGAAACAGAACTAGGCCCTTCAATAGAAGATGAACTTGAAGGAGCAGAAGCGGGTTCTTTACTCCCTAGGCAGCGACAAGAACTATTGCGACAACAAATTGAATCATTCTATAGAAGTATAGGGCGAGGGCTGGCAGACGTGTTCGATCCTAACGATTTTGAGATGGGAAAAGTGGGTGGAGACGAGGAAGGTCATTTGTTTTTAAAATATAAGAAGGACGGTAAACAAATGCGTAAACAAGTTACTGATAGCCGGGACCCCTCCGAGTTTTTAATTCCGGGCTCACTTGGGGAGATTCCTATTCGGGTCAGAAGGCGATTAAATATTACAGATCCAAGGCAGTCTGCTCTAGCGCCTGAGGCTGTTAGTGCTTTACAGAACTTAAAGCAAAGGTTGCCAGTGCAGTCTGAAATGCAAAACATACCTCTTCAAGAATTAAGTCAAAGAGCAGATGAGGCAATAGCAGAAATTGAGTCGAGTTTTAATGAGGAGACACAGTTAAAAACAATTCTCGGTTCGCCTAGTCAAAGAGAACGTGAGCTGAGTCCTGAAGAAGAAGCAGCTTTAGAAACAATTGATGATCCTCCATTGCCTGAGAGTGTACACAGGAATCTTAAAGCTTCTCTGCGTGAACTCAGGGGTCTTGATGATGCTCTACGGAGAATAAATGGCGAGCTAAAAAACAACTTGTCAAAACTTGGTGAGCTAGATAGAGAAATAAGAGAAGAAAAAAATAAACTGGCTGATGCAGATGATAACAATTTAGGGTTAGAAGAAAAGGCTAGAATACAGGCGAAAATACAGAATTTAATGATAGAAAGAAAAAACAGGTTAGCGGCGTTGTCTACTAACAGAGAAAAAATAGCATACCAAACAGGCAGAATCAGAGAAACTATAAACAGAATACTTCATGAAAATACTACGTTAGCAGAAAGAATAAGGATTCTGTTCAGAGAGTGGGGGATTACAATAGTTAGTATATTAACAGCCGTTGGGTTTGCTATCTCTACACTGGTTTATGCATTAACTGGCAGTGCGTCGGCGGGGCCAGTAGCGCCTCCAACGCCTCAGCCCGGTAAAAGTTGGATTAGAAAACAATTGCACCATCTGGCAAACCTATTAAAGAAGTTAGCTGTCAAAGCGCTTGATGCTCTGCCTGACATAATAGGCAGTGTTGTTAGTTGGGTTTTGTCTACCATAGGCAAAGTGGCTGGTTATATGGCCGACCATCTGTGGACGTTAGGAGTGCTGGCTGCCGGTTTAATTTTTAGTGAAATAAAGTATGGCTAATCCAGTAAAAGTTAAAAACACAACAAGGGCTGTCTTTTCGCTAGTGTGTCTGTCGGGGTGAGGTACATCAACAGGTGGACCGCTTTCTGGCTGTGGGCTGCTTATAACTGGTGGGGGGTCGCTTTCAGGGCTAGATACTTTTTTCAAAATGGCTGGCGCGGGCCTTGTGTTTAAGCCTTGATTGTGTCCTAAGTTTTGATCGTCTCCAGCTATGAGGATTTCATTATTATAATTCTGTATCATGCCAATCTGTAGTCTAAGGTCAGAAGGCAGCATGTATAATCCATGACCCACAACAAAGTCAACCTTTGACCTAGCATGTGAAAGAACGTTTTGGTACCTTTGTATGCTGGAAGGCAAATCAACAGCAGAGTTAATAGCATCTTCTAAATTGGCTAGAAATTGTTTTCTGGCGTCAAAGCCTGTAGATTGATCCACTATGCTAGACTTGGTCTGTGCTTGCGCTCCTAATAGACACCAAACGTACGTGCGTATGGAGTCATTAAGTCTTTGCACTCCTGGCATTGTTAGGCCTTCACTTTCATCTACGATAAATGTTGCCCAAGCATTGGGGTGTTTTTGTTCTATTGATCCCAATCTAACTTGGGAGTTTGTCTTAAAAGAGGTGTGGCCGGGCCAGTAGTCAAAATTATATTCTCTACGCTGACCCCACAAATACAATGTGCCTAGCCCATGATTGCGGTCTAACTTTTGTCTAAAGTTATTTGAAGGGTTAATGTTAAATTCGTTGCAGATTCTTTCATATGCATTATTGTCCATTGTGCTGAGAAATGGATTAAACGCGTTGTCGTTGGGAGGGCGTACTTGTAGTTCAGTTAGTATGCGCCTATACTGGTAATAAACATGAAAGTTATATACTGACCTTACTAAGAGGTTGGGGTGGTTTAAATGGTTTGCATATGAAACACCGCAGCCAGTGGTTGAGCAGTAAACTGCAAAATTTAACTGATTTTGGTAAAAGGCCATGGGATGAGTTGACCATGCTGATGGCACTCTATCACTCTTTATTGGAGGATTTAAATATCTAGTTAGTGGGTTTACAAGTCTGACTAGAAAACCATATGATTCATCCACTGCGATGGTTAGGTTACTAAAGTCCAAAGATTTGGGCTCATAAACCCCTCCTACGTCGTAAGTGGCACTTTCATTATATTTAAAAGGTTCCATTTTTAAATAGATTTTTAAAAAAGGATTTAAAAAGGATGTTCCTTTATATAACCAAGCAAAGCACGCGTGTGTTCTTAAAGTATCCAATTGACAATAGGCGTGGTAATAATAGGGTTGCTCTTAGAGAAATTGGTTTTAAAGTTAAGTGGATTAATATATCTGAAAAAGCTAAGAATAACTGGGTGAATGTTAAGGGCGGGCAAGGTGATTTATTAAAGCAGTTAAAAATACCTGATGGTTACTACAACTTTTGTTCTTTAAAAGAAGTATTTAGCAATTTTGGCATTAAGTTAAAAATTAATGAGGCAAATCTTATAATTACTATGAATCTTCCAGAAGAAAGAAGGGAGTACGTTTTTCCTAGAAGCCTTGCACGAATTTTGGGCTTTCATACTAGTGATGAAACGTATAGCGTTAACACCCATAAGTACTTAGAAAGTGGCCTTTATGAGTATGCAAGTAGTAGACCATCCGATTTTCTAATTAACCCAAGGTTGTATGTCCATTTAAGTGAATTAAAAACAGATGCTAATTTGTTTAATGGCCAGCCATCTACGATTCTAAGAGTGTTGCCATCACTTGAGGCGGGGTTTTGCGATTATCAGTCATATACATTTGACAAAAACAGTCAATTTAAAAAATTAGTTGGTGAGGATATACATTCATTGTGTGTAAAAATAACTAACCAAGATGGAAAACCAGTTATTTGTTCTGATTTGTTAGTAGTGCTCGAGATAGAAGATTAATCAGAGAGAAAGATTAAACGTGCGGTTCTCGGTCAGCCATCTTATTTCGCCCGCAAACCCCCCACTTTTCACGCGATTAGATTTGTTTAACCAAAAAATAGCTAAAGGGGGTTTGCCGGCGATTAGATTTGTTTAATTTTGTAGGTTTTTAGCTATTTTTTTGGTTAAGAGAATTTGATTATGTGAAAAGGGGGGGTTGCGGGCGAAATAAGATGGCTGGCCAAGAAGGCACGTTTAATCTTTCTCTCAAGTCTTTACTATAATGATGGCAGAACTGTTAGCCTGCACCTGTGGTTCCCACACTACGTAATTGTTTACTTTTTTTCTTTGTTGTTGTGTGAGTTCTGTTTTATCCCAAAGAAAAAACTATCGGCGCTTTACGTTATCCTTGGAGACAAACAAAAAACCGGCATTATGCAATGCTTAGCGTACACTATTGATGCATTTGACCATGCCAGTTTGCTGATTAAAAAGATGATAATAAAACTAAAAAGTTCATTGCTGAACTGATTCGTTGTGTTACTGTTAGATCCATCACAGCCCAGGTTGGAAGGAATCTGCCTGTTTGTGCAATAAATATCCAATTCGAATTGACTGAATTTCCATGTCTGTGTTATCTATATACCCCAGTCCCTTTTCACTTGATTCGTCATGTCTGTGTGATCCAATGTCAGCCTCGTGTCGACTAAAGTGAATCAACGACAGTGTGCTAATCACGGGCCCACAGCTCTCTCTCTCTCTCTCTCTCTCTCTCTCTCTCTCTCTCTCTCTCTCTCTCGGGACAATGTTTTCACATCAACTTTTTTGTAGTTATCCTCCACTACTTCATTTTTCGGCATTATATTTTTTGGTCAATCAGTGGGAAATTGCATCTCTCAGGAGATCCAAATAAACGTTGTTCTGTACAATTCTTAGCCGTTGACAATGCTTGGATTATTGAACAGCAGAGCTGACCACTCAGACTGTTCCATATCTTTTGATCTCCCTTGCATCCTTGAATGGATCCTCAAGCATAGACGCAAAGATTGTCCACTACATTTTATACTGTTTGCATAATGTATTTAGCTTTTCAGCAACATTTTTCCTCTCCAAACTTTCGTTTTGTTTTATTTACTACCCTTCGCTGGCTGCGTTGGGGGTGTTGTTGGATTCTTTTTTGAACCCTTGGTGGTGAGAACATCACAGAATTATGGACTGTGGTGTGTCTCTATTTGACGCCAAGAGCTCAAACACAATGAAACGTGTCTCTGTGATGAGTCCGATCCAATGAATGAAAGGCCTAGAAGCAGGCAATACAAATAAATCTGCCTTCCTGCCTTCAAGAGGGATTACAATGGTTACCTCATGCAGCTAGTGAAGTGTTTTCATATGAATAATATTTTTTTCTTAATGTTATCTTCTCACTTTCTTCCTCTTCACCCTCCCCCCCCCCCCCCCCCCTTCTATTTATTTTGATAAGTCCAAAACTTAGCCATGTCTTTACTATAATGATGGCAGAACCGTTAGCCTGCACCTGTGGTTCCCCCACTACGTAATTGTTCACCTTTTTCTTTGTTGTTATGTGAGTTCTGTCTTATCTCAAAGAAAAACTATTGGTGCTTTACGTTATCTTTGGAGACAACCAAAAAAACCGGCATTATGCAACGCTTAGCGTACACTGTTGATATATTTGACCATGCCAGTTTGTGGATTAAAAAGATGATAATAAAACTAAAACGTTCATTGCTGAACTGATTCGTTGTGTTACTGTTAGATCCATCACAGCCCAGGTTGGAAGGAATCTGCCTGTTTGTGCAATAAATATCCAACTAGAATTGACTGATTTTCCATGTCTGTGTTATCTATATACCCCAGTCCCTTTTCGCTTGATTCGTCGTGTCTGTGTGATCCATGTCAGCCCCGTGTCGACTGAAATAAATCAACGACAGTGTGCTAATCACGGGCCCACAGCTCTCTCTCTCTCTCTCTCTCTCTCTCTCTGAGGGATTGTGAGCAGCGATCACTAGTGCGACACGCAAGTTGGCTCTGTTTCTTTTGTTAATTACGAAGGATCCAGGAAGTGATTTGACGTTTCACCCAGCAAAGACGTTCATGAAGTGCAATGCCATCTGCACAGCTGGATTTCAGGACAAGATGTGAGTGTTTTCTCCCAATTTTTCTTGCATTTATGTTCAAGAGAGTGGAAGCGAGTATCGCCATTCGCCTGAAGACATTGAAACTTAAAACAGTGTCGGACGGTGTAACCGTAGGCTGCCTCCTCTCCTTGTTATTCTGGGGCAGTTTATTACTTCAGTGCGGCGACGTTGAACCAAATCCTGGACCACGAAGGGACAGCTGCCGCCAGACATGCTTGAGCTCAGACAGCTGGAGAGCCAGCACCAAGCAAGTAGCAACCTCCTCGACCAGCAAGTCATCAACCTCCCAGCCTGTTGAGCTGCCCTCCCTAAGAGACATGGTGTCCATGCTGCAGGAGCTGACCAACAAAGTTGATGGAATAAAAAAAAAACAACATTAAGGACATCAGTGATGGCTTCGCTTGCTTGCAGGAAGAGGTCCAGACCCTGAAGGGAGAGGTGACAGACCTTCGTCGTGAGAATGAAGATCTGAGGAACAGGCTGCTGGATGTTGAACGAAAAGCCGACGACATGGAAGGACGTTCCAAGCGGAACAATTTAATCTTTTACGGTCTCCCTCGTAAACCAGCAGAAACGCAGGCAGAATGTGAAGGCATCGTTGGCGACCTGTTGGTGGACAAACTGGACTTGACTGGTGATGTTCAGTTTGACAGAGTGCATCGCCTGAATGAAAAGCCTGACTAGCCTGTCATCATCCGCTGCACCTACTTCAGGGACAGAGAGAAGATTCTCAAGGCCAAGCGCGAGTTGAAGGGCAGTGGCGTGTTTGTTGGGGAGGACTTCACTTTTCGTGTAAGGGAGGTACGTAAACAGCTGTCTCAGCATCTCAAAAAGGCCAGAGAAGAGGGCAAGAGAGCGACTATGGTTTACGACCACCTCCTTATTGAAGGGAAACGATATCATCTGAGAGAGGGGGGAACTATTAGTGAGTCAGGATAGGGTGTAGGCCGGCCCAATTCGACACCGGTGACATTTCAAGAATTCGCACGTGCAAGTTGCGGAAAATGGCAAGAGGGCGGCAGTCAGAGGAGCGGCACAGGAACACTGGGTTGTGAACCGGCTGACATTGTGAATATGGTGCGTGCAAAGGTGGGGTGGGGGTCATTTGTAAATAAGAAAGAGGGGTTTACGATGTTAGATGATGATGATGATGCCTTTCTTGGTGTTGATGTTACTGGTTGTATTGATAAAGGGGAAGCATCGTTGTTAGGTTCAACAAATGAGGATTATTATGGTAAAAACGATGTTAGAGACATTTACGGAGCCTTGTCATGTGGCACGCTGACTGACAGTGACAGAGGCAGTGTTATTGAACGTTGTAACCAGGGGACGCCTCAAAAGGAAATCTGTAACACGGAGTGGAAGGACAGGCACGATAATTGTCTAATGGGTGAACGAGTGGGGAGTGATACATTGAGGGATGAAAGGAAATATAACAGCGTGTATGGAAACGGGCTACATAGAGATCATTGTGAAGATGACAGACAAAGTGATGCTTCCTTTTCTTTTTTGCACTGGAACGTGAATGGTCTTGTGTCAAAATTTACAGATAATGAATGTGTTCCTTATTTATCAAGATTTGATTTCATATGTCTTGTTGAGACCTTTGTAGAGGACTTCCCAAATCTTCTATTTCCAGGTTATACTGTCCATCATAAACCTGCTGTGAAGTTTTCGAAACAGGGAAGAAGGTCCGGTGGAGTAGTGTGCCTCATTAAAACCAATCTCACATCTCATGTTCATGAACTTAAGACAGACTGCCCCAATGTTCTTTTATTTTTGATTGATAAGAATGTTTTTGGTTTTGTGGAAGATGTATTATATGTTTGTGCTTATGTCCCGCCAGAGGGTTCACCTCATTATGTTTACTTTGACGTTGAAAACAGCATTAGTGAGCTTGAAGAATGTCTTTTTAATTGTCTGCTTGAGTTTGAGGACGTGTATGGGATTCTCTCAGGTGATTTGAACAGCAGGACTTCTGACAATTCTCCAGATATTGTTGATGATAGTGATGCATATGTCAACTTTGTTTATAATTGTTATATTTCAGGTAATAATGTGAGAAGGTCTGCAGATATTATTCTCAATAATTATGGAAAATGTTTGCTGAATATGTGCACAACCCTTGGATTGTGTATTCTGAACGGCGCATGCAACGGAGATACTAATGGTAGTTTTACTTATATATCAGAAACAGGATGTAGCGTCAACGATTACTTTCTCCTGTCTAAGGAATTGTTTTTCACTGTTGTATCTTCATGTGAATTGTTGGTTACAGAAAGAATAGAATCAGATCATTTGCCCATTGAATTACGTTTTAGAGTTAAAGAAAGAGAAGATAAATGGAACACAAACTCCCTGAAGGGTTGCCAGTTTATTGATACGTTTGTGTGGAACAAGGATTTGGAACAAATTTATGTTCAAGAAATGAGTTCTGATGAAACGATACTCGTGATTGATCGTGCCACAAGTTTGATTGATCATGATTTCAATGGTGCTTTGGAAATGTTTAATGAATGGATTAAAAAACAAGCTAATTGTATGAAAAAGATAATTAATCTGTCTAAGTACGGTAAAAACAGTGACTGGTTTGATAAAGAATGTAGGCTGGGTAAAGTTAAAAGCAAAGGAACTGCTTTCTGTTTGTAGGAAAACCAGAAAGAAGGAAGACAGTGATGCGTGCTGCATAGCAAGAAGAGAATACAAACATCTGATAAAAAGAAAAGAAAAAACAGTTTAATGATTTGCTGTTAGACAGGCTAGTCTCGTCAGTAAACGATCAAAGAGAATTTTGGGAAACTGTTCGTAAACTATCCTTTAAACGAAAACCTGTTCAAAATAGTCTGACAGTCGGTGACTGGTTTAAGCATTTTAAAAATTTACTTGAATTAGAGGTAACTGCAAATATGTCAGATTTGGTTGAAAATGTCAGTGATGTCAACGAAGAGGAGGCAGGCTATATTAACCGTCCAATATCAAGAGGAGACGTTTTGCTTGCTGTAACAAAGTTAAAGAATGGAAAAGCTGCTGGACCAGATCAAATTATTGGTGAGTTGTTTAAGTATGGTGGGGATCGTGTCATTGATTTTTTGGTAAAGCTTTTTAATATGCTATTTGGTAAAGGAGCATTCCCTGATAACTGGACTAATTCTATCGTTCACCCTTTGTGCAAGAAGGGTGACATCAATAATCCAAACAATTACAGAGGCATTTCTTTATGTGATACAAGTAGTAACATTTACAGCACAATTATTAATAGTAGACTGCAGAAATGGATAGAAGAGCACAATTTGACAGGCGAACACCAAGCCGGATTTAAGAGAGGATACTCCACTGTTGATCACATGTTTACTTTATTAGCACTCATACAAAAACAATTTTGTTTCAATCGTAAACTGTATGTAGACTTTATTGATTTTGAAAAGGCATTTGATTCCGTAGAAAGAAACTTATTATGGCCTATCTTGTTAAAAAGCGGCATCAAAGGCTATATGTTAGGTGTATTCGCTGCATGTGCGAAAGTGTTAAAGCTAGAATTAGAAGCGGAAGTAGTGTAACAGATTATATTGCTTGCACAAGGAGATGCTTTCAGCCCTGTCTTGTTTTCTTTATTTATTAATGAATTAGCGTTAGAGGTGTTAAAGGGAGAGAAACACAGGGCAACATTTATGTCAGATTATTTTGAATTATTCATACTGCTTCTGGCCAATGATGTGGCTTTAGTTTCTGAAACTACCATAGGGTTACAAACGCAGATAAACAGTCTTCAGCGTGCAGCCGCCGTTTTGCAGATGAAGGTTAATTTAGATAAAAGTAACATAGTGGTGTTCAGGAAAGGTGGTTACTTAGCTTCCAGAGAAAGGTGGACATATAACGGTATTGTGATGCCTGTTGTGAATGCGTACAAATATTTAGGAATTTATTTTTCAACAAAGCTTAGTTTTGCTGCTGCATGTCGCGACCTTACAAGCAGAGCAAAAAACGCTTTATTATGTATTTTACAAAAGCTATTTAAGCTGAAGTGCAATTCTCACTCGTGCTTTTTTTTTTTTTAAGTTATTTGACTCACAGGTTCAACCTATTGCTCAGTATGGTGCAGAGTTATGGGGTCTTGACAATATAGCAACCTATTGTGAAAACCTTCATTTGTTTGCCGTTAAAAGATTCTTGGGCGTTGAAATGCGAACACCTAATGACCTGGTGTATGAAGAAACGAACAGATATGCTATTTACATAAACTCAGCTATAAAATGTATCAGGTTTTGGTTAAAATTAACGAGAATGGACGACTGTAGATTACCTTATAAGGCCTACAAAATGCTTCTTGATTTAGATATGCGTGGAAAGAAAAATTGGGCCTCAAATATTCGCTGTAAATTGTATATGTTTGGATTTGGATATGTATTGCTAAATCAAGGCGTGGAAGGAATTAACGAGTTTTTGAAAAGTTTTAAGGATAGGCTGATTTCGTGCAGATGGCAAGATTGGAATTTCCGTATTAGTAATAGTGATAGGTGTAACGTTTACAGAGCCTTTTGTACTGTTCCTGATGTTAAAACGTATTTATTAATTAATTTAGACAAGTATTTAAGATACACATTGACAAGATTTAGACTTGGAATTTCTGAAATCGCAGTACATCGTTACCGTAATAGAACACATAGTGAAGGTGAATTAATATGTCCACTTTGTCTAAAAGAGAAAGAAAGTGAGATACATTTTGTTTTATGTTGTCCAGTTTTGTATGACCTAAGAGCACAGTACATTCCGCTGAAGTATTACAAAGTGCCAAGTCAGTCTAAATTTACGTTGCTTATGGCAAGTACGCACGAAAAAACAGTCAGGAACTTGTCAATCTATCTTTACAAAGCCTTTAATTTGCGTTCTATTCTCACTTCTTAAATCTACTGTCAAGTAAGTTTTGGATGATTTCACTGTTCATAATTGTTTGTTTGAAAATGTTTGTATATATGTACCCCATCATGAGGGGCAATGGCCTATACGTGATTAAACTTCCGTATCCGTATCTCTCTCTCTCTCTCTCTCTCTCTCTCTCTCTCTCTATATATATATATATATATATATATATATATATATAATTTTGTTTTGATTATGATGTCATCATTTTGACTAAAGTCTGACCGTTTACACACAAGATGCGTAGGGTAAGCATAGATGCAAACGAATCAAGAAAATAACCGAGAAACACACACACACACACACACACACACACACACACACACACACACACACACACACACACACACGCACGCACGCACGCACGCACACACACACACACACACACACAC
>CM065735.1:48880360-48887860 GCA_033310375.1 Conus canariensis | reverse complement strand
TGTTAAAGCTTCTTGGCTGAAAGAAAGGCGCCTAACAGGAGCCTCCTCCAGTGGGGGAAGAAGCACAACAACACCCTGGTTTGCTGCTGCAAAATGTGGCACAACATTTGCTCCCTTGTCATCATTTTTAAGAGAAAAAAGGATTAACCTTCAAATGTCCAACAGAGCCCCAACACATGCTCACAGAACACGAACACACACACACACACACACACACACACACACACACACACACACACATATATATATATATATATATATATATATATATATATATATATATATATATATATATAGATAATGGTGGCAAGTGCCAACAGAGATTTTAGAAAAATGCTCAACCGCACTGGGAGCAACATTTGTTAAAAAGGGAAGGTTTAAAATTTTACCTACAACGTTGTTTCATGCATGGAACCGCATGCGGTTGCAATCGTCAGGATGTGGTGGGTCTGTGCTGCCGGTGTTTTATAACTGCTTGTGTTGTCTGTCATCACGTGCTGTCTGTGTTTTTCGTGTGTTTCTGATTCTTGTTCACTGATAGGAATTTCCACTTGTGCCTGCAGTTGTTAACCATTTCTATCCTGGTGTTAAAAGTTGCCAATTGTGGTTTGCATAGTATTATGTATTTTTCTGTTGAGCATAGGTTACATCTTTTTGAAATATTGTTATATGGTGCTGCTCTTTTTATGATTTTCCAGGATATATTGTAGTCTATTTTTTTCTCTTTGAGCTTCCAGATGTATTTACTCAATTCTGTTTGGTTTTTGTATCTTTCTTTGTTAAATGACTGTTTGTGGTTTGCATATCTAGTTTTAAATTGGTTTTCAGTAATACCTATATATGTTTCTTCTGCGTTCTCTGATGTTACAGTGGCTTGGTACACAATGTTGTTGTAGAGGCATTTGTTGCTCAGAGGGCACTGTTCTTTCTTGATGCAGTTGCAAGATTTCCTTTCGTCACCCTCGTTTTTCTCTATACTGCTTTTCATTTTGTTGGTTGAATCAATGATGTTTTTAAGGTTGGGCATACATGAGTATGATAATTTGATGTTACTTTTGTTAAATATCTTGGATAATTTGTGCTCTTTTGGAAATGATGATGTTAGGATTCTAAAGAATTCTTTCCCTATATTTGTTTTTACTCTTCCGTCATATGGGGGGTTGAACCATATGATCTTCCTTTTCCTGTTCTTCTTGTGTCTGCTCATGTCATTATCTGGATCATATTGTAGTTTGTAGTTGTAGCCACTTTTGTGTAACACTTCTTGATATTCAGCTGCAGCGTTATTGAATGCTGTTTCATTACATGACAGGTTAGATAATCTCTTATTTATGCCTCTGGGTATTGTTTTTAGTATGGAAGGTGGATGGTTACTTTTGATATTTACATAGACAGGTATGTCATTTGGTTTTTTGTATGGTTTCCATACTAAAAACAATACCCAGAGGCATAAATAAGAGATTATCTAACCTGTCATGTAATGAAACAGCATTCAATAACGCTGCAGCTGAATATCAAGAAGCGTTACACAAAAGTGGCTACAACTACAAACTACAATATGATCCAGATAATGACATGAGCAGACACAAGAAGAACAGGAAAAGGAAGATCATATGGTTCAACCCCCATATGACGGAAGAGTAAAAACAAATATAGGGAAAGAATTCTTTAGAATCCTAACATCATCATTTCCAAAAGAGCACAAATTATCCAAGATATTTAACAAAAGTAACATCAAATTATCATACTCATGTATGCCCAACCTTAAAAACATCATTGATTCAACCAACAAAATGAAAAGCAGTATAGAGAAAAACGAGGGTGACGAAAGGAAATCTTGCAACTGCATCAAGAAAGAACAGTGCCCTCTGAGCAACAAATGCCTCTACAACAACATTGTGTACCAAGCCACTGTAACATCAGAGAACGCAGAAGAAACATATATAGGTATTACTGAAAACCAATTTAAAACTAGATATGCAAACCACAAACAGTCATTTAACAAAGAAAGATACAAAAACCAAACAGAATTGAGTAAATACATCTGGAAGCTCAAAGAGAAAAAAATAGACTACAATATATCCTGGAAAATCATAAAAAGAGCAGCACCATATAACAATATTTCAAAAAGATGTAACCTATGCTCAACAGAAAAATACATAATACTATGCAAACCACAAATGGCAACTTTTAACACCAGGATAGAAATGGTTAACAACTGCAGGCACAAGTGGAAATTCCTATCAGTGAACAAGAATCAGAAACACACGAAAACACAGACAGCACGTGATGACAGACAACACAAGCAGTTATAAAACACCGGCAGCACAGACCCACCACATCCTGACGATTGCAACCGCATGCGGTTCCATGCATGAAACAACGTTGTAGGTAAAATTTTAAACCTTTCCTTTTTAACAAATATATATATATATATATATATATATATATATATATATATATATATATATATATATATATATATTTTACATACGCGCGCGCGCGCGCTCACTGTTGTCATAGAAAGGATACATGCTAGAGAGCGTTTCAGTTTTCAATACCATAAAACACTCTTATACCGTTCTGGAACTAAGCTGATCTGTATCACCTGTCCATATCTGTTAAAGTCGGAAGACAATAGTTTTAAGGGTTTTCATTCTTATTATTTTTGCCCTCAGTTTCGAGACAACAAAGTTGTTCCTATATTTTTACTTTTTTCTCTTCTGTTAACACTCAGAGCTCACAAAATGTGCATTATTCTTGTTTGGTATCTGTTATATGCCTCATACGGTGGTTTGGCATCAGTAGTTATGGGATTAAAGTGGTAATTTCACTTATTTATAGCCTGTCTTTCCACACAAACTAGTGTAGTGAAACACATTGCGCGCACCGTGGCGCCCTTTCCGTTTGGTGTTTGAGGTCCAGATCCCAAATTCTGAAAAAAGTACTACTTGTTTTGCGGGACGGTAACTTCCGTTTTATGATACTTAAAAATAAAAGGAAAAGATGCTCCCAGGATTCACCGAAAGGGGGAGAGAATGATGAATCCATCGGTGCTCAACCAATCATGACTGCAAATCCCAAACGGACTATGAACATGGACCAAATGGAATATCCATGTGTCTGTGGAAAGCGTTTCGCTACCACCCGTGGCATGAAGATCCACAGAACAAAGATGGGATGTGTGAAGACTCATCTGAATGAGCAGCAGCGCACTGCATCAGCAGATAAGACGTCGGAAGACCAAGGCCAGGATTTAAACCACAGTGCCAAGGACATCCACGCTGTTGGTTCGGATGAGGAATTTGCACAGGACCTCGATGCCAGGCGCCTGAAACTCAACCTGCCACGAGCAAACGAAACTGAAGATTGGGAGAAACTGGATGCAAAAATCGTCCAAAGACTCGATGCACTGATAGGGAAAAGCACCCTGGAACACAAACTAGCCACATATGGGGACATTGTGTATGCCACATGTAGAGACGCCTATGGAGCAAAACTACCCAAAGAGAAAACACCTCCAAAGAAATCCAGACGCCAAGAAAAGATGGACAAGATCAGGGTCCAAAAGAAAAACCTCAAGATGCAAATGAAGACCGCACTGCCAGCTGAAAAACAAGGCTTGGAAAAACTGTGGAAAGACCTGAAAGAAAAACACAGTGCCCTCAGCAAAGCGGAATCTGCGAGGAAGAGGAAGAGCAAAAAGAAGAAGACACAAGAGCGCTTCTTCAGAGACCCCTTCCAGTTTGCCAGAACACTGTTTGAGCAGCCAAAATCTGGGACCCTAAGTGTGGACAAAGGAGTTCTTGAGCAGCATCTGAGGAAAACATACTGTGACCCACAGAGCAAAGCACCACTCGACATTCAAGGTCTGGTGTGGCCAACCAACCCTGAGGAACAGTTCAATGGCAAGCCTCCAACGTTGGCGGAAATCAAGAAGGTGGTCGACAAAGCCAGAGCCAAATCATCACCAGGGCCAAACGGAATACCTTACCAGCTTTACAAGAAATGTCCCAAGGTGCTGGAGTGGCTCCACAGGCTGCTGCGATCGGCTTGGAGAAACCAGAAGATCAGCGGCCAGTGGATGACGGCAGATGGTGTGTACATCCCCAAAGAGCAAAACTCAAGTGACATTAGCCAGTTCAGGCCAATATCACTACTGAACGTCGAAGGGAAAATCTTCTTCTCTGTCATGGCAGCAAGGCTGACCAAGTACCTGATGGAAAACAAGTACTTGGATGTGTCAGTCCAGAAAGGTGGCATCCCAGGCGTGGCGGGCTGTGTAGAACACGCCACAATGATCTGGGACGCAATCCAAAAAGCAAAAACAGAAAAGAGAGACCTGGACGTAGTGTGGCTTGATCTGGCAAACGCATATGGATCTGTGCCCCATGAGATGATACAGTTGGCTCTTGAGATGTACCATGTGCCAAAGAACATCCGCGACATGCTCAAGAAGTACTTCAATGGCTTCTCAATGCGGTTCTCTACCAAGGAGTACACAACAGACTGGATCAACTTGGAAGTGGGTATTGCAATGGGCTGTGCAATTTCCCCAATACTGTTCGTGCTGGCAATGGAACTCATCTTGAAAGCAGCAACAAACAACGCGAGACAAACAGACCTTGGCGATGGATACAAGATGCCTCCTCTCAAGGCCTTCATGGATGACACTACAGTGATTTCATCCAGAGAAGACGAGACACGTCATGTGCTGGAGAGGCTGGACGACATAGTTGCCTCATCCAGAATGAAGTTCAAGCCAAAGAAATCACGGAGTCTCTCACTGAGGAAAGGAAAAGTGGCCGGATCTGTGGTCTTCAGTGTTGCCAACCAGGCCATTCCAACAGTCACAGAAGAACCAGTCAAGAGCCTTGGAAGATGGTATGATGATACGCTGAAAGACACACAAAGAGCAAAAGAAACCAAGCAGATGGCGGAGGAAGGCTTGGAGACCATTGACCAGTGTGGGCTCCCTGGCAAATACAAGGTCTGGTGTCTGCAGTTCATGCTGATACCAAAGCTGCTATGGCCTCTGATGATATACGACATCTGCACCAGCATAGTGGAGGCAATGGAAGCCAAAATCAACAAGTTCACAAGGAAATGGCTTGGTGTCCCACCCTGTCTGACTGACATAGCGCTGTACTGTCGCCAAGCAAAGCTGAAACTACCCCTGAAATCCATCCTGGAGGAATACAAAGCAGGGAAGATCAGACTTCAAAGCATGCTGGAGGACTCAGGAGACAAGGTGGTAGAAGCAATTAAGCCCCAGCTGAAGACAGGCAGAAAATGGAAAGTTCAAGAGGCGATGGATTCTGCAAAAGAAAGTCTCAAGATCAGAGAAATAACAGGACACACACAGACCAACAGACAGGGACTGGGGGTGACCAAAACTGAATGGTGGTCAAAGGCCAAAGGAAAAGCCAAAAGAGACATGATGATTCAGGAGATGAGAAAAGAAGAAGACCAAAAAAGACTCCAAAAAGCAGTCCAGCAGAGCCAGCAAGGGCAATGGACAACGTGGGAGAATGCACTCCAAAGAAGTCTCACTTGGAATGACATTTGGCACATGGCCCCTCTCAGGATCAGCTTCATTCTCAGATCTGCATATGACCTTCTGCCCTCAAATGCAAACCTGGTGAAGTGGGGGAAAACAGACGATCCTGCATGCCCCCTCTGCCATGAAAAACAAACAGTGGAGCATGTCCTAAGCTCATGTAAAGTAGCCCTGGCTCAAGGAAGGTACACATGGAGGCACAACCAAGTGCTCAAAGAAATTGTACAAGTAGTCTGGGCTAGTACCAACACCACAAAAGGGAAAATCAGGACTCCAAAAGCACCCGCAACATTCTTCACGGCAGGAGGCAGCAAATCATGGCCAAGAACAACAGTGCCACTCGAAACATGCAGGCAGAGTCTGCTGGACGGGGCAGATGACTGGGAGTGCACTGCAGACCTCCCAGAATGGAAGAGTCACCCAGAGATCATCAGCAAGAGTGGCATGAGACCAGACATAGTAGTCCACTCTAAGTCAACCAAGCAGCTGATCATGATCGAGCTCACGGTGCCATATGAGAACAGAATGGAGGCAGCTCAAATCTACAAGACTGAAAAGTATGCTGATCTGGCAAACAGCCTGAGGAGAGAAGGCTATCAGGTCAAAGTCCTCACTGCAGAAATTGGAGCTAGGGGGTTTGTAGGAACGTCTGCATACAGCCTCATGAAACAGCTCTCAGTTGCAGGGAAGGAAAAAACCAGAGCCCTGAAAGCAATGGCAGAAGCGGCAGAGAGGTGTTCAAGCTGGATCTGGTCAAGGAGGAACAAAAGTGAACTTCATAAGGCTTAATTTCCCTACAAATATCAGGTGTCCCTGTGGCTCAGTGGTTAAAGCGCGAGTCATTAAGTGGAAAATGAGCATGTCCAGAGGGTCATGGGTTCGAATCCCAGCCATGGCTCGTCCCAAGATGGGGAAAAAAAAAAAAGGGGGCAGCAGAGGGACATCCGGAGTCATGAACCGGGTGTGGCCCAACCCCCCTAGAGTGTCAGGAGATAAGGGCCGAAACACTTGCTTGAAGGGGGCTTCTCTTCTGAGGACTCTCTGCTGCCACGCTCTCCACGAGTTTCTTTCTACTTTGAGAGTGATTTTGTGCACAGATCTGTACCTTAATTAATCTTCCATTAAAGTTCGGTTTCTATTTTCCACTGTCTGTTTTTTTTTCTTTTGGAAGAGCGGCACAAAATTATTATTATTATTATTATTATTATTATATATTGGGTATTTATATAACGCCTATCCTCGGTCACAGACCAAGCTCTAAGCGCTTTACAATAAACACACTACCTCACTCACTCAACGGGCTGCCTACCCAGGTAGAGCCGGCCAAAGAGCAGCCTACTGGCGCTCATTCAGTCGTTTCCCGTACCATTCAAATATCAGTCACTCATTTTCATTTATCTCATTTCTTCCTCCAGTTTCTCACATAGGATGCATGCGATGTTTATACGTGTCCTCCATTTCCACCGGTACACGATGGCACACGATAACAGTAAGTGACAATTTTTGTGGCTTGGTAAGAAATACCAGGCGGCTATCTTCAATCTACATCAATCTTGCTAGGGCAGCGGGGAACCCCCTGCTCTTTTCGATTTTCAACTGCCGTGGGTTCTTTAACGTGTGCAGGGGGCCAGGAAGGCACACGGGTCTGACTCGCTTATAGTCCCCATCCGATGGCCTTGACGTTCAGTTCGATTTGTCATTCAAACTGGGAAAGAAAGGCAGGGCTCGAACCCACGCACTTCTCACACGTTGGATTGGCAGGCGAACCTTTCTTCCTAAAATCCTTAATTGTTCGACTGTAGAGACTTTCCCCTAATTACTGTGTAAAAGTAGCTCCTGAAGTCGGCGGAAATTTCCGATGTCCGTTTGGTGCAAGGTGGGTGTTTGTTAAGTGTGTTTGTAGGGAAGTGTGCAAATGCTGAGGAATGGAAGAGTGTAAC
>CM065735.1:48855360-48877860 GCA_033310375.1 Conus canariensis | reverse complement strand
GCCAATCACGGTGTGTGTCCCAGGGAAATTGTCAACACAAATAAACGCCTGACAAGCACTTACATCACTTTATCATATTCACTACCATTGGCTTAGTTTTGAGACTCCCTCTCCCTCTCTCTCCCTCCATCCACCCTCTCTCTGTCTGTCTGTCTGTCTGTCTGCCTCCGACCCCCCCCCCTGCCCCCCCCCTCTCTCTCTCTCTCTCTCTCTCTCTCTCTCTCTCTCTCTCTCTCTCTCTCTCTCTGATGAATTCGCGTTTCTCTAATTCTGTGTTGGCAGACAGTTCCCAAATGCATCACGTACGCCGATGAGAATGTCAAAGTCAAGCAACAACAAAACCTGGTCAATAGCTGCAACACAGTTAAGTGAGTTGCCTTGTTTTCATGGCCATTTTGTAGCATTAGTAGATTGGTTGCTATGCCGCTAATTTCCGGCAAAATACACGCAGGCAGTCTTGGCTCAGACAAGACATCAGACCAGCACCAACACAATAACAGAACTGATTCTTCCCTCGGGTTCACTTGTCTTGGTCACAGAATAATGGAACATCTAGACCGTCTTAAAAGAGACGTTTGGTGGAATGAATACGAACCGTTTAAAATGGCCTCCGACCTGATCTGGAAAATTGGCAATCCTACTGTTTGTGTATTAGGGATATTTGGGAATTTTCTAATATTTCTGATATTGTTCCGTCTTCCAGCATCCACCTCTACAGTTTTCTTCCATGCCCTGGCCTGGTCTGACCAGCTGCTGTTGATAATCAATCCGTTAAACGCAATGCTCTACAGAGAATTCAATGTGCCACCCTTTGAATTACTCGGTTCTTGGCAATGTAAAATTAAAACAATGACGACGTACACCACCGCAGCTTTATCTTCGTGGATGCTTGTGGCACTCACCATGCTCAGAGCAGCTTCTGTGTTGTGGCCACTTCGTATCAAAGCTGTGTGGACGAAGGGGATGTCGCGAGTTACTGCTGGGGTACTGACCATTGTTATCATGCTAATCAATTGCCACATTCTCTATGGATTCGATCTAGGAACTTGCAATTGGGCGTGCTGTAATTATGTCATAACAGAATCATACATATGGTTTTTTAATACAATTTGGCCTTGGTTAGACGTAATTCAATACTGTTTTGTACCCTTCGTTTTGCTGTTGGTCAGCAACAGCGTTCTTATCTGGTCACTTGTTGGATCTGTCAGAACTGGCCAACGTCTTCCTGCAGTACAAGCCGCACAGGATTCTACTCAACGGAAAGCGACTTCGCTGACTGTGACCTTGATTGCAACAACTATATTTTTCTTCCTTCTGACAGCACCAATCGTAATATGTGTAATCATAAGTTATTATGTCGACTGGGATGACCCGATTCAGACTGGACAATATAAAGTCTTTGACGCAGTCAGCCACACCCTGTGGTACTTCAATAGTGCAAAAAACTTTTACTTGTATTGTCTAATGGGAAGCAGGTTCAGAGCACTTTCGGAAACCAAAAATTTTGATTCTGGGGAAGTTCGAACCTATGGACCTAAATCGTGTGTTGTGAGGTCATCACTCAACCTGACGTGTGCTAACTGATGTTGCACTGCCCATAATGATTTTGTTTCTTAGGTCTACTGCCTGCTTTACCGCTGAAACAATGCATTGGCCATGAGCGATCCAACACAGTTTAGTAATGGGGGAAATTAGTTTAGGCTAACAATTCTTCCGTCATGACATTCATGAAATGGCAAAGATTCAGAAAAGGATAGGAGGAAGGGTTGGGGGGTGTCGTAAGGCAGAGTAATAAAATGAGAACATGGAACTAGGCAAATATAGTACAAATGTTAAACCCTTCACTAGCAGCATATGGGAGCCATTGTCATCCCTACTAAAAACAGATTGATTCAAATTGCCTGTGCCCAGGCCCTTCGTCCGCTGGATCGGACTTATTAGGGAGGCACGGCTGATTGTGCCTGTGCTCCTTTGGCATCAGATGGAGACTTACCACAGACCATAATTCGGTGGTGTTATCAAAACCAAGGGTTAAAACAAATTCAAACTGCATCCCAAAGCAGCCTTCGAAGGGTAGAAAAGTGAAACAAACAACAAAAAAAGTGCGGTAAGGAAGTAAGTCGCTGAAAAAACTAAAGTCATTATACAAACAGTATAAAATGTAGGGGTAAATCTTTGAGCCTATGCTTGAGGATCCATTCATGGATGCAAAGAAGGTCAAAGGATGTCCAAGAGTCCCAGTGGTCAGGTCTGCCGTTTGATAACCCAAGCATTGTCAGCAACTAAGAATTGTGCATGACAACCTTTATTTGGATCTTCTGATAGATGCAATCTCCCACTAACTGACCAAACAATATCATGCTGACCAGTTTGGTATTGGGGAAAGACCAGTGCACGCTAAAAAAAATTATTCTGTCATTATATTCATGACTCGGCAAAGATTAAAAAACAAATGTGTGTGTGTGTGTGTGTTTGTGTGTGTGTGTGGGAGGGGGGGGGGAATAAAATGAGAACATTAGATTAGGAAAATATATTAAACATGTCAATCCATTCCTGTAATTCCTCCTGTAGACAGAGTTATTCGTACTACCCGCTCCTATGCCTTTCGTCCGCTGGACTGGATTCATCAAAAAGACACGGCTTATGGTGTCTGTGCTCCCTTGGCATAAAATGGAGACAAAACAGACCATAAGTCTGTGGTGTTCTCACCATCAAGGGTTCAAAAGAAGAATGAAACAGCACCCCGAAGCAGTCATCGAAGGGTAGAACAGTGAAACAAAAAGAAAGTGAGTCGCCGAAAAACTAAAATCAGTGTGTGTGTGTGTGTGTGTGTGTGTGTGTGTGTGTGTGTGTGTGTGTGTGTGTGTGTGTGTCTTCTGTCTGTCTGTCTGTCTGTCTGTCTGTGTCTGTGTCTGTAAGTGCCAGGGAAAAACGATTTGTATACTGGCCGTTTCACACTCCAGATCCCCTCCTCCTAACCCCAGCCCCATCCTCACCCCTCCACTCCTATTCAAATCCCACTGCACCCACTTCACCTCCACCCCGCCCCCCAAAAAAGAAAACAAGGGGAAAAAAGGGGAAAAAAATTGAATTAAATGATCCGTTGACTCCTTCAATCACCATTTTCTTCATTCAAATGATTCTTAACAGAATGCGACTCCGGCTGCTTATTTTGTTTTAAATTTTTTTCCCCATGGCTTTTTAAGGCTGTTTCTATTAATGAAGTCTATGTTGTGTTTTCAAATACAAAGTATAAAGATGTATTCGCCCCTGGCAAATGATACATTATGTACCTAAACTAACTTCACCACACATATAGGATGTGCGCTGATCAGAAAGCTGTCCCATCTATATTAAAATCCGCAGAAGTGTTTTCCTTATCAAAACAAGAGATTTGTCATGAATGCACCACAAGACAAATGAAAAACCCAAACACAGTCACTGAAGTATTTCCAGCATCTTTCAGATTCAAGTGTTATCGCTGGGTGATATAATGGACCACCCTAATCGTCTTCAAGGGGATGCTTGGTATGATCAATACGAACCATTTCTGCAGACATCCAGACTGATCTTTAAAATTAGTAATCCGGTTGTTTGCATGCTTGGAATTTTTGGGAATACTATGATAATTTTGATTCTGGTTCGTCTTCCTACATCTACGTATAGTGTTTTGTTCGAAATTCTGGCCTGTTCTGACCTTCTGATATTGATTATAGATCCATTATGCCTTGTGCTAAGAGATGAATTCAATGTGCCACACTTCTTAATACTCGGTTCCTGGCAGTGTAAAATATACATGATGATGATATACACGACAGTCGCTTTATCTCCATGGATGCTTGTGGCACTCTCCGTGCTAAGAGCTGCTTCTGTACTGTGGCCACTTCGTGTCAACGCTGTGTGGACGACAAGAAAATCACAAGCTGCTGCCGCTATGTTAACCCTTGTTATTATTCTGATCCACTGTCATGTTCTCTACGGATTTGATATAGGATCTTGCAACGCAACATGTTGTTATACTGGGGGAACGGAAATGTATAAATGGTTTTTTGAAATAATTTTGCCTTGGATAGACATGACTGAGTGTTGCGTTCTACCGTTTATACTGTTGGTGGTCAGCAACAGTGTTCTTGTCCGGAGAGTGGTGGGATCTGCCAGGACAGGTTCACGTCTTTCTGGACAACAAGGCGCTCAGGATTCCAGACAACGGAAAGTGTCTTCATTGACTGTTACTTTGATTGCTACAAGTACTGCATTTGTTCTTCTCACAATGCCGGTCCAAACGCAGTTCGTCATATTTTCATATATTGATTTGAATGACCCGGTTCAGGCAGGACAATATCAAGTCTTCTTTGCATCCAGCCACATCCTGTGGTACTCCAGCAGTGCCATCAACTTCTACCTGTATTGTCTAACTGGTAGCAAATACAGAGCTGTTTTCAAACGAGATATATTGAAATGTCGTGCTATTGAAGACAACTTCAAGTCAGTTTTGAGAACAGAGTCCCCTCATAAATGCAATAACTGAAAACGATCTCACAGAGGACGCAGTGATACAAACGATGGAGTTAGAACTTCTTCAAAGCGTGATTTTGAAACACCAGCCATTGATGAATGGCATATAAACAAACAAATAGACAAACATGCAATCACACACAAAGTCTACTGAACTAAGTGTGTATTGAGCTATACAAACAAAACTTACAAACCGCCTTCTTTGTTTTAAGCATGCTTAGTGAGTACAGTTAACTATGCATGGTGTGTTTGGCTGACTAATGACTGACCAATTCGATGGATAAAACAATAAATCATAAATTGAAGATGAGGATGCGTGTTGTTGAAAGAATGAGGAAAACCACACACATAGACACGCTATGTGAATTACGTAGATAGCCTTCACAATTTCTCTTAGCAGAAAAAAGCCAACAGCGACAGAGAACGCCTTTTGTCTTTGACGAAACTCCCTCCCTGACTCAACTCTAAGACTTATGGCGCCAACAGGTTTTGCTTTAATAATTACTACAAGATCTAGTGGAAAGCTACGTTTAGTGGACTGAAGTGACTTGCAAGCAGCAAACTCCTTCGGCCATGAGGGAATGGCATGTATTGTGGGAATCCCTCTCTCTCTCTCTCTCTCTCCTCTCTCTCTCTCTCTCTCTCTCTCTCTCTCTCTCTCTCTCTCTCAGGACCCTCAGTGCCTCAGTCTGTTCATCGAAATGATTACTTTTTTCTATGTGTCAGTACTTAGCTGCATTTTGAATCATTTGGCAAAATTTGACAATAAACTCTGCATTCATTTTAAGAAAAAAATGTGTGTTATGTGGTCTATATTGCCAGTCGAGACGGGCAATTTGGAAAATTACAGGAGCTGATTATAGGCTATTAACTAAACGGAATTGCAAGAAACAAGAAAACTCTTAAGTCCACAAAACAACATTATCAAAACTAAATTCACATACAGCAAAAATAAAACCCAGATGAATATGATATGGGACCAGCCCAGAACAAAGAATGATTGTCAGAAGTGAAAACAAAACCTTTCATAATGTTTCACACTGCAGATCCCTTGCTTGTTCCAGTCTACTGCTACTGAACGTATTTGTTACGTAGTCTGCATCATATGTTCCGGCACAAGTACAGTCGATCCACAATGCTCTGCAACAGACCATTATTCTCAACACGTCATTTATGACACTATTGGAAAAACCATTCATCATCATCATCATCATCATCATCATCACACACACACACACACACACACACACACACACACACACACACACACACACACACACACACACGCACACACACACACACACACACACACACGTGCGCACGAGCTATGCCATTTTGAAAAAAAAAAAAAAAAGCTAAAAAAATGAAGTCAAACTGAGGTGTGAGTTACATTTGAGAGAGCACCGCGGCAGTATAGACCGGTAGTAACTCTGAAGCAGAAGTAACGCCCACTTTACGCTGCCATCTAACAGTTATGACGACTCTATAAATGATAATCACACTGGTCCACTAGGCCTTGACTGGAGGAAGTTGTATACCCACTTCATCCTGTCCACTGCGAGCGTCATGAGATATCCACTAACAGTAGATTTTTGTTCGTTTCTTTGTTTGCACGTGTGTGCATTGCTTTGTATATTTCAGAAAAAAAAAATGATATTCCCATTCACGTGTGTTGTTACTGTTCAGCAAGGCACGGCATGCTAAAGATCAGTGTAGACGGTATTTGCCTCTTCGTTTTTGTATCTTATTGCATGCACTGCAAAATAGGAAGTATATGCCATTGATGAGTGGGTCTTCACTCACATTTGACCTTTAGTTGTACAGAATGGCCCGGAAATCTAAAATCTTATGTACAGAAACTGCTCTGAACTTCCTACCTGTCAGACAATACAAGTAGAAGTTGATGGCGCTGTTGCAGAAAAATAAGATAATGTCAACTGCATACGATATTCTAAATTGCCCACTTCGAATCGGGTCAGATCTATCGTAGGACGGTTTCATGATGAAGTGTACTGTGAACGGTGTTGTCAGGAAGACAAAACAAATGTTAGCAGCGATCAAGGTCACAGTCAAAGAAGTCACTTTCTGTTGTCTGGAATCCTGGGTGGCTTGTTGTACAGGAAGACGTGTGCCTGTTCTGACTGATCTCACAACTGTCCGTAGAAGAAGACTGTCACTGATCAACAACAACATTAAAGGTAATAAACAGCATACAGCCATGTGTATCCATGTCCAAACAAAGCGATAAAACCATCTGTAAAATGTTGATGCAGCACTCCCATTACAATTCCCACCACTGGGTTCTGTATCATGTCCGTAGAGAGTGTGGCAGTTTATAAGAATTACAACAACTGTTACCATACCAGCAGCAGCTCGCGACATTCTCTTAGTCCACACAGCATTGACACGAAGTGGCCACAGCACTGAAGCTGTTCTTAGCATGGTGAGTGCCACAAGCATCCACGGAGATAGCGCTGCCGTTGTGTGCACCACCATGTATCTCAACTTACAAGGCCAGGGACCGAGTTGATTCAAGCATGGCACATTGAATTCTCTCAGGATAAATATATTTTAGAGGAAGTCTTATCAACAATAGCTGGTCAGACCAGGCCAGAACTTGGAAGAAAATACTGGAAGTGAATTCAGGGAGACGAAGCATGATCAAAACTATCATAGAATTTCCAAATAGTCCAATCACACACACACACACACACACACACACACACACACACACACACACACACGCACGCACACACACATACACACACACACACACACACACACACACACACACACACACACACACACGCACACACACAACTTAACTCTCTCTCTCTCTCTCCTCTCTCTCTCTCTCTCTCTCTCTCTCTCTCTTGTTACTTCCTTGATATGATAACTATAATAGGCTTGAATTCTTTTTTGTACTCCCTCTCCCTCCACCCCCACGCCTCCATCCTACCCCCTCCCTCCTCCTATTTCCTCTCCCCTCCTCATCCCCCTCAGACTTCACCCCCACCACCTCCCTCGCCCTTTTCCGCTGATTTTCACTCTTTGTATTTCTTCGTTTTCATTATTTTATTATTCAAGTTTCTTTGTTTTGTTATGATGGCTTGATGTAAAAAAGCAGCTTCTCTGCTTATTCAGTGTTCCATCTGGAAATAAAATTTTGACTTGACTTGACTTGACTTCACACACACACACACACACACACACACACACACACACACACACACACACACACACACACACACACACACAGCAGGTTCGCCAATCTTCAAGATGGCGTCGGAGGCCTCTTGATATGGTTCATATAGATCCCTCCACACACCCCTTTTCAGACGAGCTGGGTGAGCCATAACGCTACTCTGTGAGAGTAGTCAAACCTATAAATTAGAGAGCGTGCGTGCGCGTGCGCGGGCGCGTGTGCGTGCGTGCGTGCAAGCTAGCGAGCGTGCGTCCGTGCGTGAGTGCGTGGACACACGCACGCACACGTGTGTGTGTGTGTGTGTGTGTGTGTGTGTGTGTGTGTGTGTGTGTGTGTGTGTGTGTGTGTGTTCGTTCATGGTATGAAGTTTTAGATTTAAGTAATAACTTTTTCTTCGACAAAAATAATCATAATGAATATATATATATATATATATATATATATATATATATATATAAAATATATATATATATATATGTGTGTGTGTGTGTGTGTGTGTGTGTGTGTGTGTGTGTGTGTGTGTGTGTGTGTGCGTGTGTGTGTGTATGTGTGTGTGTGTGTGTGTGTGTGTAAGTGTGTGTGTGTGTGTGTGTGTGTGTGTGTGTGTGTGCGTGTGTGTGTGTGTGTGTGTGTAAGTGTGTGTGTGTGTGTGTGTGTGTGTGTGTGTGTGTGTGTGTGTGTGTATACAGAGAGAGAGAGAGAGAGACAGACAGACAGACAGACAGACAGACGGACAGAGAATGCGAATGGGAATGCGAAATGTTTTAATCAGATTTTAGGCCTTGGCCTCTATCTGAAGGGGGTGGTCATTCACCGACTCCTATAATATCACACGCACACCCACGTACAAATAACATGGAATTTAGACACTGGTAATAAATCATTTGTCACGCACGAAACAAAAACAAAGTATAACAAAACAACACAAAGAAAAAATGCCACTGGTATCTGGTCCATCAATAGTACTTTTTATGTTGAAGCAGTACACAAACGTTTTAGAGCTTTGTGAGAAAATTGTGCTACATCAGATAATACGCTCTCAATTCTACATGCCATAAGTACTACAACAACAACACCACCAACAACAACAACAACAACTACTACTACTACTACTATTACTGCTACTACTACTACTACTACTACTACTACTGCTGCTGCTATTGCTGCTGCTGCTGCTACTACTACTACTACTACTACTACTACTACTACTACTACTAACTACTGCTGCTACTACTACTACTACTACTACTACTGCTGCTGCTGCTGCTGCTGCTACTGCTGCTACTGCTATTACTACTGCTGTTGCTGCTGCTGATACTGCTGCTGCTGCTGCTACTACTACTACTACTACTACTACTACTACTACTACTACTACTACTACTACTACTTTGCTGCTGCTACTATTCCTACAACAACATCAACTATTACTACTACTACTGCTGTCCAAACTCATTAACAGTATACCTTTCAAGCGGTATCTGTTGTAGACCTCCAGAGTGCTGCCTTGGTGAAGGACAACCAATCTATCAGGAAGCAGCAGATACAATGAAATTGTAAGGTGCGTTTCTCTTAGAACTGTAAACAGTTTTGTTCATACAGAGGCTTATACACAGATCATGCTCCACGTAAATAACGTTGTCTTACGTACTGACCATAAATGCTAAGCGTGCGTGCGTGCGTGCGTGCGTGCGTGTGCGTGTGCGCGTGTGTGTGTGTGAGACAGAAAGCTGTTTCCATTGTTTATAGTTGTTCAGATGTATAATTCATTTATTATGATCAAAAGATCACTAGTGGAATCTTTGACTTATCAATTTTGTTTCATGCACTACATGTCAAACGATGACTATCCATATAAATTATAAAAGATATTTCGGAGTGTCTACTAAATGGACATCCACAGATGCACAATCGATCAGAGAGAGAGAGAGAGAGAGAGAGAGAGAGAGAGAGAGAGAGAGAGAGAGAGAGAGAGAGAGAGAGAGGTGTTAATATTCTGTGGTGTACAACTTTATATTGGATATCATCGATCTGTTTTCAGTTATTTTGCTTAGTGTTCGTTTCCGTTCCTTTGTGAAATGTTCCGCTTTGTTACACTGTTTTGTGTTGTGCTGTCTCTTCGTATTATTGAAATGCCTGCTGTCATCGACATGTCTCATGAAAAGAGGAGATAAGTGTATGACTCACTTCCAAGGAAGTGAGAATCACAATCTTCAGGATTCGAATGCACGACATTTTTTTTTCTCACCCGTTTCCACTAAACTGCAAGTGGTGGTGTGACTTAAGTATGTTGAATAACCAGGTCCACTGTGTTATTCTAAGGAGGAACATTTCTATCAGGTACCGAATGAAACGAAAATCAATTTCTGGACTTTTAATCGGCGCTCCCTTGCAAGAAGTGTTAGTAAAGGTTGAGTTGTTGATTACATGAAAATTGTCACCTGTAACTGACAGTTTTGATCGTGTTTATTTTCTAAAACACTGCATACCGTTCAAATTCTATAAGCATCCGAGCAGGTTTCGATTTGCTTTATTGTTAGCATCTGAAAAGAGAATATTGTGAAAACAAAATGTCTATATTCTTATCTACACCATATGTGTCTGTATGCGCGTAAGTGCGTGCGTTAGTGAAAGTGCGTGCGTGCGTGCGCGTGCGTGCGTGTGTGTGTGTGTGTGTGTGTGTGTGTGTGTGTGTGTGTGTGTGTGTGTGTGTGTGTGTGTGTGTGTGTGTTGTCGGCCAGACGTCGACATTTATCAAAGAAAGCTGTGAGCCAGTGATCAGCTCGTAGTCATTTTGCAAAAGTCGACACTGGGCTGACGCGCATCACATAGAGATAAAGGTTCAGAGATGCAACAGTTTAAATTAACGAACCATGTTGGTATCCCTGACGCAATATGGCAAAAAAAAGAAAGAAAGAAAAAAGGATAAAGCATAGAGTGGAGAAGAACGAATATAGATGAACAATTTCTCAGCCATTATGAGTATGACTTTAGCAGAACACATTGGGAAGGGCGGGTGAAGGGGGAGAGGAATGGAATGAAAAGGGGGACAAGAAGAACGACATGGGAATCAGAATATGATATCCTTCACGTCGACAGCAAAGGGAATCGTTGAAATAGGTATTTGGAACAAATGTGTTTGCTAATGCCCAGCCACAGCTGACTTTCTGTGAATATGACATTGTTATAGTTAAGAAAGAGACATCCTGTGAATATGACATTGTTATAGTTTAGACAGAGACATCCTGTGAATATGACATTGTTATTGTTTAGACAGAGACAACCTGTGAATATGACATTGTTATAGTTAAGAAAGAGACATCCTGTGAATATGACATTGTTATAGTTAAGAAAGAGACATCCTGTGAATATGACATTGTTATTGTTTAGACAGAGACAACCTGTGAATATGACATTGTTATAGTTTAGACAGAGACATCCTGCGAATATGACAATGTTATTGTTTAGAAAGAGACATCCTGCAAATATGACATTGTTATTGTTTAGAAAGAGACATCCTGCAAATATGACATTGTTATTGTTTAGACAGAGACAACCTGCGAATATGACATTGTTATAGTTTAGACAGAGACAACCTGCGAATATGGCATTGTTATTGTTTAGACAGAGACAACCTGTGAATATGGCATTGTTATTGTTTAGACAGAGACAACCTGTGAATATGGCATTGTTATTGTTTAGACAGAGACAACCTGTGAATATGGCATTGTTATTGTTTAGACAGAGACAACCTGTGAATATGGCATTGTTATTGTTTAGACAGAGACAACCTGTGAATATGGCATTGTTATAGTTTAGACAGAGACAACCTGTGAATATGGCATTGTTATAGTTTAGACAGAGACAACCTGTGAATATGGCATTGTTATTGTTTAGACAGAGACAACCTGTGAATATGGCATTGTTATAGTTTAGAAAGAGACATTGTGTGAATATGACATTGTTATAGTTTGGAAAGAGACATCCTGCGAATATAACATTTTTGTAGTGCAGAAAGAGACATTGTGTGAATATGACATTGTTATAGTTTAGAAAGAGACTTTCTGTGAATATGACATTGTTATAGTTTAGGAGACATTCTGTGAATATGACATTGTTATAGTTTAGAAAGAGACTTTCTGTGAATATGACATTGTTATAGTTTAGAAAGAGACATCCTGCGAATATGACATTTTTGTAGTGCAGAAAGAGACATTCTGTGAATATGACCTTTTTGTAGTTTAGAAAGAGACATCCTGCGAATATGACATTGTTATAGTTTAGAAAGAGACATTCTATGAATTTGACATTGTTATAGTTTAGAAAGAGACATCCTGTGAATATGACATTTTTATAGTTTAGAGAGAGACATCCTGTGAATATGACATTGTTATAGTTTAGAAAGAGACATCCTGTGAATGTGACATTGTTATAGTTTAGAGAGAGACATCCTGTGAATATGACATTGTTATAGTTTAGAAAGAGACATCTGTGAATATGACATTGTTATAGTTTAGAGAGAGACATCCTGTGAATATGACATTGTTATAGTTTAGAAAGAGACATCTGTGAATATGACATTGTTATAGTTTAGAAAGAGACATCCTGTGAATGTGACATTGTTATAGTTTAGAGAGAGACATCCTGTGAATATGACATTGTTATAGTTTAGAAAGAGACATCTGTGAATATGACATTGTTATAGTTTAGAGAGAGACATCCTGTGAATATGACATTGTTATAGTTTAGAATGAGACATCTGTGAATATGACATTGTTATAGTTTAGAATGAGACATCTGTGAATATGACATTGTTATAGTTTAGAATGAGACATCTGTGAATATGACATTGTTATAGTTTAGAATGAGACATCTGTGAATATGACATTGTTATAGTTTAGAATGAGACATCCTGTGAATATGACATTGTTATAGTTTAGAATGAGACATCTGTGAATATGACATTGTTATAGTTTAGAATGAGACATCTGTGAATATGACATTGTTATAGTTTAGAATGAGACATCCTGTGAATATGACATTGTTATAGTTTAGAATGAGACATCCTGTGAATATGACATTGTTATAGTTTAGAATGAGACATCTGTGAATATGACATTGTTATAGTTTAGAATGAGACATCTGTGAATATGACATTGTTATAGTTTAGAATGAGACATCCTGTGAATATGACATTGTTATATCCATGTGTCTGTGGAAAGCGTTTCGCTACCACCCGTGGCATGAAGATCCACAGAACAAAGATGGGATGTGTGAAGACTCATCTGAATGAGCAGCAGCGCACTGCATCAGCAGATAAGACGTCGGAAGACCAAGGCCAGGATTTAAACCACAGTGCCAAGGACATCCACGCTGTTGGTTCGGATGAGGAATTTGCACAGGCCCTCGATGCCAGGCGCCTGAAACTCAACCTGCCACGAGCAAACGAAACTGAAGATTGGGAGAAACTGGATGCAAAAATCGTCCAAAGACTCGATGCACTGATAGGGAAAAGCACCCTGGAACACAAACTAGCCACATATGGGGACATTGTGTATGCCACATGTAGAGACGCCTATGGAGCAAAACTACCCAAAGAGAAAACACCTCCAAAGAAATCCAGACGCCAAGAAAAGATGGACAAGATCAGGGTCCAAAAGAAAAACCTCAAGAAGCAAATGAAGACCGCACTGCCAGCTGAAAAACAAGGCTTGGAAAAACTGTGGAAAGACCTGAAAGAAAAACACAGTGCCCTCAGCAAAGCGGAATCTGCGAGGAAGAGGAAGAGCAAAAAGAAGAAGACACAAGAGCGCTTCTTCAGAGACCCCTTCCAGTTTGCCAGAACACTGTTTGAGCAGCCAAAATCTGGGACCCTAAGTGTGGACAAAGGAGTTCTTGAGCAGCATCTGAGGAAAACATACTCTGACCCACAGAGCAAAGCACCACTCGACATTCAAGGTCTGGTGTGGCCAACCAACCCTGAGGAACAGTTCAATGGCAAGCCTCCAACGTTGGCGGAAATCAAGAAGGTGGTCGACAAAGCCAGAGCCAAATCATCACCAGGGCCAAACGGAATACCTTACCAGCTTTACAAGAAATGTCCCAAGGTGCTGGAGTGGCTCCACAGGCTGCTGCGATCGGCTTGGAGAAACCAGAAGATCAGCGGCCAGTGGATGACGGCAGATGGTGTGTACATCCCCAAAGAGCAAAACTCAAGTGACATTAGCCAGTTCAGGCCAATATCACTACTGAACGTCGAAGGGAAAATCTTCTTCTCTGTCATGGCAGCAAGGCTGACCAAGTACCTGATGGAAAACAAGTACTTGGATGTGTCAGTCCAGAAAGGTGGCATCCCAGGCGTGGCGGGCTGTGTAGAACACGCCACAATGATCTGGGACGCAATCCAAAAAGCAAAAACAGAAAAGAGAGACCTGGACGTAGTGTGGCTTGATCTGGCAAACGCATATGGATCTGTGCCCCATGAGATGATACAGTTGGCTCTTGAGATGTACCATGTGCCAAAGAACATCCGCGACATACTCAAGAAGTACTTCAATGGCTTCTCAATGCGGTTCTCTACCAAGGAGTACACAACAGACTGGATCAACTTGGAAGTGGGTATTGCAATGGGCTGTGCAATTTCCCCAATACTGTTCGTGCTGGCAATGGAACTCATCTTGAAAGCAGCAACAAACAACGCGAGACAAACAGACCTTGGCGATGGATACAAGATGCCTCCTCTCAAGGCCTTCATGGATGACACTACAGTGATTTCATCCAGAGAAGACGAGACACGTCATGTGCTGGAGAGGCTGGACGACTTAGTTGCCTCATCCAGAATGAAGTTCAAGCCAAAGAAATCACGGAGTCTCTCACTGAGGAAAGGAAAAGTGGCCGGATCTGTGGTCTTCAGTGTTGCCAACCAGGCCATTCCAACAGTCACAGAAGAACCAGTCAAGAGCCTTGGAAGATGGTATGATGATACGCTGAAAGACACACAAAGAGCAAAAGAAACCAAGCAGATGGCGGAGGAAGGCTTGGAGACCATTGACCAGTGTGGGCTCCCTGGCAAATACAAGGTCTGGTGTCTGCAGTTCATGCTGATACCAAAGCTGCTATGGCCTCTGATGATATACGACATCTGCACCAGCATAGTGGAGGCAATGGAAGCCAAAATCAACAAGTTCACAAGGAAATGGCTTGGTGTCCCACCCTGTCTGACTGACATAGCGCTGTACTGTCGCCAAGCAAAGCTGAAACTACCCCTGAAATCCATCCTGGAGGAATACAAAGCAGGGAAGATCAGACTTCAAAGCATGCTGGAGGACTCAGGAGACAAGGTGGTAGAAGCAATTAAGCCCCAGCTGAAGACAGGCAGAAAATGGAAAGTTCAAGAGGCGATGGATTCTGCAAAAGAAAGTCTCAAGATCAGAGAAATAACAGGACACACACAGACCAACAGACAGGGACTGGGGGTGACCAAAACTGAATGGTGGTCAAAGGCCAAAGGAAAAGCCAAAAGAGACATGATGATTCAGGAGATGAGAAAAGAAGAAGACCAAAAAAGACTCCAAAAAGCAGTCCAGCAGAGCCAGCAAGGGCAATGGACAACGTGGGAGAATGCACTCCAAAGAAGTCTCACTTGGAATGACATTTGGCACATGGCCCCTCTCAGGATCAGCTTCATTCTCAGATCTGCATATGACCTTCTGCCCTCAAATGCAAACCTGGTGAAGTGGGGGAAAACAGACGATCCTGCATGCCCCCTCTGCCATGAAAAACAAACAGTGGAGCATGTCCTAAGCTCATGTAAAGTAGCCCTGGTTCAAGGAAGGTACACATGGAGGCACAACCAAGTGCTCAAAGAAATTGTACAAGTAGTCTGGGCTAGTACCAACACCACAAAAGGGAAAATCAGGACTCCAAAAGCACCCGCAACATTCTTCACGGCAGGAGGCAGCAAATCATGGCCAAGAACAACAGTGCCACTCGAAACATGCAGGCAGAATCTGCTGGACGGGGCAGATGACTGGGAGTGCACTGCAGACCTCCCAGAATGGAAGAGTCACCCAGAGATCATCAGCAAGAGTGGCATGAGACCAGACATAGTAGTCCACTCTAAGTCAACCAAGCAGCTGATCATGATCGAGCTCACGGTGCCATATGAGAACAGAATGGAGGCAGCTCAAATCTACAAGACTGAAAAGTATGCTGATCTGGCAAACAGCCTGAGGAGAGAAGGCTATCAGGTCAAAGTCCTCACTGCAGAAATTGGAGCTAGGGGTTTGTAGGAACGTCTGCATACAGCCTCATGAAACAGCTCTCAGTTGCAGGGAAGGAAAAAACCAGAGCCCTGAAAGCAATGGCAGAAGCGGCAGAGAGGTGTTCAAGCTGGATCTGGTCAAGGAGGAACAAAAGTGAACTTCATAAGGCTTAATTTCCCTACAAATATCAGGTGTCCCTGTGGCTCAGTGGTTAAAGCGCGAGTCATTAAGTGGAAAATGAGCATGTCCAGAGGGTCATGGGTTCGAATCCCAGCCATGGCTCGTCCCAAGATGGGAAAAAAAAAGGGGCAGCAGAGGGACATCCGGAGTCATGAACCGGGTGTGGCCCAACCCCCCTAGAGTGTCAGGAGATAAGGGCCGAAACACTTGCTTGAAGGGGGCTTCTCTTCTGAGGACTCTCTGCTGCCACGCTCTCCACGAGTTTCTTTCTACTAGAATGAGACATCCTGTGAATATGACATTGTTATAGTTTAGAATGAGACATCTGTGAATATGACATTGTTATAGTTTAGAATGAGACATCTGTGAATATGACATTGTTATAGTTTAGAAAGAGACATCTGTGAATATGACATTGTTATAGTTTAGAAAGAGACATCTGTGAATATGACATTGTTATAGTTTAGAAAGAGACATCTGTGAATATGACATTGTTATAGTTTAGAAAGAGACATCTGTGAATATGACATTGTTATAGTTTAGAAAGAGACATCTGTGAATATGACATTGTTATAGTTTAGAAAGAGACATCTGTGAATATGACATTGTTATAGTTTAGAAAGAGACATCTGTGAATATGACATTGTTATAGTTTAGAATGAGACATCCTGTGAATATGACATTGTTATAGTTTAGAAAGAGACATCTGTGAATATGACATTGTTATAGTGGAGAAAGAGACATCTGTGAATATGACATTGTTATAGTGGAGAAAGAGACATCTGTGAATATGACATTGTTATAGTGGAGAAAGAGACATCTGTGAATATGACATTGTTATAGTGGAGAAAGAGACATCTGTGAATATGACATTGTTATAGTGGAGAAAGAGACATCTGTGAATATGACATTGTTATAGTTTAGAAAGAGACATCTGTGAATATGACATTGTTATAGTTTAGAAAGAGACATCTGTGAATATGACATTGTTATAGTGGAGAAAGAGACATCTGTGAATATGACATTGTTATAGTGGAGAAAGAGACATCTGTGAATATGACATTGTTATAGTGGAGAAAGAGACATCTGTGAATATGACATTGTTATAGTGGAGAAAGAGACATCTGTGAATATGACATTGTTATAGTGGGAGAAAGAGACATCTGTGAATATGACATTGTTATAGTGGAGAAAGAGACATCTGTGAATATGACAGTGTTATAGTGGAGAAAGAGACATCTGTGAATATGACATTGTTATAGTGGAGAAAGAGACATCTGTGAATATGACAGTGTTATAGTGGAGAAAGAGACATCTGTGAATATGACAGTGTTATAGTGGAGAAAGAGACATCTGTGAATATGACAGTGTTATAGTGGAGAAAGAGACATCTGTGAATATGACAGTGTTATAGTGGAGAAAGAGACATCTGTGAATATGACAGTGTTATAGTGGAGAAAGAGACATACTGTTAGTGTGGCACTCATGACAGTGTGACGTCCTTACAGAAGAGAAAGGGATATTCTGCAAATGTCACGCTCACAGAATGTTTCTGTGTCCACTACGAGGATGTCACAGTCACAGAACGTTCCTGTCTCCACTATAACAATGCCACACTGCCATGGATGTCATGTTAACTTAACGCCCTTTTCATCACTATAACAAAGTCGCACTCACAACATTTCTCTTTTCTCCTCTGTAAAATGACACACTGCCATGAATGCCACACATACAGAATGTTCCTTTCTCCGCTGTAGCAATGCCACACTGCCATGAATGTCACACTCTCGGTTCTGTTGTTGAACGTCATCATATCTATCAGAAAAGGTAATCGTTCTTGAAAATTGCCGTCACCAAGACGTTATATTGCCATTGACACAATGGATGGGAGCAGTGGTCATAGAGCGGTCACTGACAGGATGTGAAGAATAATGTCCTTTGCTGACTGAACAATGCACCCTGCCACCTCTGCCCACCTCCTACCCTGATGGCTCTATACATTAAATCCTGCGAACGCTGGGCACGTACCCTCCCGTGCCGGTGTTTACAATAATTTCAAAGGTAGGTGCCCCCCCCCCCCCCCCCCCCCCCCCCCCCCCCCCCCCACACACACACACACGACGAACACGCTTACCCTCACCCTCGAGCGAGCGCGTTTACGTAAACTGAACATTTTGAAGAAGAGAGTACTCCCCCGTCTCTCTGTCCCATCCACTCGCCTACCCACTTGTACTATCCCATCTTGATGAGCGATGTCCTAGTCAAAATGCAGGAAAATTGAGGCTGTGCCCCTAGTGCAAAATATCTTCTGACGCTATTGATTCATACAAGGGGAAGAGCTTATACAATGGTCCTGCATCTTTGGTTTCCGAAGAGATCACAGGTTTAACTCTCCCTTCCACGTCCATGTCTGTAGTAAATTTGACGTCTTCAGTGTGGATAGTTTGATGGACATTGTTGCTGCAGAGAGACGATCGTGTTATTCTTCAACAGGAAGACGCTTTGTTGTCACATACCACCAATACTGTCGCCCACCATGGTCACTGTAAATTTGGTATCTGGCAGGAAACAAGTCACAGGAGATATCACTGAACAATGACTATTGCATTAAGAGCGTTACAAACGGTGCCCTGCATATGGCATCCCGAGCAGATGTGACTGACACCTATAGTTGTCAGAGCGTGGCGTCGTTGATGGTGTCCTACATATGATAGGCCAGATCAGATGTGACTGACACCTGTAGTTGTCAGAGCGTGGCGTCGTTGATGGTGTCCTACATATGATAGGCCAGATCAGATGTGACTGATACTTATAGCTGACAGAGCGTGGCGTCGTTGATGGTGTCCTACATATGACAGGCCAGATCGGATGTGACTGACACCTATAGTTGTCAGAGCGTGGCGTCGTTGATGGTGTCCTACATATGATAGGCCAGAGCTGGAATCATTGATCATCAAACAGATGACACAGCAACCCTACGGTGTGGTCTCGGGTAGTTGACCTGATGCCGTTCTGACGCTGATAAATTGTTGTGAACCGCTTTGTGCTGGAACTGCCTGACGTTAAGGAACTGGAATGACCGACATTGGAAAGGCGCCATTGAACATATGGGGGAACAAGAAAAGCTGTGTGTCCATTGAAATAACGCCAAGTGTAAAAATGGACAGAATGGTATAAGTGCTAATCTTTAGGAACTATTCATCTTGCTTTTTTTTGTTAATGGCACGTGGGCCACCCCATAAGTTCTCTGATGCGCAGAAACCACTGACGTCATAATTTCAATTTTTATATCATCATCACGAGCGATGTCATAATAGCTATGACACAAAAAATGATGAAAATCGTCAGGGCCATTTTTTTTCTAGACAGCAAAATGGATGGCAAGGGGGACGGTTTTCAAAGTGTTGCAGAGAGCCTGTCTTGGAGAGATTTTCGTGCTATGATTTATTATGACTATCTTCAAAGGAAGTCTTTCAAGGAAAGTTTTATAAGTTTGACAAGCTGTCTTGGCGACAAGGCTCCATCATTATCCACAGTCCATAGGTGGTTCAAAGAATTTCAGTATGGTACAATGTCGTTGGAAGATCGTGACCGTTGTGGACGTCCAGTTTCAGTTACTACCGATGGGAACGTGAGCACAGTGAAGGCCATGATTACAGAAAATCCTCGAATCATGGAGGATGAACTCAAGGATATTCTAAACCTTTCATCAGGAAGCTTAGACCGCATTCTTCGGCACAATCTCTCTGTACGGAAGCGTTGCGCCCGTTGGGTGCCCCACCAGCTGACTAGGGAGCAGATGAGGGCTGGGGTTGAATGGTGCCAGTTTATGCTGCAAACATTTGACGGAGGAAGATCAGATAGGGTCTCCAATATCGTCACAAGTGACGAAACCAATGTTTACCAGTATGATCCCGAAACAAAGCAGCAGTCGTCAGTTTGGCTGTTTCCAGGGGAAACCCCACCTGTGAAATTTAAGAGATCAAGAAGCTGCACAAAGCAAATGATTGCAGTTTTCATCGCAAGATCCGGCCATGTGACTACTGTACCGCTTCTGGAAAGAAAGACAGTGAACGCTGAATGGTACATCAACACCTGCCTGCCAAAAGTGTTCGAGGCTGGGAGTGCACGGCGACCACGGACCGGTATCCGCCACCTACTCCTCCACCACGACAACGCCAGCGCCCACACGGCAGCTGCAGCTTTAGACTTCTTGCAAGAGAACAGCGTGCAGCTCGTCACTCAACCTCCGTATTCTCCTGACCTAGCCCCTTGTGACTTCTTTTTGTTCCCTCGTTTGAAAAAACAGCTGAAAGGAAAGCCCTGAAGATGCCCGAGCGTTTGCCGAGGGCTTGATTTCTGGTATACCTAAGTCGGAGTGGGCTGGGGTGATGGATTCGTGGTTTAGAAGGATGGAAAAGTGCATACACGCTGATGGAGGATACTTTGAAAAGATGGGCTAGGTAAGAAATGCCAGTGTACTTCCATCTTTTCCCATCCGAGAACTTATGGGGTGTATAATTTCACTGCATACAACTGTACCTGGCCCTAAATGATAATGTATGATCTTTTAATTCACTGCAATGATGTTAACGTTGAAAAGAACTATAGGTAAGATCAGTGTCGTTGTCTTTAGCAAAAGTGGGCATTTGACACAAAGTGAGAGATGGATCTGTGAATATCAATATCTTATTTGACGCTTATTCTAGCTGCTATGTGATATATATAAAAGATGGAAGTGGCATGAGACCAGACATAGTAGTCCACTCTAAGTCAACCAAGCAGCTGATCATGATCGAGCTCACGGTGCCATATGAGAACAGAATGGAGGCAGCTCAAATCTACAAGACTGAAAAGTATGCTGATCTGGCAAACAGCCTGAGGAGAGAAGGCTATCAGGTCAAAGTCCTCACTGCAGAAATTGGAGCTAGGGGGTTTGTAGGAACGTCTGCATACAGCCTCATGAAACAGCTCTCAGTTGCAGGGAAGGAAAAAACCAGAGCCCTGAAAGCAATGGCAGAAGCGGCAGAGAGGTGTTCAAGCTGGATCTGGTCAAGGAGGAACAAAAGTGAACTTCATAAGGCTTAATTTCCCTACAAATATCAGGTGTCCCTGTGGCTCAGTGGTTAAAGCGCGAGTCATTAAGTGGAAAATGAGCATGTCCAGAGGGTCATGGGTTCGAATCCCAGCCATGGCTCGTCCCAAGATGGGGGGAAAAAAAAAAAAAAAAAGGGGGGCAGCAGAGGGACATCCGGAGTCATGAACCGGGTGTGGCCCAACCCCCCTAGAGTGTCAGGAGATAAGGGCCGAAACACTTGCTTGAAGGGGGCTTCTCTTCTGAGGACTTTCTGCTGCCACGCTCTCCACGAGTTTCTTTCTACTATATATATATATATATATATATATTCTTTTTTTTCACAACCAGACTAACTTTCACATTTGGGTGTGAAGATATATCAAACGGAGCTAAAAGAGGACTGACAGCTTAACCTTAGCTTTTATGTACACTGAATGTGACGCATGCTGCTTTTTTTCTTCTTTTTTTTCTTTTCAAAGTTGGGTTTGGGTTAAAGGTTCAGCCGCTCTTGGAGTACGGACAGTTAACAGAGAGAGAGAGAGAGAGAGAGAGAGAGAGAGAGAGAGAGAGAGAGTAGGTTGAGTTGATGGGGGGCGTGTGCGAGGGGAGGGGGTATTTATGTTTTGAGACCCTATCACTCATGAACTCCGACATTTCCAATGGAATGTCTTCACACCAATCCAAGTATCCAGTAAGCATACAGCTACAAGCATCATTATACAAGTCACAAACAGTGGCAGGTTTCAATCAGTTATGTCTATGTATTGCATTCAAGGCTGAACGGTTACTAGCTGACAATAAGGTAACTGACTTACTTTGCTTCGTGCGATATTTTGAAAAACTGGAGTAAGTTTTTAAACTCTGACCTAAACTTACTACCTGTTAGACAGTACAGGTAAAAGTTGATAGCGCTATTGCTGTACCACAAAATAAAACTGAGGCCACCAAAGACTGTGTATAGTCCATACTGAATGGGGTCATGATCATCAACAGGTGGCGCGTAAGTTTGTATTGTTATAGGGACAGTCAAGAGAATAAAAGACACACTGACAATCATAAGAGTCACAGTCAACGACGACACCTCTGTTTGTCTGGAATCCTCTGTTGCTTGCTGTTGATGAAGACGCCTGCCTTTTCTCTTAGATGCAAACAGTTTCCATACAAGAATGCTATTGCTGACCATCAGCAACATGGAAGGGAGAAGACAAAATTGAAGTGAGTCCACCCAAGGCCAGATCTCATCTAGAAACCACTCGTACCTC
>CM065735.1:48847860-48852860 GCA_033310375.1 Conus canariensis | reverse complement strand
CACTGACCCTTAAAAAAATGATTACTGCCTCATTGAATAAATAATCATGTATCCATCCATCTCTCTCTCTCTCTCTCTCTCTCTCTCTCTCTCTCTCTCTCTGACTCTGAACCGTGTTCACAAGGCAAGCAGCAGCACATCTTCTGAGCTCCGTCAAAAAAATTAATCTTTTTGTTTATTAGTACGTTTATTGACATCTTTCGACAATGCCAGTTGGCATACAAGACCACCGATCGGCAAGTGGCTGTTCGCATTTCTCGTGATGTCGGGCATCGAGCTCAACCCTGGCCCAGTGGCCGGACAGAGCGCAAACAGCAAAACTGAGCATGATCAGAGCGCACGAGAAATGGACACGGAACAGCCTCCTCTGCAACATCTTGTACGGTCAGTGCAAACACTTACAGAATCTGTGAAAAGAATAGAAGACCGACTGGAAACAAACAAGAACATTTTATCTAAAAAGATAGCAGAAGTGGAGACTAAACTTGACAGTCGTTTAGACGAACTGTGTGAACAACAGAAAATAATTACATATGATATTGATGCAATGTTGGAACACTATGAAAGACTTGAGGACAGCCTGGAATCGCACCAAACACTTGTAGAAAAGCTTGAGGACAAAATTGATGACTTGGAAAATCGTTCCCGTCGAAACAACTTGATTTTTGGTGGACTGTTAACAAATGGAAATGAATCCTGGGAACAGTGTGAGACTAAAGTGCGCTCCATCATTAAAGACAGCATGAAAATCGCAAAAGATGTAGGAATCGAACGAGCGCATCCCTTGGGAAAAACAGGGGTGATAGTGAAGTTTCTGTCCTTCAAAGATCGGGATCTGGTGATGTCACGGGCCGGCTACTTGAAAGGAAGTGACCCCCATCTATATGTGAGAGAGGATGTGTCGGAAAAAAGTCCGGAGTAAACAAAAAGGACTTAGCGCTGAGAAAAGAAATGCGCGACAACAACAAGAGGGCTGTAATTAGATACGACAAGCTCTGAACGGATGATGGGGTGTTTACCTTTGACCTGAAGAAAAAAGAAACGGTGAAGCTTGACGGCAACGCTCCTCGCTCACTCCCAGGTGGATTTCCAGCCCACCCCCCAAGTCAGAACAGAGAGGCAGCGGCGGCAGGCGTGTCGGGAAAGGCAGATGACGGATCAACCGGCAGTGGACACGACAGCAGCGGGTCTGTTGACGACAGCACGGCCGCAGATCAGCGTACGCCTACACAGCAAGTAGACGACAGGCTGTACCCTACCGTGGTGAGGGAGGACAGCCACAGAGGACGGGGAAGACCACATCAGCTCCAGGCGTCATCACGACCAGTCTTCCAACGACCAGTGCTGGGACAGGGTGGGGTTCACAGTACGCGGGGCAGAGGAGGATTTCGATCTCGTCCCCCTGCATCGCACCACAACAGGCAAAACTCTGGTGTTACCAGCTCCGGGGGACGTCGGGACTGTAGGAAAGATTCCCGATTGACCACAACATCAAAATAAGGGTGTGGCCAGTGCCCACGGACAATCAATGAAGGTAGGAAATTGAACGTGCTTACATGGAATGTGGAGGGATTACTTCATCGTCTAGATTCGGATGATTTAGTAAGCTTTCTTAAAACGTTCGATATTTTTGTCTCACAGAAACTTTCGTAGATTTTGATTTCCAATCACATACATTTTCGGACTATTGTTTTGTATCCTCTTTTGCAAGAAAAGTAACGCGTAGGGGAAGAAAATCGGGCGGGGTTGTTGTTGGATACAGAAGTACATTGAGCAAGTGGATAAAGGTGATCAAACTCGATAATGAAAACTTAGTTTGTCTGCAGTTAGACAGATCGTTGTTTGGAACATCCATGGACGTAATGTTCATAGGAACATACATTCCTCCAAGTGATTCAAATGCATACAACGTTCTACAAAATGGATTTGGAATTGAAACCCTTGAAAGTTGTGTTAATACCATATGTGAAAGATTTGAAGACTTCTACTTGTTTATTTGTGGTGACCTAAATGCACGAACAGCTAGTCTGAATGGTTTAACCAATGTGGATGTTGACCCGTTTAGTCATAATGATGAAGCATTTGTATCAAGACGTTCTCAAGATTCAACCGTTAATTTATTTGGGTCTCAACTGATTGAATTCTGTAGTATGTTCCAATGTTCTGTTCTCAACGGAATGTGAGGGAAAGATTTTGATGACGGCTTTACGTACATTTGTCGCACAGGGGGTAACGTTATTGACTACTTTATCATATCTAATGAATTGCATGATCATGATTTGTTCTTTCAAGATAATCGATAAGGTCGAGTCTACTCATTTGCCAGTATCAGCCACGTTTGGTAACTGTACTATTACCCGTTCAGAAAACAAAAATGATAAACAGGGTGCTTGGAAAGAAAAGTTATGTTGGGCAAAGGAGAAGGAAGAGGAGTTCCTTGTCAATTTTTCCTCTCCTGAGACAGAAGAGGAGCTTTCAATGAAATTGAGACGAACACTTAGTCAGCCTTGACAAGATTTGTCGGATATCTGTTGAATGCATCATCTTGTATGAAAAAGCGAGTCAGAACAGGTATCGAACTTGAAAACAAAGGAGCCCCTTGGTTTGATATAGAATGCAAAGAAGCTAAGCAAAAAGCTCGTGAACTTTTAAATACATACAGAAAATCTATGAAAAGGAAGGAAAAGTATTCAGATATAAAGGAACCACAGAGTAGTGAGAAAGTAGAAAATGGAAACGGTGATAATGACGACGAAAGTAGGGTAATCGCGAATAGACATCTAGTTGCCTTTGTAGAAGCAAGGAAGAATTACCGACAGTTAAAACAAGCAAAAAAAATCAGCGTATAAAAAGGAAAGAGCGAATAGACTGAATAATGCTATTCATAACGCTAAATTATTCTGGTCTGAAGTAAGATCAAATACATGTACGCATAATAAGAAGGCAGGCGAAAACATAACATTAGAACAATGATACCAACATCCTAAGGCTGTTTTTAGGATGGAGGAGGCGGAGGGGCAGATAATTCTTGCCAACAGGTATGTTGATGAAGATACAGTCGATGAACTAAATGTCCCTATTACCGAGGAAGAAACTGGAAAGGCTATTTCTGTGCTAAAGAATGGCAAAGCGTGTGGCTGTGATGGAATAACCGCATAAATGTTAAAGGTTTACGGGTTGCTGTCTGTCTCATTTTTGACTTGTCTATTCAATAAAATTTTCAGAAATGGCGAATTCCCAGTACAGTGGTCACAGTCAATAATTGTACCCATTTTTAAGAAGGGCGACACAGACGTGCCTGATAATTATAGAGGTATTTCGTTATTGAGTGTCGTGAATAAACTCTATACAAGTATACTCAGAATGAGACTTACAAAATGGATGGTCGTAAATGGAAAAATCGTCGAGGAGCAAGCAGGTCTCAGGAAATCATATTCAGCTATAGATCATATCTATACGCTAGCTTCAGTTATTGAGAAAACGTTCAATAAAAAGGGTGAAAAACTGTATGTCGCCTTCATAGATCTGAAAAAGGCTTTCGATTCAGTTCATCGTGTTTCCCTCTTTGAAACTCTCGGGAGAGCGGGTTTGTCTGGTCCATTTTTAATGGCCTTAAAGGGCATGTATTCATCGGTCGTATCCTGTGTTCGTGTCAACGAAACAATGACCGACTTGTTTGAATGTCCTGTTGGTGTCAGGCAGGGTTGTATGTTGAGTTCTGGCCTGTTCTCTCTGTTTGTAAATGAAATAGCCATAGCCATGAAAGAAACCAGAAAACATGGAGTACGGTTACAGCCTGGTCTAGTTTAATTGTTCGTTTTATTATTTGCGGATGATCTAGCCCTTTTATCAAGAACACCAGCAGGACTACAAAATCAGTTGAACCACCTTAGTGCACTTTGCAAGGATCGGTTCTTAGATATTAACGTAGATAAATCGAAGATTATGGTATTCAGAAAAGGGGGTTACTTAGGCAGACATGAAAAATGGTTTCTGGATGGCAAGGAGCTGGAAGTTGTAAACAGTTATACATATTTAGGTTTTACATTTACTACAAGGTTAAGTTGCGTGCAAGGGGTCAGCCACATTGTAACGAAGGGAAAGAAAGCTGTCTTTGACTGTGCTCGAGTTATCCTCAAACTCAATGAAATTACAAGACAGACGTACTTTAAAATCTTTGACGCCCTGGTCCAGCCAATCGTGTTGTAGGGGTCAGAAATCTGGGGTCTAGATGCCATAGAAGTGATTGAAAAAGTGCATACTCAGGCGTGTAAGCGATTTTTCAGCGTCTCCCCTTAAACACCAAACACATGTATGTATGAAGAGCTAGGCAGATTTTTCATATACGTCAATTCATGCTTGAGAGCAGTGAAGTATTGGTTGAAACTACTACATATGGATATTACCAGATTACCCAAGCAAGCATATTTAATGCAGCTCAGTATGGAAGAAAATGGAAAGATATGTTGGGCATCTAAACTAAGAAATGTGCTTCAAAACTGCGGATTTGGTTTCGCTTGGCTGAACAAAAGCGTCGGAAATGAACGATCTTTTCTGTCATTATCAAGAGGGCGTCTTTTAGCAAACTTCATTGATGACTGGTCCACTACAGTTAACAGCAGTGAGATATTTTCTCTGTATTCTTCATTTAAGTCAAATTTCCTTAGCGAACCATATGTTGATAATATGCGAATTAAACATTTTAGAGATGCTATCGCTAAATTGAGAATAGGTACCCTCCCATTGAATGCAAACGTTTTTCGATATACTCAAAATAGTACCACAGATGTATTGTGTAGTTTTTGCAGAACTGAGAAAGTGAAATTCACTTTGTTTGTAACTGTCCATGCTACAAAGAACTACGACTTAAATATCTTGGCACAAACCGAATTAATGAGGAATTATTTGGTGACTTAATGAAATGTACTGATGTCATATCTGTGCAAAATGTGGCTCAGTTTGTGCATCATGCCATTAAAAAGCGTGAAATACTGGCTGAA
>CM065735.1:48815360-48840360 GCA_033310375.1 Conus canariensis | reverse complement strand
CACTGAACTGTTCACAAAACCCACAGACACTCATGCTTACCTCCACCATCGCTCATGCCATCCACATCATTGTAAGAACAACATCCCCTACTGCCAGTTCCTGAGGCTCCGTCGTCTTTGCTCCAAGATTAAAGACTTTGATAAACATGCTGATACCATCATGGGCATGTTCCTCAGCCGTGGCTACAGATCGAGCAAGCTACAACAGGCTTTGACAAAAGCACGAAGCCTCCCAAGAGCTGAGGTGTTAATGTACAGGGCAAAACCTGTCAACACCAGGGTCCCCTTCGTCATCACTCATCACCCTTCCAACCCACCACTACGTGACTGGCTCAGGGAGCAGCAGGCACTACTCCACACAAGTGCACGCATGAAAAAGGCTGTGCCTGAAGTGCCTGTTGTGGGAGAGAGAAACTCCAGGAGCATCCGAAACCTGATCATGCCCTCCTCCCTTCCCCAAGTCAAGCCTACGCAAGAACAGGCTGGGGTGATGAGATGCAACAACAGGTGCGTCATCTGTAGGGAACATCTGGTGGAGAGCAACATTTTCTCCAGCGACACCACCGGAGAAGTCTTCAACATCAGACATAGCATGACGTGAAAGTCTTCAAACACCATTTACCTGCTCTACTGCCAACAATGTCATGGGGCGCAGTATATAGGAGAAACAAAGAATGCCCTAAGAACACGTTTCTACCTCCACAGAACCCACATACTGCAAAACACAAGCACCCATGTTACTAGCCATTTCAGCAGGAAAGACCATTCACTGCAGGACATGAGCTGCATGCCCATAGAGCAGGTCTTCACAGACAACCTTGCTCACAGGCACGCAAGGGAGCAGTTCTGGATCAACAAACTCAGGACATTCTATCCTCGGGGTCTCAACACTCTCTGAGTCTCCTAACTGGTTAGGGAGGGAGAGATGTGAAAAGGGCAGAGAGTGGGGGGGGGGGGGGTATGGTGAGGGGAGAGGGAGGGGTGATAGGACAGAGACAGCGATAGTGTTGGAAGGGGGAGGTTTTGAGGCAGACGGCCCCATGTGCAAGTGACAAACTCTATCCTCGGGTCAGAGAGGGAGATGAGTGAGGGGAGAATAAGAGATGGCCCAGGGGCTGGGGTCAGGGACCCAAGAGTGGGGGGCCTGGGGAAAGGGTTGGGGACCTTGGGGGGCAGGGAGATGGGGTCCCTGGGTGTTAGGGGGTGGGGGAGTTTAAGGGTCTTGGGTGCTGGTCCCCGGGGATCGGGGGATACGAATAGGGGGTCCCTGAGGTGGGGGTGGGGGGTGGGGGTGGGGTGAGGGACTGGGGGATGCGGGACTTGGGGGCTAGGATGGGGGCGGGTGATCTTAGGGTAGGTGGGCGAATGAGTGGATGGGTGTGGGGTGAGATGGGGAGTTGGATGGGGGTGTGGAGTCGGGTGATCTGGGGGGTTGGGTGGGTTGGGGTGATGGTGAGGGGCCTCACACCCCCCTGAATTCCCCCCACTCCCCCCCCTCTCTCTCTCTCTCTCTCTCTCTCCTCCCAACCTTAGAAAGAAATTGAAAATTTGCGAACGTGGTTGTCATTGTGAGCTTGACGTCATTGTAGGGTTTATAGAAAAACGTCATTATACTGATGACGAGTCTCTGCAATGCGTCACTGTCAATAAGCATCGATAAAGGCAATCGCCGAAATATTTGCAGTCCGGAAAAGTGTTGTTGTTTTGTTTTCTTGTGTATTATATATATATATATATATATATATATATATATATATATATATATATATATATATATATATATATATATATATATATCACAAAGAAACATTCTGGTGATTGTGTTCCCTAGACTGCTAACTAAAAAATCCTCGTTTGTCAACTTTGGAAACCTGATCCGAATTAAGACTCTCCCTCAAACCCAAACTACTCCTGCTTCATTTATGTCTGTGTGTTCTTTTAACGTTCAGTCTGCAGCAAAGAAAGAAAAGATACCTGCAATAAGCTCTTTTGTTCTGGACAATGCCCCTGACCTTTTCTGCATCACGGAATCATGGCTACGGCCTCAGGGCGATGAAGTAAAATGCAAAGGACTGGCCCCACCAGGATACTGCACTCTGTCTTTCCCCCATCCCTCACGTGGTGGTGGCATTGCCATCATTATGAGAGGGTGTCTGTCCCCAACGTCAAAGTCCAGTCTGACTTACCATTTCAACACTCTACATTTGAAATAGTGCACCTCATCTTCACCCTTTCACAGCATTCTATTAACTTGTCAACCCTTTACCGCCCACCCCCAAACAGGAAAAATAAACTGACGAAAAAGAATTCTTTTCTGAACTTCCCGACCTCTTGGACTATTGTAATAGTTTGAAGGGAAATCTTCTGATTGTTGGCGACGTCAGTTATCATCCAGACCAGCCCTCTCACCCCTCCACTGCCAAACTCCTTGACATCCTGAACACATACGGTCTTGCCCAGTCGGTGCATGCTCCAACCCATTGTCGTGGTCATACGCTGGACTGGGTCGTGTGCCGCCAGGATGATACCCTTGTACAGTCGACCACAGTGGACAAAACATTACCTTCAAACCACTACTGTGTGGTCTTGGAGCTATCTGTGCCTAGGCCCTCCACCCAGCCTATGTACGTGGAGAAGAGGAGGCTGGCTGACATCAACATTTCCTCTTTTAGGGATGATTTGAAGACCTCCCTGGACTCCGCCCCCAGCCCCTCACCCCTCATCAGCTGGACCTGTGTCTCCAGGACACCCTCAACACCTATGCCCCGGCCAAACGCTGCAAGGTGACGAATCGTCCCTCCTGCCCGTGGTACAGCGCTGCAGCCGACCAGATCAAAGCTGCCAAGGCCGACCGACAGAGAGCTGAGCGCCAGTGGGACAGATCTGGCCTTCGTGTCCATAAAGAAATATTCAACAAGAAGAAACATTTTGTAGATAGAATTGTGTTTAATGCTCAATCTTCCTTCTTTTCAATGAAAATATTAGATTGTAAGACGTCTGCTCAGCTGTATCAGCTCACAAACAGTTTGCTAAGCAGGAAAAGTAATGCTGTGCTCCCCACTGTCTTCGCTCCTTCCGAACTCCCATCCTTTTCTCTGACTTTTTCAATACCAAAATCAAAACAATCAGAGACAATCTGAACAGTTCAAATTTCACTGGATCCCCTCTAGATAGTAATCGTTCTTTTTCAGGCCAACCTTTGACTGTTTTCAGTTCTGTGACTGAGGATGATGTTAAAAAAGTTAGTTCACCTAGAAAATCATGTGACCTTGACCCATTGCCTGCATCCATCCTGTTTCGCTGTATTGATGTTTTGCTCCCCTTCACAACTCATGTCATAAATGCTTCCCTCTCGTCTGGCGTTTTTCCCCAAGAATACAAATCTGCTGTTGTTCGTCCCCTTCTCAAAACGCCTTCCCTGGATCCTAATTCACTCAAAATTACAGACCGGTCTCGAATCTCCCCTTCCTTGCAAAGGTCCTCAAGAAAATCGTACTTGCTCAGCTCTCAGTTCATCTTACTCAAAATGAGTTGAATGACCCTCACCAGTCTGCTTACAGGGCTGGCCATAGCACAGAGACCGCTCTCTTGAAAGTTGTAAACGATCTCCTTCTTGCCCTTGATGATGACAAGTCTCCCTTCTCTCTCTTTTAGATCTTTCCGCGGCATTTGACACCATTGATCATGACATTCTCCTTTCTAGACTCCAAACTTCTTTTGGCACTCAGGGCACTGTTATTTTGTGGGTTAGGTTATATCTCAGTGATCGTTCCCAGAGAATTGTTGTCAATGGTCTTTCTTCATCTCCTACACCTTTAACCTGTGGGGTACCGCAAGGGTCCGTCCTCGGGCCGGTTCTGTTTGCTCTGTATGTCAGACCTGTGTCAGACATTATCGACCGGCACTCATTATTGCATGAGAGTTTTGCCGATGACACTCAGATGTGCAAGTCAAGCACTGTATCTGAACTCAAGGACGTTGTCAATGATGTTAAAAGCTGTTCACAAGATTTAACGAATTGGATTACTTTGAATAAGTTGCAGCTCAATGACGACAAAACTGAAATTCTTCTCTTTGCTCCTCCCAAACTCCAAGGTCATCCCTCCCTTCCTTCTTCCATCAGTATCGGAAGCTCTGATATTCAACTCTCATCCCAGGCTCGTAACCTCGGTGTGACTTTTGATTCCACCCTTTATTTCAAGAACCACGTGTCTAATGTTTGTAAGGCATCATATCTGGAAATACGTAAGATCAGTTCAATCAGACACTTCCTTTCCATTGAAGCCACAAAAACTCTGGTTTGTTGCGAAGTTCTCTCAAGGCTGGACTACTGCAACAATCTCTTGGCTGGCTCACCAAAGTACCTACTCAATAAACTGCAGAAGGTTCAGAGTAGCGCTGCCAGGCTTGTTTGCAAAGCGTCTAAACGTAAACATGTCACTCCTCTGTTGCAGTCCCTCCACTGGCTTCCAATTCAGAGGCGAATTGACTACAAGCTGGCTTCTATCTGTTTCTCTTCTGTTTCTAGTACTGGACCAAAATATCTTTCCGACATCCTCCACATCTACACCCCATCCTGTCAACTTCGTTCCTCTGCCGACAGTTGCCTCTTGCGCATTCCTTCTGTGAGAACAAAATCTTTTGGTCAACGTTCTCTCTCCTTCCAAGGACCAACTGTCTGGAATACACTTCCCATCAGTGTCAGACACCTACCTTCACCCTCGTCTTTCAAATCTGCCGTCAAAACTAACTTCTTTCATCAGTCATAACCCCCCCCCCCCCCTCCCCCTCAACATCCCAATCCACCTTCCGAGTGTCTGAGTGGGTTTTTGCGTGCATGCGTGAGTGCCTAGTGGTTGTGTTGCTTATACGTGCAGGCCGTGTTGATGTGAGTGCGTGCGTGCGTGCGTGCGGGTGTCTGAGAGCGTGAATGTGTGGTCATGTGTGAGCACGTGTACGCGCGCGGTCCAGAGCGGGTGTGCGTATGTGTGTGTGTGTGTGTGTGTGTGTGTGTGTGTGTGTGTGTGTGTGTGTGTGTGTGTGTGTGTGTTGTTGTTGTTGTTGTTGTTGTTGTTGTTGTTGTTGGTAATGTAAAGCGCTTAGAACCCGATTCTTTAGAGAATAGGCGCTATATAAATTAACATTATTATTATTATCATATTCTCTCTCTCTCTCTCTCTCTCTCTCTCTCTCTCTCTCTCTCTCTCTCTCTCTCTCTCTCTCTCTCTCTGTTTTGTTGTTATTCTCGTTGTTGTTGTTGTAGTTGTTGTTGTTGCTGTGGCTGTTTTATTTCATCATTGATGTTGTTTTTGATGTTGTTTTTGTTGTTGCTTTCGTTGTTGTTGTTGTTGCTTTCGTTGTTGTTTGTTGTTGCTATGGTTGTTGTTGTCGTTTTTGTTAACTGGTCACATAGAAAAAAAAAAATCAGCATTCAAATCTATGAGCCCGTGATCAGCTCGCAGTCGTCATTTTACAGAAGTCGGCACTGGGCTGAACTGGATCATAGATAGACATAATCAGTCCACACTGGGCTGACATGGATCACACAGACAGATATAATCAGTCCACACTGGGCTGACATGGATCACACAGACAGACAGAATCAGTCCACACTAGGCTGACATGGATCACACAGACAGAATCAGTCCACACTGGGCTGACATGGATCACACAGACAGACATAATCAGTCCACACTGGGCTGACATGGATCACACAGACAGACAGAATCAGTCCACGCTGGGCTGACATGGATCACACAGACAGACAGAATCAGTCCACGCTGGGCTGACATGGATCACTCAGACAGAATCAGTCTACGCTGGGTTGACATGGATCACACAGACAGAATCAGTCCACACTGGGCTGACATGGATCACACAGACAGAATCAGTCCTCACTGGGCTGACATGGATCACGCAGACAGACAGAATCAGTCCACACTGGGCTGACATGGATCACACAGACAGACAGAATCAGTCCACACTGGGCTGACATGGATGACACAGACAGGCAGAATTAGTCCACACTGGGCTGACATGGATCACACAGACAGAATCAGTCCACACTGGGCTGACATGGATGACGCAGACAGACAGAATCAGTCCACACTGGGCTGACATGGATCACACAGACAGAATCAGTCCACACTGGGCTGACATGGATCACACAGACAGAATCAGTCCACACTGGGCTGAATGGATCACACAGACAGACATAATCAGTCCACACTGGGCTGACATGGATCACACAGACAGACAGAATCAGTCCACGCTGGGCTGACATGGATCACACAGACAGACAGAATCAGTCCACGCTGGGCTGACATGGATCACTCAGACAGAATCAGTCTACGCTGGGTTGACATGGATCACACAGACAGAATCAGTCCACACTGGGCTGACATGGATCACACAGACAGAATCAGTCCTCACTGGGCTGACATGGATCACACAGACAGACAGAATCAGTCCACACTGGGCTGACATGGATGACACAGACAGGCAGAATTAGTCCACGCTGGGCTGACATGGATCACACAGACAGAATCAGTCCACACTGGGCTGACATGGATGACGCAGACAGACAGAATCAGTCCACACTGGGCTGACATGGATCACACAAACAGACAGAATCAGTCCACACTGGGCTGACATGGATCACACAGACAGACAGAATCAGTCCACATTGGGCTGACATGGATCACACAGACAGAATCAGTCCACACTGGGTTGACATGGATCACACAGACAGAAGTAGTCCACACTGGGTTGACATGGATCGATGCAGATCCCACAGACAGGCAGAGCAATTCCAGATTGGGTCAATAAAGATCATACAGACAGGCAGAATTAATCCCGAAGAGGATCGCACACAAGGGTAAGGTGTATGTGAGTATTGGGATAATGAATTCTTGGTTAAACAGCCAACTGTAGTTACGTTCTGGATAATGTAAGATTAGATTTAAAGACAGCTTGAGAAAATAGTGACATTAGTTAACTTCATGACAGCTAATATGTAATTAAACCAAATATGTAAAACTCAAGCATAGTAAGTAATAGGCTGGTATATGGTACTTAACGCAGATACACTTATGCTATCTGGATCTATTGTATAAAATGCTGAAATATAGGCTGTGATATCAGCTAAGTCCATGCAATATTGTATGCGTTACGTTGGGCATTGTATGTGGCATGTGAAACGTAACATTACAGTATTGTCAGCTACATGAGTAACACAATATCTGCATAAAAATAGTTATGGTATTTCTAGGCAAGAGCAAGACACTGATACAAGACAGGTGAGGAATTGTAATAAACCAGCCAAGCACTCCTGGTTTTTTTTGTTGTTGTTGTTGTTTTGTTTTTGTTTTGTTTTGTTTTCTTAAACGACAACAGAGTACGCTCAAACCAAAATTGTGACTATGAATGTGAGTAATGGATTTGCACTGGGGGGGGGGGGGGGGGGGGGTAGGTACCTGGAGGGAAAAGAAAGTTGTTGATGAATGTTCATTAATATGTTAATGGGAGACAACGTGTGTGGGCTGCGACAGGTAATAAATAAGCTTTGCTCCTTGCACATTTTATTGACTGACACCTAAAAGCAAATTGGCAACCATTACAATTAAGTGTCTGAGTAGAATTTTATTTAAAGAAAAAAAAAGCATGGAAATGCACTCCAAATACTTCACGAATGTACCGGTGGTAAAGTGCAATCAATACAAATAATGAAATAGATACAAAAATAAATAAATAAATAAATAAATAAATAAATAAATAAATAAATACTCTCTCTCTCTCTCTCTCTCTATTTGTGTGTGTGTGTGTGTGTGTGCGTGCGTGCGTGCGTGCGTGCGTACGTGCGTGCGAGCGCGTGCGTGTGTGTGTGTGTGTGTGTGTGTGTGTGTGTGTGTGTGTGTGTGTGTGTGCGTGCATGCGTGCGTGTGTGTGTGTGTGTGTGTGTGTGTGTGTGTGTGTGTGTGGTGTGTGTGTGTGTGTGTGTAAAAGACAATACTCCTGATTACTAATGATTGAGTCATATACATCTTATCAGATATACAATGTTTCCTGTTTCTGTGCAGTGCTAAGTGTGTGCGTGCGCGCGCGCGTGCGTGTGTGTGTGTGTGTGTGCGTGTGCGTGTGTGTGTGTATGCGTGCGTTGTGTGTGTGTGTGTGTGTGTGTGTGTGTGTGTGTGTGTGTGTGTGTGTGTGTGTGTGTGTGTGTGTGTGTGTCCAGGCATGCTGATATACTGGGCTTCTTGAACAAAATAAAAACAAAATAGGAAAGTAAAATTACCTCTCTGCCATTTAAGAGCTACAAATATGACATGAGAAAAAAAGGAAGCAAACTCACCAACAGTACTAAAATGAACAATTCTGCCTCCCATATTCCCGTCTTCGGAGACAGCATAATGACACAGCTAGCAGACGACCCCAGCTTCGTTAGGGATGATGATGATGATAATGATGCTGATGATTCTTATTCATGGTATAATCGATACCGACCATACAGAAAAGCATACAAACTGATCGATAAAATTGGTGAACCTGCTATTCTTGTGCTTGATATCTTCGGAAATCTTATGACAATTGTGATCATATAACATCTTCGTGGATCCAGTGTTGGTTCGCTATTCCAAGTTCTGGCGTGCTCTGACCTGTTGGTGATAGTGTTAGGTCCTTGAGGCAAATGGGTCCATGCACAATTTGATGTACCAAGGATCCGAAATATGGGTAACTGGCCGTGCAAAGTGGAACGGGTCTTATTGAGTATGACATTTTCTTTGTCGCCATGTATGCTTGTGACCCTCACCATACCAAGAGCAGCGTCTGTGCTGTGGCCTCATTGGATCATTGGTGTGTGGACGAAGAAATATTCCCGATGTGTTGCCGGTATATCGATTGTCGCTACTTTTCTGATCAACTGTCATTTTCTCTATGGATATGACCTTGACACCAAGCGTTGTCCTGACTTGTGCTGTGCTGTGTCTGAACAGTATGACTAGTTTGGATACGAAATTTGGCTCCAGGTGGACTTGGTTCAATTCTGCCTTCTACCTTCTATTCTGCTGTTTTTCAGCAACAGTGTTCTTATCTGGAAACGTGTAAACTATGCCAAAGAAGGCAGGCACCTTACTTTGCAACAAGCCACTAACGATTCAGGACAATGGGAGGCATCTGTGACACTCAATGTAAACAGTGTTTCTTCTATTCTCCTGACAACACCCAGACCAGCCCACGAGTTCATTTCACTTGACTGGGATGATCCTATTCAGTTTGGACAATGCCATAAGCTATGCCAGCCTCAGTCATATCGTATTGCACCGCAATGCCGCTGTCAAATCCCCCCTCGGCTACGACTCAGCAGATGTCTGACCTACGCATTAGCCCAACGCGCTAATCAGACCTTGAATACCTACCTAACACTGTGGGGGTTTTTTGTTTTTTTTTTCTATGTGTGTGTTCTGAATATACACATGTGTGTGTGTGTGTGGATGTGTGGGCACGGGCCAATGTGTGTGCGTGGGCGCATCTGTGCGTGGGCGCATCTGTGTGTGTGTGTGTGTGTGTGTGTGTGTGTGTGTGTGTGTGTGGTGTGTGTGCGTGCGTGTGCGTGTGAGCACACACATGTATCTGCATATATATATATATATATATATATATATGGGGAATAATACATGCTTCTGAAAATGAGCCTTCAGCAAACTTAAATAGTCTCTAAGGGAGAGACAATCTCCAATGGGGAAAAAGCTCACTAACATATAACTCCTGGTCAGATACTGATATTTCGAAACCTGATTGTTTCTCCTCAGTGACCGCGGAAAGTGGTAACTTGACTCCTCTGCCTTTTTCGGTTTTAAGAAGAATGCTATCCCAGAAAAAGGCTGGTGTGCAATACCGTAGTATGTTTGTTGAGTTTTCAAAAAAGCCAACAAAAGGTGCCACCTAACAAGCAAAAGAAAATCATGAAAGAGCAAAACAAGCTACATTTTCTTGTGAAAAGTAGAAAATATAAAAAGATAACCTGTTAAGACACAAGTGCTGAGGGCCAGCTACTCTTCGAATTGTTCAGTTTTCTGATTCATGTCTGTTTTAATAGCTTGATCAGGGCAAGGTTTTCTTCTTTTTTCTCGCCAAATTCTTACAGCCTTACGTTTCTCTCTCCAGGCTGTTTCCGTGTCTATATTCCACCAAAGGGCTTGAATGATTTGTTTGCTTTCAGCATTGTTTCTTTTGCATCTTCTACTCCTTAACGCTCCGATGATACCCCCTTCATTGTTGCTGTATTGAAAAGGGTCCTTTTGTTTCGTTTGTGTAACTTTTGATAGTTTCTGTGAACTAGACACAGCAGGAAATGGTCACTTCCATGATGAAGAAGTGCTTCCGCACGCATGCGTGCTGTGAACTTTTGTCCAATGAGTGCAAAGTCAAAGACACTGTCAGTGTAAACCTGCCTCCTGTGTGTGTTGGGGATGATGATACCAGTTCACTAAGAAGTACTTCATCCAACACACTTCCAGTGCAGTTCCTTGAGGATTGTACCAGGTTGATCCCACAATTTCGAGCGTACATTAACATCTCCACATAGTATAGCAGAGTCTCCAAATTCATGTTCTATTTCCTCCAGAAAGGTCCAATCCGTTTTTGATGCGTGGGTACCTGGATGTATGTATGTATTTATGAGGACAATACTTTCCCCCATTACCATCCTGTCTTTCTATCCTCACACCCATTAGTTCACGTGTGCTGCTACACCATTCTTTTCCAAGTCTATCATGATCAGTTGTTTTATTTTTCAAGTTTTTTTTTTCATTTGTTTTTCAGGGTTTTTTTTATGTGTTTTTCAAGTTTTTTTTTTTTTTTTAAATTATTATTATCATAGCTAGTCCTCATCCATCATGCTTTTGAAATATTATGAAGTCATCCGATTGTAATGGGCCATGGGCAGCACTTCTAGTTTCTTGAAGACATAAAACATCAAAGTCACATGCTAGTTTTTCAATTGTTGAGATCCTCTTTCTGGTGCTGCAGCAGTTCCAAGCACAGATCCGGAAATATTTCTTGGATAGTCTTTCAGCTTTTGTTATATTCCTACCTACCTTTCTTCTTCTCCCACCTCTTTTGTTCCGCTGACTATTGGTTTGAGGCGATCCAGTTTTAAGTCCCAAAGCCTGCATCCGAAGATCCTAAAGGTGCAAACGAGACAAAATATTTTGAGAACCCATAAGAAGGTATTTTTAGTGTTGAGGGGTCATAAGCGGTCGCCCTGATAGAGCCTCGTTTCAGGGAAGGGCAATGGATGTCCATACATACAGGAAACTCCTGCACATATGAAGTCCGTCAGCCTGGTGTCGCCCTAAGACCCGACTGCATACGGTTCAAGACTGTTTAACCCGACAGCCATTCATCCCCTCGGTACTGTACGAAAGCCTTGGGATTGGGTGAGGTCGACACCGAGATGATTAAAGAACAGGCACAATGAAACAGAGAGACTACAAAGAAAAGAAAAATGAAAAGAGCTTTGATGTCCCAAGAGAGTATGGAGTAGGTTTTGCAGTAAAGAACAGCCTGCTAAGTATGATAGAACTGGGCAGCGGTGGCTCAGAGAGACTCCTGACTTTCCGCCTCAACACCACCGAAGGACTTGCCACCCTTGTCAACGCATATGCTCCGACTCTGTCCACCACCCCAGATGACAAGGTTGAGTTATATGAAAATCTTGTATTTACCATAAGGAACATCCCCAGCGCATAACAACTTGTTCTCCTGGGCGACCTCAATGCCAGAGTGGGTGCAGACAACGACTTCCCACTTCTGAAGTACACTGACAGTAATCAGTGGATAGTATGCACAATGTTGCGGCTCTGACGAGAGACTTTGCAATTAATTCGGACTCAGTCTTTTGGGGTCATCTAGGATGGTGTCGGGTTTCGTACACAGTGTTTGTCAGAGTCACAACTTTGTATGCACTATCTACAGTCAACTGTGCAGTAAGATCTATGAAGGTAAGACGTCCCATGCTCGCAATGAACACCTGGCTGACATCCATCCTCATGAGCCCAAACCAGTCAGTCTACACTTCAACAACCCCCAACACAACATCAACTGTGTCAAAGTTCTGGCACCTTGGTAGTCACACAGTGACAGCTTTGAGCACACCATGTAGGAATCCCATCTTATTGCCAGCATTGGGACCCTTTGCGCACTTGGCATCAATTCCTGAGCTAGCATGTACCTGTTCATCTCTGCAACACCAGCCCACAGTACTGTTTGCAGAGACACATTACAACACAATTCACTATTTACCTCATACGTAAGTTACAGGTAACTTTATTTCTCCCCTCCATTCACTCTCTCTCCATTTGCTACATCGATCTATCCTTACTCATATATCTACCCACTCCATTAGTACGCATATAGCGCCTATCCTCGGCTAAAATCAAGCTCGAAGTGCTTTACAATCCACTTTGTCATTTTCACAACAGACGGCCTACCCAAGTGAGCTTCGTTCTGTCGTTTTCCGTGTCATTCAATCAGTATCATTCTCTCAGTTTCCTTCGTTCATTCTTTCGAATTGTCAAGCAGGGTGTTCTGTGTAATGTGTTATCCATACCAATGACCAAACTGGCCTTCTGTTTCAAAAATTGGTGGTGGGCTTTTACGGGTGTTGTAGGTGTTGTGGATGCGTTCACAAACGGAAAACCGGTTTATAGTCGCATTTGTGGGATGGTTTCAGACATGGTGTCAGAATCAATATAAACTCTGCAGGATCCCCCTGTACTGAAACGGCCTGGCAGAGAGTCGAATCCGAATCCCCAGGATCAAGCAGATTAAAAGTTGGGCACTCCACCAACTGAACAATTCCGGTGTTACGGAGAATATTGACTCCGTAGAAATTTGACTCCCCGGTTCTTTTTTCTCCGGAGAAAAATGAACCGTTCAGTTTTCTACAGGTTTTGGAGTCAATATTCTACGGAGAATATTGACTCCTTCTGTAGAATATTGACTCCCATGGTTACGGAGAATATTGACTCCCGTAGAAAAATGACTCCTGTGTCAATTTTAGTTGCTACTATGTTTGATTTGTAAGTATATATAGGTATCTTGATAATCATTCATCCATCCCAATATTCTTCTTATAAAACACACTGGTTAATTAATTTGTAGATTGTTTCAGTCGATGAATTTCAAAATTATCTATTATGATTATCATTAGTAGTAGTAGTATGACATTATAATTGTTAGTGTGAATGCACATGTTGACGTGAGCGTGCGTGTTGGGTTAGCACACGGCGCTTTGGGCTAAATTCATTTGGAACTGCGCCTGTCAACATCATCATCATCATCACTTTTGTTGTTGGTGGTGGATTTTTGTTTGCTTGTTTGTTTTATTGCTGACGCTGTTGCTTTTTCTACAACTGTCACTGTTTAATGCAGATTGTTATTACGATATTAAGTAGAAACGAACAGATAATGACCACTATTGCGGTCTCTGGTCAAAGTCTTGTCATTGTGGCAAGTTGCAAGGAGCACAGCTTCGTTTGTCGGCTAAACGACATCCGTTTTCAGACTGTGAAGTTACGATAAAGACTGGAACATGTCGCAGGACTTCTAACACGCCGACACGGCCAAGGCATTAGCTGAGTCAGTCTATGCTCAAGCCAAAAAGTTCAGCAACCGAGCTTTGAAAACAAGGAATCAAAGAATTTTTATGTAGTAATCAATAAGATTTTTCAGACTATGTTTTACACGAAATGAAAGTTCATCTATTTTTTACACGAAATGATAGTTCATTAAATGTTACAAGGTTGTGCTTTTGAGGAAAAGTTATCAGACTTGGCAGTAAACTTTCATTATTGGAACCTTGCATGTGTTTTGAAAAATATGCCTATCTGAAATAAACTAGCAAAACTAACTGGCTCTGGTAGCATGCTGGATGGGTACAGTCATGTTGGTTGATCTCCGCATCAGCAGGTCTCCCGTATAATTATTTTGACAGTTTCGCAGCGTGCAGGATGATGCAGGTCGATAGATCTCCACTATAAAATATGCTTGAAAGGATCCTGGGTCGATGATTGACTATGGTCTGAACTTCTGTCCAATTTTTGAGAACCATATCAGCATCCCTACTCACACACAGAGACATACAAGCATACATACCCTAAATACATAAGAACAAGCAAGCCAAAACATGAAATAAATGAAGTTTAAAAAGTGAAAATCAATCAAACCAGACAAAATCTGCAGAAACGGTGCATTTACAAACTCTGTAATAAAGTAAGTTTATACATAGATCTATCAACATGGAGACCTATATTGCCGTGCAGATCTACTAATGCGCGGATCTACCAAACAATCCAGTCAGTGTGCTACGCAAATGCAAGGAGGGGTTCATTATAATCTAGCTTGAGTATAAACTGAACAAATTTCCGACAATGTTTTCTCGGGGTTCAGTTTGAGATTGGTCTCTGAACGACATGGATGCTGCCAAAGTAGATGAACAGAAGTACATGGAGAAAAGATCGTACCAGACAGAATTAAAAAGAGTTCTGACACAACAAAAAGAAATTTTCGAAGAGACAGCAAGAAGTTCTTTCTTTCTGAGAGCAACGATCTGTTTTACAAGAATCGACAAGGCGACAGTCTGCGAGTTCTTTCCACAGAAGACAGGGACGAAGCGCTACTCAGTGTCCACGCCGATCAACACGGCGGCCACCTGGGTGTGAACAAGACGTAACTACAATGATCATCCATTTCTATTTTATCGGCGTGTTGATGTCTTTGCTATCTATTCCCTCCTCCCTGCCCCCCTCCCCCCCCCCCCTTTTTTTTTTAATTTTTATTTTTTACCAACAGTACTTTACAAGTAGACCCAGCATAATAATAACACTCTGCTAAACAACGCAGCCCTTACTAAAGGCAAAAAAAGTATTGTTTGTTTCTGGTAACAAGCCTGAAAAAATAGGGTAGGTCGGATTTTTTTTTTCAAGGTTTTTTTTATTCAGCACAGAAACGACAAAATCTTACTTCTGCTGGAAGAAAACGGTTTGTCTCAAGAAGGAGAAAGAGACAAACTGTGTTTGCAATCCTGGCGTACACTTGCAGCTAAAATAAAAGTATGCCACTGCCAGCGTCAATTTACTGTAGTTTCCAAAAGCATGGTCTTCGACAAAATCGACTTTCGATATAAGCTTGACTGCTTTGTGTGTGTGTGTGTGTGTGTGTGTGTGTGTTTAGGAGAATAAAAGAAAAAGTCTAGGGTCGGCAGGGAAAATTAGGTAGGGTCGTGTGACCAGAGACAAACAACTTTTGTCTTTGGACAAAGCTCTTTGCTCTTTCTGACACGCGTTTTTGCGTTAGCTTATATGTGTTGTAAAGTTAAACTGTTGAAAAACCACACAGTCTATAAACAGCAAAACTGGCTCAGATTTCAAACACCATAATTCTGAGAAGTTTCGAGCCACACCATCTTCGTTTGCTACTTAAAACAACGTCACGAAAGTAAAGTGAAGTAAATTATTGTGTCATGCTAACAAGACAGAAGGCCCAGACAGTTCACCAACTGCGTGCAGCACTTGGTCTTTGCACCGCCACTCTGAAAAGACACCAAAATCTGTTCGTCGTGACCTTGTGACCATTACCACGGCTAGAGTTGCTTTAATGAGTTAATCCTAATATTTTACACACACATACACACACGCGCGCGCGCGCGAGCGCGCGCGCGCGCGCGCGCGCACACACACAGTGGAAACTTTTCTTTTTTTTTTGTATGAAAGGCAAAATAAAACCAGCACCTGCTTTTTATTAGACAGTGAATGCAGTCTTGAAGTCCAAACCAAATTGAAAATCCACAGCAACCTCTGTCTCTTTAGCTAGTTGTCTGTCTATCTCTCTGTCTGTACGAATTTTGGATGTAGGAATCGGCCAAGACAAAGATGAATCTTGTACGAGACCAACAATACAAACCACTGTTATTACTACTGATGGTGCTGCTACGCAGAAACGCACGCACGCACATGCAATGTGCACGCCAGCACACACGCACACGTACGCATACAGACACACACGGCGCGCGCACATACACACACACACACACACACACACACACACACACACACACACACACACACACACACACACACACATAATTGCAATTATAAAAGCCGCTTTACACGCCAGCACATGCCCATACGCGCAATTTAACATGGCCAGAGTGATCTGACCTTTCACTCACAGACTTTATTTTTCTTGTGAGGTTTATGGTTGTGAAATACAACGAACCAACCAAGTTTCCTTTAGATCCGTTTTATAAATCCCAAGAAACAGCTGTGAAGAAAAATTAACGTGGCCATTGTTACCTTGATCTTTGAGTCACAACGCCCCCCCCCCCCCTTTTTTTTTGTTGTTGTTGTTGTTGTTGTTGTTGTTGGTGTGTGTGTGTGAAGGTGATATTTGTGGATAGTAACTAACCCACCAACTTTCGTTGAGATCTGTCCAATAGTTCCCGAAAAATCCCCGAGAAACAGCTACGAAGGAAAATTAACGTGACCAGTGACTTTCACCTTTGACCCACAGACCTGATCTTTCTTGTGAGAGTGATGAATGTGAAACATCCATCAAGTTAAATCAAGTTAATTCAAGATCCATCCAGCAGTTTACGAAAAACAGCCTTTGTATTTATTTATTGATTTATTTATTTCTTTTTGCGTACTGTCATACAAACACACACTGTGACAGACAAACGGAGCTGAAAACTTACCAGAGTTTGCAAACTGCGACAAAATTGACACAGGAATCATTTTTCTACGGGAGTCAATATTCTCCGTAACCATGGGAGTCAATATTCTACAGAAGGAGTCAATATTCTCCGTAGAATATTGACTCCAAAACCTGTAGAAAGCTGAACAGTTCATTTTTCTCCGGAGAAAAAAGAACCGGGGAGTCAAATTTCTACGGAGTCAATATTCTCCGTAAGACCGGCCCCACTGGCTTACTTACTCTGGCTTTCTTTCAATTACATCTACCACCTCTATTACTAATATTTCCGTTCTTTCTTTCATGTGCACAGTAGGAAATAAATATCGGACTGTTTATTCCGTTTTAGAGCAACAGTTGTTATTTCTGTTGTTGCTGTTGCTGTTGTTGTTGCTGCTGTTGTTGTTGTTGTTGTTGTTGTTGATTTTTCGTTTGCTTGTTGTAAAATGATGTAATTACATTTAGAAAATTAAAAGGAAGAAAACTATGTGCAGAGAGAGACAAGTTCCGGTGTGGTTTCATACGAAATGCAAGAGTGCAGACTTAAACCAACTTGAGTTCAACAGCACATGACAATTGTATAATCAGATGTGCACATATTAACTTGACAATTTGTACTTTTTACAGTGAAGTTCACAATTATTTCATGATCTGACATCTAGATGCTTTCAAAGAAGAAAAAAAGGATCGGAACATTTACAGCTTTGTTTTTTTCGTCCCGCACGAGACACTTAGTTAAAGGGCGAACAAACAAGGCTTACACATTTGTGTCCCAACATTTTTGTTGCTGTAGTCCAAGCAGAGGCATATATCAAACTTGTGTACTAGTTACCCAGAAAGTGATAACATTATTTTTGTTGTTCTAGTATTGCCTGACCACTTGCGTACAAGCTTCCATGCCATATCTACGTTATCTACAGGAAAATAAACCGAGTCGAGTTCGGTATTAAAACAATGGTCGGGAATTGGCCAATTCAGTCATCTCAAGAGCGCAGATATATTACATTTTTCATGACAACAACTAATTATCAAAACCCACAGCCCCATTTGTAATGGCCACTCAACAATGCCGAACACATTGCTGCCAGACTGGCTATACATAGATGACATTCAGTTCGCTGAGTACAGCGCGATTAGCTGGCTGATGGGGAGCAGCCTGCAGAAAACACCTCTCTCCCTGACCTGCATTCATGGCTTGGCCTCTGCAGCTGCGAGCGAGCTGTAAACTCCCCTGCCTCTCAAAACTAAGTAATTTGTTCTGAACAGCCATGTGCATTGTGTAACTAACTCACATATTGTCAATTTTGGTTGTATTGTAAGCGGTTATGGTTTAAAAAAAAATAATGTAACAGATGCTTGTTACAACGCAATTTGTCAAACGTCTGCAAATGGGAGAAAATTCAGAAAGATCTCGATAGTGTTATTTAAAAGATTACGAACACCTGCACAATAAACACACACACACACACAGAGAGAGAGAGAGAGAGAGAGAGAGAGAGAGAGAGAGAGAGAGAGAGAGAGAGAGAGAGAGAGAATAGAATACGAGAATACGAATATTTATTCAGATTTAAGGCCATGGCCCCACACTGAAGGGGGACATTACACAATCATACAATGCAACTTGCGCCTAAGACATTACACATTATAAACCTGTCCACAGCAATAATGAAAATATACAAAGTCGAATAAAGTTAATGCACAACAGCACGCAGTCTTTTTTGTGCTTCATAAATAAACTTAGCCAGATTGCAGATAATGTTTTCTTTTCTTGACGACAGCAGTAATATTACCTTGAAATGACATGGTTCAGTAAAATACTTAGGTTGAATAAGTTTGGTTCTAAGGTCATGTAATGCAGGACAGCACAACAAAAAATGAACTTCATCCTCTTTAGCTAAACCACACAAACGGCATACAAATTCACCTTCGGCGTAGTTGTAGTATCTGAAACGATGACAAGCGATATCAGAAACACCAAGTCTAAACTTTGCTAATGTGCTCATAACGTATCGATTCATTTTAACATTGGCATATGGTTCTAACTCATGCGTTGTCTTAAAGAGTCTGTACTGTAAGAATCTATCACTATGGTTAACATGATCATGCCAGTTTTGCCATCTGCAATCAATTATCCTGTCTTTAAAACATTTTAAAATTCCAGATATGTTTTGAACGCCCTGATTATCCCAAACAAACCCAAATCCATAAGAATTCAAACATTATCGCACACTAGAAGCCCATGTCTTCTTTCCATTATTATCCAAGAACATCAACATTTTATATGCCTTAAAGGGTAACCTATCTTCATGCATTCTAGTTAACTTCAGCCAATATTTAATACATTTTACATAGAAGTTCAGGTAAATTGGATATCTTCCAAGTTCTCCATAAATCATATCGTTTGGAGTTCTCATATCAACATTTAAGAAACGCGTCAGTGCATACAAGTGAACTTTCTCTATGATCATACTTTTTTCGAAAGCCCAGATTTCAGCTCCATACTGCAGAACTGGTTGAACTTGTGAGTCACACAGCTTCGTAAAAATACTAAATGAATTACAGTCCAGTTTGTACAAAATATGAAGAATAACTACAATTGCTCTCTTTGCTCTGTTTGCGATATCCTGACAGGCATAATTAAAGCTGAGTTTAGTTGTAAAGTATATTCCTAGATATTTATATGCATTAACCACAATGACTCTCTCGTTCCCATAGGTCCATCTCTCAACTTTTGCCAAGTATCCACCCTTACGAAACACAATAATATTGGTCTTCTCCATGTTAACTTGCAATTCAAGTCCTTTGGCTGCAGAGTATAAAGAGTTAAGTTGACGTTGGAGACCAATTACTGTCGTGGACAATAATACAATATCATCAGCAAACAGCAAAATAAACAATTCTATAAAATCAAAAGTCACTCCATGCCTACCATTTTCTATTATTTCCAGGGCTAGCTCGTTTATAAACAACGAAAACAACACGGGGCTGGAAACATCACCCTGTTTAACACCACGAGAACACATAAAAGAATCAGATAATTTTCCTCCTGATCGTATTCTTGCTTTTACTTCACTATACATACTTTTTACACAACGAAACAGTTTACCTTTTACTCCATTTTTTATCAAAATAGGCCATAAAAGTTTACGAGAGATTGAATCAAAAGCCTTTTCAAAATCAACAAAGGCAACATACAACTTCTGATTATTTACAAACTGTTTTTGCACGGCAGCTAATAGCGTGAATATATGATCGATTGTTGAGTAACCTTTTTTAAACCCAGCTTGATGTTCCCCAGTTATATTATTCATGAGTATCCATTCACCCAATCTACTATTAATAACAGAACTATACAATTTACTACAAATATTACTCAAGGAGATACCCCTGTAATTGTTCACATCATTGACTTCTCCCCTTTTAAATAAAGGCAGAACTATAGATTCTTTCCAGCCATCAGGATACATTCCAGAATCAAACAGAAAATTAAATAGCTTTACTAAAATGTTGAGACTACATTCTCCAGAATTCTTGAAAAACTCACCAATCATACCATCTGGTCCAGCAGATTTACCATTTTTCAATGTTCGTACAGCAAGTAATATTTCCTCCTTAGATATTGGTCTGTCAAGCAGACAAACTTCTTCTCTGTCCTCATCTGTTAACATTTCCTCCACCATGACACTCTCATCATCGTCTTTTTCTAGCAAACTTTTGAAATGTTGGTACCATTCACGCATAGGAATATCATTTGAAGGTTGTGATCTCTTTCTAGATATTTTATGAACATGTTGCCAAAAGGATTTCTGACACTGAATGGAATTCACGAGTTCATTTAGTAAGCTATCATCATATTCTTTCTTTTTCCTTTTGTTTAAATTCTTATATTCACGCCTTGCAATACAAAATTCAATTCTATCTTCTTTATCTAACGTTTTACAAAATTTTCTGAATAGTCTACGCATTTTACATTTATATAGTTTACATTCCTGGTCATACCAATTATTTTGAGTAATATTTTTGTTTACTGGTATTCTTTTCACCATACAATCAGCTTGATCTTTAACAATCTTATTGAATTGATTTATTGCCTTGTTGACATCCACATGTATCAGATCTTCAGCCATTAATATCTGGTTCTGTATATCTTCTGACCGCATGGAAAAAATAAAATGCCGAGCGTAGTCTTGGTTCCAACAATATTTGACAATAACTTCATTATTTTGAACACGCATATTCATCTTGGAATACATCTTTTCACTCCGGACATTTACGTACAATACAAGGGGCAGGTGATCAGATTCAAATCTTTCTAGTACTCTCATAGTTAACTCGTTACTTAATAATTCAAAAAGGTCTACAGATGCTAGGAAATAATCGTTTGCACTGTTACCTGTCAGAAATGTATGTGAAACGACCCTCTGAGTCGCCATTACAGACACCGTTTAAAATACATAATCCTAATACAGAACACATGTTCAACATTTTCCTTCCGTACAAGTTGAGCACTCTATCTTGGGAAGATCTCACCATTTCGGGACTTTTGTTGTTGTTGTGACAGACATGTAGATCACGCTCACTAATAATTTCCGGGGACAGGTTAGATGTCCTCGCATTGATATCACCACAGAGCAATAAATCAACATCACCTAAAGACATCACTTTGTTCACAATACAGTCTTCTAACAAGTCAATGCCATTGTCAAAATTATTTACAGAATAATAAGGTGAATTTTCAGGTGGAACGTATGTACAAACCAGTAAGGTTGTTTTTCCAAGACCAAAAAATTCTTTATCAAGCAAAAATAAAATCAAATAAGGATTCTCACAATCAATAAGACGCACATAAGGAACTAAGCTTTTATGTACCAAGCAAATTATCCCCCTGAACATCTTCCATGTCTTGTAAGTTTAACTGCTGACTTTACGTAGAGATTATGATTTATGAAAATAGTCGATTCAAATTTTTCTGTAAACGTCTCCACTAAACAAACAACATCAAACGAGGAAACAAATTGAATAAAACATCTATCTTCTAATTTATTAGACAATCCACATATATTCCAGTGAAGAAAAGATATGCTTTTTACAAAACCGTACACACTCCCCACATTCAGACCAGAACAGGAACTGCTCTCAGGTTGTAAATCCATACCATCATCTTTTTCTTCTCCTGACCTTTTCGTAAAATTGGTTTTTTGTTCATTCGTCCCAAACAGCTTTAAGGAGTCATTTCCACAGCTGTTTTTATCTTTTTTATCCACATTTACATCGTCACCATCTTTGTTATTACAATTTCTATATTCACCTCTGCTGCTTTTACTTGTATAATTATTACAGTCACTAACATTCTTACATGCAGGATGAGTGAAACGATCAGGTTTAATCTTACAGTTGCCATTCATGTCTATAACATTCACATTCTCACAATCATCACCGTTGTTTATTTCAGGCACGTTCAGACATTTACCCCTGCCACCAGTTTCTTTCATCATCAGTACGTCCACTCTACATTCTCTCCCACATTCTTCCCGTGCAACATTCACACACGCTTCATCCCCAACGTCATCACTGCAGGGTGGACAAACACCAACATGTGGTTGGTTGGCAGAGTGATCACTGATTTCAAACTTCCCTTCTTTCGCACACAGCACATCAACAACACTACATACACATTCATCCTGATGGTTGGAAAAATCCGTGCACAACTCGCCTACACTGACATCAGGCACGGGATTTTTATCACCCGTTTCTTGCACACCAACACAGTTGACAACTGTGTTCGGCGTGACCCCTCGTGAAACAGAAACACACTTGGTAACCGGTGTCAGCTTATATTTTAAACCTGTCAAATTTTGAGACTGGGACATCGTCACGGTTTGGGGCGGGCCACACCATTATTCAAGGTGAACGAGATTATCACTTGCATCCAGCCCATACTTTTTGCCATCAATGACAAGGTGGTCATATACCATATATGCCTTTTTGTCCTTTGATCTTGCAGACTTTAAATGAGTGGAAAGCCTTTTCCGGATTTCCCTTACTCTCAGAGAAAAGTCTTCCCCAATGAAGATGCTGCTTCCCTTCAGTTTCCGTTTGGTACGCAAAATCTTGTCCTTATCCTTGAAAAAGGTACAACGGGCAACAATGGGAGAGTCTGGCTTCGAATTAAGGCGATGGACCCTATCAAACACAATATCATCGGTTAACTCAAGTTCATCAGTTATCATGTCCTTCACCACATCCTCACAGTCTTGCCAGCTCTCGTTCTTCTTCCGGGGAATACCATGAATGATTAAGTTATTTCTTTTTGACCTACCCTCCAAATCATCAACTTTCTTATCCAAAGATACCACTTTTGCACTCAGTTTCTCATTTTCACTCTCTTGAATTTTCTTGCTTGAGGTCTGAAATTTCTTTTATCAAACTCGAAACATCTCCCTGTAAGGAACCACATATATCTTTAATGTCTTTCATTTCACCACACATATGATCGAACTTACAGTTCAGTCCGTTCAATGAGCCCATCACCTCGTTCAGGGAAGCCATTACGTCCTTCATGGAGGGGTCCGGAAGTGCTGACGACGCAGGGGCAGATCCCTGACCACCGACACTGTCTCGTCGAGTAGATCCTCCACTGCCAAGTCGGAATTGGCGCAGGCTGTCCTTCGTGCCAGGCCCAGGGTTCAGCTCCACGTCTCCGCAACGCCGTAACAAATTTCCGTAGACAAGTAAAGACAGTAACAGTCCAAGGGTAACACCGTCTGTCCGTGTCCTCAACTTTAACATGGACACTCTCATGCCGGCTTTGAATTTCGCTCGCTTCAACATGAAAGATGCGTATACAGCAGCGAATACTCCACACACCGGCCTAAACTTGAGGGCATCTGAAGGCATGGTGGCTAACACAATTTGCTGACAATCCACAGGTGACAGTTCTTCCTTTAATCAAAGCAAAACGACGAAGAGAGAGAGAGAGAGCACATGAAACACAACCTCTCCACTTCGTGTACCGCAACACCTCCCCGAAGAGAGAGAGAGAGAGAGAGAGAGAGAGAGAGAGAGAGAGAGAGAGAGACAGAGACAGAGAGAGACAGAGACAGAGACAGAGAGACAGAGAGAAAGTGGAGAGGGGGGGGGGGGCGATGAGTAACTTTGAAGATTATGCACCGGGAAGAAGGAGAAGGTGCAAAGGATGGAGGAAGGTGAAGGGAGACAGTTGCAACGATTGTGTTCTGTATACCATGAATGAGACCTGGCACCACAGACAATCACCAATGAGGCTCTGTATCAGTGCTGAGTTCTCTCTGGTGGTTGTTCTGTATCAGTGCTGAGTCCTCTCTGGTGGTTGCTCTGTATCAGTGCTGAGTCCTCTCTGGTGGTTGCTCTGTATCAGTGCTGAGTCCTCTCTGGTGGTTGCTCTGTATCAGTGCTGAGTCCTCTCTGGTGGTTGCTCTGTATCAGTGCTGAGTCCTCTCTGGTGGTTGCTCTGTATCAGTGCTGAGTCCTCTGGTGGTTACTGTGGATTAGTTTGTAATCAATTCTGGTGGATGCTGTGTATTAATACTGAGTTCTGTCATGTGGTTGCTCTGTTTGTGTACCGGGTCCTTTTTTGATTAATGTGTGCTTGTATTGAGTCCTGTTTTGCGGTTAATGTGTGTTTGTACCGAGTCCTGTTTTGCAATTAATTTGTGTTTGTACTGAGTCCTGTTTGCAGTTAATCTATGTTTGTACTGAGTCCTGTTTGTGGTTAATCTGTGTTAGTACTGGGTCCTGTTTTGCAGTTGATAAATGTTTGTACCGAATTCCGTTTTGTAGTTGATACATGCTTTTACTGATTCCCGCTATGTGGTCAATGTGTATTAGTACTGAGTCCTGTTTATGGTCAGTCCGGTTTCACTGAGTCGTTTCAATGATCGTTCGTGGGATTCATGTCAGCACTTTCCTGTCTGTTGGATCATTGTTAGTCCATTTTTATTTCTAACTTTTCCTGTCTTTGTGATCCTTGTCAACCAAAGGGTAACGGATTGTGTCTGTGTGATCCATGTCAGCCCAATGGTGACTAATTGTGTCTGTGTGATCCATGGCAGCCCAATGGTGACTAATTGTGTCTGTGTGATCCATGTCAACCCAATGGTGACTGATTGTGTCTGTGTGATCCATGTCAGCCCAATGGTGACTGATTGTGTCTGTGTGATCCATGTCAGCCCAATGGTGACTGATTGTGTCTGTGTGATCCATGTCAGCC
>CM065735.1:48802860-48805360 GCA_033310375.1 Conus canariensis | reverse complement strand
TGAATGTTACAGGAATGCAGTCGACTAACTAGAACTAGCCATTTGCTGCCATCAGAACACTCCCAAGAGCAGGCAATGACGGTTGTTTCTCAGGTCTTCAACAAAGACCCAACAACTGAGCAGTGACCTTTCTGTCCAGTCTGTTTTATTGTGTTGGGCGGTGAACACAAGAAGTATAAACCGTAACAGTAAGGTTTACTTTATAGATTGTGGGATTCATTTGTTTTATATTATTCGTTTGCTTATTTATTTACTTACAATATATATATTTTTTAATTTATTCATTTATTTTACATATTTTTTATGCATTTGTTTAGTTATGTGCTCATTCATTGATGTATGTTGTCATTACTTTTTTCATTGACCGATTCATTCATTCAATTATTTATTCATTCATTCAGCTGCATAGGTAGGCAGTCATTCAGTCAAACATATCTGGTGCAGTTTATCTGTACCTATTAAGTGTACTTTGGGTAGATAGCTTACACATGTCTTGAATCTACGCCTTAAGAAACAAGCGTTTCAGAACAGTACGTCAGTTCTGTGTCGCTAGAGTCATGGCCACACACCAAAGGCCGTTCTCAGAACCACCACTGGTGGCAGCTCTCTCCATGTGCACTTGTAATCACCATATTCATTGCACAGTTTGCACTGTCATTGGTGGAGAGACCTTGTGCCCAGAAATGGCTTTCAGTTGTACAGAACAGTACAACATTGTAACAGTTTATAATGACATTTAGATGTACAGAACAGTCCAAAAATGTAACAGTTTATAATGACTTTTAGTTGTACAGAATAGTCTGAAAATGAAAGAGTTTATGGCACTTTCAGTTTATAATCACTCAACGGTACAAAACCGTTCCAAAATGTAATAGTTTATAACAACTTTTAGTTGTACAGAACAGTCCGAAGATGTAGCATTTTATAATGACTTTTAGTTGTACAGAACAGTCCAAAAATGCAACAGTTTATAATGATATTTACGTGTGCAGAAGAGTCCGAAAACGTAATAGTTTATCTTTTGAAACCTCTCTGAATTTGCTTCCTGTTAGACTAAAGAGGTAGAAATTGATGGCACAACCGGAGTACCACAGGATGTGGCTGACCACCTGAAAGACTTGGTTCAGGCCATACTGAATCGGGTCATCCCTGTCAAAATACGGATACGTGATCCCATATATTGATATCGGTACTCTCAGGATGAAGAAAGAAAGACTTGTAGCCAACACGGTAACAGTCAGTGCTGTCACCTTCCGAGGTCTGGCATCCTGGGTGGCTTGTTGTAAGGGAAGGCGCGGGTCTGTGCTGGCAGATCTGACCAGTGTCCAGAGAAGAACGCTGTTGCTGACCAACAACAATATGAAAGGTATGAAACAACTGTTAGCCAAGTCTACCCAAGGCCAAATCATCTTAGAGAACCATGAGTACATTTCTGATACAATGATGCGGCAGCATGTCTGAGGGCAAGATCCTGTACCGAATCCATAGGGAATGTGACAGTGGATCAGAATGATAAGGACGGTCATCATACCAGCAGTGACTCGTGATTTGCTCTTTGTCCACACAGCACTGAAGCGACGTGGCCGCACCACAGAAACTGCCCTCAGCACGGTTAGAGCCACAATCATCCATGGCGATAAATTCTTAGTCGTGTAAACCATCATCCTGTACATTTTACACGGCCAGGAACCGAGGGTACTGAAGTGGGGCACACTGAATTCGCTGTCGAGCACGACACTCAGTGGATCTACAACCATCAACAGCAGATCAGAGCAGGCCATAATTTCAAAGAAAATGCTAGATGTAGAAGCCGGTGTACGAAGCAAAATCAGAATGATCATGACGTTTCCAAATATTCCAAACACACACACAGTCGGACCACCGATTTTCCAGGTCAAGTGTACGATCTTGTTAAATGGTATTTGCTGATCCCACCAAATGTCCAGTCTAATACGGGTTAGGTTCTCCATTATCCACTGTCCGAGAATTCAGATTTTTTTTTTTTTTTGCTGTCCCAACCTCTGCGCCACCTCAGAGGCAGTGCACACACGCCGCTCATTCCGACACCCCGTCCACAGCCACAGCCCGGTCAGCCCCGCCGCAGCCCCGGCACCGACAGTCCACAGGGAGCAGTCAATGTCAAGTCGTCAAGAGGCAACCCACCGGAGAAGACACTGCACTCCTGCCAAGTCACTTCGGTGGTGTTCAGTGGCGCCTGTTTTGATCTAACATACGCAGGACACCACCTACTAAGCCCCCTACTGACGACAATAATTGTTTAGTCGCGGAGCCGGCGTGAGTGAGCTCTCCCTCCGGAGGGCGCCACCACGTCCGTCCAACGACAGCCCCCATGGACTCGCCGATACTGGTGACCCCGACGGAACCAAACCAAGGCCACAGACGTGGAGAGGACATCCAAACTGAGGTCACCATGAGAGCAGGGCATGAAGGGCCACAGAATATGAGACATTTTTTTTTAATGCCGATCGATGAGAATGAG
>CM065735.1:48780360-48795360 GCA_033310375.1 Conus canariensis | reverse complement strand
GTTGAGGTCTAACGTTATATCTAGGTAGTTCACTATCATTTTATTTGCTTCAATAGTGATTCTTAGATTTTGGTTGTGGAAGATTTTACACAGTTCTTTTTTCTTATTTTCAATGTTTCTAGGGTTGTCGTTCAGCGCAGCGAGGCCGTCGTCTCTGTAGAGTCCGACTTGTTTTCCAAGTTTTTTTTTTTGGATGTTAGATAGTATGAACAGTCCGACAAGTTCGCAAGTTTCGGCACCATCATACGATCCCATTGTAACATCAAAAGTTGAATTCTTGCTTGCGCTCTTGGTCCAGATTTCATTTTTGCTGTGTAGTAGAGTTTTCTTTGTATGGAAAATGATTTCCATTTCTGACCCTGGTATTTCAGTATATTTGTTGGCAAATTTTATAGCTTTGGTGAGTAGATCTTCATCTATAGATGGATAGAAGTCTACAATGTCAAATGTTATAAAAACTGTATTTTCTTGCTTGTTGAGTTTCTTGAACCATTGTATGACTTCATATGTGTTTTTCCAGAGTTTGAGTTCAGTGTTCTCTCTTATGTTTTTTATGGCTTTTTCTAAGATTTTTTTGCTGATTTTTCCTAATTCAGATTTGGATGGATTTATCAATCTGCATGTTGGGTTATTCAGAAAGTTGGGTTTGTGGTCTTTAAGTGTTATAAAAGCTTTTCTTGCTGCTGTTGTCTCCACTCTATCGCTTAAGTCCATTTGGTGCACAAGCTCCTTTTCTTTTTTTCTGATGTACTCGTATGTAGTTTTATCAGCTTTTTTTGTAATTTTTTTTGGATGTTTTTATCGAGAAGCTGTGAGTACTCTTTAGTTTCCATTTTGTAGAAGTTGCTGGTTTTGTCTGCTTTCACAAATATTTTTTTGTCATTTTGGATTTGTTTGATTTCGTTTTTTAACGATGTTTGGAATTCGTTATTTAATTTTTTGAATTCTATATTAGCTATCATCCTTTTCATTTTATCCTCAAAAGTCTTCATTTCTTCAATGCCTGGTGGAGCTCGCCATGGTTTGAAGTCGTATGTGTTTTTATCGTCTTTCTTGGCATTAGGGTTCTCAATTACCCTTCTACAAAGGCAACCAGATGTCTATTCTCAATTACCCGAACTTCGTCGTCATTATTACCGGTTCCATTTTCTACTTTCTCACTGCTCTGTGGTTCCTTTTAATCTGAATACTTCTCCTTCCTTTTCATAGGTTGTCTGTATGCATTTAAAATTTTTACTAGTTTTTTTTACTTAGCTTCTTTGCATTCTTTATCAAACCAAGGGGCCCCTTTATTTTCAAGTTTGATACCTGTTCTGACTCGCTTTTTCATAAAAGATGATGCATTCAACCGACATCCTACAAATCTTGTCAAGGCTGACTCAGTGGTTCTCTCAATTTCATTGGAAGCTTGCTGAAGCTCCTCTTCTGTCTCAGGAGAGGAAAAAATGACAAGGAACTCCTCTTCCTGATCCTTTGCCCAACATAACTTTTCTTTCCAAGCACCCTGCTTATCATTTGTGTTTAAAGAACGGGTACTAGTAGTTACCAAAACATGCTGATACTGACAAATGCGTAGACTCGACCTTATCAATTATCTTGAAAGAACAAACAAAATCATGATCAATTAAATTCATTAGATGAGATAAAGTAGTCAATAACACTGTGTTATGGATGGTATGAGTGTGTCTGCAGGTGTCTGACTGTCTGACTCTCACACAGAAATTACCGATGCATGCACGACTTTTCTAATTCACATACACATACCCACTCACCCGAACATTGACGGCCAGGCAACAGAACAACAACTTTTTTTTTGCTTTATGCTGCCCGAGCCATCAGACAAACATATAATATAAATGCAATAATATCAATAGGTCGGCACGCCAACCATGAGGCGTACACACAAAATATGTCTATATATAACGGCTATCAACTAGCGCTGCTGGGTCCAACGACGACGAAGACGACGACGACGAAAACGGTGAAGATGACGAGACGATGGAGGCGACGAGACGACGAAGAGGACGAAGACGACGAAGATGACGACTACAGCGTCAAGTCAAGTCCGACACAGGACTTACAGAACCTCAGAGCTGTGGCTCAAAATTTCACTAACACACTCGCGGCGCCTCTGCCGGCGACGCGGTGACAGTCTCAAACAGGAGCTGTGGCTCACGCACAAACACAATGCAGCGACAGCCTAGCCAACAGGTCGCTGGTTCAAACTCGGGAGCGGCGCTCTGGCTTGGTAACAGCGGCGTCTCCAGCCCAACTGGCTCAGCGGGTAGTCGGTCCCGGGCGCAGTGGCAGGTAGGGTGGTTATCGGCACTCAGGCCGACCTCTCCACGCCGACAAAAGGCGGAGAACAAGGGGCAGTACGTGGCTACGGCCCCGACCCTCAGTAAATGGCAGCCAGTCCCCCTCAGTCCAGGGAGCACTTCTACCTGGGGGAAACTGATTAACTACCTTGATTGTCATGGCTACTATTCATTACAATCACGACTACACTCATATTCATTAGCCACATCATATTCCACTACAACTTGGGACAAACATCAGCATATTCTTTCTTCAACATTACAACATTCCCTTTTCCGGAATCATAACACTACAACATTCCCCTTTTTCGGAATCACAACACTACACAGGAAAGGATTCCCATATAAACCTTTCAGAATTTAGTTTTCCAAATTGGGGAAGGATTTCCACCTAGACCCTCTTCAATAAACCCTGAATACAATTCATCACACACAATTAATAATTACTTTTCATCAAATTATAAATGTCTTTCGTCAATTCACAAAATGTTCATTTCTTTTCTTGTAACACGACAAGAATGTTCATTTCATTTCATATAATCACCAGATTTTTAAAAGGACAAAAAAGCAGAAGAGCACACAAAACAAAGTGTGAAGTAACGCAGATTTAATGCACATTTCATTTGTAGATTTTTAAAAGGTTTCTTTTCAAAAAGATTCATCTACTTCAATATAATAATAATAATAATAATAATGTTAATTTATATAGCGCCTATTCTCTATAATTTAGGGCTCTAAGCGCTTTACATTACCAACACACACCACACACACACACACACACACACACACACACACACACACACGCAGGACTACGCGCGTACACGTGCTCATGCATGACCACACACCCACACTCTCAGACACCCGCACGCACGCGCGCAAGCAGTGATATCAACACGGCCTGCACATAGAAGCAACACAACCACCAGACACTCACGCGTGCACGCAAAAACCCACTCAAGGTGGATTGGGAAGTGGGGGGGGGGGGGGGGGGGGGGGGGAGCAGATTTGAAAGAAGAGGGTGAAGGTAGGTGTCTGACACTGATGGGAAGTGTATTCCAGGCAGTTGGTCCTTGGAAGGAAAGAGAACGTTGACCAAAAGATTTTGTTCTGACAGAAGGAATGCGCAAGAGGCGACTGTCGGCAGAGGAACGAAGTTAACAGGATGGGATGTAAATGTGGAGGATGTCGGAAAGATATTTTGGTCCAGTACCAGAAACAGAAGAGAAACAGATAGAGGCCAGCTTGTAGTCAATTCGCCTCTGAATTGGGAGCCAGTGGAGGGACTGCAACAGAGGAGTGACATGTTTACGTTTAGACGCTTTGCAAACAAGCCTGGCAGCGCTATTCTGAACTTTCTGCAGTTTATTGAGTAGGTACTTTGGTGAGCCAGCCAAGAGACTGTTGCAGTAGTTCAGCCTTGAGAGAACTTGGGAACAAACCAGAGTTTTTGTGGCTTCAGTGGAAAGGAAGTGTCTGATTGAACTGATCTTACGTATTTCCAGATATGCTGCCTTACAAACATTAGACACGTGGTGCTTGAAAGAGAGGGTGGAATCAAAAGTCACACCGAGGTTACGAGCCTGGGATGAGAGTTGAATGTCAGAACTTCCGATACTGATGGAAGAAGGAAGGGAGGGATGACCTTGGAGTTTGGGAGGAGCAAGGAGAAGAACTTCAGTTTTGTCGTCATTCAGCTGCAACTTATTCAAAGTCATCCAATTCTTTAAATCCTGTGAACAGCCTTTAACATCACTGACAATGTTCTTGAGTTGAGATACAGTGCTTGACTTGTACATCTGAGTGTCATCAGCAAAACTCTCATGCAGCAATGAGTGCTGATCGATAATGTCTGACACAGGTCTGACATACAGAGCAAACAGAACCGGCCCAAGGACGGAACCTTGCGGTACCCCACAGGTTAGAGATGTAGGAGATGAAGAAAGACCATTAACAACAATTCTCTTGGAACGATCGCTGAGATGGGACCTAACCCACGCAAGAACAGTGCCGTGAATGCCAAAAGAAGTTTGGAGTCTGGAAAGGAGAATGTCATGATCAATGGTGTCAAATGCCGCGGAAAGATCTAAAAGAGAGAGAAGGGAGACTTTGTCATGATCAAGGGCAAGAAGAAGATCGTTACAATATATGCAAGGGAAAGATTTCCACAACACTCTTGTTTACCAACACACATTTATTCAATATTCCTATCAAGAGCGAGTTAAATACTCATCCACATCAAAAATCAAAATCATTATATATGAAGTCTCTGTCGCTCACTCTGGGAGCTTATTATCCATAGCATCAAAACTCTCCCTCTTCTCGCAAAGCATATTAGAATAAACACCTTTTTTTTTCATCATGAAGTTCATAACTAGTTAAGTCACAGAATAAACTTTTTTTTTTTTTTTTCTGAAGACCACTTCCTTTAACACTCACTTCATCTATTCATGTTTTCCGAAACAATTTCGTTTTGTTGCCTTATTAAGTCATAGAATAACAGAACACAACAAATACTTTTTTTAAAAACAAAACCTTCACAGTGCGCTGAGGAAGTTTCAGTCGCTCCTAACTGGAAATACGCTTTCGGTTTGCTAATAAATAAACATTGTGGTGATAAATACCTGACTGCCACCAAAAAACAGCTGGAATTCCTCTTCGGCCTTCTGTGTTGTTGGGTTGCCGGAATCACTGCAGAGACTGCCTAACCGGTTCAACTCACCCGGCTTTTAACAGTGCGCCGGTGAGCAGCAGTCAGCTGAACTTTCCAACCGGCTTCCGGACGACTACCTTCCGGTACGCACGGTTGCATGAAAATTTGTGACTGGACGGGAAACGATCCATCACACACTGCCCCCTGTATGATAAACACACGTAAAGCCGTCATTAAAATCTTTCTCACACATTCTGTTGAGACTATAACATTGGAACATACTGTAGAATTCAATCAGTTGAGACCCTAATAAATTAACTGTTGAATCTTGAGAACGTCTTGATACAAATACTTCATAATCATGGCTAAAAGGGTCAATATCCACATCAGTCAAACCATTCAGACTGGCTGTTCATATTTTAGGTCACCACAAATAAACAAATAGAAGTCTTCAAATCTTCCATACGTGGTATTGACACAACTTTCAAGGGTTTCAATCCCAAATACATTTTGTAGACGTTGTATGCATTTGAATTGCTTGGAGGAATGTACGTTCCTATGAACATTATGTCCTTGGATGTACCAAACAACGATCTGCCTAACAGCCCTCTTCTTGTCGCGCATTTCTTTTCTCAGTGCTAACAGTCCTTTATGTTTATTACGGACTTTTTCCAACACATCCTCTCTCACATATAGATGGGGGTCACTTCCTTTCAAGCACCCGGCCCGTGACATCACCAGATCCCGATCTTTGAAGGACAGAAACTTTACTATCACCCCTGTTTTACCCAAGGGATGCGCTCGTTCGATTCCTATATCTTTTCAAATTTTCATGTTGTCTTTAATGATGGAGCGCACTTTAGCCTCGCACTGTTCCCAGGATTCATTTCCATCTGTTAACAGTCCACCAAAAAATCAAGTTGTTTCGACGTGAGCGATTTTGTAAGTCATCAATTTCGTCCTCAAGCTTTTCTACAAGTATTTGGGATGATCCCAGGCTGTCATCAAGTCTTTCATGGCGTTCAAAATTGCATCAGTATCATCTGTAATTATTCTCTGTTGATCACATAGTTCGTCTCAACGACTGTCAAGTTTACACAGAGAGAGAGAGAGAGAGAGAGAGAGAGAGAGAGAGAGAGACGCAACCGCCTCTCGATTACTCACCTTCTATCCAAGTCCACACCTGAGGTCATTGTCCATGAGGTTGGTGCTTGGTTCTCCTCAAAGAAAGTTGCGTGGTCGTCACGCTCCTTGGGTTCGCAATAGAATTTGGCCAGTATTAACCTTTACCGCGTGACGTTTTTGACTACACAGACCCGATCGTGCAGGTTGCCCAAGGCCCACACATTTTGTAGAGGTTTTTTCCTATTACGTATCCCTCTTCAGATCGCGTGGATCTTGTAAGACCCACATCTGATAAAGGGCGGTTCAGCAACTTATTCCTCTACAGATAGCGTGGGTCATGTGCGACCCATTACAATACATAGGTCCTGGGGGATCTGCGACTAATTATGCTGATCATTGAGTGTGCCCATACATGAAATTTCAGTAACTGTCACTGACCGTATTTCGTCTGTCCCAAATTTTGGGGACATGTTTAGCCGGAACAGGTAAACCTGTAAAACCAGTTGACCTGTTAACCTGACAGCTACTCACTGTGTTTTGTGTAAGTCAGGTGAGCGATGATTTCCCTTCAGTCTCTGAAGAGCCACCGACAGAGCCACGCTTTCAGAGAGCCAAAGGAAGACTGAAGGCAGGCTTTCGCTGGCAGTCAGGTATGTGTTGATAGTTGAATTGAATTTGGGGTTTGAGCTAATGAATTTTTTTTTTTTTTTTTTTTTTTGGGGGGGGGGGGGGGGTCTTTTTTCTACAAGTGGTCGGAAACTTTTCAGTTCTTAGTCAATGCCTATAGTATTTAATTGTTCCCTTGATGTATCTTGTGATTTGACGAGACATAAGGTGACAGTAGGAAATTGTAGTTAGTAAATGTGTGAGTCAAGAGGTGGATGAGAAGAATGGAGTGAGTAGTCGAAAGAAAGAATATGCATACTTATACGTGTTTGGGGAAAAGTGATCTAGTTGAATCAGTGTATTATTGAAAACAAAATGTATTGTTTATCTTTTCCCTACAGTATTATAATTATGTTATTGTTGGTGGGCTGTGGAAGTGAGCAAGGAACATTGTTGTGCATATATTATTGGAAAATGTAATTTAATTCCTGTTGTTGAACGATAAAAAGGGACGAACGGAAATCGTTCCCTGAAATGTAATTAGACACGTCTAGTAATGATGATGACCATTATTTTCCTGATAAAAAGGGACGAACGGAAATCGTTCCTTGAAATGTAATCGGACACGTCAAGTAATGATGTGATAAGATAAAAACATTCTTTTCTTCATAAAATGGGACAAACAGAATTCGTTCCCTTATATGCAATAATTGCATTCTTGGTACTTTGAAAAAGGGTCCCATGTGGAAATCCTTTCCTTCAGTGTAAACAATCATGGTGTTAACAAAAGCAAAATTCTTATTGCAATGGACCTACTGTATTGAAACTTTGTAGATTCTATTTTGGGTATTTTCCCCCAAGTTCCAGTGAAATGTATTATGTGAAGAGTGACTGCTAATGACAAACAAGAGCGATAAATATATAGGAAGCAGGCTAGATAATCAAGGTAGCTATCAGTTCCTCAGGTGTCGGTTAAGCCCCTGTGTCTGACCTGGAACTGACTGCCATCTGAGTGTGGGGTGCAGCCCATGTCCAACCACTGTCTCTGCCCCGTGGGGGTGTGGAGAGACTCACCACGGGCCAGTAGATATCGTGTGTGCACTGCCAACTGGGGGTGGGGTGCAGCATAAGCCCAGCCACTGTCTCCACCCCGAGGAAGTGTCGAGAGGCTGTCCATGTGGTCAGGAACAAGCTGGTGTGTGAAAGGGCTTCAGAATTCGTTGGGACGACGGCTTATGCTCTTCTGTGGTGTGGGAGTCCCTGGAAGTACTCCACGAGCTGATTCCGTGAGCGGCTTCGTTTTCCGTCGAGTCGACATGTGTTCTTCTGTTGTGTGGGAGTGCCTGGGAGGACTCTACGAACTGCTCCCGTGAGTTGTTTCTGAACTGTGTCATGACTACTTGAATAGGGCCAGATGTGGCCAAGTGCATAGACTGTTTGTTGTGACACTGTTATGGGTGCCAGCTGGGTTTGATATGACAATATAGTATCTAGCGTCGTTGTGCGCCCTTTGGTGGTGGCGAGAACTTCGTGCTGTGCCTGTTCATGCTTTTTGTGTAATATGTATTTGTTATGATTCGATGGTTCAGGCAGCAAAAGAGAGAGAGAGAGAGAGAGAGAGAGAGAGAGAGAGAGAGAGAGAGAGAGAGAGAGAGAGAGAGAGAAGGAAACGTAACCTGTTGCCTGGCTATCTATGTTCGTGTAGTGTGGGTGTGTATAGGGAAAATTCGTACACGCATCCAAACTTCTTCAGGTGAAAGTCAGACTGCAAAACACGCAGCACGCACCATTCGTAACAGTAACCAACGGCCATTAAGATCGTCGAGGAACTCCTAACATTTCGTGAGTATAGCTCTATCCGTTCATAAGATCTGATGGTTTTTTTTACTGAGTCACTGGATCATGGAAGACCCAGGAAGCACAGTAAGGGTTAAAGGAAACCTGGTGGAGAAGCTGTGCGAGATAGATTGTGATCAGACCCATTCAATGTTTAAATAGGAAGCTGGGTAAATTTAAACTCTTTACTACCCCAGCATTCTGTACCCCTGTAGCCCGGAGAATTAACTCTTTACTACCCCAGCATTCTGTACCCCTGTAGCCTGGAGCATTCTGTACCCCTGTAGCGAGGAGAATTAACTCTTTACTACCCCAGCATTCTGTACCCCTGTAGCCCAGAGAATGCATTCTGTACCCCTGTAGCCCGGAGAATGCATTCTGTACCCCTGTAGCCCGGAGAATTAACTCTTTACTACCCCAGCATTCTGTACCCCTGTAGCCCGGAGCATTCTGTACCCCTGTAGCGCGGAGAATTAACTCTTTACTACCCAGCATTCTGTACCCCTGTAGCGTGGAGAATTAACTCTTTACTACCCCAGCATTCTGTACCCCTGTAGCCCGGAGAATTAACTCTTTACTACCCCAGCATTCTGTACCCCTGTAGCCCGGAGAATTAACTCTTTACTACCCCAGCATTCTGTACCCCTGTAGCCCGGAGAATTAACTCTTTACTACCCCAGCATTCTGTACCCCTGTAGCCCGGAGAATTAACTCTTTACTACCCCAGCATTCTGTACCCCTGTAGCCCGGAGAATTAACTCTTTACTACCCCAGCATTCTGTACCCCTGTAGCCCGGAGAATTAACTCTTTACTACCCCAGCATTCTGTACCCCTGTAGCCCGGAGAATTAACTCTTTACTACCCCAGCATTCTGTACCCCTGTAGCCCGGAGCATTCTGTACCCCTGTAGCCCGGAGAATTAACTCTTTACTACCCCAGCATTCTGTACCCCTGTAGTCCGGAGCATTCTGTACCCCTATAGCCCGGAGAATTTTCGAAGTGATGACACGATGTAAAAAAGAAACTGTCACTGGCAACCAGTAAAAGTAAAGAAGTAAATACTCTGAGAATGGTTGAAAGCAGTCCACAATACCTATCGAGTCACTGGACCAAATATAAAGGTTGTATTCCAAGTAGTTTATTAGACATAGTGAAGTCGACATAGCAAGTGACTGCAGTAATGAATTCCCTGGCTTATAGGGTGGGCTTGCACTCTGTGGCAAAGGGGTTTTACAGAAGAATCAGAATGAGAGGCCAGTCATGCACAGAAGCTGGCACTGATATGCCTACAGAGACACACTTTAAGAAAACAGATTCTTCTCTCCTCCAGCACTACCAACTTTGGTTCTTCAACAATTGTTTTAAATTAAGCATACTCTGGAACTGGAATGTTAATGTTGGAGGGAGGGACAGAAAAGCTGAGAAAAGGGGAGAGAGGATAGCAAAACATCAACGACACAAAAACCAAATATCCATTATCTCCTCCCACAACCCATGGGAGAAGTTAGAGGGGTGGGGGTGGGGGTTGGAGAAGCACCTGTAACAGTGTTGACAAATGGCACAAGAGGACCCCCCCCCCCCTCCTCTTCAGCACAAATATGAACAACAAAAATGCTCTAGCTCTGGTGTACATGTACAATTGTCTTTCATATTTTCTAATTAAATCACATTCAGGGGTTTCCACTCATGTCTTCTGCAGTCTTGTTGTTTTACTCTAAACTTTCGGGAATGTAACAAAAGTTTAGTTTTGCAGGGAAAAGGAGAGACAAAAAAGGTGAACGCATGCATCTATGATGTTCAGAAACCTGAAACTACCCGACAAAGTCGCAGGTGTCTAACTTGCCTCATCAGCCGGTGAAAGGGGGACAACTACCAGTCTTTAGAGCGCGCTTGATGGTCAACTCCCCGGTGGGTCCAAGAGCAGCCCAGCGAGCCCCTCAGTAAGTATAGGTAGTGGTGGGTCGTGAGGGTTGCTGGCAGCATCTCTCCCACTCTGAAGGGGAAATTTAAAAGTGGTCTCTGCTTGGTAGCGATGCTCTCTTGTTGCCTCTTGAAAAGTCTTTGGTGCTTTCCTCGTGAAAGCACGCCTGTGAACCCTTTACACAAACACCCAACCCTAAGATAACAATGCACACTCCCTGGCGGATGTAGTCCACTCGTTCTTTCACACAGCAGTGCGCAAGGCACGTGCTGTTCGCCACAGAGCAAATTTTGACTAGGGCGCGCCTTCAGCAAAATGTCCACACACTGGGAAGATGCTGTGTACTATACATACTGGCATATTTCTCTCTCTCTCTCTCTCTCTCTCTCTCTCTCTCTCTCTCTCTCTCTCTCTCATAATGACCAGGGATAGTGTGGACAGAGGCAATGACCCACATCATAACGTACAGCAGATGACATTGTGATATCTATTCATTCTTCAGGTGGGGGAGGGTGTGTTACTGTGTTTGATCACCGAAATCGCATTTTCGCTTATAAAATTCCCTTTTTTTGTGTGGTAGCTTCCGTGTTCATTTCCTTAATTACAATACCCGTATTTGTGACCAGTGAACAAAAGTGCTGAAAATAAACGCAAAAACAGTCTGGTTGGTACAGCTGTGAGGATACAGTGTTGCTGGTAGTGTAGTGGGCCCCTACACGCCAGTGTGTTCTGTCGTTAGCTGTCATCACAAGTTCAGCAGGACAGATATCGCACCATCAAGCACTGTCCTTCAATCTATCTGTGTAACGTTTGCGTCAGCGGTCTCCCTTTCTGTGACCCTGGGTTAGCTTTCAAACATGAGCTGCATTGGAATCTGGTGTTCCTCCATTCTTATGACGTGGTCAGATCCACGGAGCTGTGACTTGACGATCAACTCGTCCATTGAGGGAAAGTTTACCTCGTCCAGAACTTCAGTGTTGGTCACCTTGCTGCTGGATTGGAAGGATGGAATGCTGGGCCCATCCGTGAAAATGCTCTGTAAGGTTAATATGAAGAGGAGAACCATGTTTTGCAATGTAATGTAGACAATAATTTGTAGCAACTGAAATGTGTTCATACAATTATCTCAATGCTGTCATTCGGGAGCAAGCAGTGGGGAAAAGCTCCCACCGATCATTGGTTCTGACTCCATTTCCCATACAGACCTTCGAATGAGACTATAAACCGAGGTTCCGTGTGTGAACGCACGCATAACAACTTGCACACTCGTAAAATCTTATCACCAACTTTCGAAAGAGAAGGCCAGTTTGGCCACTGGTATGGATAACAAGTTACACATAGCATACACCCTGGGTGAAAAATGGAAAGACTGAAGGAATTAAGGAAACTGAGTGAACGATATTGAATGGTATTGACTGGATGCCACGGGAAACGACTGAATGAAGCTCTAGCTGGCAACTGACAGGAAAAACGGGGCAAAGACAGGTCTCTGGTGCCTTAAACTCCTGGAGCTGGAATAGGTGGGTTGGTAGAGCGCCGGACTCGGACCCTGGTGATCCTGGTGTTGCAGGTTCGAATTTCCGTAGAGCCCTTTTAGTACACTGGGAATTTTTCCCTCAGAGTTAGCATTGGTTCTGACTCCATTTCCCAAATACTGCTTCGAATGAGACTATAAACCAATGTTCCATGTGTAAACAGACGCATTACATCTTGCACACATGTAACATCCCATTACCAACTTTCGGAAGAGAAGGCCAGCTTGGTATGGATGGTACATTACACATAGCATGCACTATACGCGAAAAATTGAAAGCATAAAACAGTTGTTAAATTGAATAATGGATAATGACAGAATGACATGGGAAACCACTGAATGAAGCGCCAGCAGGCAGTTCTTCTGTCAGCTCCACCTAGGAAGGCAACTCATTGTGTAAACGGAAATGCAGGTTGTAAAGTGCTTAGAGATTAGTGTCCGGCCGGGGATAGGCGCTATATAAATACTCTCTTAAATAAAAAAGAAAGATAAGGCTCATAAGTAACTCACCAAAGTGAAGGATCACACTGATTCCAAATCTCCGCTGTCTTGCAGCTATACCCATTAATAAGATAGGCTTTGGGAGTCAACTCCAAAGAAAAACAAAACAAAACAAAACAAGAAACAAACGTGGAGTCAGAGCCCCCAGATGCGGTCTGATGATGAACTCAAACTCCTCTCCAGCAGCTCCTGCAGCCATGGAGGCTGACAGTCGTGACGTTTCACAGACAACTGTCAAACAACCTCTGTGGCCAAGAGAGTTGGGTTTCCCCCATGCAACAGCTCTACCACCACCACAACAAACACGCACAGGTTAATATGAGCAGTATTTATCAACCTCACTAGAGTCCTGCAGCAGTGGACAATTGGCGAAAGAGCCAGGTGAAAATGATCACTGGCAGTCCTAGTCACAATCCTCCATGTAGGAGGCCTCCAGCCACGTGGTTGATCGTCTTTGACGACAGCAACGATGATCTTCAGCAGCAGCCAAGCCGATTGGGCAACCCTGATTAGGAATCCTATGCCCACCTGTTCAACAGCGAGAGAGAGAGAGAGAGAGAGAGAGAGAGAGAGGGGGGGGGGATTAGACAAAGTGCTCCAAACATTGGTTTCCCTTTACCATCCAGTGAGTTCATCATGGCTGACAGACAAACTCATCCCCTTGCTGACAAACAGGGGAAAAAAACAAAAAAAACCTCAAGATGCTCCGTGTTGGAGCCTGGAATGGCCAGGGTGATTAGGACAGGCTCTGCAAGAAGCATTATACAACATAATATGCGCACAGCACAATTTAAAACTCCACAGTTAGCTCTCTCTCTCTCTCTCTCTCTCTCTCTCTCTCTCTCTCTCTCTCTCTCTCTCTCTCTCTCTCTCTGCACTGGATTCATTTCTCCCCTCTTCAAAGATAATTGACACATGCACGATGAGACCGTCAACATGTAGCAACACTTTTACTGGCACACACAAAGTCTGTGATGGATGTAAGAATGGTGCTGCTTTGCTGTGATGGCAGTTTCACTAACCATTTTTCACGTTTACTGTTTCATTTCATTTTTAAGTCTTCATTTCAATGATGTCCTGGAGATGTGATATGGACAAGATACTCCCACGCATTGAATTATATATGAAAGCAATTCAAAATAAACAAAAGTAATTTACTTTTAGGTTGTGTATTCTCAGGTAGTGGGACAATGGAGAACCAAACTCGAACAATGGAGTGGCAAACTCGAACAGCGGAGAACCAAACTCGAACAAAGGAAAACCCAATTCGAACAATGGAAAACTATACTCGAACACAGGAGACCCAAACTCGTCTCAAAAGAAATCCTTTCCTTTTGTACATACCATTTGCAAAGATTACCAACCGGATCCAAAAGGTTGGCTGTCCTGTTGTGTGTGTGTTCGGAATGTACGGAAACGTTATGATTATCAAGATCATGCTTCGTCTTCCAGAATCCCCTTCTAGTGCTTTCTTCCTAGTTCTTGCCTGCTCTGACCTGCTGCTGTTGATTACAGAACCCTTCATGCTAACGCTGCAAAGGGAATTCAGTGTGATACACTTTAGACGACTGGGGTCCTGGCAGTGCCGCGTGTACAGGATGTTGGTGTATACGACAAAGGCTTTGTCCCCCTGGATGCTCGTAGCACTCACCATGCTGAGAGCAGCTTCTGTGCTGTGGCCATTTCGTGTCAATGCTGTATGGACGCTGAGAATGTCGCGAATCACTGCTGGTGTAATGACTGTTGCTATCGTTCTAATCAACTGTCACGTTCTCTACGGATTTCATATGAGAATGGGGCATTGCATTGTAAACAAGGAACTGAAAACGTATAAACGTATTTTTGACATGGTTTGGCATTGGATAGATATGGCTGACAGCTGTGTATTGCCTTTCATGTTGTTGTTGGTCAGCAACAGCGTTCTTCTCCGGACAGTTGTCAGATCGGTCAGAACTGGCACGCGTCTTCCCATGCAACAGGCCACCCAGGATTCCAGACAACGGAAAGTAGTTTCATTGATTGTCACCTTGATGGCTGCAAGTCTTTGTTTTGTTCTCCTGACAACACCACTTTCAGTATGTATGACCATGTATCCGGTTTTAGTCTTTTGGGACCCGATTCAGTTTGGAAAATATGAACTCTTCAATGCAGTCACTCACATCCTGTTGTATACCAACAGCGCAGTCAACTTCTACTTGTATTGTCTGACGGGTACCAAGTTCAGAGCAGTTTCCAAGCATAACATCTTAGATTTCCAGGCCATTCTGTACAATTAAAAGTAATTTCTGGAGACAGGGCTGCCCCAACAATGGTGGTGGTGTCGTCTAGGGCTAGATTTCCATTAGACACAGGGATGCTAAGTACAGGGCAAAAGCCTGCATCAGTGGTGTTTGTGAGAGTGGCCATGGTAGGACTGGGTGATGCTAAGTACAGGGCAAAAGCCTGCATCAGTGGTGTTTGTGAGAGTGGCCATGGTAGGACTGGGTGATGCTAAGTACAGGGCAAAAG
>CM065735.1:48735360-48775360 GCA_033310375.1 Conus canariensis | reverse complement strand
AATGTTGTTCAACTGTTGCTGAACTGCTTTCGCTCTTTCTTCAACATTTTTTATGTTTTGTAGATCAGGCCATCATCTGCTAATGCCAACACGCGAGCAACTCTGTTTTTGTTGAGGTCTACAAGGCCTTTAGTGTAAACACTGTACAGAAGACGGGAAAGAGAAGAACCTTGAGGTAATCCCATAGAATGTTTATGAGGCTCATATGTTCAATCTCAAATCGTAGGATGACGGCTTGCTCTTGAAGTGCCGCTGATATCCATCGTGTAAGTGTCTTGCTGACTCCAAAGTCAAGGAGTATTTCCATGAGAAGGGAGAACTGGACATTGTTGTATGCGTCTTCCAGATCTATTGCAACAGCTAGAGTTTCTTCCTTTCTTTGGAATCGTTCGTATACTTCATAGGCAAAAGCGGTCGCATTTTCCCCATGCACTTTTACCTGTTCTGTATGCTCGCTGATTTGATGTGACGATTTGTCGACTATCAAGATCTCTTGCGAGTTTCCTTGCTATGATTCGTTCCACGAGCTTTCCTGCAATATTCTGCATAGTGAGTATGCGGCAGCTACTTAGCTGATGATGATCTTTTCCTGGTTTTGGTAAAGCTTTCAGGTAGCTGTGTTTCCAGTTTTCTGGGACATAGCCTTTATCAAAACTCTCCTGGTAGAGACTGAAGAGTTGGGCTCTCTCCTCTTCTGAGAGCTGTTTGATATCTGCATACCGTACTTTGTCTGGACCTGGAGCACTATCTGTAGTGCATCTAGCTATTGCGTCATCCTGTCCAGATGCTGTAATTTCATCATCAATGCCTGTCTGAGCTAGGTGTTGGTTTAACTCGGCCAAATATTTCTTTTTTGCTCCAAATTTCCTTGATCCCTCTGTTCTATGAAACGTTTAAGAAGAGCCAACCCTTTCTCCAAATTTGTCTTGAAATTTGGGATCCCATCAGCGTCTAAGATATCTGGGGTTGCGTGTGGTTTGTTTTTTCCTTCCATGCGACTATGAAAGTGTCAAGACTGAGTCAGTATTATGTCATAATTAAGTGACAGACAAAACTGTCGCCACTTGGTTTCTTTTGCTTCTTCAGCTATTCTTTCGAATTGTTCAGTTTCTGATTCATGTCTGTTTCAATAGCTAGATCATGGCAAGGTTTTCTTCTTTCTCTGTGCCAAATTCTTACAGCCTTGCGTTTCTCTTTCCAGGCTGTTTCCGTGTCTATATTCCACCACAGGGGTTGAACGATTTGTTTGGTTGTAGCATTGTTTCTTTTGCATCTTCTACTGCTTAACTTTCCTATGATATCCCCTCCATTGTTGTTGTATTGAAAAGGCTCTTTATTGTTTCGTTTGTGTAACTTTTGATAGTTTCTGTAAACTGAACAAAACAGGGAAATTGTTACTTCCATGATGAAGAAGTACTTCCGCACTCATACCTGCTGTGAATTTTGGTCCAGTGAGTGCAAAGTCAACGACACTGTCAGTGTCACCCTGCCTCCCTGCATGTGTTGGGGATGATAATGCAAGTGCACTAAGAAGTACTTCAAACAACATCACTTTCAGTGCAATTCCTTGAGGATTGGTACCATGTTGATCCCCCAATTTTGAGCGTGCATTAAGATCTCCACATAGTGTAACATAGTCTCCAGATTCATGTTCTATTTCCTTCAGAAAGGTTCAATCCGTTTTTGATGTGTGGGTACCTGGATATATGTATACATTGATGAGTACATTGCTTTTCCGATTGCTATCAGGTCTTTCTATCCTCACACCAATTAGTTCACATGTGCTGCTACACCGTTTTTTCAAGTATTATCCTGGACAGTTTGTTTTTCAGGTTGTTGTTTTTTTTTTTAATTATCATTGGCTAGTCCTCGTCCATCATGCTTTTGAAATATATGCAGTCATCCAATTGTAATGGTCTGAGGGCGGCACTTCTAGTTTCTTGTAGACACAGAACATCAAAGTCACGTGCTAGTGTTTCAATTGTTGAGATCATATTTCTGGCACTGCAGCAGTTCCAACTACAAATCCGGAAATATTTCTTGGATAGTGTTTCAGCTTTTGTTATATTCCTACCTACCTTTCTTCTTCTCCCACCTCTTTTGCTACGCCGTCTATTGTTTTGAGGGGATTCAGTTTTAATTCCCAAAGCCTGCACCCGAAAATCCCCAAGTTGCAAGCGAGACAAAGTATTCTGAGAACCCATTAGAAGGTGTTCTTAGTGTAGAGGGGTCTTAAGCGGTCGCCCTGAGAGAGCCTCGTATCAGGGAAGGGCAATGGATGTTCATACATGTAGGGAAGGCCTGCACATATGAAGTCCGTCAGCCTGGTGTTGCCCTTGGGCAGACTGCAACCAGTTCGAGACTGTTTAACCCAACAGCCATTCCTCCCCTCAATTCTGTATGAAAGCCTTGGGATTGGGGGAGGTCGACTCCAAGATGATTTAAAAAAATGAAACAGGCACATTGAAAGAGAAGGACTACACCTTGTGGCAAGAAAAGAGCTTTGATGCCCCAAGAGAGTATGGAGTAGGTTTTGCAGTAAAGAACAGCCTGCTAAGAATGAGAGAACCGGGCAGCGGAGGCTCACAGCGACTCCTGACTCACTGCCTCAACACCACCAAAGGCCATGTCACCTTTGGCAGCGCATATGCTCCGACTCTGTCCGCCACTCCAGATGCCAAGGATGAGTTATATGAAGATTTTGTATCTACCATAATGAACATCCCCAGCACATAACAAATTGTTCTACTGGGCGACTTCAATGCCAGAGTGGGTGCAGACGACGACTTATCACTTCTGAAGTACACTGAAAGTAATCAGTAGACAGTATGCACAATGTTTCGGCTCTAACGAGAGAATCTGCACTTTATTTGGACTCAGCCTTTGGGGGTCATCTAGGATGGTGTCGGATTTCGCATGCAGTGCTTGTCAGAGTCACAAATTTGTGTGCACTATCTACAGTCAACTGTGCAGTAAGATCTATGCAGGTAAGACGTCTCATGCTCGCAATGAACACCTGGCTGACATCCACCCTCATGAGCCCAAACCAATCAGTCTACACTTCAACAACCCCCAACACAACATCAACTGTGTCAAAGTTCTGGCACCTTGGTAGTCACACAGGGGCAGCTTTGAGCACACCATGTAGGAATCCCATCTTATTGCCAGACTTGGGACCCTTTGCCCACTAGGCACGGAATTCTGAGCTAGCATGTACCTGTCCACTTCCGCAACACCAGCCCGTTGTACTGTTTGCAGAGACACATCACAACACTACTCACTATTTACCAGCCCGTTGTACTGTTTGCAGAGACACATCACAACACTACTCACTATTTACCAGCCCGTTGTACTGTTTGCAGAGACACATCACAACACTACTCACTATTTACCAGCCCGTTGTACTGTTTGCAGAGACACATCACAACACGACTCACTATTTACCAGCCCGTTGTACTGTTTGCAGAGACACATCACAACACGACTCACTATTTACCAGCCCGTTGTACTGTTTGCAGAGACACATTACAACACGACTCACTATTTACCAGCCCGTTGTACTGTTTGCAGAGACACATTACAACACGACTCACTATTTACCAGCCCGTTGTACTATTTGCAGAGACACATCACAACACGACTCACTATTTACCAGCCCGTTGTACTGTTTGCAGAGACACATTACAACACGACTCACTATTTACCAGCCCGTTGTACTGTTTGCAGAGACACATTACAACACGACTCACTATTTACCAGCCCGTTGTACTGTTTGCAGAGACACATTACAACACGACTCACTATTTACCAGCCCGTTGTACTGTTTGCAGAGACACATTACAACACTACTCACTATTTACCAGCCCGTTGTACTGTTTGCAGAGACACATTACAACACGACTCACTATTTACCAGCCCGTTGTACTATTTGCAGAGACACATCACAACACGACTCACTATTTACCAGCCCGTTGTACTGTTTGCAGAGACACATTACAACACGACTCACTATTTACCAGCCCGTTGTACTGTTTGCAGAGACACATTACAACACGACTCACTATTTACCAGCCCGTTGTACTGTTTGCAGAGACACATTACAACACGACTCACTATTTACCAGCCCGTTGTACTGTTTGCAGAGACACATTACAACACTACTCACTATTTACCAGCCCGTTGTACTGTTTGCAGAGACACATTACAACACTACTCACTATTTACCAGCCCGTTGTACTGTTTGCAGAGACACATCACAACACTACTCACTATTTACCAGCTCGTTGTACTGTTTGCAGAGACACATCACAACACTACTCACTATTTACCAGCCCGTTGTACTGTTTGCAGAGACACATTACAACACTACTCACTATTTACCAGCTCGTTGTACTGTTTGCAGAGACACATCACAACACTACTCACTATTTACCAGCCCGTTGTACTGTTTGCAGAGACACATCACAACACTACTCACTATTTACCACATACGTCAGTTACAGGCAACTTTTATTTCTCCCCTTCATTCACTCTCTCTGCATTTGCAGCATCGATCTATCCTTACTCATACATACATACATACATACATACATACATACATACATATATATATATATATATATATATATATATATATATATATATATATATATATATATATTCAATTATAAACAAAGCTTGCTCTTATGTCTTAGATTGAAGAAATAGGGGGAGATAAGCATTCATATCTGCAGTGCAGATATACTGCAGATATGAATGCTTATCTCCCCCTATTTCTTCAATCTAAGACATAAGAGCAAGCTTTGTTTATAATTGAATATTTCTTGCAGTCAGTGCAACACCAAGCTGCTCTGTAAGTTGCTGGAATGGTGCTCGGTACTTATCCTTGGAATTTATTAGTTTATTGCATATATATATATATATATATATATATATATATATATATATATATATATATAATATATAAAGGGCAAATTCTGTGTGTGTGTGTGTGTGTGTGTGTGTGTGTGTGTGTGTGTGTGTGTGTGTGTGTGTGTGTGTGTGTGTGTCTGTGTACGCTATAGACTCAAAAACGGCTCAACCGATTGTCATGAAATTTGGCAGGTACGTCCGTTGTGACCCGAGGATGGTTTTGGGCTAATCTCTAAAAAAATAAAACCGTTAAAAACCGTTAAAAAACTGTTATAACGGTTTCAAAGACATCTTTTTCCTCTGCTTTTCTTCAAATAGCCGTTGTGACATTGCACAGGTACAGGACTACTTCTCTAAAATTAAAACCGTTATTTGGCAGTTAAAAAACGTTATTTATAACAGTTAAAAACCGTTAAAAACACCAAACCCTATAAAAGAAACTGTTTAAAACTCGATCTTCTTGAAATTTAGCAGGTATGTCTGTTGTGACCCGAGGATTGTTTTGGGCTAATCTTTAAAGAAATAAAACCGTTAAAAACCGTTAAAAAACTGTTATAACGGCTTCAAAGATATCTTTTTCCTCTGCTTTTCATAAAATGGCCGTTGTGACATTGCACAGGTACATCGAACCTAGAGGGACATCTCCCGAGTAACATAGGGTCATTGGACAGTTTCTACGACAGTTATTTATGACCGTTAAAAACCGTTAACAACACGTACCCCCCTAAAAACGATCAAAAATACAATCTTTTCTGATGTTGGCGGCAAAGAGAGTCCTCGGATCGCCACCAAACTTGGCATGAGTCTAGAAGGACATACTGTGAATAACATTGGGTCATTCGATAGTTTTTATGACCGTTATTTATCACCGTTAAAAGGCGTTATTTTCTAAATTTAGACCTTTCTTGATGAAATTTGATATACAGGTGTAGTTTTCAATGCTGAACAATGATATACAACTTACACGAACCGAAACTTAAAATTGACCGTTAAAAACCGTTATTATATAAATTTAGACCGTTCTTGATGAAATTCGGTATACAGACGCAGTTTTACACGCTGAACAATGATATACAACTTACACGAACGGAAACTTAAAAATTGACCGTTAAAAACCGTTATTATATAAATTTAGACCGTTCCTGATGAAATTCGGTATACAGACGCAGTTTTACACGCTGAACAATGATATACAACTTACACGAACGGAAACTTAAAATTGAGCGTTAAAAACCGTTAAGATCCATTATTTTCTAAATTTAGACCTTTCTTGATGAAATTTGGTATACAGGTGCAGTTTTACACGCTGATCAATGATAGACAACTAATATGAACAGAAACTTAAAATTGACTGTTAAAAACCGTTAATTTCTAAATTTAGAGATGGTATCACCGTTAAAAAGCGTTATTTTCTAAATTTAGACCTTTCTTGATGAAATTTGATATACAGGTGTAGTTTTCAATGCTGAACAATGATATACAACTTACACGAACCGAAACTTAAAATTGACCGTTAAAAACCGTTATTATATAAATTTAGACCGTTCTTGATGAAATTCGGTATACAGATGCAGTTTTACACGCTGAACAATGATATACAACTTACACGAACGGAAACTTAAAAATTGACCGTTAAAAACCGTTATTATATAAATTTAGACCGTTCCTGATGAAATTCGGTATACAGACGCAGTTTTACACGCTGAACAATGATATACAACTTACACGAACGGAAACTATAAAATTGAGCGTTAAAAACCGTTAAGATCCATTATTTTCTAAATTTAGACCTTTCTTGATGAAATTTGGTATACAGGTGCAGTTTTACACGCTGATCAATGATAGACAACTAATATGAACAGAAACTTAAAATTGACCGTTAAAAACCGTTAATTTCTAAATTTAGAGATGGTAGTCTGCAGAGGATTTCAGAAATACACCGAAGTTATGATGCTCTGCAATACCGTCTGATTTTTGTCTGTCAACAAGAGCCATGGTCAGACGTTTTCATCCTGTGGGGCAGATCTGACCGTTCCGTGTTTTACACATGGAATGTTCTACGTTGCAGCATCACGAACTGGAAGCGCAGAAACACTGACTATACTTGCGCCAAACAGGGAGACCAGAAATGTTATCAACCCAGAGGCCCTCCAATAGACATAATACATCGTGAAAATGCAGTCTTTTCACAGAGTTGTCATGTTTGAGTTGGGTTTAACGTCCGTGCCAAAATCAAGGATATGCAGACGGCTGGTCCGTCACATTAGCCTGACACCTGCGGGGCCAGGGTGCATATTGGGGTGAACTATGGATATTTTAGCTGAAAACATTCCACGTGAAAATTTCCAAGACCAAACCGGGATTCGAAACCACGACCTTTGGATCATGAGTCCAGCGCCTTATCCACTAGGTTATGGCGGCCCCTACAGAGTTGTCATTTTGGAGCACTTCAATCGAGGAATTGAGAATGCATCGGTAAGTTCATTAAGTACAGGCATCCCTCTATCGACTGTGTATCGTATTACGAAAACAAATTGTGAGGTAAAATTGATTGAGAGGCAAGAAGGGTCATAGAGCAGGGTGAGGACAGCTACCCCAAGTACAGGAGACGTGAGGAGTCTGAATGAGGACATACTGGGACTGTGAAGCTTGGGCAGAGAGAAATCATCGTCACCAACCAGTGGGTTGTCCCCTACAACCCTTACCTCCTACATTAGTTCAACTGCCACATCAATGTGGAAATATGCAGTAGCATAAAATTCATCAAGTACGTCCTGAAGTATGTCCACAAGGGCACAGACCAAGCTGTCTTCCAACTCCAAGCCACTCAGGCAGGTGAAGGAGCAGCTCAACAACCTCCAGTCATTGATGAGATCCAAATGTACCAGAATGCCCGCTACGTTGGCAGCATCGAGGCGACCTGGAGACTCCTGGGATTTGACCTGCATGAGCGCCACCCCATGGTGCAGAGACCAGCTGTCCATTTGGAGAATGGACAATGGGTCTACTTCAATCCACACAACGCAGCGCAAAGAGCACAAGGCTCTCCCCCAGAAGCAACCCTTACCGCCATCTTTAGCCTATGCTCTCAAGACCCTACAGCACGAGAGCTGAAGTACGTGGAAGTCCCTGAGCACTTCACATTGATGTCCACTCAGAATATGTGGAAGAAACGACAAAGGGGCACTGCAATCCGGCGATTGTACAGTATCAGTCCTCGCCAGGGAGAGTGCTACTTCTTGAGGCTTCTACTCAACGTTATGAAAGGATCCCGTTCGTACGAGGAGCTGAGGATTGTCAACAGCTATGTCCACAACATTTTTCGAGATGCTTGCAATGCTCTTGGACTCCTAGAAGATGACCGCCTTCTACAACTTGCCCTGGAGGAAGCCTCCATCTCTCAGAGACCCCGACTGCTGCGTGACTTCTGTATTATCCTGGTGGCTTTCAACCCCAGTAACCCAGGCAACCTGTGGAACCTCTTCAGAGACCATCTTGCTGAAGATTTCCTCTTCCAAGTCCGAAGAGATGTCTATTATGAAGCGCAGTACACAAATGCCATCTACAACCAAGCTCTTACTGTGATTCAGCACAAACTCTTCCTTCTTGGAGGCAAGTCTACAGAGGAGTATGGGATGCCAACAGTCACACAACAACAAACTGTGCCTCGAGAATACTACCGCGAGACCAATTACGACACTACTGCACTCCGGGCAGCAGCTGATGACCAGCTGAAGAAGCTGACAGCTGACCAGAGAGACGTGTACGACAGCTTTATGACCATGGTTGAGCAGAGGCAGGATCCCACAGCAAGCAGCAACATAATGTTCCTTGATGCTCCATGAGGGACAGGAAAGACCATCCTGAATCTTATCCTGAACAGGATCCGCTCCACAGGCAAAATAGTGCTAGCCACTGCTTCCAGTGTCATTGCCGCTACTCTTTTGCCGGGTGGGCGGACAGTAAATAGCATTTTCAAGGTCCCTCTGGATGCCGACAAGCAAGAAACGCCAACCTGCTCTGTCAAGCGTGGGCCAACGTTGGCCAAAGTCATCAAAGAGGCTGCAACCGTCATAATTGATGAAGCTCCCATGACCCACAATGCTGTCTACGAGGCCATGGACTCTACGCTGCAGGACATCACCCAAGTGCACAGGCCAATGGGAGGCATCCCAACGCTGTTCTGTGGGGACTTCAGGCAGATCCTCCCTGTCGTCCTCAATGGCACCAGAGCCAACATTGTCAACGCCTGTCTGATAGCCAGGAGGATATGATAGAAGCAGTCTACCCGGATCTTCATGCTCACTGCGCAGACTCAGACTGGTTAGCGGAAAGGGCCATAATCTCCACCCTGAACGAGACTGTCAACAGGCTGAACAGAAAAATCGTAGCTGACTTCCCTGGAGAGGAAACTGTACAGATCTGTTGACACGGCCAAGAATGATGATGAGGCAGTCCTTTATCCACAAGAACTCCTGAACTCCATTGAGATTTCTGGACTTCCACCACATGAACTGTTGCTGAAATCTGGAGTCCCTATTATCATTCTCCGCTCACTGGACCCGCCAAAGGTGATCAATGGCACCCGATGTGTCTTCACCAGACTGCACAGGAACGTTGTAGAAGCGAAAATATCATGTGGCCCCCACAAAGGTGAACCGGTGCTGCTCCCCAGAATTCCTCTGGAACCCATGGACTCACCCCTGCCATTCCAGTTTTGACGGCTTCAGTTTCCCATGAAACCAGCTTTCGCTCTGACAATCATCAAGAGCCAGGGTCCGACATTTTCATCCCTTGGGGCAGACCTGACCGTTCCGTGTTTTACACATGGAATGTTCTACGTTGCAGCATCACGAACTGGAAGCGCAGAAACACTGACTATACTTGCGCCAAACAGGGAGACCAGAAATGTCTACCCAGAGGCTCTCCAATAGACATGATACATCGTGAAAATGCAGTCTTTTCACAGAGTTCTCATGTTTGAGTTGGATTTAACGTCCGTGCCCAAATCAAGGATATGCAGACGGCTGGTCCGTCACATTAGACTGACACCTGCGGGGCCAGGGTGGACATCGGGGTGAACTACGGTCATTTTAGCTGGAAACATTCCACGTGAAAATTTCCAAGACCAAACCGGGATTCGAAACCACGACCTTTGGATCATGAGTCCAGCGCCTTATCCACTAGGTTATGGCGGCCCCTACAGAGTTGTCATTTTGGAGCACTTCAATCGAGGAATTGAGAATGCATCGGTAAGTTCACAAAGTACAGGCATCCCTCTATGGACTGTGTATCTATGGAAAAAAATTCGTGAGGGAAAACAGATTGAGAGGCAAGAAGGGAGTGGGCGTCCGAACAAATTGGGTGAAGTAGATAGGAGGAGGCTGCGGCAATTGGTTCGGCATGGGAAAAACGAAACAAACCCAAACTGAATTTTATTGTATTGTCTTTTAAGTGGTGAGAGAGAGGGGTGGCCAGAAAATTATTGTACAGATATACCCGAGCGAAGCCGGGTACACCGGCTAGTATATATATATATATATATATATATATATATATATATATATATATATATATATAAACAGTATTAAAACGTCCTTTAAAAATCTGAAAGAGCTCGACCCCTTGGGGAGCAACATTTGCTGAAGATATTTTTAAAATGAAGTGCTAAAATATATCTACAAGCTTGTTTCGAGATATATCAAGATATATATCTCTCCTCAGGATGGCTTCAATGTGGCACGCCAACGATCTTTTATGGCGTGCGGGACCTGATTCCATCTCTGTTTGTGCGTGCCGATCTTATTTGCTGCACGTGAGGCCTGTGATTTTTGTTAGGGCCTGTTCAGGTGGAATGTGCTAGCAAAGATTTTCACTTGTGCCTGCAATTATTCACTATCTCTACTTTTGTGTTCAGTGTTGCTAAGTATGGTTTGCATAATATTAACCATTTTTCTGTGGAGCATAGATTGCATTTTTTTGAAATATTGTTGTATGGTGTTGCTCTTTTTATGATTTTCCATGATATGCTGTAGTCTATTTTTTTATCTTTGAGTTTCCAAATGTATTTACTCAGTTCTGTTTGATTTTTGTATTTTTCATTTTTGAATGACTGTTTATGGTTTGCGTATCTGGTTTTAAAAGTGTTTTCAGTAATTCCTATGTATGTTTCTTTTTCATTTTCTGATGTTACCGTAGCTTGGTATACAATATTGCTGTGAAGACATTTGTTGCTTAGGGGGCACTGTTCTTTTTTGGTGCAGTTGCAAGATGTCCTTTCAGCACCCTTCTCTTTTGTGTTGCTTTTCATTTTGTTAGATGAGTCAATTATGTTTTTGAGGTTGGGCATACATGAGTATAATAGTTTAATGGTGTTTTTATTGAATATTTTGGACAGTTTGTGTTCTTTTGGAAATGATGTTGCCAAGATTTTAAAGAATTCTTTTCCTACATTTGTTTTTACTTGTCCATCATATGGTGGGTTGTACCATATGATCTTCCTTTTTCTGTTTTTCTTATTTCTGTTCGTGTTATTGTCTGGACTATATTGTAGTTTGTAATTGTAACCACTTTTTTTGTAATGCTTCTTAGTATTCTGTTGCTGCATTATTGAATGCATTTTCATTGCATGATAGGTTGGATAGTCTCTTGTTTATACCATTGGGTATTGTTTTTAGTATAGATGGTGGATGGTTGCTTTTGATGTTTACGTAGATTGGTATGTCATTGGGTTTTTTGTATGGTTTGTACACATTGTTATTGAGGTCTAATGTTATGTCTAGGTAATTCACTACTTTTTTTTTTGCTTCTATTGTGATTTTTAAATTGTGGTTTTTGAAAATTTTACATAATTCTTTTTTCTTGTTTTCAATAGTTCTTGGATTATTGTTTAATGCAGCGAGGCCGTCATCTCTCTACAAACCGACCTGTTTTCCAAGTTGTTTTTGGATGTTGGATAGCATGAATAGTCCGACTAGTTCACATGTTTCGGCACCATCATACGATCCCATGGTTACATCAAATGTGGAGTTTTTGCTCGTTTTTTTAATCCAAGTTTCATTTCTGCTGTGGAGTAGGGTTTTCTTGGTGTGGAAAATGATCTCCATTTCTGACTCTGTTATTTTTGTGTATTTATTGGCAAATTTCAAAGCTTTGGTGAGTAGTTCTTCATCTATGGATGGGTAGAAATCTACTATGTCGAATGTAATAAACACTGTATTTCTCTGTTTTTTGAGTTCCTTAAACCATTGGATGACTTCATAGCTGTTTTTCCAAAGGTTGTATTCGGTGTTTGATTTTACATCTTCTATAGCCTTTTCCAAAATTCTCTTGCTTATTTGGCCCAGTTCGGATTTAGATGGGTTTATTAGTCTACATGTTGGGTTGTTTTGGAAGTTGGGTTTGTGGTCTTTAAGTGTTATGAAGGCTTCTTTTGTTGCTGTTGCCTCTACCCTGTCGCTTAACTCCATGCAGTGTGCAAGCTCTTTTTCTTTTTTGCGGATGTTGCTGTGTGTGGTTTTATCAGCTTTCTTGTAATTTTTCTGAATGTTTTTGTTTAGAAGTTGGGAGTATTCATTTAATTCCATTTTGTAAAAATTGCTAATTTTATCAGCTTTTATGAATATCTTTTTATCATTTTGAATTTGTTTTATTTCATTTGCTAGTGATGTTTGGAAGTTGTTATTTGATTTCTTGAATTTTATGTTGGCTATCAGTCCCTTCATTTTGTCTTCAAAAGGTTTCATTTCATCTATTGTCGGAGGTGATCGCCATGATTTGAAGCCATATGTGTTTTTGTCTTCATTCTTTGCATTTGGATTCAGGAAGAAGAAAGCCTTCCATCTCATGTTGCGTACAAATTTCTCGGTTTGTTCTATCAGTTTTGTAGTGTAAGTTTGTGGGTTTGAAAACAGTATGTTTTTAGTAGATTGCCTAAAGTTGATTTTCTCCATTTTAGATTTTGTCAGGTCACAGTGCTCAACGTGAGGAGCAATTATCATAAACAGTATTAAAACGTCCTTTAAAAATCTGAAAGAGCTCGACCCCTTGGGGAGCAACATTTGCTGAAGATATTTTTAAAATGAAGTGCTAAAATATATCTACAAGCTTGTTTCGAGATATATCAAGATATATATCTCTCCTCAGGATGGCTTCAATGTGGCACGCCAACGATCTTTTATGGCGTGCGGGACCTGATTCCATCTCTGTTTGTGCGTGCCGATCTTATTTGCTGCACGTGAGGCCTGTGATTTTTGTTATATATATATATATATATATATATATATATATATATATATATATATATATATATATATATATATATATCCACTCCATCGGTACGTGTATAGCGCCTATCCTTGGCTAAAGATCAAGCTCTAAGTGCTTTACAATCCACTTTGTCGTTTTCACAACAGACTGCCTATCCGAGTGAGCTTCATTCTGTCGTTTTCCGTGTCATTCAATCAGTATCATTCACTCAGTTTCCTTCGTTCATTCTTTCGAATTGTCAAGCAGGGTGCTCTGTGTAATGTGTTATCCATACCAATGACCAAACAGGCCTTCTGTTTCGAAAGTTCGTGGTGGGCTTTTACGGGTGTGGAAGGTGTTGTGGATGCGTTCACAAACGGAAACTCGTTTCATAGTCTCATTTGTGGGACGGTTTCAGAAATGGAGTCAGAATCATGTAAACTCTGCGGGAAAATTCCCCCCTGTACCGAAACGGCCGGCAGAGAGTCGAACCCGATACCCCAGGATCAACCAGATTTAAAAGTCGGGCACTCCACCAACGGAACAATCCCGGCCCCACTGGCTTACTTACTCTGGCTTTCTTTCAGTTACATCTGCCTCCTCTTTTACTAATATTTTCGTTCTTTCTTTCATGTGCACAGTAGGAAATAAATATATATGGATCTGCTCATTCCGTTTTAGAGCAACAGTTGTTATTGTTGTTGTTGCTGTTACTGTTGCTGTTGTTGTTGTTGTTGTTGTTGTTGTTGTTGTTGTTGTTGCTGTTGTTGATTGTTTTTCGTGTCTTTGTTGTAAAAGGGTGTAATTAGAAAATTAAAACGAAGAAGACTATGTGCAGCGACAAGTTCTAGTGTGGTTCATACAAAATGCAAGAGTGCAGACTTCAACCAAATTGAGTTCAACAGCACATGATAATTGCATAATCAGATATGCACATATTAACTTGACAATTTGTACTTTTTACAGTGAAGTTCACAATTATTTCATGATCTGACATCTAGATGCCTTCAAAAAAAGGAAAGGATCGTAACGTTATGTAACGAACTCACAGATCTGTCAATTTTAGTTGTATTGTAAGTTGTTACGGTTAAAAAAAAAATAATGAGACAGGTGCTGTTATAACGCATTTTGTCAAAAGCCTGCAAATGGGAGAACATTCAGAAAGATCTCGATAGTGTTATTTAAAAGGTTACGAACACCTGCACGACAAGCATACAGAGGGAGAGAGAGAGAGAGAGAGAGAGAGAGAGAGAGAGAGAGAGAGAGAGAGAGAGAGAGAGAGAGAGACAGACAGACAGACAGACAGACAGACAGACAGACAGACAGACAGAGACACAGACAGACAGACAGACACACAGAGACATAGAGACAGACAGAGAGAGAGACAGAGAGAGAGAGAGAGAGAGAGAGAGAGAGAGAGAGAGAGAGAGAGAGAGAGAGAGAGAGATGAGTAACTTCGAAGAGTAGACACCGGAAAGAAGGAGAAGGTGCAAAGGACGGAGGAGGTGAAGGGAGACAGTTGCAACGATTGTGTTCTGTATGCAGTAAATGAGACTTGTCACCACAGACAATCACCGATGAGGCTCTGCATCAGTGCTGAGTCCTCTCTGGTGGTTGCTCTGTATCAGTGCTGAGTCCTCTCTAGTGGTTGCTCTGTATCAGTGCTGAGTCCTCTCTGGTGGTTGCTCTGTATCAGTGCTGAGTCCTCTCTGGTGGTTGCTCTGTATCAGTGCTGAGTCCTCTCTGGTGGTTGCTCTGTATCAGTGCTGAGTCCTCTCTGGTGGTTGCTCTGTATCAGTGCTGAGTCCTCTATGGTGGTTGCTCTGTATCAGTGCTGAGTCCTCTCTGGTGGTTGCTCTGTATCAGTGCTGAGTCCTCTCTGGTGGTTGCTCTGTATCAGTGCTGAGTCATCTCTGGTGGTTGCTCTGTATCAGTGCTGAGTCCTCTCTGGTGGTTGCTCTGTATCAGTGCTGAGTCCTCTCTGGTGGTTGCTCTGTATCAGTGCTGAGTCCTCTCTGGTGGTTGCTCTGTATCAGTGATGAGTCCTCTCTGGTAGTTGCTCTGTATCAGTGCTGAGTCCTCTCTGGTGGTTGCTCTGTATCAGTGCTTAGTCCTCTTTGGTGGTTATTGTGAACTAGTTTGTAATCAATTCTGGTGGATGCTGTGTATTAATACTGACTTCTGTCATGTGGTTGCTCTGTTTGTGTACCGGGTCCTTTGTTTCATCTATGTTTGTACTTAGTCCTGTTTTGAAGTTGATATGTGTTTGTATTAGGCCCTGTTTGGCGGCTAATGAATGTTTGCATTGAGTCCTGTTTTGCGGTTAATGTGTGTTTGTACTGAGCCCTGTTTTAAATTTAATTTGTGTTTGTGCTGGGTCCTGTTTGGGGTTAATATGTGTTAGTACTTGGTCCTGGTTTGCAGTTGATAAATGTTTGTACCGAATTCTGTTTTCCAGTTGATAAATGCTTTTACTGATTCCCGCTATGCGGTCAATATGTATTAGTATTGAGTCCTGTTTTACGGTCAGTCCAGTTTCACTGCGACGTTTCAATGATCGTCTGTGGGATTCATGTCAACACATTGGTGACTGAATTTTCCTGTCTGTGTGATACTTGTCAGTCCATTTTTTTTCTAACTTTTTCCGTGTGTGTGATCTATGTCAGCCCAGTGGTGACTGATTGCGTCTGTCTGTGTGATCCATGTCAACCCAATGGTGACTGATTGTGTCTGTGTGATCCATGTCAACCCAATGGTAACTGATTGTGTCTGTGTGATCCATGTCAACCGAATGGTGACTGATTGTGTCTGTGTGATCCATATTTGCCAGTCGCAGATCGACTGTTCATGTCTGTGTGATCCATATCAGTCCAATGTCAGTTTTGCCTGCCTGTGCAGTTCACGTCAGCCAAGTGGTGGCTATCTTTTTTATCTTTCTGTGTGATCTGTGTCAGCCCATTGACGATTCCTGTAGATTGACGACAACGAGCTGATCACGGGCCCACAGCTCTCATCTGTTGACGTCACTTTATTGACCAATAAGCTATTAAACACACACACACACACACACACACACACACACACACACACACACGCGCGCGCGCGCGCACGCACGCACGCACGCACACACGCACGCACGCACGCACGCACGCACGCACGATCTCACGCACGTACGCACACTCATTCCATGCACTCACTAGCAAAAAACAAATATGTAAGATATTGAGAAACAGGCAGAAATAAAAGGAGAAGAAAGTAGGAAGGGGCAGGGAACCAGCATTAACATTTGTTTTCAATGCACTTGTGCAAGTGAAGTATTCAAGACGGTATGAAAGCAGACAATAAGGCACTGAAGTCTTTTGGTGATGTATGGTATATAGCAGCTTTTGCTCAAGTGAACATTAAACAAACATGTACGATTCCATTGACCTGGAAAAAAAATGCGTATCAAAGATAACGTTGCAACATGCATGTATGATCACAAATCAATAAATTCCCGTTGCTTGATTCTGTCCAGCTATAAACAACTCTTTTTTGTCTAATGAAAGTCCTTTAATGCAAAAAAGAAGCTATCTGTTTACTTTACCATTCTTAGAATTCGCAAACCAAGCTACCTGTTCACTTCACACTTCTTAAATTTGCCAACAACTCTATATTTTCATAATGATCGTCAATCAATACTTTTTCCGACTATCTAAAAACACTGAATAAAGAAGAAACTTGGAACGATTTTTTGTATGTGGGTATTGTTTTGAATTGCAGCATTCTCTTCATTTCATCATTGACCTATCTTCGTTTCCAGGCGTCATATGAGAAGGCCTGGGCACCAAGCTTTTCTAGAAGAGTCCAGACGTCTTCAGGACAGTTTTGTATCATCTTTCATCATACGCGTAGACAAAAAGCCTGAGCACATGCCTGCTTACTAGAATGGCCAAGATGTGTTCAGGATACTCGTCTGTCATCTTTCCATGATACATGTCAACAAAAAACATCTTAGCACCAAACAGTCCAGAATAGCCCAGACGTTTAAAGGCCACTTTTTCTGTCCTCTCTCCCTGACCCAGGTGGACTCATAGAACACCTGAATTATGAGCTGTTCCACAAAAGTCCCGGGCTTTTCAGAATTGGTGACCAAACACTGCAATTCCGGAACATTGTGGGTAATTTGGGAATCGAGCAAATTTTCAAAACGCACAGAACTCTCTCTCTCTCTCTCTGTCTCTCTCTCTCTCTCTCTCTCTCTCTCTCTCTCTCTCTCTCTCTCTCTCTCTCTCTCTCTATCTCTCTCTGTGTTCTATTTGAACAACATTCGCAGTGTTCAGTTTAAAAAAAGGAGCCACGTGTTTTGAAATTATGGCTATGGAAATATTTTATTCATTATATTTCCATGACTGCAGTTCATATAAAAGTCTCGTTGTTTCCAATGTGTTTCAATTGTTACAGATCGTGTGAAAACCTTATCCTCATCCCGTCCATGTAAGTGTGTGTGTGTGTGTGTGTGTGTGTGTGTGTGTGTGTGTGTGTGTGTGTGTGTGTGTGTGTGTGTGTGTTTGCGTGTGTGTGCAACACAATGTATTCAAGTAAAGGTTTAAAGAATAGCTCAGGTTCCCTTTGAAAATGGCATAGTATGTGCTATTTTATCAGCCCCGTATTAGTGTGTTAGTTGTTTGTTTGCCTGTTTATTTGCTTGCCTGTTTGTTTGGTTCGTTGGTTGTTCATTTGTTTTCCTGTTTCATTTTCTCTTTGCGTTCCTGTTTCTTTGTTTGGTTGTTTGTTACCGGTTGTCCCCCTTTCACAACCTTCATGTCGACAGAGCCTGGCTGAAGGCGTGTACGGGCAACACTACCCAGAGTCTGAAGAGTTGATGACCAAGATGGTGCTCTTGTTTAATTTTCCTTGGGAGCCAGACCCAGCTCCAGGAACGTGTTCATTCAAGAGACCACATGAACTGTGACCACATGACTTGTGACATCCAGGAACATGAAGGCTTTGTGTGCTACTGATTTTGACAAAGATGTCAGGACTTTTGCTGATCTGCAGTCTACACAGCACTGCAATTCTGACGTTGTGGAGCTGGTCAGTGCTTTCAACAATGGCCTCTTAAAGATCCTCGACCATCATGCCCCTGCAGTGACCAGGCGTGTCACTGATCGCCCCTCTGCCCCATGGTTGTCCGAGGATGTGAGGGCAGCACGCCGTCAATGCCGTCGTGCTGAGCGACGGTGGAGAAAGACTCGCCTTGTGGTTCACCGGCAGATATTTGCCGCTGACAGATGCAAAGCAGGACAGTGTCTTGAAGATGCCAAGCAATCTTATTATGGTGACAAAATTAATTCATGTTCTTCGTCAAAACAACTGTTTTCACTGTCAAATACTCTACTTGGCAAATCAAAAACATTATCATTTCCTTGCAATATACCGGCTTCAGATCTCCCACAGCAATTCAGTGATTTCTTTTCTGAGAAGATAAAGCGTATTAGAGACAATCTTGACTCTGATTCATGCCAGTCTGTTCTTTTTGATTTGTATGATGGACCTTTGTTTTTCTGTTTTGAACCCGTTAGTGAAAAACAGATTTTTGATTTGATTGCTCTTTCTCCTGGTAAAAGTTGTATCCTTGACCCTATCCCCACTCCCCTCATGAAACAGTGTGCCTCACATCTGGTGCCATTGATTACGTCCATTGTGAACAAATCTCTCGCATCTGGTTGTGTCCCTCCACAGTTCAAACATGCTGTCGTCATACCTTTGTTGAAGAAAAGTGGTCTTGACGCAAATGATATGAAGAATTTTAGACCAGTATCGAATCTTCCATTTCTTTCTAAAATCCTTGAACGTGTTGTCTTGAAGCAGCTCCAATCCCATTTGTCAGATAATGGTCTCCTGGAAGTGTGTCAGTCCGCTTATAGGAAAAACCACAGCACAGAGACTGCACTTCTGAGTGTCTTAGACTGCCTGCTTTGTAAATCAGACGATAAACTGGTCTCCCTTCTAACATTACTTGACCTCAGTGCTGCTTTTGATACTCTTGACCACTCTATCCTACTCAAGAGACTCAAGGTTACTTTTGGATTTGACGATATGGTTCTCAAATGGTTCACATCATACCTTTCTGACAGGACACAGACGGTAATCGTTAATGGTGCTGAATCATCCCCTTCTCCTCTTCTGTATGGTGTTCCCCAGGGCTCTGTCCTTGGACCAGTTCTTTTTACCCTTTATTCTCAGCCCTTATCTGACGTTATTTCTGCCCATGGCTGTGACTTCCACAAATTCGCAGATGACACTGAACTCTCAAAGAGCGCAACCACCAGCGATTTTCAAGGTGCTCAATCAGATATTACCGCATGTTTTAGGGATGTAAAAGTCTGGATGACCAGCAACAAACTCAAGCTGAATAGTGACAAAACCGAGATCATGGCTGTTGGTACCTCCTCTCGTGTCAAGATGGTTAAAGCTGAGTCGGCAGAAATTGATGGTGTTGTTTTACCTTTAAAAGAGTCAGTGAAATATTTAGGTGTCAGCATTGATCAAACGCTCTCTATGCAGAACCAAATATCTAATGTTTGTCGTGCATGCTTCCTGGAATTGCGACGTATTGCTTCTATCCGGTCTTACCTCTCCACACAGGCAACAATCAGACTCATCACCGCCATGGTAATGTCCCGACTAGACTACTGTAACTCTGTGTTAGCAGGACTTCCTTCAGAACAGCTTGCACGATTACAAAGGGTGCAAAACAGTGCAGCTCGGCTTGTTCTCAAAAAGCGTAAAAATGAGCATATTACACCTTTGTTACGTGAACTCCACTGGCTTCCCATCAAATATCGATGGCAGTTCAAAATCGCAGTTTTTGCCTATCGTTACTTTGATGGGACACTCCCACAGTATCTTTCTGCTTCTCTGTCCACCTATCAAACTTCTCGGTCTCTTCGCTCATCTTCTCAAAAACTTCTGAAAATTCCTAGGCGCTCGTTAAAGACAGTCGGTGAGAGAGCATTTAGCTTTAGTGCGCCCACTCTTTGGAATTCTCTTCCTGACAGCTTACGTGACCTGCCTACATTATCTAAATTCAAGTCAGAGTTAAAAACATACTTATTTAGGAAAGCCTTCTTCAACCATAATATCTAAATGCTGTGTCTATTATTCTGACCTGACTTTTTATGTACTGCATGCATAACTGTATTGTTTACGCTTGAACCGATGAACTTGATAAGTGCGCCTGTGTCGGTAGGGCTGTGTGTGTGTGTGTGTGTGTGTGTGTGTGTGTGTGTGTGTGTGTGTGTGTGTGTGTGTGTGTGTGTGTGAACACATGTTAGTGCGAGTGTTTGAGTGTGTGTTGAGCGCAATGAGTTGATCCCAAGAATTGCGCTATAGAAAATCCATACATTATTATTATTATTATTTATTAACTGTATTGTTGAATTTGTAGGCCTCTTCGTTGGAAGCTACTTTTTTCTTTCTTTCACGTTCCCAGCCGCACGGCCACATTGGGTGAGATGTGTAGGGTCTGGTCTTCTCCTGACTCTGCAGGGGGTCTGCCTGCAGGCCTCATCCCACACACTCCGTCTTCAGGGCAGTTCATGATTGTCTGGTAGCAGGTAGCTAATACAGGGTATTACTGATTCCCGTTACGTGGTTAATATGTATTAGTACGGAGTCCTGTTTTACGGTCAGTCCAGTTTCACTAAGTCGTTTCAATGATCGTCTGTGGGATCGTCTGTGGGATTCATGTCAACACATTGATGACTGACGTTTCCTTTCTCTGTAATCCTTGTCAGTCATTTTTATTATTTTTCCCGTTTGTGTGATCCATGTCAACCCAGTGGTGACTGATTGTGTCTGTATGATCCATGTCTGCCAGTCGCAGATCGACTGTTCATGTCTGTGTGATCCATGTCTGCCCAATATTAGTTCTGCCTACCTGTGCAATTCGTGTTAGCCCAGTGGTGGCTTTTTTTCTGTGTGATCTGTGTCAGCCCATTGCCGATTCCTGTAGATTGACGACAACGAACTGAACACGCGCCCACAGCTCTCACCTGTTGACGTCACTTCACACACACACACACACACACACACACACACACACACACACACACACACACACACACACACACACACACACACATTCCATGCACTCGCGAGGAAAAAAAGAATATGTAAGGAACTGAAGACAGGTAGACACAAAAGGAGAAGGAAGAAGGAAGGGACAGGGAAACCATTAACATTTGGTTGTAATGCACTAGCGCAAATGAAGCATTCAAGATTGCATGAAATCAAACATTAGAGCACTGAAGCTTTTTGGTGATGTATGATATGTAACAGTTTTTGCTCAAGTGAACATTAATTAAACATGTACGATTCCTTTTACCTGAACATATGCGTATCAAAGATAATGTTGCAACATGCATATATGATCACATATATAAAAAATTCCCGGTGCATGATTGTGTCTACTATAAACAACTTTTTTTTTTTAATGAAAGTCCATTAATGCAAAAAAAGAAGCTATCAATTTACTTCGCTAATCTTAGAATTCACAGACCAACCTACCTGTTCACTTCACGCATCTTAGATCTGCCAACAACTCCATATTTCCATAATGATCGTCATTCAACACTTTTTCAGGCTATCTATAATTTCTTGATAAAGAAGATACCTGGAACGATTTTTCTGTGAGTATTGTTTTGAATTGTTGCATTGTCTTCATTTCATCATTAACCTATCTTCGTTTTCTGGCGTATTATATAATAAGACCTGAGCACCAAACTTTTCTAGAAGAGTCCAGATGTCTTCAGGACATTTTTGTATCATCTTTCATCATACGCGTAGACAAAAAGCCTGAGCACATTCCTGCTTACTAGAATAGCGAAGATGTCTTCAGGACACTTGTCTGTCATCTTTCCATGATACATGTCAACAAAAAACCTCTTATCACCAAACAGTCCAGAATAGTCCAGACGTCTAAAGGACACTTTTCTGTCCTCTCTCCCTGACCCACGTGGACTCACGGAACACCTGAGTTATGAGCTTTTTCCGCAAAATTCCCAGGCTTTTCAGAATTGGTGAGCAGAAATTGCAATTCCGGAAACCTGTGGGCAATGTTAGAATCGAGCAAATTTTCAAAACGCACAGAACTCTCTCTCTCTCTCTCTCTCTCTCTCTCTCTCTCTCTCTCTCTCTCTCTCTCTCTCTCTCTCTCTCTGAGACATAGGGCAGCATTCACAGTGTTCAATTAAAAAAAAAGAGGAACGACGTGTTTTAAAATTATGGCTAGGAAAATATATTATCCCTTATATTTCCATGACTGCATTTCATACAATAGCCCCCCACCCCCACACCTCTTTTCCAAATGCAAGGTTTGGGGATCCCGATAAAGCTAACCCGGGGATACACCTCTATGCTGTATAGCCCCTGTGCAAGGGCTGGAAGCTGGACAAAAAAAAAAAAACGCCATCACTGAGGTGTTTTTGTTTTTGTCGTCAGTGAGATGTAAAGAGGAATAACATGTGAACAATAGCTTCAATCCTATGAGCGCTTCATGGTTTTGATCAGTTCCCTTAGTGGGAACAGTCTATGCGGTACATTGATATGCTTACTACAATAATTAGACTTTCTTCTTAGTGAAGAGTGGATGGGCTTAAAATGGTATTTTTGTTTCCGACCAGTTACACCTGGTAACTACGTATGGTATGTCTGTTTCCAGCCTATTGTGCCTTGTGACTATGTATGGTATGTTTGTTTCCAGCCTATTGTGCCTTGTGACTATGTATCGTATGTTTGTTTCCAGCCTATTGTGCCTTGTGACTATGTATGGTATGTTTGTTTCCAGCCTGTTGTGCCTTGTGACTATGTATGGTATGTTTGTTTCCAGCCTATTGTGCCTTGTGACTATGTATGGTATGTTTGTTTCCAGCCTATTGTGCCTTGTGACTATGTATGGTATGTTTGTTTCCAGCCTATTGTGCCTTGTGACTATGTATGGCATGTTTGTTCCCACGCCAGTTGAACCTTGTAACTACGTATGATATGTTTGTTTCCAACCTGTTGTGCCTTGTGGCTATGTATGGTATGTTTGTTTCCAGCCTGTTGTGCCTGACATCTAGATGCCTTCAAAAACAAAAAACAAAAAAAAAGAGGAAACGATCTTAACGTTATCTAACGAACTCTCAGATCTGTCAATTTTGGTTGTATTGTAAGTTGTTACGGTTAAAAAAAATAATGAGACAGATGCTTGTTATAACGCAATTTGTCAAACGTCTGCAAATGGGAGAAAGTCCAGAAAGATCTCGATAGTGCTATTTAAAAGGTTACGAACACCTGCACAACAAGCATACAGAGAGAGAGAGAGAGAGAGAGAGAGAGAGAGAGAGAGAGAGAGAGACAGAGAGAGAGGCATATCTAGATCTCTCTTTTCTAGAGAGAGAGAGAGAGCGAGAGAGAGAGAGAGAGAGAGAGAGAGAGAGAGAGAGAGAGAGAGAGAGAGAGAGAGAGAGGAGTAACTTTGAAGTGTAGACACTGGAAAGAAGAAGGTGCAAAGGATGGAGGAGGTGAAGGGAGACAGTTGCAACGATCGTGTTCTGTATACAACGAATGAAACCAGGCACCACAGACAATCACCAATGAGGCTCTGTATCAGTGCTGAGTCCTCTCTGGTGGTTGCTCTGTATCAGTGCTGAGTTCTCTCTGGTGGTTGCTCTGTATCAGTGCTGAGTTCTCTCTGGTGGTTGCTCTGTATCAGTGATGAGTCCTCTCTGGTGGTTGCTCTGTATCAGTGCTGAGTCCTCTCTGGTGGTCGCTCTGTATCAGTGCTGAGTCCTCTCTGGTGGTTGCTCTGTATCAGTGCTTAGTCCTCTCTGGTGGTTGCTCTGTGTCAGTGCTTAGTCCTCTTTGAAGGTTATTGTGAATTAGTCTGTAATCAATTCTGGTGGATGCTGTGTATTAATACTGAGTTCTGTCATGTGGTTGCTCTGTTTGTGTACCGGGTCTTTTTTTTTTTTTTGAGTAATCTATGTGTGTACTTGGTCCTGTTTTGAGGTTGATATGTGTTTGTATTAGGCCCTGTTTGGCTACTAATGAATGTTTGCATTGAGTCCTGTTTTGCGGTTAATGTGTGTTTGTACTGAGCCCTGTTTTAAATTTAATTTGTGTTTGTGCTGGGTCCTGTTTGGGGTTAATATGTGTTAGCAGTGGGTCCTGGTTTGCAGTTGATAAATGTTTGTACCGAATTCTGTTTTCCAGTTGATAAATGCTTTTACTGATTCCCGCTATGTGGTCAATATGCATTTTACTGAGTCCTGTTTTACGGTCAGTCAGGTTTCACTGAGTCGTTTCAATGATCGTCTGTGGGATTCTGTCATGTGCACAGAATGTGTGAAGGTGTCGTGTGCACATGTTGTTTGTGTATATCAACAGTCTTAAGATTGCTGTCATGTGCACAGAATGTGTGAAGGTGTCGTGTGCACATGTTGTTTGTGTATATCAACAGTCTTAAGATTGAACGTCAGCGGTATTGGGGTATTGAGAGAAAAGATCATGTGATTTTGCGGCGCCTTTTTGTTGGATAATGCTTGGGAGCGCTGCGCTCTATTTAACTTAGCTAGAAAATTTTATAATCACTTGCTCTACGCCAGCTGAGGGAGTCGCATGGTCAGTTTGTGTACAGCGATCGGAGACCGATGCAAGGCTGATGCATCGTTGAGGTATTTTTGTCATTAATGTTTAACTTGAGAGAAGTGAAATCTTTGGGGAAAAATTGAAGAAAACATTTGTATTCAAATGAAAAGAAAAGAATAAGAACCAGTGTAGTTACTCCTGTAACTTTTCTTTATAAAAGAATGGGGAAAAAAGGAAAAGTAATATTTAAAGTAAAAACTTATAAGAAAAAGGTTACTGTTTACATCTTCATGTTTAAGTGAGTCTCCTTAGTTATTGAAGAACTGCACGTGGTTCCGAGTGTGTTGACAGGTTGCCTGTCTCACGCCAGGCCACTAGTGGGAAGATTGAAGGTGGCGGAGGTGCCGGACCTGACCCCAGCCTGGGACGGGTGGCGGACCTCGCCTGCAGTTTCTTTCCTCAAGGAGGAGGAATCATGTGGATGAAGAATGACCCTGGCATATTTCCCCATATGGATGAAGAATGACCCTGGCATATTTCCCCATATGGATGAAGAATGACCCTGACGTATTTCCCCATATGGATGAAGAATGACTCTGGCACATACCCCCATGATGTTATGACTTTATTATATAACCTCAACTGTTGTGACAAGGGTATATAGTATAAATACGGTGATGATGGATAGTGACATAACCCCCAAGTTTGATGAATGTTTCAACTGAAGGGGAAACAGTACCTGATGTTACCTCCTTAGTGGAGAGGGAGTGTGTTTATATTTATTTGGTGTGTCCCCCTTGGTGGATAGGAGGTGTGTTTGTGTTTATTCTGTGTTGCCTCCCCATTGGAGAGGAGGTGTGGATAAGTGATTTTGAGAATTGTATGTACTAATTATATTTGTTCTCCCGTAGGAGGAGGGGAAGGAAAAAGGCTAACTTTTTGGTGTTGTGTGTTTATTTGACGCGCCTTGGGTGAACGGAGTGATTGCGCGTGTTTGCGGAGTTTGCTTTGGCGGTGGTGCGTGCGTGTGTGGCACGACTCCGGGAAGCATGACATATTCATATCAACACATTGGTGACTGACTTTTCCTGTCTTTTCCAACCTCTTAGCACCTTGTCAGTCCATTTTTGTTTCTAACTTTTTCCATCTGTGTGATCTATGTCAACCCAGTGGTCACCGATTGCGTGTGTCTGTGTAATCCATGTCAACCGAATGGTGACTGATTGTGTCTGTGTGATCCATGTTCGCCAGTCACAGATCAACTGTTCATGTTTGTGTGATCCATATCAGCCCAATATTAGTTTTGCCTGCATGTGCAGTTCACGTCAGCCCAGTGGTGGCTTTTTTCTGTGTGATCTGTGTCAGCCCATTGACGATTCCTGTAGATTGACGACAACGAGCTGATCACGGGCCCACAGCTCTCATCTGTTGACGTCACTTTATTGACTACTAAGCTACTAAAACACACACACACACACACACACACACACACACGCGCGCGCGCGCGCGCGCGTGCGCGCGCACGCACGCACGCACCCACGCACGCTCATTCCATGCACTCACTAAGAAAAAAAAATATGTAAGATATTGAGAAACAGGCAACAATAAAAGGAGAAGAAAGTAGGAAGGGGCAGGGAACCAGCATTAACATTTGTTTTCAATGCACTTGTGCAAGTGAAGTATTCAAGACGGTATGAAAGCAGACAATAAGGCACTGAAGCTTTTTGGTGATGTATGATATATAGCAGCTTTTGCTCAAGTGAACATTAAACAAACATGTACAATTCCATTGATCTGAAAAAATACGTATCAACCATAACGTTGCAACATGAATGTATGGTCACAAATCAATAAATTCCCGTTGCATGACTGTGCCCAGCTGTAAACATTTTTGTTCCTAATGAAAGTCCTTTAATGCAAAAAAAAAGCTATCTGTTTACTTTGCTATTCTTAGAATTCGGAAACCAAGCTACCCGCTCACTTCACACTTCTTGAATTTGCCAACAACTCTATATTTTCATAATGATCGTCAATCAGAACTTTTTCCGACTGTCTTAAAACGCTGAATAAAGAAGAAACTTGGAACGATTTTTTATGTGGGTATTGTTTTGAATTGCAGCATTCTCTTCATTTCATCAATGACCTATCTTCGTTTCCAGGCGTCATATGAGAAGGCCTGAACACCACGCTTTTCTAGAAGAGTCCAGACGTCTTCAGGACAGTTTTGTGTCACCTTTCATCATACGCATAGACAAAAAACCTGAGCACATGCCTCTTACTAGAATAGCCAAGATGTGTTCAGGATACTTGTCTGTCATCTTTCCATGATACATGTCAGCAAAAAACATCTTAGCACCAAACAGTCCAGAATAGCCCAGACGTTTAAAGGCCACTTTTTCTGTCCTCTCTCCCTGACCCAGGTGGACTCATAGAACACCTGAATTATGAGCTTTTCCACAAAAGTCCGGGCTTTTCAGAATTGGTGAGCAAACATAGCAATTCCGGAAACTTGTGGGCAATTTTGGAATCGAGCAAATTTTCAAAACGCACAGAACTCTCTCTCTCTCTCTCTCTCTCTCTCTCTCTCTCTCTCTCTGTGAGACATAGAACAACATTCGCAGTGTTCAGTTTAAAAAAAAAGGAGCCACGTGTTTTGAAATTATGGCTATGGAAATATTTTATTCATTATATTTCCATGACTGCAGTTCATATAAAAGTCTCGTTGTTTCCAATGTGTTTCAATTGAAAACAACACCAATTGTTACAGATCGTGTGAAAACCTTATCCTCATCCCGTCCATGTAAGTGTGTGTGTGTGTGTGTGTGTGTGTGTGTGTGTGTGTGTGTGTGTTTGCGTGTGTGTGCAACACAATGTATTCAAGTAAAGGTTTAAAGAATAGCTCAGGTTCCCTTTGAAAATGGCATAGTATGTGCTATTTTATCAGCCCCGTATTAGTGTGTTAGTTGTTTGTTTGCCTGTTTATTTGCTTGCCTGTTTGTTTGGTTCGTTGGTTGTTCATTTGTTTTCCTGTTTCATTTTCTCTTTGCGTTCCTGTTTCTTTGTTTGGTTGTTTGTTACCGGTTGTCCCCCTTTCAAACCTTCATGTCGACAGAGCCTGGCTGAAGGCGTGTACGGGCAACACTACCCAGAGTCTGAAGAGTTGATGACCAAGATGGTGCTCTTGTTTAATTTTCCTTGGGAGCCAGACCCAGCTCCAGGAACGTGTTCAGTCAAGAGACCACATGAACTGTATTGTTGAATTTGTAGGCCTCTTCATTGGAAGCTACTTTTTTCTTTCTTTCACGTTCCCAGCCGCACGGCCACATTGGGTGAGATGTGTAGTGTCTGGTCTTCTCCTGACTCTGCAGGGGGTCTGCCTGCAGGCCTCATCCCACACACTCCGTCTTCAGGGCAGTTCATGATTGTCTGGTTACCTGCTAATACAGGGTATTACTGATTCCCGTTATGTGGTTAATATGTATTAGTACGGAGTCCTGTTTTACGGTCAGTCCAGTTTCACTTAGTCGTTTCAATGATCGTCTGTGGGATTCATGTCAACACATTGATGACTGACTTTTCCTTTCTCTGTAATCCTTGTCAGTCCATTTTTTTCCCGTTTGTGTGATCCATATCAACCCAGTGGTGACTGATTGTGTCTGTGTGATCCATGTCTGCCAGTCGCAGATCGACTGTTCATGTCTGTGTGATCCATGTCTGCCCAATATTAGTTCTGCCTACCTGTGCAATTCGTGTTAGCCCAGTGGTGGCTTTTTTCTGTGTGATCCATGTCAGCCCATTGCCGATTCCTGTAGATTGATGACAACGAGCTGAACACGCGCCCACAGCTCTCATCTGTTGACGTCACTTCACACACACACACACACACACACACACACACACACACACACACACACACACACACACACACACACACATTCCATGCACTCGCTAGGAAAAAAAGAATATGTAAGGAACTGAAGACAGGTAGACACAAAAGGAGAAGGAAGAAGGAAGGGACAGGGAAACCATTAACATTTGGTTGTAATGCACTAGCGCAAATGAAGTATTCAAGATTGCATGAAATCAAACATTAGAGCACTGAAGCTTTTTGGTGATGTATGATATGTAACAGTTTTTGCTCAAGTGAACATTAATTAAACATGTACGATTCCTTTTACCTGAACATATGCGTATCAAAGATAATGTTGCAACATGCATGTATGATCACAAATCAAAATTTCCCCGGTGCATGATTGTGTCTACTATAAACAACTTTTTTTTTAATGAAAGTCCATTAATGCAAGAAAAGAAGCTATCAATTTACTTCGCTAATCTTAGAATTCACAGACCAACCTACCTGTTCACTTCACGCATCTTAGATCTGCCAACAACTCCATATTTCCATAATGATCGTCATTCAACACTTTTTCAGGCTATCTATAATTTCTTGATAAAGACGATACCTGGAACGATTTTTCTGTGAGTATTGTTTTGAATTGCTGCATTGTCTTCATTTCATCATTGACCTATCTTCGTTTCCAGGCGTCGTATGATAAGGCCTGAGCACCAAGCTTTTCTAGAAGAGTCCAGACGTCTTCAGGACAGTTTTGCATTATCTTTCATCATACGCGTAGACAAAAAGCCTGACCGCATGCCTGCTTACTAGAATAGCCAAGATGTGTTCAGGATACTTGTCTGTCATCTGTCCATGATACATGTCAACAAAAAACCTCTTAGCACCAAACAGTCCAGAATAGTCCAGACGTCTAAAGGACACTTTTCTGTCCTCTCTTCCTGACCCACGTGGACTCAAAGAACACCTGAGTTATGAGCTTTTCCGCAAAATTCCCAGGCTTTTCAGAATTGGTGAGCAGAAATTGCAATGCCGGAAACCTGTGGGCAATGTTGGTGGAATCGAGCAAATTTTCAAAACGCACAGAACTCTCTCTCTCTCTCTCTCTCTCTCTCTCTCTCTCTCTCTCTCTCTCTCTCTCTCTCTCTGAGACATAGGGCAGCATTCACAGTGTTCAATTTAAAAAAAAGAGGAACGACGTGTTTTAAAATTATCGCTAGGAAAGTATACTATCCATTATATTTCCATGACTGCATTTCATACAATAGCCCCCCACCCCCACACCTCTTTTCCAAGTGCAAGGCTTGGGGATCCCCATTAAGCTAACCCGGGGATACACCTCTATGCTGTATAGCCCCTGTGCAAGAGCTGGAAGCTGGACAAAAAAGACATCATTGAGGTGTTTTTGTTTTTGTCGTCAATGAAATGTAAAGAGGAATAGCATGTGAACAACAGCTTCAATCCTATGAGCGCTTCATGGTTTTGATCAGTTCCCTTAGTGGGAACAGTCTATGCGGTACATTGATATGCTTACTACAATAATTAGACTTTCTTCTTAGTGAAGAGTGGATGGGCTTAAAATGGTATTTTTGTTTCCGACCAGTTACACCTGGTAACTACGTATGGTATGTTTGTTTCCAGCCTGTTGTGCCTTGTGACTATGTATCTATGTATGGTATGTTTGTTTCCAGCCTATTGTGCCTTGGGACTATGTATGGTATGTTTGTTTCCAGCCTGTTGTGCCTTGTGACTATGTATGGTATGTTTGTTTCCAGCCTATTGTGCCTTGTGACTATGTATGGTATGTTTGTTTCCAGCCTATTGTGTCTTGTGACTATGTATGGTATGTTTGTTTCCATCCTATTGTGCCTTGTGACTATGTATGGTATGTTTGTTTCCAGCCTGTTGTGCCTTGTGGCTATGTATGGTATGTTTGTTTCCACGCCAGTTGTGCCTTGTGGCTATGTATGGTATGTTTGTTTCCACGCCAGTTGTGCCTTGTGGCTATGTATGGTATGTTTGTGTCCAGCCTGTTATGCCTTGTGGCTATGTATGGTATGTTTGTTTCCACACCAGTTGTGCCTTGTGACTATGTATGGTATGTTTGTGTCCAGCCTGTTGTGCCTTGTGGCTATGTATAGTATGTTTGTTTCCAGCCTGTTGTGCCTTGTGACTATGTATGGTATGTTTGTTTCCAGCATGTTGTGCCTTGTGGCTATGTATGGTATGTTTGTTTCCACGACAGTTGCGCCCTGTAACGATGCATCTTTGATAGAAGGAGGCAGCATTTGTGTGTTTTAATGAAGATTTCTGCCCGTACTAAAAGAGGTATTGGGTGTGATGGTACTGTTTCCTTGAGCAGGAAGAAGTGGGAGTGTGAGGGGAACGAATAGAATTTTAACTTGTCAGGGAAGCGTGCTGAGTCACTCGTCCTCCTGTTGTTTACAGTGTGTCTGCGTGTAGAAACGCTTGATTCGAGCGCTTTTCTTGTTTCATTTTTTCTCTAGTGTTTACTCTCTCTGACAGTGATTCGAATGTAAATTTTAAAACAAATCACGGGTGGGTACATATTTGTTGCCTTCATGGTGGGTATGGGTATTTGCCCATGTATTTAAGACATTTCAAGGGTTGATTTCTGTTTTGCATCCTCCCAGGCACTTTCAGTTTGAGTCACCATGACGGTTGCTGACTTTAAAATCTTGATATCTGCTCATTCTTAGATTAATGATCTTTTCTTGATATTAACAACAATTTGTTTGGAAACAAACAGGCCTGCGTGACGTACAACTACAGTATGGGGGTTCATTTCATGAAAGCATCCACCACATGGATTCAATCAATAAAAAGTTGCTTTTGCTTACCTGTTTAGACCCAGTGCCTTTGACAGACAACTGTGTCATCAATTGTGGAAGTGCCCAACATTTTTTTTTCCCTGATATTAACAACATTGATAAGATTTTGGTGTGATCGCTGTTCAGTGTGTCACCGAGGATACCCCACTTACAAAAGGTTGCTAGATATTTAAGTTTGATGTACAGCACTAGCGCTCTTTCTTAGACTGTCGAGAATACGTATTGTTAAAAGAAGAGGAGCAAACTATCAAAATGACGTAGTATGTGCATTACGTAGGATACACTTCACAGTTGTACAGAGAGAACTTCAACAGAAAACGTCTTTGTCTTCGTTGGCATCTTCTCATCAACGCAGTCCAAAGGTTTCTAGTCTCATTATGTGTCTTTAATAATCACTACAAGTTCGAGTAGAGAGCTGTATCGGGTGGATTGACTTGACAAGTATCGAGTAGCCAGATCATTCGATTCATACAACTGATGATGAATTAAAGAGGAATATCACTTACTTTATCCCTGTTGACAGGTGAAAACGCTTTCTTCGGTGGACAGTTACGGCGTAACTGGATACCATTCAAGCCTTCACTTTTTTTTTTTTTTTTTTTTTTTTGGGGGGGGGGGGGGGGGGGGGTTAAACACTCGATAATATCCATCAAGCTGACAAATTTATCGAGGATCTTGGGAGTAGACCATTAAGCTCGCTGTTCGCATGACTTCTTTGAGAAAAAGATTATTACAAAAATATTTCGTTGTGGATATATCATTACCATAACATAATTAACTATGCGAGTGAAGATTGGAACAGTGGCCCATACATGTTTCGGCCTGTCTTCAAGGGCCTACTTTTTTACGTTCTTTCATTCACTTTATTCGTTGGGTCCCATCAGCCACATACCTCATCTTAGCTACTCCCATGTCATACGACCTACGAGGCAGTCAAACCACTCTACTGTGACTGGTTCTTCCCCAGTCTGCTGACATCGCTCAAACTCCTGTGGGCCAGACGTAGTTCTCTCTCCACTGTTTGCCGTCCACTCATTTTGGGTCGCCCTCACAGTCTCTTGCCTGCTGGTGTCCACTTGGTGGCCTAGCCAGAAGAGGCGTCACTTGCGCTTTGCCGATGGTAGTTGATACAGGAAGCTGTTGGCATTTGCTTTGCTTGACGGAAAGCAATCCCACTTGATGCCCGAGATTTGGTGCTTTTTTTCTGAAGCATTTGGTGTCAAACGTATCCAGTTTTCTCTCCTGGATGGGTTTCAGTTCCCATGAGCTAGTATGATATTTTTTATAATGTAACATTTCTGACCAAGCATCTATGTAAGGACAACTCAGTTCGTGACAGAGTTTCGTCGAGATTAGACTGACTCTGTGAGTCTTTCATAGCTTTTTTGACTCCAACATAACTTGAAAAAGAGAATAATTTTGTCTGAAATTTCCCAAGATTTTGACGGATTGTGTGACCTTATTATGTGGGAGTAGTTTCATCACTCAGAGTTAGGGACTAAGCCATGTTTTTTTTTCTTCACGAAACTAAGTTCACTAATGCTAGAAGTATGTGTAAGGCCTCTGGAGGTCTGTCACAAGACTAGACCTAACAAACCAGCAGGTCGCAACAAAGGTCACTTTCAATTTTCTGCGACTGTTGCAGAGGTTAGATCAGCCCCACCACCAACCTCTGCTTACTGTTGGGGAATATATGTCATGCAGAATTCTTTCAGACGACCTGGAGTTTCCAGGTTATCTACTACACAGAGACAGAGAGAGAGAGAGAGAGAGAGAGAGAGAGAGAGAGAGAGAGAGAGAGAGAGAGAGAGAGAGAGTTAAAAACACAAGAACTAGTAAAATCCTCACTTTCATTCCCGCTCACACACTGTGACATATATGCTAGTCATTGATGGTGGGATTAGGAGGGGTGGACGGCCACATTTATACGAATATTGTATTATACTCCATCCCTTAGGAAGCTTTCAATTAAAGGCGAAAGCTTGGAAGACATGAACATTTGTGTAGTGGGAATGGACGTGCGGATTTTACAGCTTCTCGTGTTTTTAATTAATGACTACACAAAGCACTTAACGTCCTTGAGCGGTGCTCAGCAGTCAACAGGCTTTACTTCAAACACACACACACACACACACACACACACACACACACACACACACACACACACACACACACTTAATGGATACGTCTCTGAGACCGTTGCTCAAATTTGCTGACCATCACTGCAGGTGTCTGTATCTCTCGGGCTTGGTTGACGCTGGGATGTATTCTGAAAGGAAGCATATAATATAGCCCTGCCATGCAGTCTCAGACCGGAATGGAAATCCGTAGCATTGGCTTCATCACCCTCATATTCATCGATCAGCATAAAAAATCTTAAATTTTGTGGCCCTTCATGCCCTGCTCTCATGGTGACCTCAGTTTCGATGTCCTCTCCAGGTCTGTGGCCTTGGATTGATTTCGTCGGGGTCACCGGTATCGGAGAGTCCATGGGGGCTGCCGTAGGACGGACGTGGTGGTGCTCTCCGGAGGGAGAGCTCACTCACACCGGCTCCGTCACTAAACAATTATTGTCGTCGGTAAGGAGCTTAGCAGATGGTGTCCTGCGTATGTTGGATCAGAACAAGCACTGATGAACACCACTGAAGTGACTCGGCAGCAGTGCAGTATTTCTTCCAGTGGGTTGCCTCTTGACGACTTGACATTGACTGCTCCCTATGGATTGCTGGTGCCAGAGCTGCGGCAGGACGGTCTGGGCTGTGTCTGTGGACAGTGTGTTGGAATGAGCGGCGTGGGTGTACTGCCACTAAGGTGGCACAGAAGATGGGACAGCAAAAAAAAAAAGGGTAAAATAAATAAACGAATAAATAAAGATAAAAATTGAAATAAAACGAAACTAAATACTACTACTAGTACTTCTTCTACTACTACTACTACTACTACTACTACTACTACTACTACTACTACTACTACTACTACTACATAATGATGATGATGATTATGAAGATGATGATGATGATGATGATGATGATGACAAGATTGTGATAATGATGAAGATAATGAGACTCCCTAAATGGGGAAGTCTGATTTCACTATTCCTGGAACAGAACTGTTAAAGTCTGCTTCCAGCTCGTAGCTGATGGCTTGTTAAGGATCCTCCAGTGTAAAAGATTAACAAAACTGAAATGGTTCATCTTCTCTGAGGCTGTATGACAACAGATGCACGTGCAGAATCATCATGAATACCGTAAACGGCAGCGTCATGAATGTTACAGGAATGCAGTCGACTAACTAGAACTAGCCACTTGCTTGCCATCAGAACACTCCCAAGAGCTGGCAATGAAGGTTGTTTCTCAGGTCTCCAACAAAGACCCAACAACAGAGCAGTGACCCTTCTGTCCAGTCGGTTTTATTGTGTCGGGCGGTGAACACAAGAAGTATAAACCATATCAGTAAGGTTTACATTATAGATTGTGGGATTCATTTATTTCATATTAGTCGTTTGCTTTTTTATTTACTTATTACATTTTTTCCTTTTATCTATTTATTAATGTATTTACTTTTTATTTGTTTATTTGTTTATGTGCTCATTCACTCGTGTATGTAGTCATTACTTTTTTTATTGACTGATTCATTCATTCAATTATTTATTCATTCATTCAGCTGGGTAGGTAGGCAGTCACTCAGTCAAACATATCTGGTGCAGTTTATCTGTACCTACTAAGTGTGCTTTGGGTAGATAGCTTGCACATGTCTTGAATCTACGCCTTAAGAAACAAGCGTTTCAGAACAGTGCGTCAGTTCTGTGTCGCTAGAGTCATGGCCACGCACCCAAGGCCGTTCTCAGAACCACCACTGGCGGCAGCTCTCTCCCTGCACTTCCCATCACCATGTTCATTGCACAGTTTGCACTGTCATCGGGGGGGAGATCCTGTGCCCAGAAATGACTCTCAGTTGTACAGAACAGTACGAAATTATAACGGTGCATAATGACTTTTAGATGTAGTGGGCAGTCTGAAAATGTAATAGTTTACAATGACTTTTAGTTGTACAGAATAGTCTGAAAATGTAACAGTTAATGGCACTTTTAGTCTAAATGACCGTTCCAAAATGTAACAGTTTATAATAACGTTTAGTTGCACGGAACAGTCCGAAGATGTAACAGTTTATAATGACTTTTAGTTGTACAGAACAGTCCAAAAATATAACAGTTTATGATGATAATTATGTGTGCAGAAGAGTCCGAAAACGTAATAGTTTATCTTTTGAAACCTCTCTGAATTTGCTTCCCGTTAGACTAAAGAGGTAGAAATTGATGGCACAACCGGTGTACCACATGAGATGGCTGACCGTCCGAAAGACTTCATACAGGCCATACTGAATCGGATCATCCCTGTCAAAATACGGATACGTGATCTCACATATTGATATCGGTACTCTCAGGATGAAGAAAGAAAGACTTGTAGCCATCAAGGTGACAGTCAGTGCAGTCACCTTCCGAGGTCTGGAGTCCTGGGTGGCTTCTTGTAAAGGAAAGCGGGGGTCTGTACTGGCAGATCTGACCAGTGTCCAGAGAAGAACGCTGTTGCTGACCAACAGCAACATGAAAGGTGTGGAACAACTGTTAGCCAAGTCTACCCACGGCCAAATCATCTTAGAAAACCATGAGTACATTTCTGATACAAAGATGCGGCAGCATGTCTGAGGGCAAGATCCTGTATCGAATCCATAGGGAATGTGACAGTGGATCAGAATGATAAGGACGGTCATCATACCAGCAGTGACTCGTGATTTGCTCTTTGTCCACACAGCACTGAAGCGACGTGGCCACAGCACAGAAACTGCCCTCAGCACGGTGACAGCCACAATCATCCATGGCGATAAATTCTTAGTCGTGTAAACCATCATCCTGTACATTTTACACGGCCAGGAACCGAGGGTACTGAAGTGGGGCACACTGAATTCTGTCTCTAGCACGATACTCAGGGGATCTCCAACCATCAACAGCAGATCAGAACAGGCCATAATTTCAAAGAAAACGCCACATGTAGAAGCCGGTGTACGAAACAAAATCAGAATAATCATGACGTTTCCAAATATTCCAAACACACACACAGTAGGACAACCGATTTTCCAGATCAGGTGCACGATCTTTTTAAATGGTATTTGCTGATCCCACCAAATGTCCTGTCTGATACGTGTTAGATTCTCCATTATCCACTATCCGAGAATTCAGAAAATTGACGATTTCGTTTGTTTAGAGGTTTTCTTTTTTTTCTTTTTTTTTTTTTATAGTGATTGTTTCGTTTCTTATTTAAAGTGGTAAACAACACATTTGCAGATGATCAATGGCACATACACCAATACATTGATGATAAACTTCAACATTGTCCACATAGCTACAGCTGCGCATCTTTTCCAGCCATTAACTATGTCAATTTGAAATGGTACGGTATGTTGAGATTCTCATCAGCCTAGTTTTCGCACCTTGGGAAACCAGCACAGTGATCTACAAGAACGATAGTAACTAAAACTTGTGTCACCAAGATAAACAAGTACATGGGTCAACAAGAACGATTCTTCTTCTTCTTCTTCTTCTTCTTCTTCTTCTTCTGTGTATGCAGGCTGATACTCCTACAGACACCCCTGTATAGACAGGCAAGGATTAATCCCATCTACCCAATTAAGGATGTGGAGTTTTGTGTGTATGGCCGTTTTTTTTATCCCGCCATTAAGAGCAGCCATACTCCAACTTCGGGGAAGGTGCATGCCTTGTGTAGCGTGTTATCCATACCAACGGCCAAACTGGACTTCTCTTCCGAAAGTTGGTGATGGGATATTACGTGTGTGCAAGCTGTTATGTGTGCGTTCACACATAGAAGCTCAGTTTATAGGTTCATTCGAAGGACTGTATGGGAAACAGAGTCAGAAACAATGTTAACTCCGAGGGGAAAAATCCGCCCGTACTGAAATGGCCTGGCGGACATTCAAACCCGCAACCCCAAGACAACGAGTCCGGCGCTCTACCATTGAGTTATCCCGGCCCCCTAACAAGAACGATAATCACCAAACCATGTGTCAAGTAGAGATGCCAGCGCATCCTTCAACAAGAACAATAATCACTGAACCATAGTCATTTTGAAAAACGAATACACTTATAAACAAAACCGATAATCAATGTGCCTTATAGAGAAGCCAGTTCACTGACCATCACAAACAATGATCATTTAATCAAGTGTAATTTAGAAAACCAGCACACTAGATAATTATGATATGCGGAAACCAACACTCTTTTCAACCAAAACAAGAATAACCAATCCATGCATGATCTTGAGAAACTAATGCACTTTTCAACTTTTCAATGATCAGTGAAACATGTCTCATCTAGAGAAGCCAGGCACTTTCTAACAAGAACAATGATCAATAAATCATGTGTTACCCAGATAAACCAGCCCATAGCTCGACAGGAACGCCAATCACTGAACTACGTGTCATCTACAAAGTGTTTAAAACTGATCGGAATTGATGGCAAGGAATGATTCCAAACTACATGTTTTCACGGGATATATTTCATAGCACTTTTGCATAGACTGTTCCGTGTTGTTTAATTCTCAACAATGACTCTGAAATTGCGTGTTTTCAAGAAAATCGAAAGATCCTGAAAAGACCTAAGAGGTAGAAACGCGTCGTATTTTGTCTTGTAATTTGTTTGTCTATTTGAACCAACAGTGTTACTTCAATGACTTCATGGGCCTACAAACTGCCTTCTGTCTTCTATACTTTTTTTTTTCTTTTTGTTGCTGTAGTTATTTTTTACTCTTCTGTCTTTCTTATACTGCGAGCATGCACCATCTTGTGACGTTAGTGTGTAATTCTGCTTTCGCATGGAAGATTTACCGACGACGGCTAATAGAATGTCTCTGCCTGTTCGTTTGTCTGACCGGTGTTTCCGTTCCAAGACGTACACCTGAAAGAGATCGCCTTTATGAGTGTAACAGCACCATAGTGAGATCAATGGGGAATTTTATACATTCGGTTTTGTTTGCTTGTTTATTATTCCATGTATTAATTGATAATTTAGTTAATCAACTGATTAATAAATTTATATATTTATTTATTCATTTATTCCTATTTTCATTTTATCTTCTTTTTTTTTCAGAGTTAACCCATCCGGGCTTAATAAAAAAAAAAACAACCATTGTTGATCCCGCTTACTGTTTCCCAACAAATTAAAAACAAAACAAAAGAAAACAACAACAACAACAACAAATATGTTAGATAGTGTTTGTTGTATATGTTGACAGCATGGTAACAAAACAACAGGAAAGGTGCTGATTTTTCAAGTGAATTTCGGTTGCAGTACGTTGCTCAGTAGCCATATCAATATACTAGCAGGGGCACCCGGCGTTGCCCGGGATATGAACATTCTTTGCGATACTCACGTGACGGCAAACATGTATTAATTGTTTTGATTTACAATCAATCACCCCCCCCCCCCCAACATCTTCCCACCCCCTCCCCCCACACAAATACACATTCTGTCTCCCTCTCTCTCTCTCTCTCTCTCTCTCTCTCTCTCTCTCTCTCTCTCTCTCTCTCTCTTATACATTCTATTGTTTTCCGCCTGCCTCTGGCCCCTTTCCTCTGGATCTTCCCTAGCACGTCGAGATGCTTTTCTCGCTCGATTTTCCGCCTGCACTCACTGTTCCCATTCCCATTCTTCTGATTGCCCTTAATTTTGTAGGAATAGACTTTATGCAGAAGTAGTTTATTTCAACGGGTCTGTGTCCAATGAAAAAAAATACTGTATCAGGCTTTGCACTGCACAATCATTTTTCTGGCCCCTCTCACTCCTCCCTTTTCATCCCCCTACCCTGTCCTATCCATGTTGCAAAATTACTTACCGTTACTGGACATACGCATACCGAATTTTATCAATAGCGGTGTAAATTTAGAAAATAACGGTTTTTAACGGTCAATGTTAAGTTTTGGTTCGTAAAATTTGCATAACATTGTTCAGCGCTTAAAACTGTACGTGCATACGGAATGTTACCAAGAAGGGTGAAAATTCAGAAATTCAGAAAATAACGGTTTTTAACGGTCAATGTTAAGTTTCAGATCTTGAAAATTGTATATCATTGTTTAGCGTTCAAAACTGCACATGTATATCGAATTTCTTCAAGAATACTCTAAATTTATAAAATAACGTTTTTTAACAGTCAATTTTAAATTTCGGTTCGTAAAAGTTGTATATCATTTTACGGCATTTAAAACTGCACATGTATACCGAATTTCATCAAGAACAACCTAAATTTTGAAAATAACGGTTTTTAACGGTCAAATTTAATGGTCATAATGACTACCGAATGACCCTATGTTACCCGCTGAATGTTCCTGTATGCTTATGTCAAGTTTGGTGGCGAACCGATAACTCTCGTGGCCGCCAAGCTCAGAAGATCGGGTTTGAAACAGTTTTTATAGGGTTTGGTGTTTTTAACGGTTTTTAACTGTTATAAATAAC
>CM065735.1:48710360-48730360 GCA_033310375.1 Conus canariensis | reverse complement strand
GCCAACAGAATTTCTTCATTTGAGATTGGACGATTTAAAGGACAGTTACCACTATCGTTGCCAGCACTTTCGCCATCACTACATGGTTGTGCTAATAAATTACCAACATCTTCATTTCTTTCAAGCAGTCCTTTAAAATGTTCAAACCAGTTCTCCAAAGTAATATTATTTAAAGGTTGTTTCTTACCACCTCTAATCTTCTGTACTGTGTTCCAGAAATCTTTCTGAGAGTTTACAGACGCTACTAATTTTTCTAGCAATGCTCTGTTAAAATCCCTTTCTTTCGTTTTTAAAAGTTGTTTGTATTCCCGCCTAGCATTACAATACAAAACTCGATCCGTTGAAAGTTTACTAAGATTTGACTTACTTAGTAATCTTCTAGCCTTCCTTTTGCTTTGGCAACACTCAGTGTCATACCAATCATTACATTCCCTTCCGACTATTTACATTTATCCGCTTTGTCATACATGTTGCAGCATCTTTTAAACAAGAGTTAAAAGTACTGAGCGCGTCATTTACATTTACATCAATTAGTCTGATAGCCATTTCAACTCTCTGCTGGATCTCAGATGAACACATCATGTCTGTAAAGTGATCTTTATAAGTTTCATTCCAAACAAACGTTTCCACAAAATTGTTAATATTCTTGTCTTTGGGTTGATTTAATCGATTGTTGTTAACATTAATGGTCAAAACAATAGGCATATGATCAGACTCAATACATTCATATACATGAAGTACACAGACGACAGAAACACTAGCAAACATATTCCTTGACATTAAAAAATAATCATCAACACTATTTCCACTTTCAGATACGTACGTGTAGCGACCTTCCTGGTCGCCCTCACACATACCATTCAAAATACATAAGTATAGACTTGTACACATATCAAGCAACATTTTGCCATAATTATTAAGTTTTTTATCCTCAGAATTTCTGTAAGTGTATAATGGGCCGCTAGAATGCTGTTTACCAAAATCTAAGATATTTTCTCCAAAATCCTTTGAATAATTTGCAGTTCTGGCATTGAGATCACCACTAATCAATACAAACACGTCATCACAAGAAAGCATACAATCATATATAAATTCAAACAATAAACTTATTCCATTTTCAAAATCGAAGTGCAAGTAATATGGTGAATCCACAGGAGGCACATATGCAAACACATATAATACATTTTAATGTTACCAAACACAGATTTGTCAATTATAAACGCAAAGAAATTATCCGACTGAACATTCAAGAGTTTTACAAATGAGCAAAGCTCCTTTCTTATCAGACACAGCAAACCACCCAAGTGTCTACCACGAGCTGAGAGCTTTATAGCTGGTTTACAATAAACTTCATAATAAAAAAATACAGAAGAGTGAAAATCTTCCACAAAAGTTTCAACCAAAGAAATGATATCAAACGAACGAACAAACGACACAAAATCATTGTCGCATAGTTTTGAAATTAACCCATTAACATTCCAGTGTAAAAAGGTGAAAGATTTGGAATCAATATTCAAAAACTCGTTTTCATTCGTACTGTGCACAATGGCCGAAGGGGGACAATCATGTACATTTTTAGACACACAACACATATCAGATTGTAACACACATTCATAGCTTTCGTTTTGTGTTGAATGGGAAGCTGAACTAACGTCAGAAAACAACACACTATCAAAGCGCTCTGCACGTGCTACCCCAGTGTCGCCTATACTGCCACACAGCGAGGCAAGGACCGGTGTTACACTAGTGTGTGTTCCCTTTAACCATGGTTTATTTTGACACGAGTATTTGGGCCGCCCGACACATTATTTCATTTTTACAAGCTCGTCGTTTCCATTTACAGTGAATTTATTGCCATCGATTAGAAGATGGTCGAAAACCATAGTGGCCCGCTTACCTTCGCTCGTAGCTTTTTTCACATGGGGTGTCAACCTCTTCCTAATCTCTCTCACACGAACAGAAAAGTCTTCACCGACAAAAATATTTGTTCCCCGGAGTTTGCCCTTAGCCTTCAACACTTCTACTTTCTGTTTATAAAACACGAATCTAACTATGATGTGCGAGTCACGTTTGGGATTTAGTCTATGCACCCTATCGAATTCAGTTTCTTGGGCAAGTTCCAACTGGTCAGTTATTAACTCTTTTAACACACTTTCACAGTCAGTGTTGGTTTCATTGTCGTTCCTTGGTATACCATAGAAGATCAGATTGTTCCTTTTCGACCTGCCCTCGAGGTCGTCTGTTTTCTGCTCCAGGTCCTCGATCTTCTTAGTCAGGTCGTCGTTTTGTCTCCTAAGGTCTTCATTCTGTTGCTGCAGTCCGCAGATCTCCCCTCGTAGCCTTCTGAATTCATCTTGCATCGCCGTACACTCTTCTCGTAGAGTATGGAGCTCCGACTTCAGCTCTCCGAAGCGATTGTCCATTCTTGTGCTCATGGACTGCATCATGTCCATGAGGTCAGACATGCTGGGTTCTTTCGTTGTGTCTCTTTGGCTCGCACCTATGGGATTGCCCGGTCCTTCCATGCTGGTCCTGGTACCACTGTTCAGGCGAGCCTGTCTCGTGCTACCTTTACCCTGAGGTGTTGGTCCCGGGTTACTCTCCACATCTCCACACTGAAGAAGAAAACTGCCCCAGAAGAAATACGTGAGGACCAGTCCGAACACTACACTGTCCGTTCTCCTCTTCAGTTTCAGAATGGCGGCATGCATGGATAATTTCTGCTTCGTTCGCTTCAAGATGAACAACTGGAACACTGCGATGAAACAGCCACAAACTGCCCTAAATTCCAGTGCTGCAGACGGCATGGTTCCTTGCAAGGCAGTAGGCAAACTTTCAGTCCGTAAATCAGAGTGTAGTCGTCTTGATTGTCTATTAATTGCAGGAGTCAAAACACGGTGACCTCACGCGAATGCAACAGTTCACAACCCCCAAGAGAGAGAGAGAGAGAGAGAGAGAGAGAGAGAGAGAGAGAGTCTGCACCCACTCTACAATTAAACGAGAGAAGATAACTGCAGAATGAGAAGTGCTTACTGCTTCCTTTTGTTTAAATTCCAGATTTAAACCTGTGTTGTTTTGAAATATATTTCAATCAAAAGTGCAACTTACAACATTATAAAACCACTTTGCAATTACAGCACTTTTCATTTGAATCTATATAGATCAAATAACGTTGATTCTTATTACTAATCCAATAGTAATAAGAATCAACGTTATTTTAAAAGAAGTGCTCAACCACATTGGGAGCGACATTTGTCATATTAAAAGCAAGCCAAAAACAAGCTTAAAACATCAACAAGTCTGTTTCTTGCATGTGCAGTCGTCAGGATGTAGGGGACTTGTGCTGCCAGTGTTATATATAGCTTGCTGTTTTGTTTTTTTCCTACGTGTTGCATGTGCTTCTCAGGTGTTTTTGATTTTGTTCACTGATAAAAACTTCCATCTGTGTCTGCAATTGTTAACCATTTCTGTTCTAATATTTAAAGTTGCTAATTGTGGTTTACATAGTATAATGTATTTCTCTGTTAGACATAGATTACATCTTTTTGAAATGCTATTTATATGGTGCTGCTCTTTTTAGGATTTTCCAAGATATGTTGTAGTCTGTGTTTTTATCTTTAAGTTTCCAAATGTATTTACTCAGTTCTGTTTGGTTTTTGTATCTTTCTTTGTTGAATGATTGTTTATGGTTTGCATATCTAGTTTTAAATTGATTTGCAGTGATACCTACATATGTTTCTTCTGCATTCTCTGATGTTACAGTGGCTTGGTACACAATATTGTTGTAAAGGCATTTGTTGTTTAGGGGGCACTGTTCTTTTTTGGTACAGTTGCAAGATTCCTTTCGTCACCCTCATTTTTCTCTGTGCTGCTTTTCATTTTATTTGCTGAATCAATGACATTTTTAAGATTCGGCATACATGAATATGATAGTTTGATGTTGTTTTTGTTGAATATCTTAAATAATTTGTGGTCTTTTGGGAAAAATGATGTCAAGATTTTAAAAAATTCTTTCCCTACGTTTGTCTTGACTCTTCCATCATATGGGGGATTGTACCATATGATTTTCCTTTTCCTGTTCTTTCTGCATCTGTTTGTATCATTCTCTGGATCATATCGTAATTCATAATTGTAGCCACTTTTATGTAACGCTTCTTGATATTCAGCTGTGACATTGTTGAATGCTGTCTCGTTACATGACAAATTAGACAGTCTTTTATTTATGCCTCTGGGTATTGTTTTCAGTATGGAAGGTGGGTGATTGCTTTGATGTTTACATAAACAGGCGTATCATTTGTTTTTGTTTTTTTTGTATGGTTTATACGTATGTTGGTTGGGGTCTAACGTTATGTCTAAATAGTTCACTATCTTTTTGTTTGCTTCTATGGTGATTTTAAGTTTTCGTTATGGAATATTTTACATAATTCTTTTTTCTTATTTTCAATATTCCTAGGGTTGTCATTCAGAGTGGCAAGGCCGTCATCCCTGTACAGTCCAGTTTGTTTTCCAAGTTTTTTGGGTTTTTTTTTTTAATGTTGGATAACATGAATAGTCCGACAAGTTCCCAAGTTTTGGCACCATCACATGATCCCATTGTAACATCAAAAGTTGAGTTCCTCCTTGTGCTCTTAATCCAGGTTTCATTTTTACTGTGCAGTAAAGTTTTCTTTGTATGGAAAATGATTTCCATTTCTGACCCTGATATTTCTGTGTACTTGTTGGCAAATTTTATAGCTTTAGTAAGTAGTTTTTCATCTACAGATGGATAGAAATCTACTATGTCAAATGTTATAAAAACTGTATTTTCTTGTTTATTGAGTTTTTTTAACCATTGTATGACTTCATATGTGTTTTTCCAGAGGTTGAGTTCAGTGTTTTCTTTTATGTTTTTTATGGTTTTCTCTAAGATTTTTTTTACTAATTTTCCCTAGTTCAGATTTGGAAGGGTTTATCAATCTACATGTTGGATTATTCAAGAAATTAGGTTTGTGGTCTTTAAGTGTAGTAAAAGCTTCTCTAGCTGCTGTGGTCTCTACTCTGTCACCTAGGTCCATTTGGTGTACAAGTTCCTTTTCTTTCTTTCTGATGTGATCATATGTAGCCTTGTCAGTCTTTCTGTAATTTGTTTGAATATTTTTGTCAAGAAGTTTTGAGTACTCTTCAGGTTCCATTTTGTAGAAGTTGCTGGTTTTATCCACCTTCACAAATTTTTTTTTATCATTTTGAATTTGTTTAATTTCCTTTTCTAACGCTGTTTGGAATTTATTATTTGATTTTTTTAAATTCTATGTTGCCTACCATTCTTTTCATTTTATCTTCAAATGTTTTCATTTCTTCAATGGCTGGTGGTACTCGCCATGATTTGAAGTCATGTATTTTTATCTTCTTTTTTAGCATTGGGGTTTAAAAAGAAAAATGCTTTCCATCTCATATTTTTGATGAATTTTTCCGTCTGTCCTATCATTTTCTTCATGTATGCACTGGGGTTTAGCGAACGGAATGTTTTTAGTGGATTGTTTGAAGTTCATTTTTTCATTTTAAAATCTGCTGATTCAAAGTGCTCAACTAAGGGAGCAGTTAAGATATTCAACAAAAACAACATCAAACTATCATATCCATGTATGCCGAATCTTAAAAATGTCATTGATTCAGCAAATAAAATGAAAAGCAGCACAGAGAAAAATGAGGGTGACGAAAGGACATCTTGCAACTGTACCAAAAAAGAACAGTGCCCCCTAAACAACAAATGCCTTTACAACAATATTGTGTACCAAGCCACTGTAACATCAGAGTATGCAGAAGAAACATATGTAGGTATCACTGCAAATCAATTTAAAACTAGATATGCAAACCATAAACAATCATTCAACAAAGAAAGATACAAAAACCAAACAGAACTGAGTAAATGCATTTGGAAACTTAAAGATAAAAACAACATATCTTGGAAAATCCTAAAAAGAGCAGCACCATATAATAACATTTCAAAAAGATGTAATCTATGTCTAACAGAGAAATACATTATACTATGTAAACCACAATTAGCAACTTTAAATATTAAAACAGAAAGTGTCAACAATTGCAGACACAGATGGAAGTTTTTATCAGTGAACAAAATCAAAAACACCTGAGAAGCACATGCAACACGTAGGAAAAAAAAAACAGCAAGCTATATATAGCACTGGCAGCACAAGTCCCCTACATCCTGACGACTGCACATACAAGAAACAGACCTGTTGATGTTTTAAGCTTGTTTTTAGCTTGCTTTTAATGTGACAAATATATATATATATATATATATATATATATATATATATATGTGTGTGTGTGTGTGTGTGTGTGTGTGTGTGTGTGTGTGTGTGTGTGTGTGTGTGTGTGTAGATAGATAGATAGACAGACAGATAGATAGATAAATAGACAGATCGATACATAGATAGATATACAATTTTCTGTTGAGGAAAATATGGTGGAAACCAATAGCTTATGCCACGATTTAAAAAAAAAAAGGGGAGGCTTTAAAAGAGAATAAGACTATAAAACACATATAAACACTTAAAAGATTGACAATGAATTGTAACTGTAAATGAAAAACACTGCGGAAAAATGTCGACAGTCAGGGAATACAAGATTAAGGTATATATTTACAGTCAAAGCCAAGCTGGATTGCAGAGGGTGAAAAGACATATAAATACTTTTGCAGTCTTGACGGAAAGAAAGTGCATTTGTAAACAAATGACACGTGTGATTTATAACGATACAACAGTAAATAAACAGAAAGATATGTTGAATAGACTTAAGCATTGTAACACAATTTTATATTGTTATTTTTAGACTTATTTACGATTTGATTACATATCTAAATGCAAACAATGCAGTTCTCTAACAGCATAGATTTTGAACATGCTTGTGACTCACTTGATTGGAATTGTATGTGAAATGTATTAACGGATTTTGGGTTTCGTGGGCGTGTACGTCACTTGATAAAGATTTTTTTTTTTTTTAAGAATCAAATAAACGTTATTGTGAATGGTAGGATCGCAGAGTGTGTTAAAATAGAAAGAGGATGAATACAGAAATACTGTACACCTCCTTTCGTATTAATTATGTCTGCAGAAATTTTAATCATAATGGTTTAGGAAAACAGGACAATAAAAGGAATAGGCATAAATGATGTAGAACATAAAATGTTCAAGTTCCCCCTTGACACCCATTTACTAAACAATGGTCACAAATATTTATTTGAACAATCTATTATTTCTACCCTTACCACGAGTTTCAGAATTGTTCATGAACAGTGACAACACGCAACCTGTGTGGCTAGGATGTTATAGGAAGTCCAGTTAACAAATACTGTTCTTGTTTGAAAAGTAATACAGAGTCCTTCTGAATAAAAAAAATAAAACTCGGTATTTTGTTACCCACAGCTTACAAGAATATGAAACCATAAATCATAACAATAAATTGTTAGATGTTAAAATATTATGCAGAATTTGGTCATTTAGAATGTACCACCAATTAGAAGACTCAAGTTTCTAAAATCCTTCATTTTGTCCAAACCCATACACCTCTGGATATTATTACCTAATCAGCGTTACCACTTAATTCAATGTTTTTTTCAATGAATTTCAGCTTATTAGGAATAGTAAACGAACTAAGATATGCAGGAAAACAGAAACTGAAACTTTAAAACAATAGGCTTTAGATATGTCCGACTGCATTAATATATATTAATGGTTTGACGCTTGTATCCATGAAAAAAGTTAAAGCCTTACATCACAAACGAAAAAACCAAAAACATTGTGACCAAAGTACAGCCATTCAGTGGAAAAAATCGAAAATCATGGACCAGTTTTTGGTTCAGGCTTTGGTGGATACAATTTGCTTTGGAGGCATATCCTAACCCGTCTTTTTAATGATAAGTTAATAAGAAAAGGAAACTTGATAATTAGGCAAAAACCAATTGAAAAAGGAAAATATGCGATAAAACGTTTTCTTAAAGAAACTAGAACATTTCAAAATAGTTGAAGCAATCATGACTAATGCAGATTTGCTCTGGAATTTGTCTCACATTGTGGTGGATTTCCTCAATAAAACAATTCTTAAAAAATAAATAAATAAACAAATAAATTATTTTAAAAAAAGCTGGAATAAAACTTAATAGTGCTCACTGACCACACTCTGCATTTCCACATAATTATTAAAGAAAACGAAGGAGCTAAAAGATTCTATGAAATGTACACTCACTATGAACGTAGATGTAACCGACGCTGTAAATGGTTAGAAAAACTGAAATCTGAAATCTCTAGGAATGAAATGTTCACCTATATCCACAAAATTGAAAATGTTAAATTGACGTATTTGCAGATTAGACATATACACATTGCATTGAGTAATAGAACTACAAACAAATGGTACAGTGATCGTTTTAAATGCTATGGGCCTGGCAAATACGAGCAGAGTGCATTCTGTAATGAAGAATGAGATTCATTCCGGAATGTGATTTTTTTTTTCAAAGACGTACACAACGAATTTAGTTACAAATAACAAAACTCGTTCAACGTAACAACAGAAGTGATATTGGAGAGGATCGACATGTACAAACAGAGATAAACTTTGACCATGTCACTATGCTTGATAAATCTTATATTTATAGATGTAAGCTCGAGAAACGTAGATTACTTTTCAAAGTCAACTGAGCAACCGACTTCAAATCATACAATGTAGTTCTATAGTTAACAATATTAAAAATAAGTTTGATGCTGCGTGCAACGATGACAGACCAAAGGTTTCCTTTATTCTCTTCTTTTTTTTTTTTTTTACAGATACACAAAATGATGTACCCACCTCCTAATGTGTTCTTTTTCCCAATCCTATCTTTTATGTTCCTCATGACATTTGGACTGGCAAATTTTTAGTGTATATTATGAGACAATGCATGTCACTTTCTGTTTCAATGTGAAGTGACTACCGGCAGAAAGTGAAACACATGTCAGAAAGAAAAATATGTAGTTAATCTGCCAAACAAAATGGACAAACAAATTACGATACAAAACACGACCCGTTTCCAACTCTTCGGTCTTCTTCAGGCAAGATAAACAACATTCAGGACAATGAAAACGAAGGACGACCAACCACTAATCTTCTGGAATTCGGCTTTGAATGAAAACGACGCCTTTGGAAAGGAGACAATGCTTTCATTCAACGCCCATCTTGCGCCAAATTCGATAAGATAAGGGATCACTCGTCTTCTGTTTCCATTGTTCTAAATGTGGTTTATCTTGCCTGAAGAAGACTTGAGAGGTCAAAAGGCGTCAAGTTTAGTCTCGTTATTTTTTTAGTACCTGTTATCTGGCAGACTTACCTTTTTTTCTGAAAAGTTTTCACTATTCGTTTTTTCCCGTCATTTTTTAAAAAAAACTTATCCGTATCTTTGTCGGATGTTAAAAACAGGTGGAAAAGTTGGAGAGCAAATTTGGTGCTTGTGCCATCAAGAATATTATCAACGCAACCATGTTCCATTGCTTCTGTCAAATCAAGGTTTTATTAACGAATTTTATTCCAGCTATTTACCGGCACACTCCACGTTATCTGACTTGACCCGTTGCTTTCAGATCAGTTGGAAATGTTCCATACTGAGCAAGCTGTTTCGCTTACAGAAATAGCTTATTTTGGGTATGACATTTGAAAGTCTTTTGGAACAGAAGTACGTTGTTCATAATGTGAATATATTAATGCAGATAATAAAAGACAGGCGTTTTATTTCCTGTCAGATGAGGCTGTTGTCGAGTCCCTGGACTAATATCGCCTAAAGCTCCGTAAATGGGTAGTTCATACACACTGGTGCGTACAACGTTGAACTTCAGATTCACATAATTTAACACCCAGAAATGTTGAATAAATTCATTTATGTTAATGCTGAATGAACGCATTGCAGCTATTAATATGCAACTTAACATTTTGGATCTGTTATGAAACTGTCTTGTTGTAAATACCATTCATTTTTCACATGAACGAAAGATACAATATGTTACAAGTTTTCAAGGCTGAAAAAAACAACGAATTTAACTGATTTCATTCTAAAGTACCCACAGGGCTAATTCACATCGCTTGGGTCAAATTACCACGAACAGATCGAAACAGCTCTGCTCGGTTAGTGCCAGACAGAAATGTTCATTTATAGGACAACGATCCAACCTACCAACCTAACTCCTGCTAAACAAAAAAAAGGGGAAGGGGTGGTGAAAATGATCGGGGAAGGGCGTCACACACACACACACACACACACACACACACACACACACACACACACACACACAAGGGGAGAAAAATTTAACTAGGGACAATAAGGAAAGAGTAAACTTCAGGAATAGCTAGACGGAAAATAAAAAGTAATGAAACACACACGCAGAGAGAGAGAGAGAGAGAGAGAGAGAGAGAGAGAGAGAGAGAGAGAGAGAGAGAGAGAGATGGTTTAATGTTCAGTAGTCATTAGTCATTTCCGTTAAATACAAATACCATACCATCAAAATACAACATGCATGGACTCTGCAAATAACACAAACTCTATTTTCTGAGAGTTAAACACACAGCAAGGCTGTGAACTGAACTCAAGAATATTAAACTCAGCTGCGCCTTCCCACTATCCCACCCCCTCTGCCCTGATCTCCTAAAATCAGAATTACCTCCTCATCACTAACCCCCACCCTCCTTCATCCTTACCCCCCCCCTCTCTCTCTCTCTCTCTCTCTCTCTCTCTCTCTCTTCCTTGTTCCTGACACACTACATTTCGACTTTGGCCAATGGCCAACAACATACTTTGCACGGATTTTCAAAACAGGCTGGACAGTACTAATTCATTTTTGTTTAATTTCAGTAATGGCATGGTGCACAAACTGAGCAACATTTTGTACAAACATGACATCAGTAGATTTCATTAAATCACCAAATAATTCATCATTAATTCAGTTTGTGCCAAGATATTTAAGTCGTAGTTCTTTGTAGCATGGACAGTTACAAACAAAGTGAATTTCATTTTCTATCTTAGCTCTGGAAAACAACAACAACAACAACAACAACAACAACTGCACAATACATACGTGGTATTATTTTGAATACATCGAAAAATTGCATTCAATGGGAGGGTGCCCATTCTCAATTTAGCAATAACATCTCTAAAATAATTAATTCGCATATTATCAATATATGGTTCGCTCAGGAAATTGACTTAAAGGATGAATACAGACAGAATCTCTCACTGCTGTTAACTGTAGTGGACCAGTTTTCAATGAAGTTTGCTAAAAGACACCCTCTTAATAATGACAGAAAAGATCGTTCATTTCCGACGCCTTTGCTCAGCCAAGCGAAACCAAATGCACAGTGTTGAAGCCCATTTCTTTGTTTAGATGCCCAACATAATTTTGCATTTCCTGCCATACTGGGCTGCATTAATATGCTTGTTTGGGCAGTCTGTTAATAACTATATGTAGTAGTTTCAATCTATATGTCACTGCTTTCAAGCATGAATAGACGTATATTGGATATCAGCCTAGCTCTCCACACGTGCATGTGTTTGGGGTTTGAGGGGAGGCGCTGAAAAATCGCTTACACGCCTCAGTATGCACTTTTTCAATCACTGCTATGGCATGTAGACCCCAGATTTCTGACCCCTACAACACGATTGGCTGGACCTGGGCGTCAAAGATTTTAAAGTATGTCTGTCTTGTAAATTCATTGAGTTTGAGGAGAACTCGAGCACAGTCAAAGGTAGCTGTCTTTCCCTTTGCTACAATGTGGCTGACCCCTTGCATCAATCTTAACCGTGTTTAATGCAAGACCTAAATATGTATAACTGTTCACAACTTCCAGCTCCTCGCTATCCAGAAACCATTTTCCATTTCTGTCTAGGTAACCCCTTTTTCTAAATACCATAACCTTAGTTCTATCTATGTTAATATAATTATAAGAACCAATCCTTGCATAGTGCATTAAGGTGGTTCAACTGATTTTGTAGTCCAGCTGGTGTTCTTGATAAAAGGGCTAGATCATCTGCAAACAATAAAATGAACAATTCAACTAGACCAGGCTGTAAGTGTACTCCATGTTTTCCGGTTTCTTTCATGGCTATGGCTATATCATTTATAAACAGAGAGAACAGGCCAGGACTCAACGTACAGCTCTGCCTGATATCAACAGGACATTCAAACAAGTCGGTCATTGTTTCGTTGACACGAACAAAGGATACAACCGATGAATACATGCCCTTTAAGGCCATTGAAAATGGACCAGACAAACCTGCTCTCCCAAGAGTTTCAAAAGAGGGAAACACGATGAACTGAATCGAAAGCCTTTTTCAGATCTATGAATGCTACATACATTTTTTCACCCTTTTTATTGAATGTTTTCTCAGTAACAGAAACTAGCGTATGCATATGATCTATAGTTGAATATAATTTCCTGAAACCTGCTTGCTCCTCGACAATTTTTTTTCATTTACATCCATCCATCCTGTAAGCCTCATTCTGAGTATACTTGTGTAGAGTTTACTCTCAACACTTAATAAAGAAATACTTCTATAATTATCAGGCACATATGTGTCGCCCTTCTTAAAATGGGTACAATTATCGACTGTGACCACCGTACTGGGAATTCACCATTTCTGAAAATGTTATTGAGTAGACAAGTCAAGAATGAGACTGATTTCAACCAGGAAACCTTTAACATTTCTGCGGTTATTCCATTACAGCCACACGCTTTGCCATTCTTTAGCCCATAAATAGCCTTTCTAATTTCTTCCTCAGTAATAGGAACATTTAGTTCATCGACTGCATCTTCATCAACGTACCTGTTGACAAGAATTCTCTGCCCCTCCACCTCTTCCATCCTAAAAACAGCCTCTGAATGTTGGTACCATTGTCCTAATGTTATGTGTTTACCTGTCTTCTTTTTATGCGTCTATGCATTTAATCTTATTTCAGTCCAGAATAATTTAGCGTCATGAATAGCATTATTCAGTCTATTCGCTCTTCCCTTTTTATACGCTGATTGCTTTGCTTGTTTTAACTGTCAGTAATTCTTCCTTGCTTCTACAAAGGCAACCAGATGTCTATTCTCAATTACCCGAACTTCGTCGTCATTATTACCGGTTCCATTTTCTACTTTCTCACTACTCTGTGGTTCCTTTATATCTAAATACTTCTCCTTCCTTTTCATAGGTTGTCTGTATGCATTAAAAATTTTACGAGTTTTTTTGCTTAGCTTCTTTGCATTCTTTATCAAACCAAGGGGCCTGTGACGGTACAAAGTGTCCGCAGAAACAAAGTGTCCGCACGCGGACACTTTGTTCCCTGCGGACACTTTGTACCGTGAACTGACATTCAAAGTGTCCGCAGAAATCCTGCGGACACTTTGTTCCGCGAGTTGACATATAACTTACAAAAGCGGAACAAAGTGTCCGCAGCCGTTTCAGCCTCAGTGTGAGTGGGTGAATGTGCACGTACACTCCCATACGCGTGCGTGCGTGCGTGTGTGCGTGCGTATATATCATCTGTAATTATTCTCTGTTGATCACATAGTTCGTCTAAACGATTGTCAAGTTTACACAGAGAGAGAGAGAGAGAGAGAGAGAGAGAGAGACGCAACCGCCTCTCGATTACTCACCTTCTATCCAAGTCCACACCTGAGGTCATTGTCCATGAGGTTGGTAATTGGCTCTCCCGGGAAGAACGTTGCGCGGTCGTCACGCTCCTTGAGTTCGCAATAGGATTTGGCCAGTATTAACCTTTTCCGCATGACGTTTTTGACTACACAGACCTGATCCTGCAGGTCGCCCAAGACCCACACATTTTGTAGAGGTTTTTCCTATTGCGTATCCCTCTTCAGATCGCGTGGGTCTTGTAAGACCCACATCTGATAAAGGGCGGTTCAGCAACTTATTCCTCTACAGATAGCGTGGGTCATGTGCGACCCATTACAATATATAGGTCCTGGGGGAACCTTGACTAATTATGCTGATAATTGATTGTGTCCATACATGAATTTCCAATACCTGTGATGGACTGTATTTCGTCTGGTCCCAAATTTTGGGGACATGCTTAACCAAAACAGGTAAACCTGTAATACCGGTCGACCTGTTTACCTGGCAGCTACTCACCTGCGTTTTGTGTAAGCTGGGTGAGCGAGGATTTCCCTTAAGTCTCTGAAGAGCTACCAGCCAGGCAACACTTTCAGAGAGCTGAAGGGAGACTGAAGTCAGGTCCTTGCTGGCAGTCAGATATGTGTTGATAGTTGAATTGAAGTTGGGGTTTGTGCTAATGAAGTTGTTGTTGTTGTTGTTGTGGTTGTTGTTTTTCGGTTTTCACGTTTTAATCAAATAATAGAGATTACAAATGCGCATAAAGGGGACAGTGCGCCAAGTCATATGTACATTAGCATCATTTCTGTAAGTTCTATAAACAGTTAATGGCATATGTCCAAAAACAGTTTTTTTTAAAGAAGGAACAAAAACAAACAAACAAACAAACAAACAAACAAACAAAATATACATAGACACGTACATAAGTTTACACGACCGGAAAAAAAAACAAACTACAGTGGGAAAGAAAAGAAAAAAGAGTGACCTCATCTTTTGTGAGATTTAACAACTTATTGCTTCTCCTCTCCTTCCTCACTCGCTCCATTTCAGAGGGAGGTTGTGAAAGAAAGGAGACTGGGCATATGGAAATGTGTATTAGATCAAGATCTTAAAGAAGTGTTTTCTTAAAGAATCATTGGCCTATAGTTGTTCCATGCAGTATGAAAATGGTTTAGATTGTTGTTGACTTTAGCATTAAACAATTCAATTTTATATCTATTGCTCAATTGGCTCTGAAAAATTGAAGCATTTGGTCTACGTGTTTCGATTTTGCACTTATATATATATATATATATATATATGAAATTTAGCTAGCATAATAATGAAATCAAAAACTGTCTCTGTTTTCACACATTGATCTATTCCAAAAATAACGATATCTCGTGTGATTTTAATGTTAGTTGTGTTTCGGCGTTATTCATTAAATAATCAAGAGTCCCTCCTTATTCACAAACTTGGCACTATCCACCCAAATGGAATCAATATCAAACACTGACTTTCCTCTATAACAGCCCTTTGTTCTTACTTATCTTGATTTTGTCTCTTAACATTATTATTACTATTTTTATTTACTTTATCCCCCCCCCCCCCCAGTCCTTCTGCTCTTAACCCATTTCTCTCTTCTTCCCCACCCTGCCCTCTCCTTCTATACCCCCCCCCCCCCCTCATCCCTTCCAACTCTCTCCTTCCTTCCCCCTCAATCCTTGCTGAACACTTTTCATCTTCAAGCAGTATTCACTTTTCAGCTTTTTGGCAGTGCTCACTTCCTCACTTCCCCATTTCTCCCTGCCCACTGTCACCCATTCCCACTTGTCCCTCTGAGCAAAGAAGGTTTTAAACCGAAGCGCCCTCATCCACCTCTTCCTCAAGGACCTGCTACCATACCCCAGGCAAGTTGTCTTATTATGTGTATGATTCAAATTTGTAGCCATTTTAATTTTATATCTTTGATTTTGTGGACATGAGTAAATACTTTATTCCAATGGATTTCAGATTTCAGTTTGTTTAGCCATTTGGAGCAGCAATTTGGCTTGCGCTCATCTTGAATGAAAATTTCATAGAACCGTTTGACTCCTTTATTTTCTTTCATAATAATATTTAAAGCCTTGGGTGTGTTATGATTTATGTCTGTGTTATTATCTATTTTGATACCCATTTTCCTTATGAATTGTTTCATTGAAGAAATCCATCCATTGTATGAGATAAAATCTATGGTGTAGTCAACATTAATGCTAAATTCTCTGAAGTTCATAAATTGTCCATTTTGTTTCAGAAAGTGTTTTATTGCGAATATTCCTTTCTCAATTAACTTATTTTTCTTGATTACCGCATTTCCTACTTTTATCATGTCATTGTAAAATACGGGCTCAACAAGTAGTTCATTTATTGTCTCAGGTGTCACACATAGACAAAATTCCCGATAGGCTGTAAACGTGTCTTTCCAAAACAAATTAATACTTGTGTATCCAGAACCGTACCCTGGTCCATAATTTTCGATTCTATCACTGGAAGGGTATATTTTTTAAAACGATATTCTTCCATTTATGACTTGTGGTTTTAAGTTTCTTTATCCACAGAAGTTTCAAACATTAATGTATTTTTTTTATATCAGGTATGTTTAAACCACCTTGTTTTACAGTCTTCACTGCTGTTTTCCTGCTTATTCTATCTTGTTTGCCATTCCAAACGAAGCTGAAACACATCTTTTGAAGTTTTTGAATTAAAAGGTCAGGAGGGTTAGGTAGCAAAATCCAGAGGTGTATAAGTGTTGATAGAATAAGGGACTTGAGAACAGCAACTCTTCTGACTTCTACTTCTCTGAGACAAAATTTTGAATAATATTTTAACTTCCAAAAATTTGTCATTATAATTTAAGTTTTCACATTCTTTTAGGTCTTGAGTGAACCAAACACCCAGTATTTTGAATTTAGAAGGATTCGATATCATTTTCAGATGAGGACAGTATCTTTTTTCGAGTTTTTAGAACACCCTAGCCATATTGATTACGTTTTTTCATTATTCAAGAGTAGGCCTGAAATTCTGCCAAACGTGGTAAGGACATTTATAGATCGTTCAAATGAAGTTTTGTCACCAATGTTTACTAACTGAGTGTCATCAGCAAACTGAACTATTTTGTGTTCTATATCGTTTATTTTTATACCTTTTATGTTCTTGTTGAAGGCAGTCCTTCTCTATGGAACCGAGACATGTCGGGTAACCAACACCATCACCAGGAAGATACAGACATTCGTCAACAAATGCCTGCGCCACATCCTCAACATCAGGTGGCCGGAGAAGATCTCGAACGCTGACCTATGGAAAAGAACCAGCCAGAATCCGATCGACCAGGACATCAAGAAAAGAAAATGGGGCTGGATAGGCCATACGCTCTGCAAACCCACAGACAACGTCACTAGACAAGCACTAGAGTGGAACCCACAAGGAAAAAGGAAAGTGGGACGGCCAAAACAGTCGTGGAGAAGATCCGTCGAGAGCGAAGTGAAGGAAGCCGGAATGACATGGACTCGGCTGAAGAGAACAGCCCAAAACAGAGTCCGTTGGCGTGGTGTTGTTGCGGCCCTATGCTCCACTGGGAGACAACAGGACTAAGTCAAGTAAGTCATGTTCTTGTCTTCCTTTATCATTATCGCTAGAATTTCTGCACATATTATGAATAGGTAAGGAGATATAGGGTCTCCCTGTCTACATCCCCTTTCTATTTTAAGCCATTGTGCAGTCTGGCCATTTACAGTGACTGTTGATTTAATATCTTTATAACAAGTTTCTATCCAGTGGCATATACTGCTACCAAAACCAAAAGCCCTTAGCACATTGAACATAAAATCCCAGTCGAGGGAGTCGAAGGCTTTTTCAAAATCTATAGATAGCAACAGACCAGGGAGATTTCTGGCATTTAAGTAATTAATCAAATCATAAATCAGTCTAATATTGTCACCCATATATCTGTTAGCCATGAAACCTGTTTGGTCTTCACTAATGATAGAAGGTAAAACATTTCTGATTCTCTTGGAAATACACGAGGAAGCTATCTTGTAAACTAGATTTAGGAGGGAGATGGGACGCCAGTTTTTTTTTTTTCTTTTTATAAATTCTTTGGGTTTATCACCTTTTGGTATAGAAATAATCAGTCCCTCCTTTTGTGTTGCCGAAAATTCTCCATCTCTATACGATTCATTTATAGATCTTACCACCAGTGGGCCAAGTATTTTCCAAAAGAACTTAAAAAATTCGGCACAGAACCCATCTGTACCTGGGCTTTTGCCATGTTTCATATTTTTAAAGCTATACTTGCTTCTTCTAAAGTGATTTCCCCTTCCAACATTTGTTTATCATCTTCAGATAATTTTGGAATTGTTTTAACAAGTTTTTTTTTTTTTTTTTTATTTCGCATTTTTCAGTTACCTTTTTCTTGTACAAGTTTTCGTAGAAAATTTTAACTTCGTTTAAAGGATCTTTCTGTTCTTTTGTTACTTCATCATCTTTGGTCACTAGTCTGGTCATTTGTTTACTAATATAATTTTTTTTTTCCAGGTTACAAAAGTATTTCGATATTTTTTCACCGTCTGCGATCCACCTCGCCTTTGACCGTAACAGTACACCTTCCATTTTCTGTTCCCTGATCGCTCTTAATTCTTGATTTTTTTTCTTCAATCATTCTTATTTCAGCTTCTCCTTTATTCTCTATCCTCTCAAGATTCTTTATATTTTTGGTGATTTTGATTTCTTTTTCTGATTTTTTTTTCATTGTAGCGTAAGCTATTGATTTACCTCTTATTTTCATTAATAGGAAATCTAAGAAGACTTTGTCTTTTAATTTAAGTTTTTGAGTCCAGATTTTAGTAACTCAGACAATACTCATTGATCTTGTATTGCTGATTGATCAACTATGTGTTCTTTTATAACATTTAGAATAAATTCATTAATTTCATCTACATATTGTTTATCCTTTAGTAGAGACACATTGAATTTCCAGAATCCTTTAGATTTTTCACTTTTATCGAATGTCAAACATAATGTAACCATCGAATGATCAGATCGATAACCTGGTTCAATATCAGAATTTTCATAATAAGAAATAAGATACTCAGATAGTAAAAAGAAGTCTAATCGACTTTGCTTAAGGGGAGTTCGTTTACGCCAGGTATATCTCCTACATTCCGGATTCTCTTCCCTCCATATGTCTGCCAACCCAATTTCTTCTGTCATGTTTATGAGTTCTTCTCTTGCTTTCCGATTATTATCGTGTACATAGTTGTAACAGTCAAGATGGGGATCCATTGTGATGTTCCAATCACCCACACAAATAATATAATTGGTATCATAACTCCTTATGTTTTCCTTAAGCGTGCTGTAAAATAGTGGATCATCTTTATTGGGCCCATACACATTAACCAGGAGAAAGTGTTTTTCAAATGCACTAAATGCTACAATTATGAAGTTACCGTTTTTATCTCGTTGGACGTTTGTTATTTTAAATTCAAAATTATTTGAAAACAATACAGCTACACCTCTGGAATTTGACCGATATGAGGCAAATAAGCATTTATAGCCCCATTCTGCAGTTACGTATTTCTCAAGTTTATTGGTAAAGTGGGTGTCCTGTAGACAGTAAACTGAATAATTTTGCTGTTTTAAATAGTGAAAGATATCCCTACTTTTATGTATGTCTCCTAGACCTTGACAATTTAAGGACGCAATAGTTAGACTATCCATTTCAAGTATACAAAGCATAGAACAAAGGAGGTTAACACGATGGAAAACAAGAATGAAGCCCAGTTCTTCCATAAATCACATCTTATATAACAATAATCCTCATTGAATACGTCGACGCACTCTCTGTTACACAAAAACACATATTAACAAATACAAATATGAAAAAAGTGTACATAATCTCTGCATGAGAGATCTGTAAAATACGTAAAAAGATGTCGTAATCTACTTGACCGCCGCAAGCGAGCACTGAGTGCAAATGACTTTTTAAAAAAATAATAATAAAAAATAAAAAAAATTATAAAAAAAAATTTTTTAAAGGGGGGGAGGAGGGGGGGGGGGGGGTGATTGTGTCGACCGACGTTTCAGAAGAAAAGAAGAAAGAAAGGGTCGAAAAATAAGAAATATTCTCATTATAGTCTGAAAGTTAACACGGAGAGAAAAAAAAAAGCAAAAAATAAAGTAGACATGAATGGACACGATGAATTATGAAAAAGAAAGCAGACCGAGGTTGGATGAGGACTGAGCAGATGAGCCGGGGGGGGGGGGGGGGGGGGGGGTAACTACGGTCCAGGTTGTAAAAATAATAATAATATAGGGGGAAACACACACACACACACACACACACACACACACACACACA
>CM065735.1:48702860-48707860 GCA_033310375.1 Conus canariensis | reverse complement strand
TGTGTTTGATGTGAACCTGTATACCTATTCGGTGACCAAGAAAAAGGGAAGGGGAAGGGGGAAAAGAGAAGAAAAAAAAGCTGACGTTGTGCATACAAAAAAGAAAGGGAAAAGAAGAGTGCGCGGGCACATACACACGCAGGGCGGACGTGCGCGCACACGCATTGAGGTAACTTACATCACACCTCATCGGTCTCTCTCTCTCTCTCTCTCTCTCTCTCTCTCTCTCTCTCTCTCTGTGTTGTCAGTCTCCCTCTCACGTTCTCTTCTCCTCTCTCTTTGCGCGCACGCGCTCAGGTACACAAACACACACACACACACGCGCGCGCGCGCGCGCGCGCGCATACACATGGTCGCGTTCGCGGGCACGTACCATATATACACAGCAGCCAACAGCGGTGTGTCTCTTCCCTGTGGGGAAGAGAGCCCCTGTTGTACTTTATCCACAGTCTTTCCCTTGCTCACTCCTCCAAGCAACCTCTTGGCCATTTCGCTCATTTTCGGGCCAAGGGGGAGCGTTCCGGGGGGAGATGGGCACCGGAAAGAACACACACACACACACACACACACACACACACACACATGTGCTCGCCGGGAGACACAATTCAAAATGGCGGAGACACTCAGCTTCTAATTTTTCTCTGGCAAAAGTTGTCGCATTAGAAGGTCCCGGGATGAAGACTAGAAGTCGATGTTCGCGATCAGCTACAAGTCTGACCAGTGTGACTGCACGAAATCTTAGGGCAGCTGGACGAGCACCCACAACATCTACAGCGAGTAGGGGAGTCCGAACCGAGCAATCTGCACCATCAACTGACCAAAGTATCGCCAAGACTTCGGACGCAATATTTCCGATCAGCGATCAGCCGTGCGGTGCCGGCCCGGAGACGCCCGATTCTATGGGGGGTGCAGATCCTGATTTGAGGCAAATGATTTTGACCCTTTGCGATCGGGTATCTTCCTTGGAAGGGGCTGTGCTTCGGTATCAGGAGTCGGTACAGAGCGCCAAAATGGAACGCCGTTCGACTGTAACACAGTCAACACAGACTGAAGATACAAGTAGGCCTACAGTACGTACTTTCGCGGAGGTAGCTAAATCACCTCCACCCTCTAGTGCAGCGGAACCATACGCACAGGCGGTTCCGAAGAAGAAAGGTAGGCCAAATAATGCAAGCACGAAACTACAAAAATCTCTTCAGAAGTCGCTCGCTTCGCATGACGAAAGTACTTCGGATGACGTAAATCGCAAAAAGTCGTACTCGGCGTCTTCCAAGAAGAACAAGAAAGAAAGCGAGGAATCAGATCTACCAAAAGTGCTTATTCTGCATGACTGTGCTGAATCACGTACAGCCTAGGTAAATCCTATGATTTCAAAGCCTGCAAAGAAAGTAGCTACACTCTGACAGACACCCAAAACAGACTGAAAACTGTCTGCTCTTCTCTTGACAAGCCAGATGCTGTTGTTATCCATTGTGGCGTCAATGATCTTAAAGTCAAAGATGCCAAAGAAGCATGCAATAATCTTACCTCTGCTGTGAAAAGCATGGCCAAAAGACATCCTACAATAAAGTTTGTTGTTAGTAACTCCACCGCTGTAAAAGATTCCAGTCTAGAAGTGAAGAGGCAGCTGTACAACGCAATGGTCACCTCAGAGCTACACGAAGTGCCCAACATCTCCTTCGTCAGGAATGACAACATCAAGCTGTACAACCTGAGGGACGCCATCCACCCCAACTCCAGAGGGACCAGCATCCTCGCCAGTAACATCGGGCGTCATCTTCGCAACCTCCTCTGGGAAACACCGAGGAAGCCATCACGCTCTGCAAGGTTCTACCACCCCCATACCTACTCCGGACCTTCACATCGTGACTGGTTCAATCCTTACCTTGCCCTGAGCGACTGGGACCTTTTCTACTGACGTCAATTTTTGTTCCACCTGCAAACTTGGGACTGCTGAGTAATCCACGTTCACTTCTCCATTAATGACTGTTCAGCATCGTAATTTAGAATATTGTAGATTCTGTTAATCAGTTATAGACGAGAGAAATATTTTAAGTAACCCTTGTATACCTACATAGGACTAATCGTTTGTTTTTATTTTTGTCATATTTTTCTGACAAACTAACGTAGGCGTATTGTTTTAGCATTGTTCTAACAATCTTTGTGTTATTAGAGCGTGTTTAAGATTTCCTTTCATTATATTATTGCTTTATTTACTTACGTTCGTTAATTGCGTTTTCCCATCCTTTACATGATGTCATCTAAACATCTTCAATTTATGAAGTTTATGCAGTGGAATGTTAGATCTGTTTCCACAAACTTGCCTTATTTAGTTCAACATCTTGCGAATAATTCCTACCAAGCTCTTATTTTGCAATCTTTGAATGTGAAAAGAAACAAACTGCCTAAATTATCAGGCTATTATTACCCACCAGTTCATGAACAAGTAGATGCTGTTACTAAAATCAATACAGCTATATATATTAAAGAAGGAACAGATTATAAAGTATACCCGTCCCCTGCTCCAAACAATATTCCAACTTTACACTCGTGTGCGGCTCGAATTAAATTAAGGGAAGATTTTATGATAAACATAGTATCTACATATCTTCCCAAAGGACCAAATGAATTTAATACAGAATGGTTACACACTCTACCAGACAATGAAAAATGGTTAATAGCAGGGGACTTTAACTCCCATTCGCCATTTTGGGACAAGGATTGCACATCAGTAACTAGTAACCGATTTGTAGAAAATATTGTTGATTCATGTTTATACTTGCTTAATGATGGCAGCATAACTAGAATTCCAGACATTCCAACTCATAGGGCATCAGCAATAGATTTATCCTTGATATCTCCTGCATTAGCATCTGAATGTAGCTGGTCTACCTTTGACGATTCTCTAGGAAGCGACCACCTTCCAATAATTGTAACTTTTAATAAAATAACTGATTCTTGTGAATTTCAAGAAGACATAATCCCAAAATATAATTATAAATCAGCTGATTGGGAAACCTTCAAAAACAAACTAGCTACATACAAGACTGTTGATATTAATATTGATAGCGTTGATTAGTTATATTCGTATTTTACTGATGCTATCCTTAGTGCTGCAGATGTAGCCATTCCAAAATTTCGCCCAGTTAAGTCAAACAAACACTCAGGAAATATCTGGTGGTCACCTGCTTGTGACTCGGCCGTTAATAATAAAAAATGTTTGTTTAAAATATATTTAAAAGACAAAACACCAGAGAATCTAATAGCCAAGAACAGAGCTAATCACTACAGTAACATGGTAATAGCTCAAGCTAAAAGGCAATATTGGTCCTCTTTCTGCTCTAATGAGATTTCGAATCATAAAGATTTACAAAAAGTTTTGAAAAAGTTTCATGAAATGAAAAGGGGTTTAAACTTGCCATCTTGTCCTGTCAAGCTGAAGAACAAAGAATTTCCTTCTAATTCAGAAAAAAACAGAATCATTCGCCGATATGTTTTCAGAATCTATGCGTTTGGAAGGTCTGTCCTTTAAAGATCAAACTTTCAGAACAGAAGAAGAAAATAAAGACGATTATATAGATCCAGTTAATGATAATAGTCATTTCATCAATGCTCCAATTACTCTTGATGAAGTGAAAGATACAATTCTATCTCTTCCTAATAAGAAAACTTCCGTGGGACTAGATAAAGTTTCCAATGATATGCTTAAACACCTGCCTGAAAATTTTGTCTTGTTACTGCAGAAATTGTTTCAAAAATGTTGGTTTGAGGGCGTTATGCCAGAACAATGGAAACAGTCTATCATTGTACCAGTTTTAAAGCAAGGCAAACCTCCAACAGATAAGCATAGTTACAGACCAATAGCATTAACCTCACATACCTGTAAACTATTAGAGAGAATAGTTTTGAGAAGATTGACGCAATATTGTCAAAAAAATAAAGTTATTCCAGTTAATCAAGCAGGCTTCCAAAATGGCAGGTCTGCTATTGACAATTTAGTGAAACTCACAACAAATGTGAAACAACAATTTGCAAGAAGAAGAAATGTTCTAGCGACCTTTTTTGATATCAAGAAAGCTTATGACCAAGTCTGGCACGCCAAGCTCCTTTACAAATTGAAACAAATTGGGATTTCGGGACATTTATATCACTACATTAAATGCTTTTTGAATAAAAGAAGCATACGTGTTCGAGTGGGGAATGCATACTCCAATTCTAGATCTTTGCATATGGGATTGCCACAAGGTTCTGTTATCGCCCCTATGTTATTTAACATCTTAATGTACGATTTGCCTTCGCTGTTATCAAAGCATGTTGTATTAGTACAATATGCTGATGACTTATGCATCTGGATGAATGTTACAATGAAAAGAAAAACATCAAAAAGGGAATTGAACTACATCAAGAAGATCTATCAAAGAGAGCTCGATCATATATTTACTTATATGGACGAAAATGGTCTGACATTATCTACAGAGAAAACACATACGATTCTCTTTAATAATGGCAGCAATCCATCAGAGCTGCCGTTTTTTAAAATTGAAAATACGACTGTTCAGTATAAAGATATCGTGAAATTTCTAGGTATCAATCTTACACCAAAGTTGTCCTGGAATGCTCATATCAACTACATCGTTACCAAGGCAAGGAAATGTTTAAATCTATTAAAGATTATAAGCAAACAAGCCTGGGGATAAGATTGCAAAGTTTTGAAACATCTCTCTACGTCGCTGATTAGATCAAAATTGTCCTATGGACAAGAGGTATTTTTTAGTGCCCTGAATTATTTACTTAAGAAACTTCAAAGTATAGATTGCAAGGGTTATAGGCTTGCTCTTGGTGTGCCTTTTTACGCATCAACACTTGGAACTTATAAAGAAATTGGAGAATTGCCTTTGGACGAGTACCGAAGTCTTGCATGTACTAAATACGTTCTTAGAAGTTCGACAAGTAACAACTTTGCATATGAGGAACTGAAAATTACATCTGAAAAATATTTT
>CM065735.1:48682860-48697860 GCA_033310375.1 Conus canariensis | reverse complement strand
AGCTGGATTAATTTAAACTCTTCACTGCCCCAGCCCAGAATTGTTTTGGGCCAACATATGCATTCCGAATTCCTGTAGCCCGGAGAATTTTCGAAGTGATGACATGATGTAAACAAAAATGATCTTTCACTGGTAACCAGTGAAAGTTAAAAAAAAAGTAAATACTCTGAGATTGGTTGAAAGCAATCTACAATATCTATCAAGTCATTGGATCAAATATAAAGGTTGTATTCCAAGTAGTGTATTAACCATCATGAAGTCAACATAGCAAGTGACCGCAGTAATGTATTCCCTGGCTTATAGGGTGGGTTTGCACTCTGCAGCAAAGGGGTTTTACAGAAGAATCAGAATGAGAGGCCAGTCATGCACAGAAGCGGACACTGATATGCCTGCAGAGTCACACTTCAAGAAGACAGAATCTTCTCTCCTCCAGCACTACCAACTTTGGTTCTTCAACAAATGTTTTAAATTAAGCATACTCTGGAATTGAAATGTTAACGTTGGAGGGAGGGACAGAAAAGCTGAGAAAAGGGGTGATAGAGGATAGCAAAACAATGTCGACACACAAACCACATATCCATTACCTCCTCCCCCAACCCATGGGGAAAGTTAGAGGGGTAGGGGTGGGGGTTGGGGGTTGGAGAAGCACCCGTCACAGTGTTGCCAAATGGCACAAGAGATCTGATTCCCCCCCTCCTCCTCTTCAACACAAATATGAACAACAAAAATGCTCTAGCTCTGGTGCACATGCACACTCATCTTCCATATTTTCTAATTAATTCACATTCAGGGGCTTCCACACATTTCTTCCGCAAGTTTGTTGTTTTACTCAAAACGTTTGGGAATATATCAAAAGTTTAGTTTTGCAGAGAAAAGGAGAGACAAACAATGAACACAGGCATCTATGATTGTCAGAAACCTGAAACTACCTGACAAATCCACAGGTGTTTAACTTGCCTCATCAGCTAGTGAAAGGGGGACAACTACCAGTCTTTAGAGACCCTGGACGGTCAACTCCAGGGTGGGTCCAGGAGCAACCCAGCGAGCCCCTCAGCAAATATAGGTGATGGTGGGTCGTGAGGGTTGCCGGCAGCTTCTCTCCCACTCTGAAGGGGAAATGTAAAAGTGGTCTCTGCTTGGTAGCCGCGTTCTATTGCTGCCTCTTGAAAGGTCTTTGGTGCTTTCCTCGTGGAAGCACGCCTGTGAACCCCTTACGCCATCACCTGACCATAAGGTAACGACAATGCACACTCTCTGGCGGATGTAATCTACTCATTCTTTCACACAGCCGTGCGCAAGGCACGCGCTGTTCGTCACAGAGCAAATTTTGACTACACGCGCCTTCAACACAATTTCCACACACTGGTAAGATGCTGTGTACTATACGTACTGGCATATGCTCTCTCTCTCTGTGTCTCTCTCTCTCTCTCTCTCTCTCTCTCTCTCTCTCTCTCTCTCTCTCTCTCTCTCTTATAGTGACCAGGGATAGGGACAGAAGCACTGACACTCAGCAGAACGTGCAGCAGACGATATTATGGTATCTATTCATTCTTCAGGTGGGGAGGGTGTGTTACTGTGTTTCATCACCCAAATCGCATTTTTGTTTAAAAATTCCTCTCTTTTTGGTGGCTTCTGTGTTCAGTGCATTAATTACAATACCGGTATTTGTGACCAGTGAACACAAGTGCCGAAAATAACGCAAAACAGTGTGTTTGGTACAGCTCTGATGATACAGTGTTGCTGTTAGAGTAGTGGGCCCCTACACGCCAGTGTGTTCTGTCTTTAGCCGTCATCACAAGTTCAGCAGGACAGATATTGCACCATCAAACACTGTCCTTCAATCTATTTGTGTAACGTTTGCGTGGGCGGCCTTCCTTTCTCTGACCCTAGGTTAGCTTCCAAACATGAGCTGCATTGGAATCCAGTGGTCCTCCATTCTCATGACGTGGTCAGATCAGCAGAGCTGTGACTTGACGATCGTCGCGTCCATTGAGTCAAATTTTGCCTCGTCCAGAACTTTAGTTTTCATCACCTTGCTGCTAGATTAGAAGGATGGAATGCTGGGCCCATCCGTGAAAGTGCTCTGAGGAGGACCATGTTTTGCAAACTTACGTAGACAATAAGTTGTAACAACTGAAATGTGTTCATACAATTATCTAAATGCTGTCATGTAGGAGCAAACAGTGAGGAAAAGCTCCCACCGATCATTGGTTCTGACTCCATTTCCCATAAGTTCTTCGATTGAGACTATAAACCGATGTTCTGTGTGTGAACGCATGCATAACAACTTGCACACACGTAAAATCTCATCACCAAATTTCGAAAGAGAAGGCCAGTTTGGCCATTGGTATGGATGACACGTTACACATAGCATACAACCTAGGTGAGAAATGGAACGAATGAAGGAATTAAAGACACTGAGTGAACGATATTGCATAATATTGACTGGACGACATGGGAAACGACTGAATGAAGCATCAGCTGGCAGCTCTTCAGTTGGTACTTCACAGGTAGGCGGCCTGTTGTGTAAACGAGTGTGGGTTGTTAACCGCTCAGTGCGTGGTCTCTAGCCAAGGATAGGCGCTGTATAAGTATTAATAATAACAATCATCATCATCATCATCATCATCATCCTGAAATGCCCACAACACATGCGTCAAATAGAGTCTCTGAGAGCCAAGTTCAACTCCTGGCCCTCAAGTGGCAGAGCTGTGTCCACGGACAGGACAAATGGGGCAAAGGCAGGTCTCTGGTGCCTTAAACCCCTGGAGCTGGAATAGCTCAGTTGGTAGAGTGCCGGACTCATAATCCTGGTGATACTGGCGTTGCGGGTTCGAATTTCCATAGGGCCCCTTTGGTACACGGGGAATTTTCCCCTCAGAGTTAGCATTGGTTCTGACTCCATTTCCCAAATACTGCTTCTAATGAGACTATAAACCGATGTTCCATGTGTGAACACACGTATCACATCTTGCACACATGTAAAATCCCGTTACCAACTTTTGGATGAGAAGCCCAGTTTGGTATGGATGGCACATTACACAAAGCATGCACTATACGTGAAAAATCAAAAGAATAAAACAGCTGTCAAATGGAATAATGGATAATGACAGAATGACACGGGAAACCACTGAATGAAGCGCCAGCAGGTAGTTCTTCTGTCAGCTCTACCTAGTAAGGCAACCCATTGTGTAAATGGAAATGCAGATTGTAAAGTGCTTAGAGATTAGTCTCTGGCCAGGGATAGACGCTATATAAGTACTCTCAAAAAAAAAGAAAATATGGCTCATCAGTAACTCATCAAAGTGAAGGAACACACTGATTCCAAACCTCTGCTGTCTTGCAGCAATACCCATTAAAAAGAGAGACTTTGGGAATCAACCCAAAGAAAAAAAAAACAAAAAACAAAACCAAAACCAAACAAACGTGGAGTCAGAGCCCCCAGATGTGGTCTGATGATGAACTCAAACTCCTCCCCGGCAGCTCCTGCAGCCATGGAGACTGACAGTCGTGTCGTTTCACAGATAACTGTCAAACCACCTCTCTGGCTGAGAGAGTGGAATTGCCCTATGCAACAGCTCTACACCACAACAACAAACACGCACAAGTTAATCTGAGCAGTATTTACCAACCTCACTAGAGTCCTGCGGCAATGAACAAGTGGCGAAAGAGCCAGGTGAAGATGATCACTGGCAGTCCTAGTCACAATCCTCTGTCTAGGTGGCCTCCAGCCTCGTGGTCGATCGTCTTTGACCAAAGCAGCGATGAACTTCAGCAGCATCCAGGCCAATTGGGCAACCCTAATTAGGAATGCTTTGCCTACCTGTTCAAGAGCGAGAGGAGAGAGAGAGAGAGAGAGAGAGAGAGAGAGAGAGAGAGAGAGAGAGAGAGAGAGGATTAGACAAAGTGCTCCAAACATAGCTTTTCCTTTACCGTCCAGTCAGTTCATCATGGCTGACAGACAAACTCATCCCCTTGCTGACGAACAGTCAGGAAAAAGAAACTCACGATGCTCCCTGTTGGAGCCTGGAATGGCCAGAAAGTATTGGACAGGCACTGCAAGAAGCATTATACAACTTAACAGTATGCATACAACACAGTTTAAAACTCCACAGCTCTCTCTCTCTCTCTCTCTCTCTCTCTCTCTCTCTCTCTCTCTCTCTCTCTCTCTCTCTCTCTCTCTCCTCTCTCTCTGCACTGCATTAATTTCTCCCCTCTTCAAAGATAAGTGACACATGCACGATGAGATCGTCAACATGTAGCAACACTTTCACTGGCACACAAAAGTCTGTTATGGATGTAGGAATGGTGCTGTTTCGGTGTGATGGCAGTTTCACTAACCATTTTTCACGTTTACTGTTTCATTTCATTTTTAAGTCTTCATTTCAATGATGTCCTGGAGATGTGATACGGACAAGACACTCCTACGCATGTAATTAGATATGAAAGCTATTCAAAATTTAAAAAAAAAAGTAATTTACTTCTAGGTTGTATATTCTCAGATAGTGGAACAATGGAGAACCAAACTCGAACAATGGAGTGGCAAGCTCGAACAGTGAAGAACCAAACTCGAACAATAGAGAACCAAACTCGAACAAAGGAAAACCAAATCCGACCAATGGAAAACCAAACCCGAACAAAAGAGAACCAAACTCGTCTCGAAAGAGATCCTTTCCTTCTGTACTTATCATTTGCAAAGATTGTCGATGGGATCCTCAAAGTTGGCTGTCCTGTTGTGTGTGTGTTCGGAATGTACGGAAACGTCATGATTATCAAGATCATGCTTCGTTTTCGAGAATCCACTTCTAGTGCTTTCTTCCTAGTTCTGGCCTGCTCTGACCTGCTGATGTTGATTATAGAACCCTTCATACTCATGCTGCAAAGGGAATTCAGTGTGATACACTTTGGCCGACTTGGGACCTGGCAGTGCCGCATGCACAAGATTTTGGTGTATACGACAAAGGCTTTGTCCCCCTGGATGCTCGTAGCACTCACCATGCTTAGAGCAGCTTCTGTGCTGTGGCCACTTCGTGTGAATGCTGTGTGGACGCTGAGAATGTCGCAGATTACTGCTGGTGTAATGACTGTAGCTATCATTCTAATCAACTGTCACGTTCTCTACGGATTTCATATAGAAGGGGTATTGCTTTGTAAACAATGAACTGAAAACATACAGATGGTTTTTTGACAAGGTTTGGCATTGGATAGACCTGGCCGACAGCTGTGTACTGCCTTTCATGTTGTTGTTGGTCAGCAACAGTGTTCTTCTCCGGACAGTTGTCAGATCGGTCAGAACTGGCACACGTCTTCCCATGCAACAAGCCACCCAGTATTCCAGACAACGGAAAGTGACTTCATTAACCGTCACCTTGATGGCTGCAAGTCTTTGTTTTGTTCTCCTGACAACACCACTTTCAGTCTGTTTGACCGTGTATCCGGTTTTTGACTTTCGTGACCCGATTCAGTTTGGAAAATATCAAATCTTCAATGCAGTCACCCACATCCTGTTGTATGCCCACTGTGCAGTCAACTTCTACTTGTATTGTCTGACGGGTACCAAGTTCAGAGCAGTTTCCAAGCATAACATTTTAGATTTCCAGGCCATTCTGTACAATTAAAAATAATTTCCGGAGACAGGGCTGCCCCAACAACGATGGTGGTGTCATCTAGGGCTAGTTTTCCATTAGACACAGGGATGTTAGGTACACAGCAAAAGCCAGCATCAGTGGTAGTTGTGAGAGTGGCCATGGTAGGATGGGGTGATGATTCGAGCCAAACTGAACTAACACACTCTTCAGAGATGCTTCTGTCTGCAGGTGTCAACACTAGTATTGAACAGGATGTCTTCTTTCTTTTCAAGTATTTGTATTAATTTTAAGTAAAATGCTTCGGATGTGTGTGACTGAATTGATGTCTAGTTAGCAAACTGATGAATTAATGGAAATGAATTGATAATGAAAAAAAAAAACAGTAAGGGTAGATAAGTAAATGAAAAAAAAGAAACAAATATTCAAAGGAGATTCACTGTTCCGCCAAACCAAAGAAACAACCAAATTGCAAGACAAAACACGACGCGTTTGGTCTACATTTTGCTCCCAATTTGAGGAGATTAAGTTATTGTCCGTTCTCCATGTCCATTGTTGATTGTATTGCGTGGAAAAGACCAAAGAGGCCAAAACGCGTCGTGTTTCGTTTTGTAATTTGTTTGTCTTAACGTTCGCCAGAATAGTAAATCTTCCTCTATTTTTTTTCCCCTCCAGCTCTATCACTTCTGTGTCAAGGCCTGGGAGCAGTGGGAGTATTTGTGTTTCTGGTTTTGAAATGATCTAAATACAGTGTTCAGAGAAAATGTCTAGTGTTGTGAGCCATTTATAACAAATGATGCGTGCAGACTCGAATCAAGCCAAATTCCACAAAACACGTATATCACACATGCAGAAATGCACATGTACACTCAACAAATTACGCTCTCTGCAGTGAGATCTACAATCATTTCGTGGTTTGAGATTTAGTTGGACTTCATCAAAGGATTCCTCTGGTTTGTCATACCTCGTGCATAAACTCGCAGGTTGTTGTTGTTTTTTTTTTCCATTCTGGCAATATATCGCACTTTGCTGTGGATAGTCTGTCTTGAGTGTGTGCATGCTTGGATAACGCAAACTGTCAGAAGATTGTGCCCGAAGGAAATGTGAAATGAACGTTTCATTCACCGGACGCACCTACAGATCCAACATTAGAATTTGCAGTGCATCGACTTGTAATATTTTAGCAAATCAGCATTGTCAAAGGATTAAGAAATAAACACAACACGCTGCCTACTTCACACACACACACACACACACACACACACACACACACACACACACACACACACACACACACACACAAATAAAATAAAAAATAAACCACCAGTATTACCAAATGCCGTATAGGCTGCAAGAGTTTCGTGTTGCGACTGTAACGGGGACTACATCCACAGGTGGTCGCAAGGGAGCCAAGAGGAAATCTTGCTACCAAGATAAACCTCGGACTGTTCGCTGAAGAACAACTCCACCAACTTCCCTGGGTATGTGATAAATGAGTTGAAGTGAATAGCAAGAAAAAAGTCTTTTTGTTTGGTTTGTTTGTTTTGTTTCTTTCTTTGTTTACTTTTCACAGGAGACAACACACGACCAAACAGATTAGAGTTCGAATACCATGTCCAAACCCGACCGAACTGCAATACAGCAGCTCAGTTAATATGTAACTCTAACAGATGGCTGGCTTAATTCATTTCCTACTCTGACTTGACTTCCGTTTGTTCCCCTATCCCATCTCCTCAACAAACTCCCTCAGTTAAATGCAGTCCTATATGGTGGACCGTCCAGCAGGTGTCCTTTTCACAACAGCAGGCATTCTAGTCCCGCCCTCCAAAAGTAATCATTGCATATATTTATGAATAAGGAAACGAGTCACGAGGGGTTTGTTTGTGTTTGGTTGTTTGGTTGTTGTTGTTGTGGTGGTGGTGGTGGTGGTGGTTGGTTTTAGCAATGCAGGAACAAATGCTAGGCTCTCTTCCACAAAATGTTCACCGTTTCACCAAAGAGACAAATGTCCAGTTCTCTGTCACAAATTGTCTCTGTCTACCAAAATTCCACCACTGTGGAGGGACCCACAAGCTGGGTAGTCCAGGCTCCAATGACAGCAACAAGAGAGCCAGGGACGACGGCCAAGCAGTCAGCAGCAACAAAGATGATCCAAACCTGACGTCCGGGAGGAATGAGGTGTGTGTGTGTGTGTGTGTGTGTGTGTGTGTGTGTGTGTGTGTGTGTGTACGTGCGTGCGAGCGCGCGCGCGCGCGCGCGCGCGCGCGTGTGTGTGTGTGTGTGTGTGTGTGTGTGTGTGTGTGTGTGTGTGTGTGTGTGTGTGTGTGAGCTAACGAACGTACGTGCACACATTTGTGTGTGTGTGCGTGTGTGAGTGTGTGTGCGTGCGTGTGTGTGTGTGTGTGTGTGTGTGTGTGTGTGTGTGTCTGTGTGTGTGTGTGTGTGTGTGTGTGTGTGTGTGTGTGTGTGCGTGCGTCGTTGCGTGCGCGCATGCGTGCGTGCGTGTGTGCGTGTGTGTGTGTGTGTGACAGAGAGAGAGAAGAGAGAGAGAGAGAGAGAGAGAGAGAGAGTGTGTGTGTGTGTGTGTGTGTCTGTGTGTGTGTGTGTGTGTGTGTGTGTGTGTGTGTGTGTGTTTGTTTGTGTGTGTGTGTGTGTGTGTGTGTGTGTGTGTGTGTGTGTGTGTGTGTGTGTGTGTGTGTGATGGTGTGGAGTGGTGTGCAGGTAAAGACAGGCAGATAGTGTAGGAGCCAAGGGACAGCAGCCAGTCCTGAAGACACAGAGGACGAAGTGGAGTTTCTCTCCTTTTATTTCCTCCATGACAGTCGCTCACACCAGGGAACACAGCCCTGGGAGCACTGTGTCTCTCAGCACGTTCTCTGCATTCTTGGGACACACTCTCGGGACACTATCCCGGCACAGTCGCGGCATGCTGCTGTCTCACACACGGCGCCTCTAAATATGTGACCGTTGGTTTAAACGAATTTATTCAAGAAGTACACACAAAAGCAGCAACAACATATAAGACGAGTACAACAAACAAAATGCTTATACACGGTGCCCACTGAATATAAGAACAATGGATTTGCTGCAAAAAATTGAACATGAACGTTTGCATTCAAGAAATAATCTGAAAAACAAATAATAACCTGAAACAAGTTTTTAGGGAGGGAAGAGTAAAGCAAGGAAAAGGAAAATCCAACACCGAGGCAAAACATTCAATTAGAACAAACTATCTGTGCCAGGGCAGACTGTAGGCCAAAGACCTCTTTTAAGATTGTAATATATTTGAGATTTTAAGTCACTACAGTAGGTAAGCTCATTGGAAGTAGACTATACACTAGTGTAGCAGATGAAGGAGAAAGAATGCTGAACATATGGTGAAAAAGTCACGTCATTGATAAGATGGAGGAAATTATCGGATAAATCTGTTAGACATGCGAATAAAATCACCAGTTGTAATTAATATTGTAGAGTTTTCAGTGCAGGTTTTGTCTTGGTCACCACATAACAAAATGTTAGTATCTGCTTTTATGTCACTAGGCAGTAACGCTATTGTCTGAGTTCGAGCTAACTGGAAGAGTGGGCAGTGCAACAAAACGTGATTGGCGTCTTCAGCAGGATAACCACAGTTACATGCTGCACTGTTTGACAGGTGTCATTTAAATAAGTCACTGTTCAAGTCACTCATGTCCAGTCTCAGTTTGCAAATTATTATTTCTGATTGTCTGTCTTGCAAGTAATAATAAGAAGGAACAGCTGTATCTGTATTACTAAGGTAACGCTTAACAAAACTAAGAGAATCAGACTGCTTAATGTTATCAGGAAGACTGTTGCAAAGAATAGCAGTGAAAGGAAAGAATGATAATTTATACAGTTCCAGTCTGCACCTTGGAACTTTTCTTTCCTGGGGATTTCGTCTGTGATAAGGATTGATTGAAGCAACTAGAGGAGGAAGACGTTCAACTAAATACAATGGCACAATGCCATTAACAATTTTGAAATACAATATGAGTTTATGACGACGACGTCTTTCTTTAAGGGACGTTAGTCCTGATCCATTATATAGTTTTTGATGATTAGTACCACGAACTGAGCCAGTGATTGTCCTAATAGCGTCCAAAGTGAGGTTTTCAAGATCCCCGCTTTGTTTATTCGTACAGTTGTCCCAAATAACATCTGAGAAGTCAAAATGAGGTAGAATAAATGATTTATACATAGTAAGAAGAGATCTACGACTCAATCTGTACTTGCATGTCCGAAGACATGCAATAAGGACACGGCACTTGGGTGGAATAGATTTAATATGGAGGTCCCATTTACAGTTGTTTTGTATCATTACACCTAGATGCTTATGGGAGTCTGATTCCTGTACTATCACATCACTAGATTTCAAGGGCTGTGTTTGGGGTACTGTGTGATTGGAAATTGTTAATAATTTAGGTTTGGATTGGTTGAATTCTACTTTCCAAGCAGAAGCCCACTTTCTTATCTTGTCAAGATCTGAGTTTGAAATTTCTGTCCTGAGTTGGGTGTTATCTAACGCCAGATATATGCTAGTATCATCGGCAAATAATTTGATAATCGATTCAGTATCGTGTTCAATATCACTTATGTAGACAAGGAATAGAAGTGGTCCAAGAACAGAACCTTGCGGAACACCTGCTGATATTGGAAGGTAGGACGATTTACTCCCTTTTAGAACAACAGCCTGGGACCGATCTCTTAGATAGTCAGTAAACCATCCGGGAAGTTGTCCACGGATACCCAAAGCAGACAGTTTATGTAATAATGCTTAGTGCCACACTTTATCGAAGTCTTTAGATGTGTAAAAAAAAAAAATGCTCGTGCAGTTGTTTTAGCTTCTAAAAATTTGCAAAACTCATCGTATATACTGAAAAGTTGAAAGACAGTCGAGTCATGTGGAATAAACCGAGACTGAGCAGTTGCTAAACGATTGTTATCTGTGAGGTATTTGAAAACATGTTTCTGAATACATTCCTCCAGCACTTTGCCTACACAGCTCAAGAGCGAAATGGGGCGGTAATTTCCACACTTGTTTCTGTCTCCTTTTTTTAATATTGGAGTTACATGGGCTAGTTTCCTTACGGATGGAAACCTACATTCTGTTAATGAATGGTTAAACAAAAAAGTCAATGGTTCACAGATAACATCTGCAGCAGCTACTTACACTTTGTTATGGACTGAATCAGGCCATACTGCTTTTTTACAGTCAAGACTTTTCAATATTTCAAATATGTGGCCTTTCACGTGTGCTTTTGTATAATTTTCAATAAAATGTGACTCTGTTGAAATGGTCCACCGGATGATGATTTTTTATACATTTTCAATTGTATCCATGATACGAAAAGGAGTCATTAAGAAAATTTTGATGGGAAGTCCGAATTTCGTAAAACGACAGTTTAGATCAAAACTCAGACAATGAACAAAGAAGGCTACTTGCTCAAGGGAGCCGGCGCCATCAGTCATTTCATATGGTCGCAAGCCTGTACAGAAAAAGATCCTAGGCATGAGATATACGAAATGAGAGCTTATGGACTTTACTTTTAATATGCATTTTCGGAAAGTTTTATGAAATAAAGAATTATTCTAGGATGGTTTGTTGGACAATTGAAAATGGTGCCAAAATCAATTGTGCAAAATGGGCTTCTCAGCCCAGTACGGTTGTAACGAATAAAATACATTAAGTTTGTGATTTTGGTGACATATATACAACTATGTAGGTTCCGAGATGTTTGTATTTTAAAGCCTTTACACACAAAAAATCGAGATTCATCAATCAAGGGAGGTAAGGGGGAAGATAACTCTCGAACAAAACATATTTTCGTCCACGAACGGTAACCAAGAAATATACACACTGTTAGCACCCGGCTACACACACACACACACACACACACACACACACACACACACACACACACACACACACACACACACACGAAAAAGAGGGATCACCATAGGTTTTAGTTCGAAATCCATGGGTTTTAAGCAGAGTGTTGTCGATAGAAAAACGTAACTGTCTGGAAGGAACGTAGAGATGTGACGGAGATTAGAAAGGTAGGAAGGAGCTAAGTCATTCAAAGATTTAAAGATGGTGAAAAGTAGGACGCTTCACCGTTTCCTAACAAGAATCCGTAAGAAAATATACTAAGAGATAGAGAACATGGGTTCACCCAAATCAAGGAACTTGAAAGGGATGCCCCAGGACGATCTACCCGGACTTTCCACATGGCAGACATCCAGTCCAGCTGGGAACAGAAACTTACAAAGATGCACGGAGGCCAGACAACCGAGATATCTGTCCAGCACACCAGGCTGCCTCTGTTCAGCCAGAAGCCTGGTGCCAACAAAAGCTTGGAGGCTGTTTGCCCACCCAGAGACACCGTCAGAGCCATGGTTGTAGTAGCTGACATATTAAATGACATTCCTCCCTCCACCTGAAGGTCAGAAAGAAACAATGTGGCATTGCATTAAGAAACAGTTGTATTAAAGCAGGAACCACAGGAACAATTTTTTTGTCTCAGGCAAGGCGCTCTGCAACTTCATATAAGCAAACCGATGACCCGGGCTTGTTGGTCTTTGACACAAACATGCTAATCTAATTGAAAATTAAGAAGTTCAGGAAGGATCATTCTCTGGAATAGTGTTGCATTTTTCACGTATTCGTAAATCAGAACTTGTTGGGGGAGGAGGGAGGAGAGAGGGGGGGGGGGGAGGGGGTTGCAATAATCCGGATATGTGACAAAACAGCAGAAGGGGCCTAAAGTTAGAGTCAGCAAACCACAACTGCTACCCCAATTAAAGCAAAGTTACGAAATGAGACAGACTAAACACCTATTTAAGTTTGGCAACAGACACTGCCAGAATCATACTCTGACGCAAAAGATAACGAGGTGAGTGAATTATTATTGTTTCTGCCCCTGCCATGCGTATGTTGAAAACATAAACGTGTCATTCGAAATCATTAGATATAGCCTTCTCAAGAGGAATTGACAGAACTGGCAACTGACCCCCGAACTATTGAAAATGGAATGAAAATTGAATTTGATAGTGATGTCTATGATCCATCTTCACATCCGATGAAGCAGACAAACATGATTAGTAGTAGAATGATGTTACTGACTCCACCACAAGCAGAAACGGTGCCTGTGTGAACACCACTCGGGAGAAACGTTTGCAAGTTCCTATAAGAAAAAAAAAGTGAGATGGAAAATGGATCATTTGTAATTATGCTCTTCTTAAAAGAAGTATACTCAGCTTGAAAATAATACTGAATAGACTCACCGTCATTTCAAAACGTATTCTATTAAAAAAAAAAAAAAAAAAAAAAAAAAAAACAACAACTAACCAACCAACAAAACAAACAAAAAAGCAGAGTTCAGGGAGTAGGAATTGTTTCATGGCTTCAAATTACCTCAAGAATGAGTAGTATTCTGTCTCAATTCGTCGTCAGCACAGAATACTATGAGATTTAGTTGGAAAGGACAAATCTGGGAGGTCAATGCATTGTCTCGTCCCCCCCCCCCTGCCCCCCCCCCCCCCCCCCCCCCCCCCCCCCCCCCCCCCCCCCCCCCCCCCCCCCCCCACACACACACACACACACTCCTCGTATTGAAATGGCCTGGGGAAGATTCAATACCGCAACCCGGGGATCACTGGCTGAATTATTGCAACCTTCCTATCTGTATAGTTGTACCAGCTGGGGAGCAATATAGCAAGCGTGGGAAAGACTGATCTTACACAATGAATCTGAGAACTGTGGCAGGGTTACCATGGACAAGAATAAAATCAAGACAACCTACTCCAAGAGGAGTTTATTTCAGAATTGGACATGGGAAAGAGGTAGGATAGTTGCACATGTCTTTCTTGGACAAATCTAATTATTTTCAGAGACAAAGGGAAGACGAAAATCTTCCACGAAACTGAGTGGACAACAGCCTGATTTATATCACCGAAAGGGAAAATAGGTAGAATGAAATGCAGCTACGTTCCCCATTACGCAAAGTGTTTGCAACGAACCCTGACCGGCGATTGTCCCGTTTAAATTGGGACAGGTTTGCTTTTTTTTAACGCTGACATTAACACACCTCTGCGGTTATTTATTATTATCATTATTATTATTATTATTATTATTATTATTATTATTATTATTATTATTATTGTTATTATTATTATTGTTATTATTATTATTATTACAATGTTTTTAAAGTTGTTATAGCAGGCATCTGTCTAAAAGCCCTGAAACCTTACATAGTCATGACATATACATGGCTTTTGTTGTATGAAGGATACCAACATTTGTATCGATTAACTGAATGTGCATATCTTTTGAAATTAAGTTAAAAATGGAGACCAGCTCTCAGCTTGATCAGAAGGCAAACATTTGATATTGCATGTTTGCAGGAAGTCTCAGTAGCAAGGAATCTAATAAAAATGAAAACAATGGACAATGGTCTGGAAAATGTTTATCACAAGGTAAACATGGAATAATTAAAGCTGTCCTAAGTCATAAACAAACCCAACTAATATTGCATGCAACATATGTTAACAAAAGTTATATTGGCAAGTTGATGCCGTAACCAAAGATGCTATGCATCTATACCAACGATTGCTCTACGAAAACTTTCAAATCAGCTCTGCAGAAGTTTTACAAAGTAAAAATGTTGACCACGGATTAGATGGGCATTTGATACATCTGTAAATGATAGTGATAATATTGAGAGGAACAATACAAGAAAGAGAATCTAATGAAATTGTTGATATATTTTGACTTTGTAAGACGTGAGCAGAACGTCCCGTTTTACGTCAGCTAGTACATTTGACAGTAAACAAGTGGGGTATGTTTTGCTCCCATAAGAAAACCTAACACAGAGTAACTTTTATTCAAGACTGGCACAGCCTTTTAAACTTGAATAAAGTCAGACAAATACATAGACGAACAATCTAACAGTGGGGGAAAAAACAAGCGCAGGCCAACAACTGAACTGTCTTCACAGTAATGACTTGGCAATGATCTGGACCTAAGGAGAAGGGGGGAGGGGGGGGGAGGCCGAAGATGGAGAAACTGGGAACACGAAACCAAGAAAATATGTTACAGATATGAAAACTCTTCACTAGTTGCATAAGGGAACAATCGCAATCCCTTTTGAAGGCAGATATATTTATATTGCCTGCTCCGAGGCCTTTCGTCCGCTGGGTCAGAACTCATCAGGGAGACACGGCTGGTTGTGTCTGCGCTCCTGGCGTCAAATAGAGACACACCACAGTCCATAATACTGTGGTGTTCTCACCACCAAGGGTGCAAAAAAGAATCCAATAGCACTCCCAAAGCAGCCAGCAAAGAGTAGTAAATGAAACCAAACGAAAGTGTGGGGAGGAAAAAAGTTGCTGAAAAACT